>JAKZAO010000009.1:31887796-33087796 GCA_023053555.1 Branchinecta lindahli | reverse complement strand
TTAAAATCATATGCCTTTCAATTGATATTGTAGTTTAACCAACCTTTAAAGATGAAACATAAGCTTCGAAAGTTCAAGTAAGATTTTTTTGTTTTGGAAAGAGTGAGTGACGTTAAAGAGTTGAAGAAAATTTTAATGTCACTGAGTGGAAGAGGAGTCGTAGCCTAAAAAGTCAAAAATCTGATTTTTTTTTTTATAGAAAAGAGTCTAAAAAAAAAGAGAAAATAGAAGTTTATGCAACCAACGAGCTTCTCTAAGCTTTACAGGACACGTCGTACTTATTACAGTAGTTCATTATACTTTTGTAGTATTTCCATCCCATTCTCATTCCCGATATTCTACACTTCACAAGTAATGATAATAATTCATTTCTAACCCACAAATCGTACAAAACGAAAACAGTGTACAAAAGTAATTAAGAAGACATAATTAGGGAAAACACAACACATACAAAGTCTACTCAAGAGTCATACAGACGAATAGGCCATAACAGAGCGACAGACGCGCGTACACCGTTCGGACAGTTTTCTGCGGAGAACAGACAATTTCTCCGTAATATCCGGTAGCGAATACGTACTGATAATTTTAGAATTTCTTTGCCAAGGAGGGAGAAAAAAAAGAAATTTACAGAAGTGAAAGTAAATAACTGCGACAGTAAATAAATAAAACGAAACCTATCAATATTTTTATTACACTGAGTATCAAGCTTGTTACGTTTCCTCTCTTTACATGACGTTACAGGCTTCCGATCCTTCTTATCGATAATGTTATTGATACGAAGACTGGTTGTTTTGCCAAGATTGTCATCCAAGGCAATGGACATGGAAAGAGGCTGAAAATAGCCGAAGCCTTGCGTAATTTCCTGTAGGCATAGCCAAGTTGTAGACTGGTCAACTATCTCAGAAAATATGCAGTGCGAGGTGTCCTTTAAAAGGTTAAACCACAGTCCAAATATCAGGAGCCTCGAATGGACAAAAGAATTCCAGAGAACCAAACGCTAATCAAAAGGTTGTGGTTGTTTCTTCTTACGGATTCACTGGTCCCAAAATCCCGTATTGTCGCGACTATGAAAAAAGCTAATTTTGGTATACAATACAATATTCGCCAAAACTATATCGGACTGTGTTTTTGGCTTATTGAACTTCTAGTTCTTTAAAACCAAATCCGAGCTAAAAAACTACACAAACCGTATTTTCTTGCATCTTCCGCAGTAGTCCTTGCTAGTTTCCAGCGGATTGATTCGATTTTGTTCAGTCCAGTAGAAAAAGGAGCGTTGATTTAAACGCCTCGTATGAGTGGGGAGTCGGGAGGACGACTAGGAGTTCTTTGGCAAAGGCAAACACTATTCTGATACTGTTTGCGTATCAAGAAGTCAAAGGGAGACGCTTGAATTGCAGGGATTATCCTGAGTAGAAATTCTTGTCTTCGATAGTTTTTGTCAGTCTCGTACCGAAATGTATACTTGGGACTAGGTAATATGTTTGTGGAATAGTCTGCACAAGTAAAAAACGTGATCATTGGTCTGAGCTAACCAACTGAACCTTAGTATACTCATTTATGTGCTTATTTTCGTTTATGTACTTATTATGTCGTTTGACGCGCATTTGATTTTTAAACTTTTACGTTTATTGTTAAGATAGTTCAGTTGTAGGCTACCGTTTTGCTTTTAATAGAATCGGGAGACCGCAATTAGACTCCCGCCCCGCAGTTCGGGTCTACCTCGTTTAAAGCAAGCAAAGCAATAGCAGTCTTTTGCATGCAACCTATTGAAGGTTCGCGTGGCATAGGTGCCAATCTCCGGGCCCACACCCTTCTTAGTTCAAGTCCAACGCCTTAAGCTTGGTGCCCACAGAATTTGAACAACAATTCGACGCGAAAATTTTCGACTCGGAGTTGAAATGAAGTTGCGTGAATTTTTTCCCGCTACCGACGCCGAATTCGCCTAGGCTAGTCCACGTTTTGTGGGCATCAAGCTTCAGAGCGCGAACACACGATCAGGGTTTTCCTGCTTGCACTTTTGTCATCAAAGTTAAAAATAGATCAAGTTGAAAAGAGTTGCGTTTTTGCAGATACCATGGTATCTGTTACCACGGTAACTGAATCCGCAGTTAGTCGTTTTTGCAGTTACCGTGGTATGTGATATACGGTTGATCTGCAAAACGACAATTGTCGAAATTGCACTTACACCAGTTTGACAAAAATTGATGAAAGTGAGATGACTTTTTCAGATACCACGATAACTGCAAAAAACCCTTTTGACCGTGGTATCAGATGGGTCTAGGCTAACCCCCCCCCCGGCGAAACCCCCCCCGGACAAAACCCCCCCGGCTAAAACCCCCCCGTGACCAAAACCCCCCCGACCAAACCCCCCCCGTGACCAAAACCCCCCCGACCAAAACCCCCCCGACCAAAACCCCTCCAGTACCACCCCCCCCCCCGCCCCCCCCCGCATAAAAAAGGGGTCTAGGCTAAAACCCCCCCGGCTTAAAACCCCCCGTGACCCAAACCCCCCCGACCAAAACCCCCCCGGTACCAAAACCCCCCCGACCAAAACCCCCCCGCATAAAAAAAGACGGGTATGCAAGAGTAGAGTAACTGGTAGGTAGAGAGTAAGAGTAGAATAAACTTCTTTCGCAAACTTGACTCTACAATAATGTCTGAAGTGAAGTGGGTATCCGAACAATGATAAACAAAGGGAGTGTAAGGCGAAGGTGAGGGTTGATGGTGACAGACTAATTGCTGAAGTCACCAAACACCCGCATTCAACTGAAGCTGTTGTCAGTGAGGTGTTAAATGTGAATGATCAAATCAAAGCCAGTTCCACTCTGTGTAACGATCCCCCCAACAAATCCTTTCCCAATGCCTCCCCCGTTCTTGGCGAGGAAGCTGCAGTTAGGATGCCACCCATTGGTGCAATGTGAAGCTACCTTTGCCTGATTGCTCTTTAGTTATCCCTGATTCATACCAGAAACTCGAAGATGGGCAGTAAGTGGAGGGATACCTATGACACCGCAAAAGTTGTCCTGCTTTCCGTCTGTGAGCAGGATAACTTTCGAAGGGAATGAGATATTTTGATGAGACTTAATGGGAGGATCCTTTGGGTCAAGGGAAAGGTTGAGCTCGTTTTTCAAGATAGTCCAAGAAATATTCTATCAGCTCTTCACCTTACTCGTGCTGTCAATGGTAAAACTGTCACATGGTTGTTCGTTCTGTTGCCCAGTAAATCCCAGTCTAAATATGTGTGAGTGTCTAAGGATTTGGGGGGGGGGTTGTTCGCCGGGGGGGGGGGTCTATTTTTCTCTTACTCTCTACCTACCAGTTACTCTACTTATACATACCCGTCTTTTTTTTATGCGGGGGGGGGTTTGGTACCGGGGGGGGGTTGGTCGGGGGGGTTTTGGTACCGGGGGGGTTTTGGTCGGGGGGTTTTGGTCACGGGGGGGTTTTAGCCGGGGGGGTTTTGGCGGGGGGGTTTTCGCCGGGGGGGGGTTTAGCCGGAACCCGTATCAGATACCACGATAACTGCAACAACGACTTTAAACCGTGGTAACAGATACCATGGTATCTGCAAAAACTCAACTTGAACGCATGGAGTTGATGATGAAATTTCAGCACTCGATCCTGATCGTCTGTCCAAGGCGTTAGCCACTCTGTTATCCATGGCAGCATTTATAGCGTTATACTTAGTATATTTCGGGTTTTCCTGCGTAGGAAAGGTGTGTTTCTTCGCCTGTACAAAAAAAAACAGATGCCACCCATATTTTGACTGGGATGGCAACCGGAAATACTCACTTGGAATTTCATTATCCATCCATCGATATAATCCTCGTCTGGCTAATGTTTTCACCTTCGAAGTTTCAAATCAAAGTACTGATTCGGACTCGAGAAGCAAAAAATTTCTACAAAGCAAAAAATCGAAGTATACTTTTAAGAATTTTATGAATACTAGATGAAGAAAATTTTGATTTACATTGCTTCACAGTTCCGTCAAACTCTTTTTTAAAACTCATTAACTTTCTGTACCGCTGTAAGTTCCACACTTTCCCTGTTCGATATGTGAATAGTTCAAACAAATCATTCCGGGTTTAATACCTTACGAACGTTAGGTAATCACAAATCGCCGCTAGAGCTTGCCTACCGATTTTTTTTTTTCCTGATCAGGGAGTCTAGTGTCATGAAACACTGTACAAATAGTAACTCACTTCATCACCTTCCCTACTACCAAGAGTGCGTGATTTTTACCAGCACTTACGATTTCACAGGGTATGTCATGTTGGGTGCAGCAATGATGGCAAACCCCAGTTAGCCTTTTATGTTTGCCTACCGCTCTTGTGTAGCGCTGGCTGCCCACCAGCCTCCCGTAGCCTATTATGAATAAGAGAAATAACGTCTGGATTTGCATGCAATTACATAAATCGCAGTGAAACGGTGGAGTCTAGTGTGAAATAGTTCTGACCGAAAGCGATACAGCCGCACAAACTTTGTCATTTGTGTAGTCAAGTGTTTTAGTTAAGAGCAGCTGGCTATATTATTGGTTTCGTATCTAGATTTAATCCTAGGAGTATTCATTGAATTATTAACGTTGCGCGGTTGTTCGTTGTTGTGAACAAATAAACTTTTTCACTGGAAGAACCAGGTTTTAGCAGAACTGGAATGTGGTGCTATTCCGTTATTCTCCTTCTCAACACGGGCGAGACCCGAAGCGCCGACAAAAGTTAAATCTACTTTTTTTGGTCAGCGCACTGTTTTTTTGCAAAAATTATGTCAACTCTGTTCTAGATGTCATACCCTGCTTCGAAATCCAACTTGTCGGCCAAATAAATAGAAGTAATATCGCACTATGTTCACAATTCAAATTTTAGCTTTCTACTGAAACCCATAGGAATACTTTTCTGAGGAATCCATCGACACAGTTTTGTCCAAAATAAGATTGTGTACCTCTGCGAAGCGCCTACGAAAGCTAAGGCCTACTGAAACGCAGCAACTGTAGAACACTGGAGCGATGGCTCTTCAGTGAACCCTTAAGGAATACTCGCGAATTACAAAAAAAAATATC
Organism: Branchinecta lindahli; assembly: GCA_023053555.1. Taxonomy (NCBI): domain Eukaryota; kingdom Metazoa; phylum Arthropoda; class Branchiopoda; order Anostraca; family Branchinectidae; genus Branchinecta; species Branchinecta lindahli. The sequence goes on along the minus strand of JAKZAO010000009.1, from coordinate 33,082,740 downwards.
TTTTATTTGCTATGCATACTTCTCATAATAACAGAAACAAATCACAGTGAAACGTGTTGCCTACTACGCAGCAGACAAAGCATTTTAATCATGCATGCAAGAGCAGCGAAATGCCCGAGAGTGTATGTCAGCCTCCCCTTCACACGCCCTGAAACAGAAGGCATAGTGATTGCAGGATTTTATTAGTTGTCTTATCGCCATAATTAATATGTGAAACGCTATAAACGCCGAGTCAAGCACTATACTTTACATTTTTCAATCTTATGTGCCAAACGAGGGGCATAGGATCCGCTGAAGGGAGAGCTGACGTAAAGGCGACTAACTGAAGCTAAACAATGGCGACTCGCGGCCATACCTTGTCGAAGAATATCGACAGAAAATAATAGTCCGATTCAGTAACTGATCAATAAAGACATAATTTTCTTCTGCCTTTCGACTCGACTTTCGCTTCGCAGGCCTTGGATCGCTTCAAGTCTGTCCTGGGACCTGAGCTCCTGGCTTATAAGGGGGCAGCACTTTTGCCGCTACTTTCAGCGGAAGTACAGGCAAATTCCAGGGGACCAAGATTCACTATGTCTGTGCACGTCAAGGGCACGATTAATAAGGACGAAAATTAAAACTTCTCGAACAGAAGTGGAATCCGACAATAAAAAAACGCAGATAATAAACACTTGGGAATCAGGAAACTGAAGATTCAATAAACCGAAGCGCATCGTTAAAGACTCCATGAAGGTCAGTCTGGCGGTGTATCGGCGTGCCTGGTAGGTTCTTGATCAATTCCGGGGATTCCCGACAGTCGAGAAGAAGTTGCAGTATTTTGTCCAAGTGTGGCTCATCTAAAAAAAAGAATTACAAGTCACGATAGGGGAAGGCTCTCACTGAATCGTAAATAATCAACAAAAGGAAAACAGGGCCACCGATGGGCGAATCCGGATTCGAATCCAGGATTCGTCCTTTTGGCCGGATTCGAATCTTCTGCTTGTCAGGCTGGATTCGAACTCGGATTTCAAACCTTCAATGAATGAATGAATTTTATTTATAGCCCGCCAAACAACAAAAGAAGAATGGGCGGAGTAAATAAACAACGAGAAAAAATAAATAAAAATAAACTAACAAGAAACTTCATATTAACGTATATACAAAACACGAAAAATCGAACATTCAGCAAACCGCACAGTAGATCACAGTAGCTCATTGACCAACAGCACGGTCGTTCACGTCACTCAGACGATGATTCTATGGAAGGACTGTAGTCTACAGCAAGTTATGCTGAACAGAAGCAGGTGTTTCTCTACGATCAGCACCAGTTGCACGTACGTCCGAGTCCAGGAGCTCACAGAAAATCGTACAGGAAACAATTTTGATGTGATTGCACTCGGATAAAAAGAGAACAAAATTTCTCCAAGAAACATGCGGGAGTTGATCATAGCATTGTTTTCACAAAATAAAAGTGTCAGTGAGTGCAATTTCTAGTCGATAAGTAAGGTATAACGTAAAAATGGAAAGTTATACCAGGATAAGGTGCTTTGTATTACTTTCCATCTTTACACAATATCTATCTATTCCCGTGACTTGAGGATGTGAACCGCTAAGATGAATTCATCATCATCATTTTATTTACCCAATATCTTAACACAAGGGAAAAAATAACCTGGGAGGTCAACAATTTATACGCGTCATGAAATACATAAAATAACACTTAATATATACAATTAATTCATATCGTGTCAAAATGCTTCATTGTCTTCTTTTCCTTCTATTTTCAGGTTGTGATGACGGATGAAATATGGCACAAACGACTCTGTGTAGCGTTGACTTGATTTTGTCGGTGGTGGTTGAAGGAGTGGATCGAGTCCCTTAAGTTTTTCGGCACGACGTGTTCGATTGTTGGGGAGGGGGGTGAATTCCGGTAGGATGCCACGATGGTGCTCAGATCTAAGACATTTAGTGCCAAATGTCATGGTAAGATCGTGGCGTCTCTTCGAAAGTGTTGGGATGTTGAGTTTTCCCAATTTGACTTGGGAGGAATCACTGTTCCTATGACCCGTTTCTATGTGACCACTGTACTGGTTTGCGAACTATGTTCACAAGCCACTCTGTAATTCAGTGGCCTAGTAAGCCGTAGGTCTGGGTGAACAAGACCAAAGGTTCCGATGGGATCCAAAAAATTCAATATTTGATCCAGACAATTAGGTTTTGTCTTCGCCAGATCCAGTCTTCGCCAGGCCAAACAGCTAATCATTAAGAAATCCAAGCTCAGATATGGATTCAGCATGTGCGTTTACCTCTATAAGCCGATCGAAACGATCCTAGCTTACTTCTGTGAATTTTGCAGTTCTGGCAAAATTCAAGAACTACTTGTTCGGCGAAAAACTAAAGCTCAAAAACGGATTCACCGTATCTCCTTACCCCTATATCCAACATCTAATCAACTTGACATAAAAATTTAACTTTTAACAAATTTTCCGGTTTTGGCCGGATTCCGGGCGAACTATTTGTCCGGCGATAAAACGGTTATCGTATTCTTGTTCAGCATGCCTTCTTACCCCTACATCAAACATCTTGACCATCCGAAGCTAGCGTGTTTCTTATGCTATTATGGAGAATAAAGGAATTATTATTATTACTAATCAACTTCAGATAAAACTTTAACTTCTAACAAACTTTCCGGTTTTGGCCGGATTCCGGACGAACTACTTGTCCGGCGAGAAAACGGTTTTCATATTCTTGTTCAGCGTGCTTTCTTACCCCTATATCGAACATCTACTCAACTTCATTTGTCAGTCATTTGCCAGTCCACTCTTTTTCGTTACTTAGCTGCCATCTGGCATTGAAAACTCCACATATGGGACCTGATTTTAAAACTAGAGGTCTTTACGGTTCGATCGACGTATCGTTCGTTCATTTAGGAGAACAACTTCAAGGGTAGGCAGAACTGGAAAGAAACGGACCTCGTTGGGACAAAAAAAAATTGACGGACCCAGGACAGACAGGTATAATTGGGGTTCTCGTCAAATGACAGAGTGCGGCTTCTATGAAGACTACTGACATTGGTACTTATAGCTTATGTTCGCACTTTTGAGAAACGGCTGGATGGGTATACCTCCTAAATCTACCATATCTTCCAATTCCACTTATGTCCACATTTTATGGAAAAGCTAGGCTTTTTTCTGATGGATATGGATCAGTCAGAAGTGGGATCCTCGAATCCGAGAAGGCCTCAACGTGCAAATTTTTCTAGTTGCAAGAGGCTTAGACCAGAAGAGGCGACTGACGTTTTTCTCAGTTTCGGTGACGACTCCGGACTTTGTCGGATAGCGACCAAAAAGATGACTAGATCCCAGAATAAGGCTGAGAACCGGGTCAGGAAAGCGGTTTTCCGGTTGGGCTAAAAAAGATTAGAGGATGTGGAACAAGAGTTGCAGCAGGAACTGAACTCCAAAACCAACTCCGAAAGATCCAAACTCGTAAAGATGTCTAAAGCTGGAGAAAGAACTGAATATAAGCGTTGACGAGCAGATGATTTCATTCAAAAGGCAGACGAATATGGAATAATATCTGCCTATTCGATAAAACCCTCGCCCTTTGGAGCTTGTAGAAACTTGTCCCCTGTGAGGCCTCTGGAATTATGTATTACTTTTGAGGTTCAACAAAGGAAAAAAAATAACCCACATCGGTAAAGCTTGTAGAGAAGCTGGAGTAGGACTTTGAGATGCTATCGTCCCAGGCTTGTCGAACAAATACAGAAGCATGGTACTACTATATTTTGTTTGACCGCCCGGCCACTCGCCCAACTCATCGAAACGACGGTCGTCATGCAGATGGTATAATACGAAAAGACAGGCTCGGTAAAGCAAAGCTGTTAGAAGAACAAGAGATGAAGCAGAAATGGAGAGGTGCATGCGGGATCGAGATGAGCAAGTCGGACGAAGGAATTGGCTTGGTTCGCTGGTACGACAACATCACATACACTCTGGCGTCAGACAATGTTGGAGCTGGCCATGAAGAATTTGTAAGACGCTGGAGCAGTGAGACAAAAATGTAGGTCGAAGGTAAACGTCCCGACGTCACTGGAGACTACAAGCGTAACAAAGCGGGTGGGGTCATTTCGATTAACTTACCGCTTCGTGCTGGGTCGAAACGAAAACCAGAAAGTAGACATTGAAGACCTCCTCTCACGTCATTGACGTGATTGTATATCACGTTGGTAATTCGAGGCTTGAGCAACGACGTTTCGAGCATCGAGACCGTTCATACAAGCCCGCCTCTCTTTTCAAGTTACGACATGACATAGAACGAAGTCTTGACCCACAGTGAATATGAAGCTACTCCGTGACGACGGCGTGGTCGGCCATGCAGAAATGATCCGGGACGGGATCTCCTTACCTGCTACGTTAACAACAACAGCAACGCAAACTTTGGGAAACGAAAACATGAGATATGATAAGTCGAATCGCCTCCAGACCCACACTGACAGCCGGCATGCAATCTTTAGGTCCGAGAAAGGTTCAAAACGACCAAAAAAGGGATCAAACATCAAGTGTTCAAAGTCTGATGGTTTCCTTTGCCTCAGTAAGAGTACCTCTGTCAGTAAACTTCCATTTTGCATAAATTTCCTTTGTTTCGTATCATGAAACTATGACTAAAGCCGTGACCTCGAAACCTCAGTCCGTCATTTGCCAGAGCTCCGGTTTTTACTCTTCACACCCCGCCACGTCAATTGACAGACCCCTAGATTTCTAAGAATCCGTTGACCTAAGTGAAAGAAACTTATACAAGTTCATATTGAACCCCTTAGCACTCAAAATCAGTTCGAAAATTTTTTTTAGCTCAAAGGAAAATAATTCGGGTTCGAAAGGGTTAACAAACTTTCCAGTTTTGGCCGGATTCCGGACGAACTACTTGTCCGGCGAGAAAATGGTTTTCATACCCCATAATCGACCATAATCCCCTTGATTTAAACCCCCTCCCCCACCCCTAAATGTAAAGCTACAGGGCCCATCTACGAACTCAACCTTACTCTTGACCCAAAGAATGCTCACACCAAGTTTCATCAAAATATCTCATTCCCTTCGAGAGTTATCGTGCTTACAGACGGACGGACAGACGGACGGACAACTTTTGCGATGTCATAGGTATCCCTCCACTTACGTTTTGGGATCCCAAAAAGAAGGTCCCAAAAAAGGGGACAAGGGTAAGAACAGATCCCCACTTACCGCTACCATCACTTATGAGCTCACACCAGTCATTCCTCAGGCGCTCCAAAATCTCTCCAGCACATTTTTCATGAGACATGGATAGGACGACGATACCAGGAACCAAGGTCATCTGGATTTCTTCGGCTAATGCATCTCCGTTATCAGACTGCTTGAACTGATCAATGTAGAAGTTGCTCAGAGTCTGCAAAAGTGATTAATTTGGACTAAGAAGCAAATAAGAAGAGGACTCCTGCCTGGACGTTCAAACCCACATCCAAATATTTCCGGTCTGCTGCCAACCCTTTCTCATACTCTATAGCTAGAAGCTTCGATTCGAGCAACACCGCAACATCTGAAATAAGACCAGAAGTACTTGTAAAAATGTACTCAGCGTCTCCGGCTGTCACCATCTATTCACATTCATTCCAAACGGAAGTGATAAAATTAAACCTTCAGTATCAGGTAATCTGTCCACTTAAATAAACCGGACACAAGATTCAAATAACCTTTAAACGCAGCTACGACGTCAAACAATATCATCGAATACCTGTATTGACGCTGCTTTCGTTTGAGCAACAGAGCTGGTTTCTAGTTCTCTTGTAGAAATAGCCTAGTATGTGCTTGTGCTCTAACGATACTTACCGGCAGACATATCCTCAGGCTTTTTAATATCACAGAGCTAGAGAGACGACGTCTCGGGTTCAGAAGCCGATCGGTCCTTCCATCTATGAATATCCTTGACAGGATAGGTACACACTGATCGTACCTATAACAAAGATCAAAGGTTCAGACGGAGGGTGTATTTAGGTCTTCCAAATACGGATCTTTCCTCCAGCTCCGTAAATAACTTTACCGTTGTAACAATTAATTTCTCCAGGCAAACCCGGACTATGACCGGATCATCAATCCGAGGCACAATCACATAGAACATTCTGACTCTGACTATGTTTATCTGTCCAGACGTGTATAGGTGTGTATAGGTCTTCCAAATCCAAAGCTTTCCCCCAGCTCCGTAAATAACTTTACCGCTGTAACAATCAATTCCTCCAGGCAAACCCGGACTATGTCCGTATCATCAAACCGAGGCACAATCTCATAGAACATTCTGACTCTGGCTATGTTTATCTGTCGCTACCTACATAATTTGATACTTTTATTTATTATTACATTTATTTATTTATTTATTATTACATTTGGCGTTAAGCTTTTAGCTTGTCGCCAAAAGCCGCGATTTTTGTTTGACGGCGCCACAATTTTCTATTCGGATAAATAAAGAAGAACAGACATGAAAGCTACTTAAATCTCGATCTCGGTCGGTAAATGCATCGGTTTTACTGACTGGAAACAATAGATGATTTCATTCAAACTCAATGCGGTAACAACAAGCAGCTGCGCTCCAAAAATAAATTACCAGAAAAAATGGACAATCTTTTAATTATTGGCGGAAATGGCAGTCGCCAAAAATGACCAGCCAGTCAGTAAAAAACCTGACCCCCCCCCCCAAAAAAAAACATATTGGCCAGTAAAGCGTCTGCCTCCTTAAGTCCCCCCCCCCCCCCGAGGGCGCTTAGGACGATACTTTCGGCGCCAAGCGCAACTGAGCATATACCCTTTCTTAGAGCTCGCGTGACTGCTATGAAAATTGCCTTTTTGAAAGTAACCTACTTTTTCAGACATAAATTGCCTTTTCTGGTGCTTTCGGAAATCTGCTTAGCGCTTAACCGTTCATTCATATGCATCTTTTAAAAATAAAGTGCAATCTGATGACGATAAAATTTTAATAACGCACTATAGAGAAGAAAAGAAAAATAGCGCAGTACAAAAAAAAAGAAAAGTAAAAAATACACCAAGGTTTCGATAACGCAGTAAATGTAATCGGGTTTAAAAATCTTCTTCCCAGACGAAAAGTGGAAAAAAGGTCAAAGGCAGAAATTTGAGGTCCTGAATGGACGATGGACGGTCAAGGGTCAGATGGTAAAAAGTTTGCAGTTAATTTTAGTTCTTTCAAACAAATAAGCAATTTCTGGGGGGGGGGGATTTAAAAGGCTATAATAGAAGCAAAACATAGTGTAGAAAGACTCAAATAAGTGTGCAAGCGGTTTGGTTAGGCTGTGCAAGCGTTGGGCGCATACAGCCGGCGTTTGGAGCTGGCTTTACTAAGGCTAGAGACCCAACATTTGAAACTGCTTATGGAAAAATCAAACATTTGTGGTAGGTTGCTCTGGGTCATCCTAAAAGCAGACGGAAATTATACTCACATCTTTTTGTTTCTGATGCAATCCACTGCATAAATAAACCCATGTACGTCAACCAGGAAATCTTTGAAGGACTTGTTCAGAGCGTTGAGTTCATTGACATCGTCGTTGTTTAAGCACTTCTCAGCTGCGATTAGTTTGTGATTGACAAGTTCCACCAAATCAGCAGACCTGGTCAAAATAGCAGTGAATTTTCTTACACTCCAATCAACAAAAAAAAATAATAAAAATATAACCCAACAGAAATACATTCAAGACACTGCTTTAACTCGACACGGAATCTACTCTCTGTTTACAGCAATGTTTGTATTCAACCAAAGAGTCAGAAATAGTGACACAACTGCACAAACGTTCACTTCCTTCAGGTTCTAAACAGCCGGGTCCATTGCTCACCTGCCCCAGAGATGGGCGAATCCGACCATGAAGGGATTCGAATCCGAATCCGAATCCAGGGCTAGGTACGAATCCGAATCCGAATCCGAATCCACCATTTCAGGCTGAGGATTCGAATCCGGATTCGAATCCGACCTTATCAAAGTGAGTCGAACATACAGATAAAACAGGTTATAGTTTATAAATGAAGGATGACAAGAAAAAGAATAGAGAACACTAATAAACGACACACTAATTACGTTGCCACTGAGCCATCTCTCTTATGAATAGAAGAGCTTTCCACGGGTGGTTCGCAAAACTACCACGATCTTTTTGCCCACTCTCAGTGCCCACGCTCGTAATGCCCACGGTCATAAACGATTTCTATTTCGGGGGTTACCCGCGGGTCTTACCTAGTCCATGCCAAATAGTAAAATAAGATATAGATCAGGAATTAAAGCCTATAAAAAATGATTCTTTTGTATATTTCGGATGGGGTTCAACCCCCCCCCCCCTGAGGATGACCAATATTTTCTAGATTCGAGTTGACCCCTACGTAACGTGCCATGGAGCGTTGTAGGGGTTGAGACTTTTTGTTCTTATATTTTTGCATTCAATAAATTGAACTGAACTGAGTTTAGAATTGCAACCAAGGTGAAGATCATTTAACATGTATTTATTTGAAATGACGTTGTCGAAACGCCAAAATTAACATCCAAAAGGCAAATGGCAACTAATCTAATATAATAACGCTAACCTTCAAATTGCGGTGGAAATCGGATGCCGTTGTTACACTTCATCCTGCGGGATACCTTCCCCAACGTGCTAGTTCCCGAGCTCAACTTGGCAAAAAACTTCTCAATCACATACAGGCTATTATTTAGCTGTTGTTTCACTGAATTCAACGGTTGGGCTGACCGGTCAGAAACTACAGTTTAAACTTCATCATCTGTATCACAACCCTTAGCCGTCACCATTATCTGCCATAGTCTAATATACAGGCTACTTCTAATCTAACAAACTATGCCAGTCACAATGCTAGTTCACCACGGCTTAATGCCTGCACCCGCACTCCCGATTTGTGTTTCCGTTTTTGACTAACTGAACTTGATTCAATTCAATTTCAATTCAATATTTATTTCCCTCAAAATTATACAAGAGGAGTATAAAAATAAATAAATAAAATACACATATCATTCCAATAAATTCATACCAAAAACTACTAAATCATTTAACTTAAAACTATTTCAAATTAAGGACTACGGAAAAACGGATACAAATTCTTCGCGGATAAAATATTAGACGCTTTGGCAACAAAATTATCAAATTTTGTCTGAATAGCCAAAGCAGGATCCTTAACGTTAAAAACTTGGATCAAAGGGGTGAATTCCATATAACAATGGAATTAGCTGGTACCCTTGAAAACTGAATTCGTTTGAACCTTCAGGAGGTATGCCTTTCTTTCTCCATGGGGAATTGCACCCGAGCTGATAGCCCGGGTTGCCGGTTTCTGCGAAAATACTAGGATTGCACAATGTGTAAAACTGGGAAAATGAAGACTGAAGCGATAAAGTTTTAAAACTCGAGCGGATTCGGGATTTTGAAGGTTTGGAATCCGAATCCGAATCCGAATCCTGCCTAAGAAGCTAAGGATTCGAATCCGGATTCGAATCCAGCTGAAAGGACGAATCCTGGATTCGAATCCGAATCCGGATTCGGATTCGCCCATCTCTGACCTGCCCGTCGCTTTATTCCGTAGCTCGCGAAGCCATGATTCCCAAAGTCCTTCTACTGGCGTAATGTATCATCAGTGAATAATTATAAAGGCCTTGTCTTTGAGTTTTCAATGTCACTTTACGAACCCTTTATCCTTGCGAAGATTTTGAATGTCTCCTTCCTTTTTGTTACTTTCTTGCTCGAAATTAGTTGCTAGTTAAAATGGGAATTTAGATGACTGAAATCTTGTCTGGTCGTGACAATGGACCACAACAGAGCATGGGTCGGTATGACGTAGAGGTTGAAGATGTGATTAGTATCAAGAATTTCAGGTAACGATGCGGTCTATGCTGCTTCTGGACAACACTTACGGAAATAGGCACGACTCGGAAAGCAGCAAATCTAGATACCGGATCCAAGACGGAATACTATTGCGACAAAAAAGTTTGAATGAAAATGAAGGGTGTCATTATACCTTATAAATAATGTCACTTATAACTTAATCTGTATCGAAATATCTATATTTTATTAATCGCTTACTTATTTGCGCTATTCTAAAGGGGAAAATTAATCGGACTTCTTCGTCCACACTGTCGGATCTTATATATTTTCAGATCTGTTAAATTCCTTTCTCTCTTTTGTTTTCAGAGTTCCCAATTTTCACGGATTTCATTCGCAGGATCAATCAAGCAGGAAAACATAGCAGAAAGATCGATTCAGCAGGTCAGCTTACTCCACGATCGACACTCCAAACCGCCTGATCGAGCAATTATAAGTATTACCAAATTCCGATTTTGCCAGATTCCGGTCGGATATCGGTCCGACAAAAAAAAGTAAAATATCCTGATCCAGCGTCTTCTTTTTACCCCTATCTCGACACTCCAACCGATTGCAGAACAAACTTTTGCTAGAAAATCATTTCCGTCCGGCGCGAAACAAACTTCACGTATGGATCCAGCCTGTATTTTCACCCCTACATCGCATCTCTGATTGACTTCAGAATAACTCTTAGGCTACATGTGCACAATTTCCGGTTTTGACTGCATCCCGTCTGAACTAATCATCCGGCAAGAAAACGAAGTTCAAACACGGATTCAGCATGTCTCTTTACCCCTCCATCGAATATCTGAACGATTTCGAAAAACTTTTACTTCTGCCCACTGTGAGGTTTCAAACAAATTCGGCGTAAAAGGCACGACAAATTTTTGGTGACGAGAAGTCGTCCTCCCTTGGATTTAACAGAGCAATCTTACTTTACTATCCACAGAACTTGGCTCCCTTCTTTACTAAATTTGTCTTCCGTTTGATTTGATTTATTGTATAACTCAGGTACAAAATTTCGTGGTTATCCAACCAAATTGTTTGACCTTTGTCAGGTAATATATACAACAATTGTTAAATCGAATTCTTACTCAAAATAAAAGGTAAACCATTGAAGTCAACACCCGAAATAAAATTTCTAACAAAATAACAAAAAAAAAACATTATTGTAAAAATCCAAAAATTCCGGAATGAAGCTATTACAATAACTTTCCCGGTTACATGCGATCGGCATGAGCTTCGGGACTTTGGTGGATACTTGCCTTGGTGGCCTTGGGCGTTTAACCTCAAAATCAGGGGGTAAAAGGGATCGGATAGTTGGGTGTTCAAGGCGTTTTAGTCCAAAATGTTGACACAACTTCTGCCTCCTATTAGACAGAGCATCCAGTCCAAATAAAGAAAGGAGGCCAGAGTACGGGATTTTAGGGCCCCTGTGCACAATTCTTAGGGCACGTTTCTGAATATTCTCTACACGATCAGATTCATCCTTCGTAATATCATAGTGCCAAACCGGACAAGCATACTCCACAAGAGGACGAACAAATGTACAATACAGACGCAACATCTTTTTTTCACCAGACCCCTCCCTCTCGGAATGGAAGTGTACTTACTGATCCTTAGATTCCGCTAGATGCGGCAGGCATCGACTTATCACAACAAGGCAGGAGAAAGAGACGTAATTTGAAAAGCCATTCGCCACCAGATAGCAGACAAAGTTGACTGTCCGAAGGTCATCTTTCTGACCGGCTACCACCCTTCTCACTTGATCGTACGTCGTCAGCTCACTCTCAAAGAACTAAAGGAAAAGAAAACGTTCAAGGCATATTTAGTGTCTCCTATCGAAAACTAAAATAGAAAGGGACAAGACCAAAGGTATGGGTAGGATCCCAAATGGGAGGACTTTCTCACCCAACAATCGGGTCTTGTACATTTCCGGTCTTCACCAGATCCCGCCAAAATGTTCTTTGTCCCAGGTCAGATTAGTTCAGTTCAGTTCAGTTTTATTCATAAAAATAATAAGCACCATTAACTCATTATGACCCCACCATAAGGCCTAACATAAGGCCTGGCAATGGGCGGGGATTAATAAGATTCTGTCAGATTACGACCATAATACCAAAGCTAGTCGATAACCCATAGGATATTCTAATCCAGAATATCTGTATCTATATATTATATACATCATCTTTTAAAGTTGTCTCACCCATAGTCAGCGCTATTTATTTAATCGTCTTTGTTGAATTTTTGTATTTGGTGTTGGTGTTTCTTTTCTCTATTTATTATGTTTGTTACTCCATCTTTAGAGCGCCTCGCCCTCATTTTGTTGAGATGGGTTACAAATAAATTGATTGATGGATTGATTAAATTGCATTGTAGGATTTTTTTTTTCAGAAATTTCCGGATTGCAATCGATCCTGATCGTACCATTTGCCCGGTAATAAAACAAAGTAGGTAGATGGATTCAGTCTTATTATCTTTATACCGACAGGATTAATGTGACGGAGCGATTTCTTATAACGGTTTCCGCAGCAGACAAGGCCAAATGACTGATCAGTGATCACTGAAAAAACGAAGAACATATAAGGATTTATCATGCATTCTTACCCCCAACTCAAAGCTTAACCGACTTCGCAGAAATAACTTTCACTCCTATCGAATTTTCGGGTTGTTCCGAATCTCGTGTGAATTCCTTGTCCAGTGAATAAATACATTTAGGATGTATTTTTAACCCTCGATCGAAGCTCAATTGACTTCAGAAAAGCTTTTACTTCTACAAAATTTTCTGTTTAGGCCGGTTTCAGGCGAATGGCTTATAAGCGTTGAAGATGAAATATAAAATGAATTCAGTAGGTCTTTACCCCTAATCGAATCTCTGATGACTTCAGAAAAAACTTTTCCCACCCTACCAAATTTCGAGTTTTGGCCGGATTCCGGCGGAACGACTTGTCTAGCAACAAAATAACGTTCAAAAATGGATTCAGTATGCATCCTACTTGCCTTCGTAACGAATCTCTAATCGACTTCAAATAACACTTTCCTTTTCCCCAATTTCCGTTTTTGGCCGAATTCCGGGCAATAAAATAATGTCCTAGAATAAATTCAGCATGTCTCCACCTATAACGGATCTCCAATCGACTTTTAACCTATACTTCTATTAAATTTTTGGTTTTGTGCCTAAATCTGGGCGAACTACTCGTGGAACCGTGTTACAGCCCGAGTACAAACTGCGGCTATCCTCTATCCATGTCTCACCTTGTTCCAGATATCAATCGCTGAGCCGGTGGTATCTTCAGCATATGCTTTCTCCAAGTTCTTCTTCTCAATATCAAAGGACGACCCCGGAGGAACGACTTCCCACTTATTGATGTCCAGGCTCACGGGCGGTTCTGTACCAACGGACTGGTCGTTCTTCGTGTCGGTTAGTACTTCAGCAACTTCTTGAACCTCCATAGGTTGCTACAAGAAAATAATGACAATCGCACTGGGCAACATGACAAGAGCAGCCTTTTTAGAACAGCCCTCAATCAGTTGGTCAACCTGTCATCTGACTCACCCGTCAACTAGCCTATCCTTATGCCGCCAGCTGATACGGGACAACTTAAAAGAAGTCAAAGGCAAGATGCACTGCTCTGGGTTTCTAAAACCGGGTTTTCTTTTCGGCTTTTCAATAAAAATGAATCAGTTGAGTGCCTTCAGTTCAGCTTTAAAGGACACCTGAACAATGAAACCATACTTGAACACACCATGGAGAATGCATTTACAGACATGGCCACGGAGAGCATTCTTCTCCTGAGCGTGATGTTTTCAAAATAAGGATTTTCGTTTCTGGAGGTTTGCACATGCAGACTCCAAGACAAAAAGCGCAATTCATTCAAATCTTGTACAGCGCTGGCCGGATCGTATTGGAATTTCTTCTAGATATAAGTTTGGGCTTAACTGGTTAAAAAATATTCCTGAAGAAGGGTTGATTGGAGACATTTGTTCATTTCTAAACTGTTCGGTACTGAAATAAGGACAGATACAAAATGGAGAAAAAATCATAGCTTGGAAACACTATTTCGTATTTGGATTGGGTTTTCTGCAGGCAATGTTAACGGAAGTCATACAGATAGTGATGATACTTGGTACTCTTAATTCAGGTGTCCTTTAAGGGTTACCTTCGACTTTTCCCACAGTTTACTCTTTTATCCGTCTTTCGACTTTTCCCACAGTTTACTCTTTTATCAGTCTTTCGACTTTTCCCACAGTTTACTCTTTTATCCGTCTTCCCATAAAACCGAGAAGCACAGGCTGATACCGGAAGATACAAATAACGCCAGAACAGACCTGAGGGATTTTCTAGCCTAGTTTAAGAGCTAATTTACCTACTTCTTTTTGCTTCTCCTCCCAGTTTCGGCATTCTTCTTCCAGCTTATGCGTTTCATCAATTACGAACTGCGTAAGATCCTCAGGCAATTCAGACTCGGCATTTGAACCTACGAAATAAGAACAATAAATGCGTAACGAATAAATACGACAGCTCTGAAGTAAATCCACGGTGGAAAAGGCCTCGATATGGTGAGAGCAATCTATGCGCTTAACGCTACCTAGAGGAGGGAGGTCGACTGCAAGAAATATGCTACGCAGGCGTTGAAAAAAAAATACCCCAGATAACTCTGTAACAGGGAACGGCCATACGCCAAGGGTAGCTCACAACTTCCAATCAATGAATGAAATTACTATGGCGACGTAGCTTAGAAAAAGCAGTCAAAGTGATAATGAACTACTTACAAGTGACTATTTAGAACTATTAACTATTTAACAATTTACAAAGAAAAAGTATAAATTTATCTAGACGATTCCTGAACAACGTCACGATGGTATACAACTTTTTGAGACGGGCCAGAAAAATGTGGAAATTCAAATGTCAACGTTCCCATATCTTATAGCAATCAATGGAATAAAATAAAAACAAATAAGAAGAGAAAACTCAAAAATATTAACAGGCTTTCTTATTCCGTTTCTGGCACCGACAAAAGCTCTGCCGGTAAATCGTAGCTTTGTCTGTACCCTGTTAGTATAGCTTGTCAGTCTGAACCCATGCGCGACCCACACTTGAGTGATCATGCCGATTATCGAAAAAAAAACTGTCCTCAGACCGGGATCCTCCTTCCACTCGTTGGTCACTTTTCGATGAGGTGACCGGAACAGTTCCTGTCGGTAAATCGGAAGCACCAAAAAACCGTGTTCATTCGTTCAGTTCCTGATATCGACAAAAGCCTTGTCGGTAATAATAGTAAACGGGATACTGTTTGAAGGTGGGTCGCACCAACAACCCTTTTCAGGTCCTTCTGGTACCGACGAAAACCTTGTCAGAAAAGCCGAAGCGATGCCCGGAAATCTGGCAGTACTTGAGAAACATAACCTTGACTTAAATGGTGGCCATGACTACTTATTTATTAATTTGTTTGTGCTTTATTTCAAAGCCAAGAGATTTCTGACCAAAGCTTCTACCAATGCCGCTTATGCTGCAGAAGAAGATGACGATTTGGAGCTGATAGTGGAATCGAGACAGAATACCTTCCCGAGTCCACTGTCGATGAGGCGCCCGTCGACAGTCGGGAAGAGGAAGGTGTCACCGGGTAAGATATATGAAATAAGAAAGCGTCCCAGACGCATGGAAGAGATCTTTCCTGGCTTTTACGTAACCTCGACTTACCTATCAAAGTGTTCTTTCTCTTTTCGTCCAAGTAGATAAGACAGTAAGCGCTCGCTTTTGTGTGAAGACCACCATATGCGTCTTTCTCCAAATCTGTCCATGAGACTTCTGTCACCAGATGGTCGTTGAACTTGAGCCAAGTTTCCCTACTCTGGTCCCAGATGTACGACCAATAATGACCTGACGCAGCTTCGCCCCCATGGACCATTACGGCATGTAGAACGTATGGCACCTGAAAGATTTACAAACGTGGGACTTGTTGAAGTTCAATGGGCGGATGAAACATCATGATGTCTCATTACCACCCCCTAGAATACAATGTCACATCAGAAATCAGCAGATTCCTAGACAACTTATTTTCGCGAATATATCGTTACAGCGTTTTTTGTACTGCCATAAACCGACTTACTAGCTTCGACAGATCTTGTGTCTTATCCATTCGCTGTTATCAGATACTCAGGATTATTTTTACTGTTGACAAAGAATCATATTAATGGTGTTAACCGAGAATTCCTTGCAAGCACTGGAATCGGATGCAAGTAAGCCGGTTTTATTTGTATATTTTTGGCTGTCCTGTAACTTTACATCCAGAAAATAAAACTTTTCTTCGGTACTAAAAACAGCAGAAGTTTCATCAGAAAACACTAGAGCAATCTGCCAGCTAAAGAGACGGTTTATTTTAGCAGCCATGGCACTTTCATCACTCAGCTCTACAAAATGATTGACTTTCCTTTCATGGCCGAGAGTTTTTGAATTTCCGCGCCTTTCAATATCGTGCTCTAAAATCGTCTCCGCCGATACGCAGAAGCGGTAATGACAAGCGATAACAATAAAACAGCTTCTTTTTTAAGCGATCAATTTTGGAAGTCAGAAATTTGTACGTGTGCAGCATTTAATAAGAATTCAAGCATAGTTGGTGCCCATTGTGCTTTAACCTAAAAAAATATGAGTTAATAAATAAGCATTCGAAAACCATAACACTTAAAGGACACCTGAATGAAGAGTACCAAGTATCATCCCTATCTGTTTGACTTCCGTTAACATTGCCTGCAGAAAACCCAATTCAAATGCGAAATAGTGTTTCCAAGCTATGATTTTTGCTCCATTTTGCATCTGCCCTTATTTCAGTACCGAACAGTTTTAGAAATGAACAAATGTCTCCGATCAACCCTTCTTCTTGAATATGTTTTAACCAGTTAAGCCCAAACTTATGTCTAGAAGAAATTCCAATACGATCCGGCCAGCGCTGTACAAGTTTTGAATGAATTGCGCTTTTTGTCTTGGGAGTCTGCATGTGCAAACCTCCAGAAACGAACATCCCTATTTTGAAAACCTCACGGTCAGGAGAAGAATGCTCTCCGTGGCCATGTCTGCAAATGCATTCTCCATGGTGTGTTCAAGTATGGTTTCATTGTTCAGGTGTCCTTTAAAAGGGTCATTCCAGAAATTTTGTCTCGAAAAATAGCACTTACAAGGATACGCAAACAAGTGTTTTCTGTTATCAAACTTCTGACAGTGTAGAAGCGGGATATGGCGGCAATATAGTCTGGTCCCGAACAAGTACAAGTAAAGTAAGTAACCTTGACAAACAAACCTGAAGTAACTGTTAAAGGACCCCTCGTACTTATTCTGCCTTTTATACTATCATGATCTTCCCTGGAATTATCAGCTTCAGAAATCACCTTGCCGTAGTTCCGTTATGACCCTACGCTACGACTTATTAGCGCTTTTTCCGATGGGCAGTCTCCCAGTCAAGCAGCGTCAGAGCAAACTAACTCTAGAGAGTACCGCGCAAACTTTGGAAAAGTGACACAGAGTCAATCGCGGCAACACTAGCTCCACTAGCGGGACTGAACGTCCCTACTGAAATTCAATCAATCGTGCACCAGTGCTGGCTTCAATAACTTAAAATTCTGAACACAGCAAAAAAAGATACAACCTCCCATGTTTCTTCGATGTGTGCAGACCGCATCTTAGCCTTACTGGAAATTTCTAAGCCCGAAAGTTTGTGTCGCTTTAAATGCCACAAGCGTGGTGGGCGACGCGACAAGTATGGCCCGATTGCGAAGCATAGAAAGCATAGGTCTTGGCGCTACTCCTTAGTGTTATTTTGCTCTGAGCAGCGTAAATTTCGCCGAAAGCTTCAAGATCTGCCGACAATCTTTGGAAAATAAGGGCATGAGAAGCTTGAAAATTGAAACTGAAACTTGAAAAACCGTCGTTCAAAGACTATTTCTAGTAAGGGGCCTCGGGAGGCGCAGGGTCTTATCTAGCAGAGGTTCATGGAGAAATCCAAACAAAGCCAAAAGGTTAATCTGATGACAATCATTTTGTCTTTCACAATCATGTTCATTCACATTTCATTTATTTTAAATTTCATTTCATTTACAAACACACGGAACAGGTAAAAGCACCAAAAACAAATGCAAAGAGCTGCACAGCTGACTCCAACGACCTCCCCTTACGAAATTCGTAACCAATTGCGCGCTTCTCTTCATATTTGTTTGACCAATCCGAGGCAGAACCATTTCTGTCTCCGGTAAACAGAGCAAACAGCCTAGTTAGAGGGAGAACTGATGCCCCGGGGTAGCTTTCAATAAAAAAAATCGTTATTATTCTTGGATAATCCCATTCAAACCCGGAACTTTCTAACGTAGAAAGTAGTTCGCCTAAGACAACCCCCCCCCCCCCCCCACAGATTTCCCATAACGCGCGCTAAATCCTTAAAACTAGCCAGGGCGCAGGAGAGTATCCATAAATGACGATAACCTTGTAAATTCTGTTGCTATTGTTATTTTGTGCTTATATATCATTTACTGTTTGTGTTTCCATTCTGGGATGTTCTAAACGCTACGGATAAGGAAGAGTTGGACAAAGTTGTTGTTCAAATTCGCTAAATTTCTTCTTCAACTTCCCAGTTGGTCCCGCAACCGGTACTTGATTCAGAAGTACTCTGTCGCTGGCCCCATATTAAGTGTTGACAATCTGGTCGCCAACCTCAAAGTAAGGATGCTGTACACCCTTGAATGGTTATTCTTTTCTGATAAGATTTGTTTGATTTTGTATCCAGGTTAATGTTCTTTTGTTTTTGTGGTCGTTGCTTCCATCTTTTTTTCCATTGTGTAGTTGATGGGCAACAAAATATTTCATTTATTCATTCATCAGGAACTTCAAACTGAACGCACTTACCTTCTGCAGCTCTGGCTTATCATAAATTGTTTCAATTTTCATATCTAGCTTGGCGATTTCTTTTCCGGCTTGTTCGAGATCAATACAAACTTCCTCATGTAGCTCGTCTAGGCATGAGCTGATAAGTCGGTACTCGCCATCAGTCAGAAACCGTCGGCGTTTGCAATCGTGGTCTACCTCCATTGGCTCGATCTGGACAAAATTCAAGAAACTCAATAATATAGTATGCAAGTAAACTCAACTACAGTAGAGGTCTGCTTATGTGAACGTTTGTTGACTTCGGGCTTTGCCATTTTCATGCACTTGCTGTGTCCAAAGCTAACTACCAGTTAGCCAAAGTAGGTAATTAGGGCAGCTGAACACCTGTATAGGTATTTAATTAATTAACTAATTCGTTTAATTCCATGTTATCTTTTTACAAAAATAGTGGTGGATCTTAGTCTACCATTTAGCCCAAAACTGCAGTGTTCACATTAAAGTAACTGTTCGCATTAGCATACCTCTACTGTACGCTAAACCAGCAAAGCCTTGATGGGCAAGGTATATCAGAAAAGAAAACAAAGTTACTAAAGGTTAACTTCAGACATCGAGGCTGATATCGGAAAATAACAGCGAGATGGACATTGAAAATAACCTGTCCGAGCCGAAGGCGAGGCAGGTTATGGAAAATATCAGCCGAGCCGAAGGCGAGGTTGATATTTTGAAATGGCCGTCGAGCTTGTGATTCCGATATCAGTCGAGATGGAGGTATGTTAACTATTATAACTTTTTCGAACAGAATTTCCGCTTTTCGGGGCTGAAAATAATCCAGCCAATCACGTTTCAGAATTAGTCATAACAACCTCCGGGGAGGTTGATATGACAAATAACAACCGCTCCAGCAGGTTGTTATGACTAATTCTGAAATGTGATTGGCTGGATTTTCCGTGGCGTTTTCATTGTAAAGTTTATCGTAATATAACTGACCGTGGGTCATAGGAAGATATACATTACACACCTCTTCGAGAAAAGTTATTACAGATTAACAAAAGAAAACTCGAAAGCCGGGGTAAGCGTAGAGAAAGTTCTACCTGTGAGATATTCCCTAACAGATAAAGTTTCTCAGATTTCAATCGAACAAATTATTTTTAATTCTGGGCACTGGCCAAGTGCAGAGTCGTCGCACCAAGACTGCCGGTGTTGACACGGTACAGACCTGACATCACACAGGCCCGTCAGGACGAAGGCAAGAGACAATGCACAAAGCCATAACATCAGATGGCTCAGATAAATCAGCAAAACAGTGCTGATTTGAATTTGAATTCTGAATTTAAATTGACATGCTTTGTATACGTTTGTTATCGGATTGTATTTTAAAATTGTAACATATATGTGATTTTGATGTGATTATTTATGACCATGTATGACGATCCATCACTATTTTTGTAAAAGATAACACGGAATTAAACGAATTCATAAAATAAACACACAGGATGTTGGGCTCACGATCTGCTTCTGACCCTTTAGAAGCCAGACTGCTTGCAGACCCGGAATATCTCAGATTGTTCTAGTCTACTTTGTCTGAGATATGTGCCGTGTCGGATTCTGCAACAGGCTTTTTGTCAAGGGTCTGCATTGTGTCGGACTCTCAAGTCTGATTGTTTTCGTATCCGTACTGTCTGCCTTGTTAGATCTGGCGGTGATTCTGGCTTGCCGAGTCTTGAGTTGTGGCACCCAAACTCTTGTATAAATCTGACGTAGCCATTACGTTAGTTATTTTAGTCATATAACCGGTCATCGCAAGACTTTCAGTTAGAAACTGACAAGGTTGTGCAGTCCAGTAAATGGCAATGCATTTTCAACCGGTACCATTCAAATCCGTCCATGCATACATGACCAAGGTTAAATTCTGGTGAATCACGACAAGGAAGAAAAAATGAACACCAGGTAAAAGATTCCTGGCCACCATGTGAGTCAAGTTTAGGTTCCCTCTTATCTTGGAATCTCAGGATTTAGACGGTGAGAAAGGGTTATAAATTGTCTTCTTTATTTTTCTCCAATCGAATGGTTAAGATTCTTTTAAATATTTCCCAGTACAAGTCCTCATTATCCGACGATACAGGGGTTCGAAACTTCATCTACCACAATACGAAAAATATCAAACTTCAATCTTAATCATAGGTATCCCTCCACTTACGTTTATGGACCCCAAAAACATCAAACTTCATTCTTTTTTCATTAATTAACCGCAAATGCGCTTCGGAAGTGGATTTACTACCTCGTCCCTTTACGTTACGTATACTCTTACCTCTAATTCGCTCAAAGACCTTCTCCGCCCGGTGCTGACTGCAGACTCAAGTTTCTCCGACGGTTGCTGGTGTACCACACCCATGCTACTAGAAACAAAAGCAAGACCTATAAATTCCGGTAACGTCTGTTGTTGCGGGTGTCACAACCAAAATGAAAACAAGAAATCGAATCAACGGTCGAACTCGCGGAAAACCTCCTAACCAGTGCGAATGGTTCTGGGTGTACAGAGGGAAAAGCCAACCGTCCCACTAACAACGACCTGAGCTTTACATAACGTTTCCACTTCACTGCATGAGAGAAGGGGGACCGTTTCATTAAGGTTCTAGGCATCAGCCCAGAGCTGGAACTTAGGTTATCCGCAAGGAAGATTTCTCGAAAAATATTGCAGGCAGATCACTCGCTCGCTGGGAAGGATTCTCGCGAAAACTCCAAACAAGTATAAATGTTTACAATCGCTAGCTGTCGGTTGTGAGTCATCGATAGCTGAGGTTAAGGGGTTGGACTTCAAACTAGGGCGGATTTGGGCCATGAGTTCGAATCCTCGTCTTTGCAGGAGCTGTAAAAAGGGTACCTCGAGGAATCTACGGTAAAGGCGGGGAAACGTCGTATGATTTGTCCCCAGCCAAGCATCGTCGTCCCGGCCGAAGGCATGCTAAAGTTGACTTTGTTAATTCTTTTTCTTTTTTTTGTTAAACAGTGAAATATTTACAATACCATGTTTCTGTTTTCCAGTGTCTGGCATAGACATACACCCCTGTCTTTGAGCTTCAACGTCTGTTATCAGTCGTTCCATCAATCTGTCCGTACCGGTTAAGGAACTAGAGGCGTGAATAAAAAGGAGGTTCTAAATCGTAAACCCCTTCATTCTCGATCCTAAGGACCACAGCGTACATCATAAAAGTAGCCTCTGTGTCCTTAATCCAACAGCAACTATCCTTTTACTCACTGAATTCGTGTGACAAATTATCCTTGCGACGAATTTTCCACGAATCGCCCAAACTACACAACCGCGAATCCACAAACTAAGAAAATAAGCTGTTCCTTATTTTTTCGTCTAAGCTGAACTATCTGTATTCTGCTGGGTATGCACCAACATTCGCTAAACAGGAAAACTGTCTTTCTATTCGTGTTTCCCAACCATAGCCTTTGTGAAAATAAATGCAATGCTGTAAGAGCATTAGAGAAGAAAACTCGACAAGTTGGGAACAGTCCTAAGGAAGCTACCATGAATTCTGATTCCCAGAAATTTTAATACAAACAGAGGAATATAGTCCTTCGAAAACTCAGTTAGTTCAGTCAATTCAAAAGTGGATAGTCCTGAGGGGAACGTAGTACTTCTGGAATCAGCGCCCCAGGTGTCGGGTCTAGGTGACAGCCAAACATGACTAGGGAGTATTTCTTCCTAGCAAATATCATCTCGATCCGGCACTGAATTTGTCGAATGGCGAGTTCCGCTAAATCGGTCACGTTCCCAATAGACGCACCGAGTTTCACCTTCCTAGCACGTGTGATTGTCCGTTTTCAGAAATTTGACCGCGGCCAAATTCTGCATGCACCCCCAATCCCTAGGTACCACAGGGATGTGATCCAGCTGGAACCCCAAAAGACTGTATCTAGAATAAAATCTAACGGTTCTGTTTCAGCTTCAAGGATTCCTGTACGTTGTGATGTAAGACAGGGTGGTGTGATTTTTCCTAGTATATTCAAAATGTGCGTTTCTGGTACACTTACAAATATTTCTTCTTCTCATCTCCTTGGTTTTTCAAATGTTTCATATCTTGCTTATGCAGATGATCTATTATTCAGCCGATCTAAGAGCGAGTTATCACGTTTGGTTTCCTCGTCTTTTTCCAGTATTGGACTCTCTTTAAATGTAGAAAAATGCGAATACCTGCCTTTTAATTCTGGGCCATTCGCGTACCTAAATTGCTTGAAGTCTTCTATTTTAAGTGTTGATTCTATTCGGTGGTTGGGTATTATCATTACTAAAACTATTCGTTCTTTCCGATCCCGGACGATTTCCAATTGTAGATAAAGGTTATTCGACAATTGTTGCTAACAGGGGGAAATACAATCGGAAAGCTCTTGGCAAGCTATACTCATCCTTCTGTGACCATTCTATTCTTTTTTCTATCTGGTGTTTATCCTGTTTTAAAGGAAAAGAATATTAAAGCTATGCGATCCTCTCACTTAGGTTTCTGTAAATGTGTTCTTTTTCTACCTCCTTGGCAAAAGAAACTCTAAAATTATTAATAAGTATTCGCTACCGGATATTATGGAGAAATCGTCTGTTCTCCGCAGAAAGCTGTCCGAAACGGCGTACGCGCGTCTGTCACCACATCATTGTCTCATCCGTCTGTTTGACTCTTGAGTAGATTTTGTTTGTGTGTGTTGTGTTCTTCCTATTATGTCTTCTTATTTTCTTTTGTACTCCACTGTTTTCGGCTTGCACGATTTGTGGGTTGAATATAAATTACTGTTATTACTATTAACTATTTCATTCCCATCCAGCTCTATCCGTCCTGCATATACTAGGACCTGTCACCTCATTCGCATTGTCGGGTTGGAAGTTTTGAATGCCAGAAGATTTCAGATTCCCTTTTCTCCGTGCTCAACTGGAAGCGCTATAAAAAAGAGGAATGTCGTCCACGAAAGACCTAGTAACCTCAGCAAACCCAACAGCCAATAATCCAGAAAAGGTAATCTCGTCTAGAAAGTTTCTACTTTTCGTCCTTCTGAACTTTCTGCTTAAAAAGTTATATATTACAAATTCTCTAAATTTCTTTCTGTTCTCTTCTAGCAACTCTTTGTCTGAAGTCAAATTCCAACAAGAGCTGTAAGCTCATATGGCACTTGCAAGCCTACGTGTAGCTAAGATTTGTGCTGTGTTGACGCGCAGACGATTATGGACCTTTTGGATTCATGAAAAATGAAACCCTTGAGGCAAAAATTATCACGGGCCCTTGAGAATCAAGAAAATTAATATTTCGGTCAAAGGTATTGTCTCACATTGCAGTTAAGATACGCACTTTAAGGGGGCTAAAAACTCATTTCAAATAGGCTACTTGAGGTACAAATGATCATGGGCCTTTGGGAGATTATGAACATGTTCGTGAGATCAGAAACACGTCTTTTTGTCAACTGTCAAGTTTCCTTCGGATCCGACAAACCGTTTTATGCATGAATTCTGGTAGTTCGGATTTTAGTTCCCTCCACTCCTCCGAAGATAGTCGGATCGGGGTAATGACTGCTTCCAAGTCAATCTGATCGGGTCCCCAGTAAACCTGCCGAATTTCATCGTCCAAGTGCATCTGTAAGTACCTTAACTCGCGATCACCGGATTTCCGGAAAACCCCTTCCAAGACCCCCACTGTGCGCCGATCCGGTCCATTTCTGTCAAAAAATGTATTTACAACTTGTCCTTGTTCTTTTCACCAAGCTTCATCCCGGTCCCTGCACTCTAAGCTTGTTCCGAGATCACAGATCCCCCTCCAATCCTCTCCCCCCCCCCCCCAGAGTTATCGGATCCGGTCCGGAACGAAACGAAACGGTACATCCGCGACATGAGCTCTTGCTAACTGTCAAGTTTCGTTAGTGTCCGATGCCCCGTTCGACAGTTATGCTTGCCTCAAGATTCCGGATTTCCCCTGCCTCCCCCTCCGATGGTCGGATCGGGGAAATTACTTTTCTTAAGTCAATCTGGTCGGGTCCCTGAAAAGTCTCCCAAGTTTCATCGTCCTAGCACATCTGGAAGTACCTTAACCCGAGATAACCGGCAATCCGGGACTCAGCCTCCCCCCCCCCCTACAGTGCCCGGATCCGATCCGGTTATGTCAGCGATGGATCAAGGATGCGCTTGTCCTACCCACCAAGTTTCATCCCGATCCCTCCACTTTAAGCGTGTCAAGATATTTCCGGTACCCCCCTCCAACTCCCCCCACAGTTGGCGATCCGGTCCGGACATAAAATGGGATATGTGAGGCATGTTTTCTTTCCACATCTCAAGTTCCATTCAGATCCGATCACCCGTTCGAAACTTACGCATGCCTCAACATTCCGGATTCCCCCTTCCTCCACTCCCCCCCACGATGTTCGAATCGGGGAAGTGACTATTTCAAAGTCAGTTTGGTCGGGTCCCTGGTATGCCTGCCAAATTTCATTATCCTAGCACATCTGGAAGTACCTTAACCTGTGATAACCGGAAATCATGGATCCAGCCTCCCCCCCCCCCCACATTGCCACGATCAGATTCGGTTATTTCAATGATGTATCAAGGATATGTGCTTGTTCTTCCCACCAAGTTTCATCCCGATCCCTCCACTCTAAGCGTGTTACGATATTTCCGGTACCCCCCCCCCCCTCCAACTCCCCCCAAAGTTGTCGGATCCGGTTCGGACGCAAAATGGGCCATGTGAGGCATGTGTTCTTTCCACATATCAAGTTTCATTCAGATCCGATCACCCGTTCGAAAGTTACGCATGCCTCAATATTCCGGATTCCGCCTCCCTCCACTCCCCCCACAATGGTCGGATCGGGGAAGTGACTATTTACAAGTCAGTTTGGTCGGGTCCCTGATACGCCTGCCAAGTTTCATCATCCTAGCACGTCTGTAAGTACCCTAACTCGCGATCACCGGACCGATCGACCGACCGAACGACGAAAAAGTGATCGGTATATGGCACTTGGGCGGAAGGCAGGTGCCATAAAAATCAGATATCACCGGGCAAATATTGAGACAAAACAATCTTTCCTTTCATTCGAAAAAAGTGCTTTGGTATTCACTAATTACTTGAGATCCCAAAAGGTTAGTTACCCTAAACGTCGTAAAGTTAAGTTCTTCGGTGGTCTCCGTAGCCCTATATTTCGGAGTGGGGAAGGGATTTCAAACTGAGTTTTTTTTTAAAGCAACCGAGATAGTCTGTTAAGGTATAAGGATACGTGCTGAATCTATATCTTGCCGGACAAGTAGTTTGCTCGCAACCCAGAAAAAGTTGGAAATTGGGTACAAGTAAAATTTATGATGAAGTCGCTTCGATCAAGAGGTAAGAAAACATGCTGAATCCGTTTCTGAACTTTACTTTCAAGCCGGACTGGTAGTTGTAAAAGTTTATTTTGGAGTCGATTAGTGCTTCGATACAGGGGCAAAAACACACGCTGAATACATGTCTGAACTTCATTTTCTCGAGGGGCCATAGGCTACTTTGCCTGGAATCGGCCCAAAACCGTGAATTCGTGATAAGATAAAGTTTTAAGGTCGGTTTGAGCGTTGAGACTGGGGCAGGAAAACACGCTAGAGCGGTCTCTTCACTTTGCTTTCCAGCTGGACTGATATTAGGCCGGAATCCGGTAAAAGACGGAATTTAAGTAGTACTTACAATTTCTTAATAGTCTTTTAGAATATGAATAGTGGGGTACGCTGACATGCTGAATGGATCTATCTTACATGTTTAACTGTTTGGTCGATACTACGGAGTAGGCCTACGGACGGAATCGGTTGAAAACCAGAAATAAGACAAGCCTCGTGCTATGTATTTATCGGATGTTTTGAATTTCGACCTAGAGGTAAGAAGACGTAGGAAATCGATCTTCCGGGTTCATTTTCCTATTGAGTTGATAGTTCGGCTGGACTCGTCGGAATCCGGCGAAATGAAAAATTCGTTAGTCTAATAATACCTTTGTTCAGTTCTTCGTGTCTGTATAGGGGTAATAAGAAAGCTGATCCATCAATCATTTTCGCTTTTCTACCGGATAAATAGGTCTGACCGGACTCTTATACAAATCGGTATTTTTACACGTAGCCTACTCTATTGTGTACATTACACCAGGGACCCATAAATTTCCTTTACAGGGGGCTTGTCATTTCCTATGCTTCTATGTTGCTATGTTGCCCGACCCTTGCCTACTTTCCAAAAATCCCACTTGGGTCGAATCGGCATTCTTGTTTGCCTCATTGGACGTGCGCGCCAAAGAGGCGCCAGCAGCCAATCCCAAATTTTGTCTATCTGGCCTTGGACGTGGTTGGACCGTGGGTATTTCTCGAACTATCTTCCGATCGGTCAACATAGCATCAGAAATCTCTTATTGACAAGCCCCCTGAATGGCGAGGCATTACAGGAAATTTATGGGTCCCTGATTACACGTTGAATCAGAACGTTCGATCGAAATAAAGAGCATAGCCTACTGAGTCAGAATGTTCGATAAGTCAACTTGATGAGTCCAATAGCATTGATCTTTCGTAATCTGGGCTGGAGGGGTGATTCAAGATAAATCCTAAAGGGTGTGGGTGAGGGGTTGATTAGGGATAAATAACTTGCTTACGCGATCAGACGAAACCCAGAAGTCCACAAGACCCGATCATCTGTAGAGTAGAGACCAATGACCTACTATTTTGTATTATATTATTATTTTTACTGTTATTATCTCCAATATATATCCCCTTTGGGATCACATCGAAACTTTTATTGTTTTTCTTTTGTTTTTTTTACATGTTTGGCTACTAATATTTCTGTACTGTCGGTCTAGTTTGAAATTTGTGATTGCATTTATGTTCCTTCCCCAGCGTTGGCACAGAAGACTGCCAAGAAGACTGACAGCCTGAAGAGGACCCTTGCCAAGAAGGGCCGAAATATCGCTTTCAAAGCATCACAGCTGACGAATCCGTTTTTATATTATATGAATATATTTGAAATTTGGTTCTTTAAGTGGTAATCCGTGGTTCTATGGGACGCTGTACGATATGAAGACCAGAAGTTACGTCCAGTCCAGCCACAGTCCGATTTCCACAGTCGGATGCGAATTCGCTCTGTCGCTCTATAACGGAGTTTCTTCTTATGTTATAATCCGTTCTTCTTGGTCTAATAGGTAGCTTTCTTGAGGCTTCTGATCGAACATGGAGTTGACTGGAGAGTTAAAGGGACACAGCCTTTATTAGCAGAAGTATAAAGTAACACTAAATACAAAATGTATAACGACGACCCATCTGGTAACCCCGATTTTCCAGCTGTAACCCATAATTTCAAAGGCTCCAAGGAAACATAAATTGCTGGAGACATATTAATGCGACAGGCCAAGTTTCTGTTCAGCGCCAGAACGTCCTGTTTAACCCTGCCTCTCTTCCCCAGATACTTGTTCCAGACTTCGTTGTACTTCTGCCACTAAATAGCTGTGTCCCGTTAACTCTCTGGGAATAAAGAACAGTTCGATCAAAACCCTAAAGAACGCTACCTATTGGACCACGCAGAACGGCTCATAAAATCAGAAGAAACTCCGTTATAAAGTGGTGACAGCGGTGGGATGTCTTGTTTAACCCTGCCTCTTTCCCCAGATACTTGTTACAGCTCCGAAATTTTGACGCATCGCATGCACTTTCCCCCGCAGTAATGTATGCGTATTTTTGGACGCGAAATTTTATCTGACTGTGCGTGCACGTAGCTTAAAAACTGGCCTACAGGTTTGATAAATCTGGTTGAATTCCTACCTTGAAGTACTCGGCAAAGGCTGCGAAGAGTGAGTGCAACTCGGCTTCCTCGTTTCGACAAACTGCCTGGCGTACCTTAATACGCGGGAGAGGGAATATTTCTGGCTCTCATTGCCATACTCTTCATAGGCCTTTACCTGGTCTTCCAGAGATTGTCTCCGGCGAAGCAGTTCATCCGTTATTGACCGGATTTCTACGGTTGTGTCTTTGTTTTCTTTCATGTATCTGAAAAAATATATACTCTTATCAAAAGGTATTCCTGCCTTTGACGAAGATTTGCTATGTTTACTCCAGAAGAAAGTAAACAAAATCCAACAATCTCCATCCAACATTAAACAATCTATTGTTTTCACTGGAGAGACTGACTAGCAGTCTACTATTGGTTCAAACACAAATGAGATACGCCAATCTTTCGTGGCTCTCCAAACCCCAGAAATGACACTGGCGCAGTTTCGTGTCTTTTTCGTGCAATGGTACCTTCTTCTATATTCAAATAATGCATAAAATGGAAACGTCAATATATGTTTCAAAGTCAGCTTGGGCTCAAGGAATATTTAGGTACCGTTCGTCATCAGCTGGAAAAATAACCACATTTAAAAGAGAGAAAAAAATCAAAGAGCTTCGCATAATGCCCTATTCTTTACTTCGTATGAAGCGGGTCTAGACAGGCTTGGTCTCTCCACTCTGTCTGAAAGACGACACAAGTTTACAATGGATTTTGGACGTACATGCTTGTCCTCTGATCTTCATAGATCTCTCCTACCGGATTACAAAGCCCCAAACCCGACTCGACCTGAAACAAGGCTTCGCGCTGCAACCCGTAATTGTACCAGCCTTGTTCGCCCCGATATCCATTCTACTGACCGGTATTTTTCGTCATTTGTACCATATTTCGTGACGTATTTCAATTCTGAACTGTGATATATTCGTTATTAATTGTACATTAATATAAATATTTCAAGGCAATTATTGAGAAGTGATTATTAAGTTTTAGCCGTGTTAATAATTGTGTGATGATCCGATGCTAGCGAGTAATTATATGAGCTATTCAGGAAATAAACGTTATTATTTATTCAAAACGCTAGGCTACTAATGTGTAACATCTGGCAGGAAAAAATATTCGCTTTATTAGTGCTTTAAATCGGCCACCAGCCAGAACTGTTTCTAGTTCTGCTATTTCTAACGTTAGGGGACTGACGGTCGGGGGGACGGTTCAACGTCCAATACCCTGTTCCAATTTATTAGTCTGACCCACAACATCCTTGCTTTCTTTTCTTTGAGCTTCCCATCACGCTCATACAGCGGGCAGCGCGGTGAGCAGTCTTGACGAAGAAAATGGCCCAATCTGCACCAACTTCAGCCAATTTCTCCAAGCTTTCCTGAACAGCCACACAACATTTTCTATGGGCTATCTAGAGCGTGTTCCACCCCTCTACCAATAGTATCTACTAGTTACTATTTCCGTTCCAGCCTCACGAAAAATTACTACGCTGACCGTTCCAACCTTCTCGAAACAGTAACTAATAGTAACTTTTTGCTTACCATGCTCGGGAGCGTAGTAAGCGTGATAACTACGGATCTCTGTAACGTGATTGGCTGGATCACCCCGTGTAGTGATATTTTCCCGAAAATTTAAAAAAACGTTCCAGCCTTGCCGCAAAATAGCCAAAATTTGTGACGTCATGCGTAGTAACTAAGGTAAGTAGGGTGGAACACGCTCTTAGACGACAAAAGGATATACGCGATGTTATTGATTTCTGGAAATCGCGAATGCTTTTTAAACGCTTAGAAAGCTGAACAGGTTTTAGTGCAAATTAACACAATCTCCGATGTCTTCCATCCATAGGCACAGTCGACATTTTTTAATGAACTATACCGTACTTGGTTATATCCAAAGCTCGATATAGCCTACGCCAAACTTCGGTAAGGGTGCGGCAAACGCTTCGGCACCCTCACTTCCCAGAACAGATATTAACGGCTATTTTTCGAATTTCTCTCCAATTCTACTAGATCAAATGTTTGGCACACCCAACCGGCGTTTGGCATGGCCTGTCAAAAAATCCTGCCTATGTGGTGGACTGTCTTATATTAGGCTAAGACTTACCTATCCATATAAATCACCCGCGGGAAAGTCACACGATTATGAATCTTTTCCGATCGCTGGCTTTCACTGTTAAATCGAAATCGGTTCAATTCGAAAGTCAAAACTGGCGGCAAGGTCTCAAACCATCTTTCACGAATCATACCAAGGGATCGCAGCACTTTGTAGCTCTGACTAGACTGAGATTTGGAGGGAGACTGAATCTCGGGGTGACTACTAGGCTCGACAGACTCCTTTGCTGAAGCTTCAATCCCCTGGTGCAAGTCAGACATGCCGGCGACTTGAATCATGCACTGACTGAAGGGCTCCACACGCGAGTGGACTTCGTCTAAAAGAAAAAAACACTGAAACTGGCAGCAACAGAATAAAGTTTAACTGAAAAGCCAGCTTATTTTTATGTCTTGGATTTGAATAAACTGAATTATTTTGACTCAAACCCGATGAAAAATTATCTTAAAATAGTCGTATGAAGTTGTACGAAAAAGTAGCATGCAGTGCCAACTGATGCTACTACATGCTATTATAGCAAGACCGGATGCTACTGGAGCAAGGCGGGATGCTACTAAATACTATTCCTTAAGATTAGCGCAGCGTGAGGCACATTAAATTAAAGTATTCTGTCGGGAAATTTCATCGGACTTTTTAACTGAAACCCCTCACTTCGCCCTGGATCCCATGACCCTACTCAGCAAAACAAATTCTGATGGAGATATTACGTACAAGAGCTAAGGGATCGTCACGAGACGCACTTAAAGAATTTTCCGACGATGGCTCGTCTACATAATCCAAACGACGAACCTCTGCCCTGGGAGCCCCCGGAGGCACAGGATAATCTAAGGAGGTTGAAGGTCTCTGATCCGTAGCATAACCACGACTAAACACATAGAAACGGCATCTATTATTAGAATACGGTGTAAAAGAGCGGAGCTTGCAAGAACTTTATTGAATAAATTTTCGTTATGGCCATCTAGGCGTTCCTTTCAGCCAAATTAATCCTAAACGCTAAACCGGAACAGAAAATTACCAGGTCTCATTACTTTTTTCGAACGTCGAATTTATCTTGCCAGGCGGCAAAGCGTGCAAACCAAGTTAAACCAGATAAAGGAGAATGCTTTTTCCTCTTCGGATTTTGCAAGCGCTTCTGTTTGCAGAGAGTAAATATTTTAGCTCGTAGCTGGAATACATCCAACAGAAATAAAAATAAAACAAGGTAGTTTTCAAACTTGGTAGTTCAAACAAAGTAGTTTTCAGGCTGGCGCGTACTAAAAGTTTTTTTTTCCGCGGATTGTTCTGTCCTACACATTTCTTACTGTTTGTCACGGAAACAGAAGCATGTACCACACAGTCGACTCACGAGTTGAAACTCTTAAAAACGCCGTTTTGTCTGTTTTTCGGCGGTAATTGCAAATGAATAAAAATAAAAATGCAATCAAGTTAAAATCTAAACAAATAGATCATTAGGCTAATGCTCTTGCCATCCTGCACCACAAGGATCCTCAGTTATTTGTTTATCTGTTTGAAAAAGTACTTCATTTTATTATTTGAACTTCAACTTGCCGCCAAATTCGAACCCCCGCCAAAGTTCGAACCCCCGCCAAATTCGAACCCCCACCAAATTCGAACTTCCCGCCAAATTTCGAGCCACCGGAAATCACCTCGAGATTTGTTTGCCATTTTTGAGCCACACTGCGAGACACAAGTTGAAACAAAAATCTGGTTCGCGAAACCAGACTAGTGGCCACACAAAAGAGCCACAGCCTCTTTGTGCGGGATCGCACAAAAACGCCTCAAGTTTCCATGTCTATTCGTCGACGCATTGGTTTAATGGATTATCCGTTGGATCTAGACTGTTTATTTTTATTTTTTTTTCATTCCCTTGTACAGCATCGTTTGTTCTTTGGAACCTTGGTGGGTAATGAAGTTTATTTACTCACTTACCACTACCTCCCACAAACAAGACACATCCCCAATAGTAACGAAAGGCTGTTTAAACACGTGAGCAAAGAAACGACTACAACCTGCCGAAGAAGGCTTTGCTCGCGACCCCCACTGCCTGGCTGGGGGAAACTCCGCGCAGGGCAACGTAAAACGTGTTGAGAACTTTCTCAAAGAAGACGTCAAATCTGTCAAGAGGATCTCCGCCGTCATGGAAGGAATTGGGACCCCTCCTGGCTTCGAATATCGATCCCCTTCACGAAAGACCGAGATTCATGGCACGACTTGGTCCGTCATCTGCTGTCGCCATTTAGACAAGTAAAAGTTAAGTTAGTACTCGCCTACTATAAAAAGCGTAGGCTTGAAGCTCTACTTTTGTGCTCAGCTACAACGAAAATATCAAACTCACCTCCATCGCTGCTCTGTACAGAGACTTGGCCGTAGAAGAGGTCAACCAGGGGATTCTTTTGGTGGGTTCCGGTGGATGACTCTCCTTTGCCTTCCGACTCCAGCTCCATCTGACCCTTTTCAATGCCTTCCTCCTCAAGTTTCCGGCGATTCCATAGACTGAAGGCCTCTTCAAGCCACTCGAGAAGCTGAAAGGAAAAAATCTGGTTAACCTTTTCATTCTCCAAAGAGGTTCTTCTGAGGGGGGACATGTTCAAAACAACAACAATTTCTAGAGCGGTTCTAAAAATCTGGCTAGACCCATACAATCCATTTAGGATGCTGTTAATTCTGCGATTTGTCACAGGTTTTTGAATTCTCCCCAGATTCGAAGCTGAGAAAAAATTGTCACAGAAAATCGCACTCATGCCAAAAATGTCGCAAAAGCTTCTGACACATTTTTAAGGCAACTCTTCTCGAAAAAAGGATTTTTTGTTTTTCACGATTAATGATTAATGGCTCCTCTCTTAAGAGAAAATTGGAACCTTCGAATCCAAGAGTTTTTCGTTGAAACTGAAAAAATAACCGAATTTTGTGGGAGCCAGAATGTCACAGATTTTGCGGCCAAACGTCACAGGTTCCGTCAGAGAAAAGTGGCAACACTGTGCTGTAGTGCCGTAGTCGCGTCTTGTATGGTACCGTTGTGCTCGTCTTATCACCTAATCGCGTACAGCCTCGGGGTTTTGATATGAATGAATTGTGAATCTCAGTGTCGCAGTTTTGTTTTTAGTTCAGTAAATTATGAGATGTAGGCTACGAGTGAAAGCACTGTAGCCAGGCATTCTATATTACGGGTTACGAACAGTGAAAATGCAATAAACTACTGCACCCTGTTCAGACATTACAAAATTAAGCTTAAAAATGACTTGATCAATGATCTGGGGATATGAAAGGTAAAGTGAGCAAGTTGACCGAACAGCGAGCTGATTTCAGTCCCACCTGGGCTGTCAAGTTTAGCTTAGTTTTCAGAGTCCTTTTTCCGTATCTCACTTCGATATCAATCAATCAATCAATGTTTATTTCCTTAATATTTATGTTTTCACAAAAATATAGGATTGTCAACAAATTCAGACACTCAATTAACCTATATATACAGTTAAATGATACATTTACAAAATGTCACTGCAGCTGATTATAAAATTTCACGAAGTATGGCACAAATGATTTAAGGTATCGGTCGGATGAGTGAGTTGGTGGGGCAATAATTAATTTTTGTCTCCCTGTGTTTTTTGGGACGTCCGGGTAGCTGGGTTGCCAGTTCTTGGAGTAACGAAAGCAGGAGTAACGAAAGCATATCCTAAAGAACTTTCCTATCCACGTTCTCGGTGAAAAATGTAGAGTAGAGTAGAGTAAACTTTTATTCACAAGAAGTCTCTTTCACAGCGTAAACGCCGAATCTGACCTGTCCGCAATCAGTTCGTCATTTCAATAACAGTCACAATAGAGTTCGTAAAATATGCCATCAGCCTCTGCAAAACTCATCTAAAACAGTATATACTATAGACTCTTTCGGCACACAGTTTGCCAAAGAATTCTTAAAAACAAAATCACTTATGATAAAATGATTTAGTTTTTATGGAAATTGTTTTATCACATCGTGTCTCCAAATTTAGTCTTTACGTCAAAGGTAATTTCACTAGAATACATACATAAATAAATCAAAACGTACTTAAAGAGTCAAAGGCTAAAACTAAAATATCTAACAATAACAGTGACTATTTTTACTGGCTGTTGTACAGCTTAACAAAACTCGGAACAAAACTTCATCTTTCATGTTGTGTGGGTACCAGAGTTAATTTAGGGACTTGTCGCGTTGTGGTCTGTTGCGGATGGGTGTGTAGGGTTCGGGGAGGATGGGACGTAATCGGGAAACAGACAGGGTCTTGGTACCGAAGTCAGCAACGGCTTGGATTAATCAATTTTTAAACCTCTCTATTTGGTTGGCTCGGAGTCAGATTAACATGTTAAGAGGGCCTTCTGGTTGACTCTGGTGTTGGTGGTAGGAATCTCACAGTCAACTGATTGGACTTAAATTGCCATGGCACTGGCATGCCGTTAAGAAACAAGAGCTGTAAGCTCATATGGCACTTGCATGGATTGAGATGTAGTGTTTGATCAAAAGTACTTTTAAGGTTACCTTTGCGGTTCAGATGCGCACTTTAAGGGAGCTAGCGAGAAAACGTATTTTGTTTTAGAACTTGGCTGTAATGATACGCACTTTATAGGCACTAGAAATTCATCTGTAAGAAAAACTATTGAGACAAAACGATCACAGGCCCTTAGGCATCATTGATATATACCGTTTGGTAAAAAGTTTTTTTTTTCACTTTTCGGTTAAAATGTGCACTTTAAGGGTGATAAAATAAATTTTCAAGCAAAACCCTTGAGGCACAAATGTTCATGGGTTGAGATGTATCGTTTGATAAAAAAAAGTAGTTTTCGACCTTGCGGTTCCGATTCGCACTTTAAGGGAGGTAGAACTTCATTTGTAAGCAAAACCCTTGAGGCAAAAATGATAATGGCTCATGGGGATCATGAAAATGTATAATTTGCTTAAAAGTATTTTTCTAAATTTACGGTCAAGATTGGTAGTTTAAGGAATGTCGTATTTGGAAAGTGGCGATTTCTGAGCCAATCTTGTCGAATCTCTAATATTCCAGCCCAGTTCCATCGTCGTAGCACATCTGGAAGTACCTAAAATCGCGATCACCGGAATTCCGGACCCCCCCCCCCCCTAAAACTCCCCCACAGTCGCCGGAGCTAATCCAGTTCTGTAAGTGATTTATCCAGAGCATCTCTTTATTATTCCCACAAAGTTCCATCCCGATCTCCACAGTCCGAGCCGGTCACGTAACCCCCCCCCCCCCCAGTTGTTGTCGAATCCGGTCCGGACATGACAAAGATCACCAGAGACATGTCCTCTGATCAATTATCAAATTTCACTCACATCCGATCAACCGTTCCAAAGTTACGCATGACTCAATATTCCGGATTCCCCCTCCCGCTACTCCCCCCACGACTATCGGATCATGTAAATTTTTATTTATAAGTCATTTTGATCGGGTCCCTGATTCGCCTCCCAAGTTTCGTCGTGAAAATCCCGATAACCGCCATTACCGGAATTCCGGGAAACTCCCCTCCATCCCCCCCCCCTAGTGTCCGGATCCAGTCCAAATGTATAAACGATATATCTGGAGCAGACGCTTGTTCTTCCCAGCAAGTTTCACTCCGATCTCTCCATTCTAACCGTTTCTCGAGATTTCCGGTCTTCCCCCCCCCCAACTCCCCCATAGCTGTCGAATCCGGTCCGGACTTCAAATGGGACATCAGAGGTATGCCATTTATTCAGTTATTTAGTTTCATTCCAATCCGATAACCCGTTCGAAAGTTACACAGTACTAAATTTTCCGGATTCCCCAGCCCTCCAATCCCCCCAGGTGGTCGGATTGGGAAACTGATTATTTCCAGGTTAGTCCGGTCGGGTCCCTGATGCTCCTGCCAAGTTTCATCGTCCTAGCACATCTGGAAGTACCCCAACTCGAAAAAGTGTGAGAAAAACTACTTAATTTCGGAATTCCGGGAAAATCCACTCCCCCCCCCCCCTAGTGTCCTGATCCAGTCCAAATGTATAAACGATTTATCTGGAGCAGATGCTTTTTCTTCCCAGCAAGTTTCACTCCGATCCTTCCATTCTAACCGTTTCTTGAGATTTCCGGTCTCCCCCCCCCAACTCCCCCATAGCCGTCGAATCCGGTCCGGACTTCAAATGGGACATTGGATGTATGCCATTTATTCAGTTATTAAGTTTCATTCCAATCCGATCACCCGTTCGAAAGTTACACACTACTCCAGTTTTCCGGATTCCCCAGCCCTCCACTCCACCCCAGGTGGTCGGATTGGGAAACTGATTATTTCCAGGTTAGTCCGGTCGGGTCCCTGATGCTCCTGCCAAGTTTCATCGTCCTAGCACGTCTGGAAGTACCCCAACTCGAAAAAGTGTGACAAAAACTACTTAATTTTCATAATTCCCCGGCCCACCACTCCCCCCCAGATGGTCGGATCGGGAAACTGATTATTTCCAGGTTAGTTTGGTCGGGTCCCTGATTTTCCTGCCAAGTTTCATCGTCCTAACACATCTGGAAGTACCCTAACTCGAACATGTGGGACAAAAAAATTCGGACAGACCGACCGACCGACCGACCGACAGACAGACAGACGGACGGAATTGCGATCGGTATATGGCACTTGAGCCAGAGGCTGCAAGTGCCATAAAAAGACATTCCGACGGAACGTTTCCACCATGTTAAGCTTCAAATAGGGGCAACCACCGAAGTCGTGGGAGAAAAGGTAACCCCAATCTGTGGTGTGGTTTGCAAACTTCAAAACTTCTCACCCAAGGTTTTCAATGATGCCGACACCTAAAACACCCTACAAATGCGTCACACCATAGATAGGCAGATAGATAGAAAGTTATCCTCCAAACCGTATCGTGGTTGCTGTCAATAAACTTTAAATATCTGTGTTACATGGGCATAAGCCCTAGGTCCCAACGGTAAGTTTCAGTTTCGGTCGGAGAACGGAACCGGAAATTCCAGACACGGATGCAAGATGGGCATTCTCGAAAATCTGAGGATCCAAGTTTCCAAGGTCCTAGCCCCTCCCCCCAACCTCGGAGAGGCGAGCACTTATGTGTTATGTGAATAGCCTATTAACGATTGCTGTAAATCTATAAATCTGAGGATTTAGGCAGAGAGTCTTAGAGTCTTTGGCTTACCAAATGTGTTGTCTCTGACACGTCGTGCTGACTGAATGTGTGTCCTAGGCCACTCTTCAGGATTGAGATACAATCCGAAGGATCCAAATGCTTCATCTTTCCGCTAATCATCAGCGCAAACAGTCGGCGCAGATTCGTCACCAATGTAACATTTCGCTGATCCTGAAACGGTTACATGTCAAAACAGCAAAAACAAAAAGAGCTAGACGCTCATATGGCACTTGCAAGACTGGGTCAAAGGATGAAAGTAGAAATTTGCCAATTCGAAAGTTTGTTTGTGATCATTTGTAAGCAAAACACATGAGATAGGAACGACTATGGGCCCTTGGAAATCACGACAATGTATCGTTTGGTAAAAAGTATTTCACTAGAAACTCATCTGTAATCAAAACCGTAAAACAAAAACGATTATAGGCTCATCGAGATCATGAAAATGCATATTGTTGCTCAAAACTATTGTTTGTACTTTAAGGGATTCACTTAATAGCAAAATCTTTGAGGCAAAAATTATCATGGGCCCCTGGGGATCATAAATATATATTGTTGGTAAGAGTATATTTTTGACTTTAGATTAAGATGCGCACTTTAAGGGTGCTAGAATTCATTTCGAAGCAAAACCCTGGGGGCACACAAATCAAGGGCTGTCTGAGATCATGGAATGTATCGCTTGGTAAAAAAAAAAAAAATCACTTTGCGGTTAAGTTGCGAACTTTAAGGGAGCTAGAAATTAATTTCTATGCAAAGCCCCTGAGGAAAAAATGATAATGGGCTCATTTTTGTCTTTGCATATTTCGATCCCGAAAATGTATATTTTGCTCAAAATTATTTTATAACTTTGCGGTTACGACGGGTACTTTAAGGATGGTCGGATCCAGGAAATGACGATTTCTAAGCCAATCTTGTCAAGTCTCTAATGTTCAAGCCAAGTTTCATTGTCCTAGCAGTTCTGGAAGTATATTAAACCGCGATCGCCGGAATTCCAGCCCCCCCACCCCCCTCTCCCATTCCCCCACAGGGCCCTAATCCGGTCAGTTTCTGTCACTGGTGTATCTAGGGCTGGTGCTTCTTCTATCCACCAAGTTTCATCCCGATGGCTCTTCTTAAGCGTGTCACAAATGTCCGGTTTTCCCCGCTGCCCCCCCCCCCCCATTCATCGGGTCCGCTCCGGACTTACCTTGCAGAATGGCTTCGTCGAATGGCTCCCATGAGCCAGTGATCGACTACTTGAAACTGGACATTTGAAAACGAGGTCTTTCCAAACATCAAGTTTCATTAAGATCCGATCACCCGTTCCAAAGTTCTGCATACCTCAAGATTGGATTCCCCCCCCCCCCCCCACGGTGGTCGAATGAGGGAACTGACTATTTCCAAGTTAGTTTGGTCGGGTCCCTGATACGCCTGGCAAGTTTCGTCGTCTAGCACTTCTGGAAGTTGTGATGGCGTGGTCGTTATTCGTAGCCCAAGTCGTTCCAGTTCGTGCTCCAGTTGTTAGAAGACAGAGTTTTATTACTAAGCGTAGATGTTAACTGTACAAAAGCTGTATGAGCATTGACTAAAATTGTCACAAATACCAACGTCGTAAACTCCAACCCTAACGGTACTGAACATTTCACAACACATTAGCATACCGAAAAATCCCCATACTAATAGCGGGTCAAATGCAAATAACCTGGCACCCCCAAATAACCTGACATCGTCACAGAAGTACCCTAACTCGAGAACAGTGGACCACCAGACCGACCTAGCGACCGAAAAGTGATCGGTATATTGCACTTGAGCGAAGCTGCAAGTGCCATAAAATCAACGACGGTCAAAACTGCACCAGACTAATATCCGAGTGTCATTACCGCGAGACGCCAGGAAAATAGGAAATTCGCCTTCGATGAAAGAAACTAAAATTTAGAAGAAAAGCAATATTCCGTAATCTTACGCTTACGAAAGCCTGAAGGGGTCTGCTGCAGGTGAAAGCGAGACATCAGATAAGGGGTTATGGAAGCGTAA
This sequence comes from Branchinecta lindahli, assembly GCA_023053555.1. NCBI lineage: Eukaryota > Metazoa > Arthropoda > Branchiopoda > Anostraca > Branchinectidae > Branchinecta > Branchinecta lindahli. Next base: position 33,042,967 of record JAKZAO010000009.1, on the reverse strand, counting down.
CGTGTTTTTACGTGTCAGTCTAAAAGGACCTTTAGTTGCGGCCTCCTCGATGAATGAATGAATATTATTGCCCATCACTAGCAGCAAAAGGGCCGCGGATCGACCGAGTAGACAACAATAGAAGAAGAAAAAAGAGAAAAAAGTTCTATACACTATCCAAATAACTAATCACTAACGAGCAATTCAAAACCAAACATAAACACTAAAGTCAGAAAAACACGCTTTTCCAAGACTCTTAGAATCAACTATAGATCTTTCACTATCTGCAGCGACCATGGGTTCTGTGACTCTAAGAATTTCGCCAAGAAACAAGTATTTCGGATACACCGACATTTGCATTAGAAATTATGCAAACTTGGAAAGAAGACGTATGGAGTAAAATATGAGGTAAAGCGACCGTGCTACAGAAACGGGCTGAACGCATTAACGATGAACCGCCGAGATCAACTACTGATGAAGCAAGCGAAGGTGGGACATAATTCGTATTGCATATGGTCGTTTATGTCCAAACAAAGGTCGCTACAACCGGAAGGCACTTGGGCGAATTTACAGCGCTTTCTGTACTCCTTACATTTTGTATTGTTCTAGTGTTTATCACATTCTGCGAAAAAAAGACATCAAAGCTTTGAAGACGTGTTTTTATAATCATTGTAAATTTTTGATGTACCTTCCTCGTTCTTACCGTAATCACAAATTAGTTCAGAAGTTCGGCGTCCAAGATGTCATTTGTTCACTTGAGAAAACGTCAGCGTCACTACTATGTACATTTCGACATCCAGGTCATCGAGTACATGATGTTTTTCATGAATTTTTCAGGTCCGATTAGAAATTATGTCTAAATTTTGTGTGTTTTTGCTGTTATTTATCTTGTGTTATTTTTTGTTCTACTATTTACTCCGCTATCACCTCGTGTATTTGGCGGGTTACAAATAAAATATATATATATATATAGCAGTATCTGAAATCACAGAAACAGATATCACGGCTGATATCATGGTCACTTCTTTGCAGGCTTAGGATTGACCGGCAGAGACTAAGCACTCGTCCAGCATGACATAATATGGACACATCAGGCCCCCTCGCAACACAACATGTTTGCAAACCGTTTAGGCGGCTGAAGCGGCATTGCTACACGTTGACGAACTAACGGCCTCTTGATTTATTCCAATCTGGACATCCAGGGCATCAGGAATGAGCCTGCCAATTTTTAATCATACCTTTGAATACTGGTATAAACAATGAATGAATAAATGAATGATTTTATTAACCCATTCTACAACACAGAGTGTGACAAATGGAGTATAAAAAAGGAAAAAAAGAAAGAAAAAAAGAAGCACACTAAGCTAACAAATAAACAAGGAACTAGAATAACTAGCCTACTTCAAAAATGCCTGGTACAGGCTGTGCTGGGGATCCAGCGACTGCAAAAACTTTTCCCTACGGATGTTGATGACGTCCATGGGGTCAGGAACACCGTATTTGACACTTAGTGAAGTGTTTCTCGTCCAAAGTGGTAATCCAAGTAAAAACTTCGCGAACTTGAAATAAGTAACTCTTATTGCTCTCTTTTCCTTCAGTGTGAAAAGAATCCAAAAAGGCGACAGAGCGAGAATATGCGGGATAACCAGAGCTGTATAAAGACGTCCTCGAATCAGCCGGTTAAATTTCACCTTAGTCCTACATAGTGTACCATACGCTTTTCGCACTTTCGTAGACAGATCGGAGATCAGACCCGCGCGCGTAGATTTTAAATCTGAAGCAATCGGCAAACCCAGATAAACAAGAACCTCAGACGGGTATATTTCCTGGTCCTCAAACCTGACCGACCGTGATGACGATTTACCGTTAAAAACAAGCACTTCACTTTTAGCAGGGTTGAACGCAAGGCCGACACGGGAATACTCATTACTCAAAATACAATAATTTTCTTCAATACGAGAAAGAGATCTGCTCAAATTCAAAATGTCATCTGCGTAATTTAGCAACGAAACATCAGTCCCACGAAAAATACAACTCATCTTTACCGGGCTTTGAGCCTCGAGAACACTATTGTTAAATAGCGGTGGAGACGATATCGCGCCTTGACGAATACCCTTGTACACTGGTATAATTTTATCCGACAGAGATAGACCACCAGGACTGGGAACTTATATACGCACTCGAAGCTTTTTATACATATCAAAAAACACTAAAACAACAGAAGGGTCAAGGCCTCTTTTCGCCGCTGAAAGTAATAACTGGGGATGTATGCCTGAATCGAAAGCCCGCCGTACATCGTGACCGGCAAGGACTAAAATCTCACCACTTTCATCAGCATCAAGCAATAAATTCGCAAGGACGCAATGTACGTGTTCGCGACTCAGACCTTTTTTAAATCCAAACTGCGAATCTGGGGTACTACAAACAAGGCTTATTTCATCAATTACAAGAAGTTCCATTAATTTGCATAAAACCGGAGCAACCGTTATGGGGCGATATGACATACACTGGCTGGGATCTTTACCTTTCTTCACTACCGGCGTTATTACTCCCATTCCGAACATATCAGGTACCAAACCAACGTTAAATATGCACTGAAATAAAAGCTCTAAATGACTTAATAAATTGCTAGTCGCATACACTAGGTGCATACCACACAAACCGTCAAGGCCTCTAGACTGTTTCTTCTTAAGCTTCGTTATGCCACGTATTATTTTGGAAACTGAAACTACATAACCGGGTGAAACATTCGGTAGCTTTAAAAACTGGTTAAGCACTTGTTTATATTCTTTTTCAAGGACGGCATCCGGCTGTGCAAATTCACTACTAAAATGGGATATCCATTCTTCTTCTACTGGGACTTCACTCTTAACTAACCTGTCATAACCAAAACTCTTAAGATATTTCCAAGCGGCTGCAGGATTACTACCAATCTCTTCACTATTTGCCTTTATTAGGTCACTCTTATGCTTAGTAAGGATTTTCGCAAACTGACGTTTTGTGAGAAGACGGATATCGTTAACAAAGCCACTTCGCGGTCGGCCACAGTCGTTCCATAGCCGATACCAGAATTTGGCCCTTCGACAGGATTCACCGAGTGCCACATTATCACACCACTTGGGGACCTCACAGCCTATGCGTACACGACGAGTTGGTACTGCAGCACGCTCTGCCACAAGCATGGCATGAGATATCTCACTACAGTAAACGTTTAACTGCAACTGTTTCTCTTTTTGCGAGTATTTGCAGCTACGCTGTAGAAGATGAAAAGGGACTTTTATCTTACATAGAATATCATCAAGAGCCATACCATATTGTACCACATCGATTTTTCCCCAATCAGTATGGGTCGACCACAAAGACTGCCGGGGACTTACAAAATGGGAGGACTGCATTTTAAAACTATTCAAAATAGGGAAGTGGTCAGACACACAAATGCCAATGTCGACGTGTGTGAGCGCATTCAGTTCGGTATTGCTGGAACTTAGGATAAAGTCAAGCGATGACGTGGTACCTGAATTGTGTACATAGGTATACGGGTTGTCGTTGGGGACAACTTGCAACCCTTCACAAGCGGATAGGAACAATTGCGCCCGGGCACTTGAACTCGTTAAGTCACAGTTGATATCTCCTGCTATGACGCATTGCAGTCCTAGGGAATGGCAATCAGACACACAGGCAGAGAGCTTACTGCATGCGGCGCTGAACTTTTGCTCCGATAAATCATCACGGTAATCCGTGGGCATGTACACAGAGAAGATTACTGCTGCACCAACCTTCACAGCGACAAAGAAGTCCGAATCCTTGTAAAGTGAGGCTTCGAGTTTAGAGCTTGTGATTACTGCAACTCCACCAGAGGGCCTGCCTCTACCCGAAGGCTTCGCTGGAGCCGCAAAGACAGTTACACTGTTATTGAAACGAAGCAGGTTCAGAGCATCGTTCGTAATGAAATGTTCTTGGATGCATATAACATCATTACAGAAAGACAGATTTTCTATTAGGGGTAATTTCTTAAGCCAGCAACCATTAATGTTCCACGATACTAGCTTGAGAGTAGATGCGCTCACTTCTTACCGACAAGTTTCTGTGCGACGGGACACTTAAAGCTATAACAGGGATGTTTCGACGAGCCGCATAAGGCACACTTTAAGTCGTTCTTGCACGGGCTAGCTTTTGAGTTGGAGTGGCTTTCGGCACACTGAGAACATTTTACCGGGCTTGTACAAGCGCTCGCAATATGCCCGTACGACTGGCAGTTGTAGCAACGGATCGGCAAAAACTTGTACTCGTTGATCCACAGCCTCTCATATCCAAAAACAATAGGAGTGTCTTTCAATTCCATCAGCTGATTCTTCGATTCGAACTGTAGTTTGAATGAACGCGTTTTACCAATCTGCTCGGCCTTAGAGCAGTTAGGTATTCTTGATTGTAGCTGAACAGCATCAACATCAGTAGGGACGTGACGGATTATTCCGAAAAATGAGGGACTTTTCACTTTTACATCAGCTCCACCTTCGTGACTGCTTAGGGCTTGGGCGACTTCGTTAGCGGCAACTTTATCGTCAAGGACTACGCGCCATTCATTCTTACGTGGCTTGAGCTGCACTATTCTCGAGGAATTGTTTCCACAAACATTATCTAGGTAGTTCTTCCGAGCACCAGGTTCAGTAAGTTCTTTTGGGGGATTCTTTAGTACAACTGAGTACGTAGGCTTAGAAGGCTGAGTAACAGATGTACCAGGAGTTGCCGGAGGTCCGACAAAACGGTCCATGTTCGCAAAACTATCGAACTTGATACAGAGTTCATTAACTTTCCTTGTAAGAGTTGCTGTAACCTCTCCAGATAGCACTGGTACTTCGTCCGGTTCATAAATGACAAACCGAGGCAATCGAATGTTTTTCGCATCACACGAGTGAAATACTTTCAGAATGTCAGTGACGTTATCAATCATTTTTCCTCTAACACTAGGTCGAGTGGATACACCGGCCTCTTCCCACAACAGGTCTTTCGCGGCAATGATCAGTTCATCATCAAAGAATTCGCACGCTTTCTTTGCTATTTCGTCAGCGCGATTGCCCGCCTTACTTGCTCGAAGAACAAAGTTCAGTATCGGATTCCAAATCAGCTTCTCACTAGCCATCATGAAACGTCGAGTTACGTCACAGTCCGATAATCATAGCCAAAGGGAAGAGCCAAGTTCGTTATTCACTGGTACTGAGAATTCTTGTTGAAATACACTGAACTTCAAAGAGGTGTTATCGCACCGAGTGCTGAATGAATACTGATGAATGAATACAATAGAGAGCGATAATTACATCTAGACTTACATGCACCACTTTGGCGTTCCTTCAGGCAAACAAAAACTGCCCCCCCCCCCGGTGCCATACACCCTCCCCCGGCGACCCCCCCCCCACCAAACCCCCAAACGGTCAGCAGTCCATTATCGGACATGTCTCGACGTGGCAAAATACATTTTTATAAGAAGTAGACATAGAGGCGAGATGCCAGCGAGCCGCCGTCACTCGTTTACATTCAGCTCGCACGCCTAGGAATTTGAAAACTACACGAAAACTACAGTTTTGACTATGATTTATAATTTCATATGTATAGGCATTCTGTGGGAGCGGGGCCAGGAAGATGTTGGAACCAGGGTCTTTATTAGCCGTGGGGGGGGGGGGCTAGACCCAAGTGGTCCAATCGGGTTGTCTACGTCACACGATCCGACAACCAAAGAGCTATTGTCAGTTTGAGTTTACCAGATCTAGTGGAACAAAGCAAAACAAAAGCCTACCGAAATTTAAAGGACATATAGGCTATCAATGTTTCATACGTCTTAAACGCTGGCAGCGTTGATGTCGAAGACGTCTTTTTTTCTGTGTTGTTTTTGGGATCCCAAAACGTTAGTGACGGATACCTATGACATCGCAAAAGTTGTCCGTCTGTCCATCTGTGCGCACGATAACTCTCGAAGGGATTGAGATATTTTGATGAAACTTGGTGGGAGGATCCTTCGGGTCAAAGTACAAGTCAAGTTCGAAGATGGGCTCTGTAGTTCTATATTTGAGGGTGGGGGAGGGGTTTCAAATTAAGGGGCAAAAAAAAAATCTTTTGAAAGCTGTTTAGATAGTGGATTTAGGGGTAAGGAGACACGCTGAATCCGAATATGAAAGTTATTTTCTCGCCGGACAAGTAGTTCGCCCGGAATCCGGCCAAAACCGGAAAGTTTGTTAAAAGTAAAAGTTGTATTTGAAGTTGATTAGATGTTTGATTTAGGGGTAAGAAGACATGCTGAATACGATGGTGAAAACCATTTTCTTCCCTGACAAGTAGTTCACCCGGAATCCGGCGAAAACCGGAAAATTTGATAAGAGCAAAATTTGTATTTGAAGTTGATTAGATATTCGATTTAGGGGTAAGTAAACGTGCTGAACACGATGGTTAAAACCATTTTCTTGCCGGACAAATAGTTCGTCCGGAATCCGGCCAAAACCGGAAAATTTGTTAAAAGCAAAATGTGTATTTGAAGTTGATTAGATGATAGATTTAAGGGTAAGAAAAAACGCTGAATCTATATATGACAATCATTTTTTAACCGGACATATAGTTCGTCCGGAATCCGGTTGAAACCGGATTTTTTTTTTAGAAGTTAAAGTTTTATTTGAAGTTGATTAGATGTTCTTTATAGGGATAAGGAGATACGCTGAACTCGTTTCTGAACTCTCTTTTGTTTTTGCTGGGCAAGTAGTTTGCTCGGAATTCGGCCGAAACCGGAAATTTGGCAGAAGTACACCAGGAAGTTTCGATCAGTATCGTCAAATAGATATGGCTTATACAGGTATATTTGAACTTGGTTTTCTCAGATGATTGGCCTGGCGAAGACTGGATTTGGCGAAGACAAGACGTAGTTAATATTAAATTTTTCGGATCCCATCGAAAACTTTGGTCTTGTTTATTCCGCAGTCTTCTTGTACCTTTGGCGGGTTACAAACAAAAATATAGCCTATATATATAAAGTGTGTAAGGATGTAAGGATAGTTACCCTCGGGTCTAGTTCCTTGGTCCCTATCAGCTGTGGGTTGAACTTCAAAACAAGCCTTCTAAATTCTGGGATGTGGAACAACGACTGGATGACAGCAGAAAACCAGCAGCTATTTCCGACATTTTTCAGCCCAACAGGCCAATCTCCTTGCCGCAATCTGTCGGCAGGATTCTCCGTTTCCCGGAAAGTCACTTTTTTCCGGCTTGAAACTGACATGCTCTCTGCAACAGCCCTGCAACAAAACACAAAAAAAATAGGAATGACGATACACCAACCATAGGTTTACTGGTTTCTTTAAGGTATTCATGGGTTTTCGAGCGCTATAAAGCAAAGCTGGAATAACTTTCTGTTACTTTTTGCCTGCCGAGCTTTCCTGCATCGGTGTTCTCCTCTGTGCTTTACCAAAGCTATGTCTGAAGGTTAGTGGAGAGCTTTGCGAAAACTTGAAAGCTCCTACTAAAAAATAAATGAAAAATCCTGGAAAATTTGGATCGAGGACTTTACTGGAACGAAGAATCGTCAGGCTTACCATCACTTACCTAATATCATTACCTAATATCACTTACGGTAATTAATGTTTCTACAATATAATTTTCCACGGTTTCAAAGCAGGCGAAGATAGAAAGCGATTCCCTAAATCGGTGTCAATTGTTCTTGCGGTACGCTTCGCACGCTTGAAAGAGATCTCCAGAACCCTGTAAAAACTTCGAAGGTTATAAAGATGAGGGTTGAACTTTGTAGTCTTACAGTCCTTGAATTTTTTACCTACGTTCTAAGGAAATAGTTAAAGACAGACAGATTAACTAGCATCATCAAGCACAGCAGAAGGCTAACCATGGGTCTACCGTCGATTTGCACTTCATGTGTACCAACTAGAATCAGATTTACCATCTTTAAGGCAGTATACCGCAACCCGCTAAGCTTGTCATCACTGGCGCCCTAACCCAATAAAATATTGATGATTAGACAGAGGCTCGGAAATCAGCCAATCACAATTCCTTTATAGTGGAGTCGATCAGGATGGGTAGCCTACCTACAGCCATTCAGCGTTAGGCATAGGGTAAACATGCCCAGGGTTCGGCACAAGGTATACAAAAATCAGGGGTTGTGGTAGACCACTTCAGAACCAGTTAGCCCAGCTAAGCTAAGTGCGCTAGGTGCCACCAGAACACGAGTTTGCGTTCGTTAGGCGAATTTGGCATCGCAAGCGGAAAAAATCCACGTTGCCAGGCCACAAAATTCGCGTCGCGCCGTTGAACTAAATGTCAAATTTTGTCTGCGTCACACCTCAATTCGTATGCGCAATCTGTGGGTGGCCACTAAGCTTTACAGGGTAAAACTCGTATGGTGTCATGCCGTTGAATCCGTACGATTTGTTGGGATCCCAAAAGTGCCGCAAAAATGAGTATCAATAAGTTTTGGGGATTGGGCCAAGGCTACCTGCTAACGCTTGAAAACAGCAGAGCCTCGGACTTTCCGACACTGCGGGATTCTAAAATGTTTTCGAACTGACAACCACTAGCTTGGGCTTGAAAACAATAGGCTAAGTCTCAGCCAACCACACAACACAAAATATCGTACCTGTCAATATCTGCTTGTTCTTCAGAGATATAGCCTGCACTATTTCGCTCTTGTTCTTCCTGAAGACTCAGAGCTATAGCTTTCTGCAAATCCTCATCTGGGTCGTCTGTTAAATCTATAACCAGTTTGTTAGGGTCGGCTTGCGGTCCGAAAGTTGCAGCACCAGTAGTGTCAACTTGAGGATTTGGTGCCATTGCCCCTGATGTTAGAGAACCAGGCTTTTCTGACTGAAAATTAATGTTTTAGTTCGAATAAGGAGGTGTGACAAAAACAAAAGGACAACAAAGAAACAAATCAACACTGACAATCACTGGCGCAAAAGAAAACTGGAAACGGAAGCTGGGGATAAAATAATCTGGTCATGGTCAACAGGTGTTTAGAAGAAAGGAATTTAGCAATGCTGAAACTTCGTTCAACAAAATTGGAAAAAATAATACATTGTAGAAGTAATTGGAGCTTTTAACCAAGGCCCAACTTCACATGTTGGGTGTGTGTGAGAGGCTGGTGTAGAGAGTAGAGGCTGGAAAGAAATAGTGGTAATGGAATCCATCTACTTTATTAATGGAGGGTGGCGCAAATGTTCTCTGATCAGTCTTATGATCTCCTACTGCTGCCAAACCTCTATCTGGGGCAGTCTATACCACTCTTGCAACCTCAACCTTGGAGGTTTCTACTGATTTGGCTACTATCGGAGTCTCTTACATGTAAAGTTTCCTCTGATCTGGCTGACAAGTTATCTTCTGAAACTGAGGTTTCTCAGATTATCTACATAACCTGCTGTCAGTGGGGTTTTTGCCAATCTGGCTGCTCTGGTGTTCTCCTGAGAAGGAGGTTTGCCTCAGCTCTGCAGTCATCTTTATCAGTTTTATGATCTCCTAGAACTGCCAAACCTCTATCTGAGGAGGTCTGGCAGACCTAGGAGATCATATCACTGCATAAATCAGGCATAAAAGTCGTACTTTTCTGGGAAGCGAAAGTACGTTTTCGAAACTACAAAATGAATATAAGCAGATCGGACTGAGTTTTAATGTTGACAAAACCATTGCAATTGCTTTCAATCTCAAGGGTAATGCAGAGAAGCGACTTGAACTTTCTGAACCATCTACTCCGCTTTCCGACAGTCTTGTTTACCTTGGCATGCCCATCGGAAAAACTATCAAAGAAACCATTAAGCTTAACATTCAAAACCTCGCTAAAAAAATCCGGATCGCTTATGCTTAACTTTACAACAGTCTAACTATGCCCCATCTTCTTGCTATGTCCCCCATTTGGCAATTTTTTTCTGCTTTTAATAAGAAAAATGTTCACTGAATTTATTTTAAATTTGCCAAGTACCTGCTGCATTTGCCCCCTTGGACCAGTAATTCTTTCTTGGCACATAAATTTCGGCTGGTTCTGCCTGCTAAGATTATTGATAAAAGAGTGGAAGATTTCATATCTTCCGCCAGTAAACAGAATCATGTAATTTATCTGTTTTCTTTGTTGTTGTTTTTCTTTTTTTCTTTCTTGTACTCTGTCACGATAGAATAGAATAGAATAGAATTTTATTTTTTCAAAAGTAGCTGTCACAGCGATACCGCCGAATCTGACCTTTTTGTCATACAAAAATAAATAAAATAACACTAAAATCTTGTCATAAAATATACAAAAACACTAAAAAAAACCTACTTATCGGTTATTGTACAACTCAACAAATGCTGGAACAAAACTCCTTCTATATCTTTCATGGATAGGGGCCACAGGTGCTAGTTTGGGGATTTTCTTTGATTTCTCTCGCTGGGGTCTGATGCGTATAGAAGAATAGGGGGGAGGGAGAATATTACATAGTCGGAGAACAGAGAGGGTTTTTACACCGAAATCGATGCACAGGTGGGTTCATCTCTCTTCCAGGGTAGCCAGCTTGAACCTTTTTAGTAAGTAACTGTAGGGCACTTTCCCTCCCCATTAATAATCATGAGGGCCCTTTTTTGAATGTTCTCAATACGGTATGTGTGGTCTTGTTTTTCCTCCTTGTTTTTGACGGGTTATAAATAAACTGAACTGAATTGAATTGAAAACCTCCTACTCAGAAACCTCCAAAGTAGGAGGTTGCAAGAGTGGTGTTGACTGATCTGGGGAGGTTTTTCAGGCCTAGGAGATCATATCACTGGAAAGACTAGGCAAGCCTCTCGCTCTAGAGATTGTCAGAGCAGCCAGATTGGCAGAAACCCCACAGATGGCAGGTTATGTAGATATTAGGACATAGCCTACCTCAGCTTCATAGATTACTTGACAGCCAGATCACAGGAAACCTCTCAGGCAGGCTATCATAACAGTGGCAAGATCAGGACAAACATCCAAGGTAGGAAAAAACATCCAACCTGCAGACCAGGGGTATCACATATGGGAGGGGAGGGGGGATGCCCCCCAAATGTTGTCAGGCAGTCGGTAAAAACTAGCAGAGTCTGTGCAAAGCGCTGTAATTTTTTAGAAAAACAGTTGATTTTTTCTTGGAAACAGTCGTTTTCCTTCAAAACAGTTGTTTTTTTGTAAAAATAGGCTAGTTGATTTTTTTTTTCTTAAAGTTTAACCGAAAAGGACTGGGATAGGACAATCTAGTTACCCATCACTTATTCACTTAAATTGGCTTGAAGACCCGCTGAAAATGCGTTACTTGGTTGTTCCGCTATTCAGGAATAATTGATTTTCAAATAGTGGAATTTCCGTATGATTTGTGGTACCTCTAATTTGTTGTATGCCTTACAAGAAAGATTTATGACTTTTTTTTGTTTAGGAACTAAGCAATCTTCACCAATATCGCCACTGCCCACTGAAAAGCCTTGTTTGTGTTTAGATAAAAAATTCCCGCGTCATAGTAGAATTTTCGCTGTGGGGACAGCCGCAGATATTCTGAACATCATAACTAGAGCAGATAGTAGAAAACAAAAAATCCCTTTGCAGAATCCAAATAATTCAGTGTATTCAACTAAATGGCACAAAAATAAGTTGGCTTTTCAGTTTAACTTTAAAACAGTAATTTTTCTTAAACTCAGTCAATTTTTGGTCAGAACAGAAGTTTTTCTTAAAAATTGTCTTTTTCTGCAAAAAAAAAGCAGTCGGTAAAAATGATCAAGCCAGTCGGTAAAAACATTGCCACCCCCCAAACATTTTGGCTAGTAACGCCTCTGCTGCAGACTGAAAACATGATGGAATGGAAATACCAAGAGATACCTACTGTAACATCAAAATACTAAAGCTCCTAAATGAAGAAAAAATAGGCTTGCGGCTTGGTATGGATCCTGGGCTAAAAAGTTAGGTCTACTCTTCACTACCTTACGATCGCCTAATTCACTAGCTGACACTGCACGTGCTGGAATAGCTGGTCTTGGTACCATAGTCTCTTCAATCTTCTTGTTAACTCCTATTGTAACTGCAAAATGGCACTATAAGCAACAATAAAACCAAAAATCCACTAGAGGGGTAGTGTTTTTGTTTGTTCCCCATACACGAAAGAAATCCTCAACAAATCCTTGGGGTTGTGAATGCGCTCGGCTTTCGCCCTAAACGCCGCCAAATATAAACTTTCATCAACAAATCCAATTCAATTTATTGTCAACTTCACTATTATTTTATTTTTCCTTTCCTTCTTCGGGAAACAAATGAAAAATGTGGAAATGAACTCGTGGTATAGTAGAGTTAACAGGGAGACGAAGCCCGGAGGCAGACGGGGCACAGTCAGGGGCGTCGCAAGGGGGGGGGGGGGGTGCGAGGGGTGCAGCACCCCCCCACCTTTTTTATATTCGGTAAAATTTTGGGCCAGAGGCCCAAAATTTTACTATTACTGTTCGGTATTTTTTCGATCGCGGAACTATTCGGCATATTTACGGAGATTCGGTAGTTATACGGAATCACAAATAGGCTATCGGTACAAATCTGTTTGGTATAATGATCGGGATTCGGTATAATTCTCAGTATTCGGTAGTTATCACGAATTCGGGGAGAGAATTTACTGAAATTATTTGGTAATTGTTCGATGCCAGAACTATTCGGTATATTTACGGAGAATCGGTAGTTACGCAGAATCCTGAATACGGTATCGGTCCAGATTATTCGGTATCATAATTGGGATTCGGTAATTTATTAGGTATAATTTTCAGGATCCGGTAGTTACCACGAATCCCTGCTTTTGATCCAGTTTCGACGAAATTATACCGAATACGAAAGCTATTCGGTACTGTTTCGATGTCAAAACAATTCGGTATAATAACCGAGATACGGTGTTATACAGAATCTCGAACATGCTATCGGTCTAAACTTATTTGGTATAAATAACTAGGATTCGGTATAATTGCCATTCGGGAGTTACCACGAACCTCGAAACTCGGAAGAGGTCGAGTGAAGCACTGGTTGCAGACAAAAGGACTGATTTATGATCTCATCGATAGTGCTTACTTTTATTTTGGATCCCAAAAGAAGATTTAATCATGAATGTTTCGAAAATTCCGCCTGCGGCGCTTTTCGTAATATTCTCTATTTTGTGGCAAGTGTGCGTCATTTGATTGGGGTTTTAAGACAGTTTTAGGATTGGGATTTCGAAACATTAAAAGCTAAAATCTGGATGGATTTATGTGATCACTTTATGTGATCATGGATAGTATTGACTAGGCTAGAGTAGCTGCTGCTGCAGGAACGTCGCTCCATCCGGTTTCTGGAACTTCTTAGAGCATCGGTATTTAATCCACGGTCAATGATAGAATTTGTAAGATAAGCAGTTAAATTTTAGCCTACAGGAAAAAAAATCTCGCCTGCGGCGCTCACTTTATGTGGTCATGGGTAGTATTGACTATAAAACAGTAGCTGCTGCTGTCGGAACGTCGCTCCATTCGGTTTCTGGAACTTCTTAGAACATCGGTATTTAATCCACGGTAAATGATAGAATTTCTAATAAGCAGTTAAATTTTAGCCTGCAGGAAAAAAAAAGGATTTTGAAAATTTGCCGGCGGCGCTAGATTTATTTTTCTCTGGGTATAATAGATGGAAGCTATTACTGCAATCGTGCCCGGCAATATATTTGCCAAAACGCTGCTTAAAAGTTGGCTTATCGTCTTTCATGCTGCCCTTTAATGTTACTTTTCCTGTGTATTCCTTTCTGTTCCATAATTTAAAGCTCGAATTTTCAGTTTCTAGGATTCGGTAAAAAAATTTGAGAGATTCGGTAAAATTTTTGCTCTGCACCCCCCCCCCCACCGAAAATGCACTTGCGACGCCCCTGAGTACAGTGTCAGGGATGACACCTGTTTTGACGGAAACAGTTGTATCATTTCCTTCGCAGCCTTGAGGCCCAAAATTTTACTAAACTTGTTCGGTATTTTTCGATAGCGGAACTATTCGGTATATTTACGGAGATTCGGTAGTTATACAGAATCCCAAATAGGCTATCGGTACAAATCCATTTGGTATAATGATCGGGATTCGGTATAATTCCCAGTCTCATGGACTATCGGGGAGAGAATTTACTGAAATTATTTGGTAATCGTTCGATGCCAGAACTATTTGGTATATTTATGGAGATTCGGTAGTTATACAGAATCCAATAAGGTATCGGTCCAGAATAATTCGGTATCATAATTGGGATTCGGTAATTTATTCGGTATAATTTTCAGGATCCGGTAGTTACCACGTGTTCCAGTTTTGACGAAACTATACCGAATATGAAAATTATTCGGTACTCTTTCGATATCGAAACAATTCGGTATAATAACCGAGATACGGTAGTTATACAGAATCCCGAACATGCTATCGGTCTAAACTTATTTGGTATAGTAACTGGGATTCGGTATAATTGCCATTCGGGAGTTACCACGAACCTCGAAACTCGGAAGAGGTCGAGTGAACCACTGGTTGCAGACAAAAGGACTGATTTATGATCTCATCGATAGTACTTACTTTTATTTTGGATCCCAAAAAGAAGATTTAATCATGATGTTTCGAAAATGCCGCCTGCGGCGCTTTTCGTAATATTCTCTATTTTGCGGAAGGGCGCGTCAGTTTTAGGATTGGGATTTCGACACATTAAAAGCTAAAATCCGAATGGAAATACTTAAATTAGGAAGAAAAAAGCCAACTTAAAAAAAATCTCGCCTGCGGCGCTCACTTTATGTGATCATGGGTAGTATTTACTATGCTAGAGTACCTGCTGCTGCAGGAACGTCGCTCCATCCGGTTTCTGGAACTTCTTAGATCATCGGTATTTAATCCACGGTCAATGATAGAATTTGTAAGATAAGCAGTTAAATTTTATCCTATAGGAAAAAAATCTCGCCTGCGGCGTTCACTTTATCTGATCATGGGTAGTATTGACTATACTACAGTAGCTGCTGCTGTCGGAATGTCGCTCCATTCGGTTTCTGGAGCTTCTTAGAACATCGGTATTTAATCCACGGTAAATGATAGAATTTGTAATAAGCAGTTAAATTTTAGCCTACAGGGAAAAAAAAAAGATTTTGAAAATTCGCCTGCGGCGCCAGATTTATTTTTCTCTTGGGTATAACAGACAGAAGCCGTTACTGCAATCGTGCCCGGCAATATATTCTTCAAGTGGCCTTCGCCAAAACGCCGCTTAATTAAGTTGGTTTATCGTCTTTCATGCTGCCCTTTAATGTTACTTTTCCTACGCAATCCTTTCTGTTCCATAATTTAAAGCTCAAATTTTCAGTTTCTAGGATTCGGTAAAATTTTTGAGAGATTCGGTAAAATTTTGGCTCTGCACCCCCCCCCCCCCCACCGAAAATGCACTTGCGACGCCCCTGATTGTCGCTCGAAAAGAGCGTTTCCGCGGCCTTTTGTGCGGCACACAAGTGCGTTTCCGCGACCAACAAAATTTTCGTGGCTCGCTTTGTGGCTCAAATTCGACAAACAACTGCCGAGGTGATTGGCGATTTTGTGGGTTGATTTTGGTGGGAAATTCAAATTTAGCAGTAAAATAACGTCAAAACAATAAAACTGAAAACTTTCTCAAGTTTGTAGGCATAAAACTGAAGATCCTTTTTGCACGGAATGGTAAGGACGAAAGCCCTATGTATTGAAATTTTACCTGATTTTTATTTATTTATTCAAACATTTGAAATTACCACCACAAAAAAATAGACAAAACGGCGTTTCCGCGAGTTTCAAATTGTGGCTCGACTGTGTGGCATACAATCGTGTTTCCGCAAAAAACACTCAGAAGTGTGGCCCACAGTTGTGTCACGGAAAAACGCCTCTGGATGAAACTGCGCGTCGTCATTCCATAAATTTCGCACCTAGCTCCTCGAATAAACTCCCAGTCGAATTTTATTCGGTCTCAATTAGACCCCGAAGACCGACCGTTTCACGGTGAACTAGAACCGGAAAAACTTTGACGCGGTTCTGAATTTCTTTCTTATATTTTGTGGCGTCCTCACTGAGTTGTTGATTTCAGAAATCAACTTTAATCATCCCTAATGCCCGTTTTATTTTAACCATTTACACCAGCAACTCCCCAAATCGACTCCCCACCGAATTCGAAATAGTCCCAGAAGCCGCGCCGAAATTAGAATTTGTTGGCGGTGGAGAGGAATTCGATCAGTTGAGAAAAATTTGTTGGCGGCCCGCCGCCGATTCATCGGCGTTTGCTCTATTTATAGCACTCTTTCAGTTATTTTTCCAATTTTCATACAATTTATTTTTTATTTTCCCCCCAACAAATCCATTGTTCCTATAGCACCTTAGGCATTTAAGTCCGGTCTTCACCTCCCGGAACTTCCGAAATCTGGGCTTCCAGATTATTCTTTGACGTCTTCTGTAAATTGCATCTGGAATATGAACCGGTCCGAAAGTATAATTATAAAAATAATCCGGAAAAAAGAGGCTTTTGTACTTCCAGATTTCAGGAATTTTTAAGTATCGCAGAAGAAATTCAAAAAAAATCTCGGAAAAATCTGGGAACCCAGATTCCGGAAGGTGAAGACTCACCTTTAGACTTTTGGTTCAAGTGTCGGTCCCTTTGTCTCACTTTTAATAGTTCGGGCACTTCTAAGTAAGCTAGGAGGATGAAACTTAAGAGGCTTATGAAGAACCCGACGAAATGCTCAGCGAAACTTTGCTTCCACATCCGTGTGGGTGTGGAGGGAGGGGGAATCCGGAATCTTCTGAACCGCGTACGTTGCAAACGGGTGAACCCATTCAAGTGAAAACTGACGGTATGTATAGCAGTAGATGCCAGAGATATTCCGTTTATATATCCGAACCGCATTCGAGCACGGGGGAGTTTGAGGGGGGGGACTCTGGAAATTTTGGAACGAATGGACGGGATGGGATGAAACTTGGAAGATACAAAGATCATTGTCTTAGATGTGTGTTTTTGAAGTCCGGACAGCATTCGGCCTCGTTGGGGGGGGGGGGGATCGGAAGGGCCGTGCCTGAAATTTTTCCGCAGTAGTCCGGCACGAGTGAAACATGGTGATAAGAGCACATGATCTAGAAGCGATATTTTACAGGTAGGCCATTCGTAGGTACCACTGGGATGAAACGTGGATCGTACAAAGGTCATGGGTCCTATACTAGGGTCCAGACCGGATCCGGCCTCGGTGAGGAGTTGGGAGTCACCGCAAATTTACCGGATGTGCTCCGATCCGACTGAGAGTGGGTCGGCAGTAAGAGCAAATGCCGTAGATGCTCCGGATGGCATCCGACTACAATGGGAGAAGGAGAAGGTGGCCCGGAAATATTTTTACATGCGTAGGGACCAAACGGATGGGTGGATTGGGCTAAAACTTGGATCGTACAAAGGTCATCGGTCCCAAGGTCTCTCATTTTGAGGTTCCGGGTGGTTCCGGCCTCAGTCATGGTGGGGGGAGGGGTTTTTTGGGGGGGAGGGGAATTTTTCGGAAATGCTTCGATTCGAGTGAAACTCAGTGGGTGATAAAAGAAAATGCCCTAGATTTGATACGTCTGTGTCCGAATTGCATGTTTACATGGTGGAGGAGTTGAAGGAGGGTTCCGGAAATTTTGTGACACTAACGCAGGGACCAAAGGGATGGAGTGATGAAACTTGGAAGGTACAAAAGTCATGGGATGTCATATTTGAGGTCTGGACCGGATACGACCAGATATTACGTTGATGGAATGTCTATATAATCCCATATGGGAATCTGAACTGCTTCGATCAGTCTGCTTCGGCGGGATAACTGTTCCTATGGCCCGCTTCGCTTCTATCTGACTATTGTAGTGGTTTGCGAACTATGGTCATAAGCTGCTCTGTAGCTTAGGCAGTGAACAAGAAAACTGAAGGTCCTGGGTTCAAATCCCGTTTGAGGAGCACTTATTTATGTGTACGAATCAGATACGACCTTAGCGGGGGATTTTGACGAGGAGTACTGGAAGAGCTGTACTTGCAAGGGTAGTTTAGCGTGCATTGGAACTAAGGGTCGCATACGGTAAATCGAAAATCTAGGACATGTGCTCTCGCCAGCTTTGAAGTCCCATTCGGATCGAATAACTCGTTTAAAATTTACAACTAGCAAAGGTAAGGGATAGGGACAGACGAACCGACGGAGAGACATCATGATCGCTAAATGCCAGGCTATATGGCACTTGTTCGAAATGTCATATACCTGCTACTGTACTATAAATAAAATTTGTCTGCGGAACTCCGGCAATCACGTTGATTTCATGGGAATTTCGAGCATTTGCCAAAGTCTAGACGATCTTCAATGAAATTGCGCTTCTGACCGGAAGGGGTGACAGTTTTCACCGTCCTGCTTATCCCGAAGTAGCTGATCCAGCAAAAGTTGGACAGGGACGGACCAACAGACGGTAGGCTACGATCGCTATTTGGAACTTTGTTTCCGCGGTCTGTGGAGCCAACATAGAATGTTTGGTAATAATTGCTTTGCATTTGCCGATAGCAACAAGACCAAAGTTTTCGATGGAGTCCCAAAAATTCAATATTTGATCCAGAAAATGGGTCTTGGCTTCACCAGATCCAGTTTTCGCCAGACTCCTTGAACATTTTTACTATTAAACTGTAGAAACAGATTAAGGCCAAATAGCTAATCATCTGAGAAAACCAAGTTCAGATATAGATTCAGCATGTGTGTTTACCCCTATAAGTCATATTTATTTTGACGTCACCGATCGAAACTTCCTCCCTTACTTCTGCCAATTTCCGGTTACTTGCCCAGAGAAGAAAATAAAGCTAAAAAATTAGTTCAGAGTATCTCCTTCCCCTATATCCCACATCAAATCAACTTCAAATAAAAATTTACTCATAACACATTTTCGGGTTCCAGCCTGATTCCGGGCGAACTACAAGTCCGGGTAAAAAATGGTTGTCATATACGGATTCAGCTTCTCTTCTTGCCCCTAAATCGGATATCTCATCAACTACAAATGCGAAAATTGTCCGGCTTTGGCCGGATTCCGGCGAACTACTTTTCCGGCTAGAAAATGATTTTTACATAAATGGTCAGCATGTCTTATTACCCTAAACCGAACATAATCAGCTTAAAATAAAACTTTTACTTTTAACAAACTTTCCGCTTTTGGCCGGATTCTGGGCAACTTTTCACAACTTTCAATACATTTTCATAATCGCAATCGTGTTCAACATGTCTTCTTACTTCTTACTGCTGTTTAAAAAATGTTTTGTTTGCTCCTTAATTTGAACCCACTCCCTCACCCCTAAATGTAGGGTTACAGAGCCCATCTACGAACTCGACCTCTCCCTTGACTCAAAGAATCCTCACAACAAGTTTCACTAAAATATATCATTCCCTTCGACAGTTATCGTGCTCACAGACGGACAACTGTTTGCGATGTCACAGGTATCCCTCCACATACGTTTTGGGTTCCCAAAAACTGAACAGCCTGGAGCCTTGTTGGGAAATGGCTCAACAGGATCTGAAACACTTCACCTAGAAAGATTTGGCGCCAGAGTTTACCGGCCGGCCGCCAGCGCCGAACCCAATGGCGCGGGGCGCCGATTTTTTTTTTCGGGGACCAATCCGAGAGGGGATAAATTTTGTGATGGTAATCGGTGCAATCTCAGACCGTAGGGATCCGTGAGAATGGGGGAAGTGGGTCCTTAGGGCAATCAGAAATGCAAAGACTCCGATGCGAAAATTCCTGTGGAACGGCGAAAGGACAACTTATGCTGAGATACCTGGCATTGTGTGATCTCGCTGGTCAGTTAACCGACATTTTTGCAATTTTCATCTACAAAGCCTATACTGCTTATTCATCCAGAAATACTCCAAATATAATTATGGCACCAGAATTCCAAACTATATTTTCAGCAAACGGTGCCAAACGGAGGTGCGCCGCCACACGGTATGGGTTATCCGCTTTTTCGGGGTCTAGTTCGTTTGCAGAAAAAAAAAAATCAAGTTCTGTGGGCACTGATCTTTAGACACGTCACTGTTCCGGTGCTTGAAATACAAAAACAAGAGCTGTAAGCTCATATGGCACTTGCAAGGCTTGGTAAAAGGATGAAAGTAGGAATTCGCCAATTCGTGGGTTTGTTGTGATTGAGAAAAGAATGACGACGGACCCTTGGAAATCACGATAATGTATCTTTTGGTAAAAACAGTTTTTTTTTTGCACTTGGCTGTGATGATTTGCACTTTAAAGGCGCTTGAAATTCATCTGTAACCAAAACACTTGAGGTACAAATGATCATGGGCTCATGGGGATCATGAAAATGTAGGTTTTGCTTGAAAGTATTTTTTGTACTTTGCGGTTAAGATGAGTACTTTAATGGATGGTCGGATCGGGTCTAGGCTAAAACCCCCCCGGCGAAAACCCCCCCGCCAAAACCCCCAGGCGAAAACCCCCCCGTGACCAAAAACCCCCCGGCGAAAACCCCCCCGTGACCAAAACCCCCCCGGCGAAAACCCCCCCGGTACCAAAACCCCCCCGGCGAAAACCCCCCCGGTACCAAAACCCCCCCGGCGAAAACCCCCCCGTGACCAAAACCCCCCCGGCGAAAACCCCCCCGGTAACAACCCCCCCCCGGCGAAAACCCCCCGGTACCAAAAGCTCGATTCATTTACATTTAACACGAATCCAAAAAATTTCACTTGACTTCCCGTGATCTTGTTCTAATTCAAATGGAATTCTGGTACAACAAGACAGTGAAGCTTAGTCAGTTCTCAGTTGTACTTCCACTGGAATTAGTCCGCCCCTTGCGACGAGGACGCGCTCACTGGGAAAATTGTACGAGTTGCAGCAGTGAAAGTTGCAATTCATACCATTAAGGGGCATTTTTTTTTTTTTTTTTTTTTTTTGGTTCCAAGGGAAAACATTTTTTTTACAAGTTTAACAACTAGGCTATTACTTCGGTCCAATTAAGGCTAGGTACAATAATAAGGCACTTTTTTCCGATTATAGCTATGTCTAGATTTTTTTTCAAGATTTTTTTTAAATACTTTTTTTAAGATTTTTTTGTAAGATTATTTTCCCCGGGGGGTTCTGGTACCGGGGTGTTTTGGTACCCGGGGGGTTTTGGTATCGGGGGGGGTTTGGTACCGGGGGGGGTTTGGTACCGGGGGGGGGTTTAGCCGGGGGTTTTTGGTCACGGGGGGGTTTTCGCCGGGGGGGTTTTGGTACCGGGGGGTTTTCGCCGGGGGGGTTTTCGCCGGGGGGGGGGGGGGGTTGGTCACGGGGGGGGGGGTTTTCGCCGGGGGGGTTTTGGTCACGGGGGGGTTTTAGCCGGGGGGGTTTTCGCCGGGGGGGGTTTGGCGGGGGGGTTTTGTCCGGGGGGGGTTTCGCCGGGGGGCTTTTAGCCGGAACCCCTAGGGCTTACGCTTGTTCTTCCCACCAAGTGTCATCCCAATTGCTATTTCTAAGCGTGTCACAAAATCCCCCCCCCCCCCCGACTCCCCCACGTTGATCGGATCCTGTCCGTACTTGAAATGGGACATCTGAAACATGAGTTCTTCCCGAATATCAAGTTTCAGTAAGATCCGATCACCCGTTCAAAAGTTGGACAACCTCAAGATTCAGGATTCCCCCACCCTCCACTTCCCCAACGATGGTCAAATCGGAGAAACGACTGTTCTTAAGTTGAAATTGTAAAGTCTTTGATATGCCTGCCAAGTTTCATCGTCCTAGAACATGTGTAAGCATCTCAAGTCGGGATCACCGGAATTCCGGAACCCTCCCTCCAACTCCCCCCACGGTACTCGGATCCGGTCCGGTCTTGTCAACTATGTATCTAGGGCTTGTGCTCGTTCTTCCCACAAAGTTTCATCCCGATCCGTCTACTCTGAACATGCCACACAATTTCCGGTTCCCCCCTCCAACTCCCCCCAAATTCAGCGGATCCATTCCGGACTTAAAGTGTGACATCTGAGGCATGAGGTCTTTCCAAATATCAAGTTTCATTAAGATCCGATTCCCCGTTCAGAAGTTATAAATACGTCAATATTCCGGATCCCCCTTCCCTCCACTCCCCCCACGGTGGTCGGATCGGGGAAGTGACTATTTACAAGTTAGTTCGGTCGAGTCCATAATATGCCTGCCAAGTTTCATCGTCCTAGCACATGTGTAAGCATCTTAAGTCGGGATCAACGGAATTCCGGAACCCTCCCTCCAACACCCCACACAGTGTCCGGATCCGGTCCAGTCTTGTCAGCTATATATCTAGGGCTTGTGCTTGTTCTTCCAACCAAGTTTCATCCGAATCCGTCCACTCTGAACATGTTACACGATTTCCGGTCCCCCCTCCATAGTCACCGGATCCATTCCGGACTTAAACTGTGACAACTGAAACACGAGGTCTTTCCAGATATCAAGTTTCATTAAGATCCGATTCCCCGTTCAAAAGTTATAAATACGTCAATATTCCGGATTCCCCCTCCCTCCACTCCCCCACGGTGGTCGGATCAGGGAAGTGACTATTTCCAAGTTAGTTTGGTCGGGTCGCTAGTACGCCTGCCAAGTTTCATCGTCCTAGCACTTCTGGAAGTACCCTAACTCGAGATGAGTGGCCTGACAGACCGACCGACCGACCGAAAAGTGGTCGGTAGATGGCACTTGAGCGAAGCTGCAAGTGCCATAACAAGCTATTCTCACATACTTTTTGGGATCCCAAAACGTAGGTGGCTGGATACCTATGACATCGCAAAAGTTGTCCGTCTGTCTGTCTGTCTGTAAGCACAATAACTCTCGGATGGATTGAGATATTTTGATGAAACTTGACGGGAGGATTGGTTGGGGCAAAGTACAGGTCAAGTTCGAAGATGGGCTCTGTAGCACCTATATTTGAGGGTGGGGGAGGGGTTTCAAATTAAGGGGCACAAAAAATATTTTTTGAAAGCTATTTAGATAGTTGATTTATGGGTAAGGAGACACGCTGAATCCGAATATGAAAGTTATTTTCTCGCCGCACAAGTAGTTCTCCCGGAATCCGGCGAAAACCGGAAAATTTGTTAAAAGCAAAATTTGTACTTGAAGTTGATTAGATGTTCGATTTAGGAGTAAGAAGACATGCTGAGCACGATGGTGAAAACCATTTTCTCGCCGGACAAGTAGTTCGTCCGTAATCCAGCCAAAACCGGAAAATTTGTTAAAAGCAAAACTTTTATTTGAAGTTGATTAGATGATACAATTTAAGGGTGAGAAAAGACGCTGAATCCGTATATGACAATCATTTTTTACCGGGACATATAGTTCGTCCGAAATCCGGTTGAAACCGGATTTTTTTTTAGAAGTTAAAGTTTTATTTGAAGTTGATTAGATGTTCTTTATAGGGATAAGGACATACGCTGAATTCGTTTCTGAACTATATTTTTTTTCCTGGGCAAGTAGTTCGCTCGGAATTCGGCCGAAACCGGAAATTTGGCAGAAGTAAATGGAAGTAAAGCAGGAAGTTTCGATCAGTACCGTCAAAATAGATATGGCTTATACAGGTATATCTGAACTTGGTTTTCTCAGATGATTAGCCTGGCGAAGACTGGATCTGGCAAAGACAAGACCCAGTTGTCTGGATCAAACATTACATTTTTGGGATCCCATCGAAACCTTTGGTTTGTTTTCATTAGTCTTACCCGAGGACGTCTTAATTGGAAACGTTTTGGCTGGAGACGGTTTGTCATGGGGACATCTTGGAAGACGACGTTTCGCAGGCAACACATCTGTTTTACCGTTCTTGTTAGTCGGAGACTGGCCGGAGCACAATGCCGCTATTCTTTTTCCAAATTTTCCCAAACGAGGAAAGCCGACATGAACTACGTTGAGCAAAACAAAGAACTCTGCAAAGTAGCAAAGCCTTTGTTTTCTTAGGCTTTCTTCATACTGGTATAAGTGAAAAAAAAATCCATTGAAAAAGGGACAAAAAAACTAACATTCTGCTAAGACAAGTTCTTCCTTCACGGCAATTGCTCAAATAGTGACGAATTAATTCCAGAAGTAGGCCACACAAATTATTCCGAGCCTTCAAGACGGAGACTTTCAGCCGTTGTGGCGCGAATTTCAAACTTGTCCTCATGTCCTTTTTTTTTTAGCTTCAGTTGCAGCTAGTGTTGGGCGATATTTGGATTTTTCGATATATCGATATATCGATATTTTCACTTTCGATATCGATATTTCGGTACCATGTTTCGCTATAGTATAGGTCTCGTTTTGCCAAAATTTAAGAGCAAAATTGTACTCAAACTTCGAATAAATAGAAACTGCATTACGAAGATCAAATTGCTCCAGTTTCAGAAATACAAATGTAACTTATTTTTTATTATTTACAATAATTATAATTGAAGAAATATCGTTTTCGATCTCGATATTTACGTTTTGATATTCGATATCGATATTTGGTCCGATATATCGATATATCGTTATCGAATATCGACCAACGTTGCAGCTTGGAGCAAAAAAGGATCCTGTAGGAATCGCTTCGTAGTTGATTCAGGCTGGTAGATGTGACTTGTGTTGTGATTAAAATTGAAGCAATAGTGGCGTTTTTGATCGCCGATTAGTTCGACGATAGCGTAGCCGTCTGATTTTTTGGTGTTCTTGACGTTCGCCGGAACCCGATTGCCGTAGCTGTTTATCTTATTTTCTGTTTTCGTTCTGGTCGGCTAACGTGTATCGCCTAAATTCCTGTCCATCACCCACTGGCCGAGGACTCGCCGTTAGCCGTTGACGTATGGATTTCGTTTGAGGATTAGGCGGTATTTTCAAAAATGAAAAACTCGTTTTTGGGCACCCAGAAACATCGGCGATCGCCAACGGCTATCGGCTATCGAAAACAGTATTATGCACGAAACGGCAAACTCGCTTCGTCTACTGGGCAAATTTGATCGGCGATCAAAAAGGCCACTAATGGTACTGGACTCCACGGCAACCCATTCCGGCTTCCAATCGTTGTCGATATGAACACGAGAGCCAAACAAGACCATAGCTATTTTACTATCTGGATCTGGATGAAAAGGAGACGCGTACAGATACAGCCGAACTATTTCTCGTTGAACATTAGTTGAATCTGAAAAGTGCAGTTTTTGGCTAAATGGTCAAAATGAACACCAAAAACAACCATTCAGGTGTTCTTAGGAACCCTTCATTAGCTACTTTGGCTGACTGGTAGCTGAATGAAACATCACAGAAAGTTTTACGAAAAAGACACCAAATTTAACTTAAGTTCAAAGATGCATAGTCTACTGTAACTCTCGAACACCGGATACTGTTTTCCACTAGTTTTCACAGGGGGGTTTTGGTATCGGGGTTTTTTCGCAGGGGCGGGTGGGGTGGTAACAGGAGGGGTTGAGCCCGGTTTTTTTTCCGGGGGGTTCTCGCCTAGACCCCGCAGAACCATTTTTCCAATCCGAACGTTGTTGCTGTATCCCACACAAAATTCAGCAAACACATTTTCTGTTCACATTTAGCCAAAACAGCCTAAAACACACAAAAGAAAAATCAACATTTAATATCTTCGTACAAATTAAAATTACACGAACAGTTCAAATCTCCCGGTCGCGCTGGAGCTGTCAGAAAGATTCGTAATCTTCGTTTTGTTCTTGGGAGCCTGAAACAGAAATAAGGAACGTGATAGGCCTACTAACTGTTTCTGCCCTTGACCATATTTCCGAATACTCTTGATGACTAACTCTTCGTGCCGATGAAGAATCGTCATGTGCTCTAGCAAAGAGTCGGAAGCATCACCACAGCTGTCCCTACCCGATTAAAAATATCCGAGAATTAGTCGTATGAAGTAGTACGAAAAAGTAGCATGCAGTAGTAACTGTTGCTACTACATGCTACTACTAGCAAACTGGATGCTATCGAACACTACTAGATAAGATTAACCCAGTCGGAGGCATGTCAATCAAAATATTCCACACAACTACATATCACTAATCAAACTACTCCATACCATTCCATGCAAATTTTTCATACAAGTACCATACTACTACACAGTCAAAGAATTTTTCATCGGGTAACGAACCCCGTTGATTGGTTGACATAGGATTTTAGTCATCGTTCGGGCGACGTTTCTCGTTCTTCCCGAGGTTCACTGCCGTGTTTTGTACTTCGTCATATAGAGTATTCTATCACGGAAGAGGACTTTTTTTGACCCGATGGTTCCTTTTATTTTTGCTATGCTTATTTTTATGATGTTATGCATTTACTCCCTTATTGAAAGTTTAATGTAATTTTTCCGTTTATATATCCCTTATTTACCTAGTGCGCAGTTAAATGTTCGTCATCAAGCTGAAAGCCATTGGTTTATTTTTGGATCGCAAAACGTTAGTGGCTGATACCCAAAACGTCGTCCAGGCTCGAAGGATATGAGATATTTTGTTCAAACTCGGTGCAGGGTTTCTTTGGGTCAAAGTACAAGTCATATTCGTAAGTGGGCTCCGTAGCCCTATATTTGGGGCGAGGGAATGGTCCTCGGAGTCCCAAGGGTGAAAAAATATTGTTTAAAGGCTGAATAGACAGACGATTTCGAGTGAAAACGACATGCTGAATCCATATTTGAGCTTTGTTATTGTGTCAGAAAGGCGAAATTTTGTCTGAAGTTGAGCGTCGACATAGGAGTTAGAAAACATGCCGGATCAGAATACTTTGCTTTCATTTCCTGCTGGGGCGATATTAGGCCGGAATCCGGCAAAAAGGAATTTCAGTAGGGCTTTAAGTGTCTTGATCAAGTGGTTTAGATTATCTAAACTGGGGTAAGCTGACACGCTGAATCGATCTGCTTTTTTTCCTGCTTGGTGGATACTTCGGAGTCGGACGGAATCTGCGAAAACCGCAATATCGGTAGGAATCGTGTTACGACTTCACTAGGTAGCTGAAGTTTCAAAAGGTGACAGAGAAAACTGAATTTCCAGCTTCGTTTTCCTACGAAGTCTACAATTTGGCTGGCTTCACAGGCCGATCCAGCAAAAACGGGAAATTCACTATGGTAGTTCTAACATATATTTTTGTCCAGCTTTTCCTGTCGGGTTAAAAATATAACCTGAATCCGCCGATCTGCTTTGTTTTACCAACGGGCAGACGGCAGGTTCAGAATCTGATGTAAAGTCCGGTCTTCACCTCCCGGAACTTCCGGAATCTGGGCTTCCAGATTATTCTTTGACGTCTTCTGTAAATTGCATCTGGAATATGAACCGGTCCGAAAGTATATCAAAATAATCCGGAAAAAAGGGGCTTTTGAACTTCAAGATTTCCGGAATTTTTAAGTATCGCAGAAGAAATTAAAAAAAAATCTCGGAAAATCTGGGAACCCAGATTCCGGAAGGTGAAGACTCACCTTAACTCGGAAATTTCGGAAAGAACAAAATCCTCGGATAAAATGTATGAGGGTTTGTAGATATCGATAAAGACTATGCTGGATCAGAATATTCTTTGACTAGAATACATATTCCGGTCGGAATCTGGGCTAGACTCGAAATTATAGACAGAAAAGTCTTCCTGAAAAGATCTGGTGAAGCGGTTGATTAGGATTTAGGGATAAAGAACACGCTTACGGGGTCTGGCGAAGACCGGAAATATACGACGCGATTGTCTCGATGAAGAAGTCAAATAAATGTTTCCCTTTTGGAATCCCATTGAAACCTATAGTTTGTTTAAGTTGAAATTCCTCAATTCTGAACTTGGAGCTTTCAATTTAACCTTCCCACCATCTTAGCTGTACACAATTAGTCTTGAATATTACGTTTACATAGTCTGACATGGGGATCAGTTAAGTGTCCGTCTTGGTTTACAAATTCATAGTGTTTTAGTGAATTTCAAACGTTCAAACTTTAGTGAATTTCAAACGTCCTCCTATAGGGGGAGTAAAGATTTAAGCTTAGTGGAGAATCTGCGGTAGGACCTTTAGGGACCTGCTTCGAGGACCACCAGCTTCATAGCACTAAACCACACACCAGTACATGACAAGTCGGCCCCGACCGATCCTCTATCCTATAATTATCTTTTTTTCAGGACACTCAAAACTTGGCTGAATTTAAAGTAGGCACTGACTTCAAAGAACAGAAAATTGACTGTGAAAACCCTTCCTTTATAAGGAATCCCCCAGGAAAATATCAGAGATCGTGCGAACTTCTGCAAGAACTTTAAACTAAGTTAACAATGTCAGTAAGACCAAAGGTTTTGGTGGGATCCCCAACTAGAAAAAGTTTCGAGGTTCTTGATTTAGTCAATGTCGGTTTTGCTTCACCGCAAAACGACACGGCTGACTTGCGTACACCACACGGACTGATTCCCACGCACTATTGCCCGCGGTAGTTTATAAATTATCGACCGGGCGGAAAAACGATCGGAAAAAATATTTAGAATACATAGATGGCACTTTATGCAAGGGACGTGACTAAATTATTAGATGAATTTGCCTTCGGCCGACATCACTGTTCCTATGGCCGGCTTCTACCGGACTATTGTAGTGGTTTGCGAACTCTGTTCTCTGTTTCCTCGGTAGCTCAAATGGTTAGAGCGCCTGGCTTGTAAGCAGAGGGTCCTGGGTTCAAATCCCGGCTCAGGAGCATTTTTGTCTTTCAGTTCACTACTTCTAAAAATATTTAGGATTTATTTTTATTTTATTTTTATATTACCTCTGGAGAATTTCCCATGATCGTCGAACATAGGACAAGCGGGAAACAGAGAAAGCAAACGACAAAAAAGCACGGCACGGCATGGTTCAGGAGGCACGCCTACTAAAAGAGGCACGCGCACTAAAAAGAGGCAGGGCAAACTAAAAGAGGGCATGCGTGCACCAGGAGGCATGCACCGTCTATGTCTTTTCTAGGACCCGTTTTCTGGCGTGCCTTCTTTTAGTTCTCGAGCTTTTTCGAGTGAAACAAGACCAAAGGTTTCAATGGGATCCCAGAAACTGAATACTTACTGAACACGTAGATTTCCAATCTTCGCCAAACCCCTTTAGCATGTTACTACTTGTCCGTAATCAACCGCTTGAAAATGTACAAAAATAACAGAGTCTTGGGATTTTTAGATAGCTTTTTGACAACAGCGCCATAACAACTAATCAGATGAGAACAGCAAGTGCAGATATGAGTTCAGCATGCACGTTTACCCCTAAATTTCATCTCTAATCGACTTTAGAAAAGCCTTTACTATGACAAAATTCCTCGTTAAAGTGCGTGCAGAGCAAAAGAGATGGTGACACTGAAAGGCCAACTGAGAACCACTCCATTCAAATTTCCGAGTTTTTGTAAATTTCTGCAGAATTACATGTCTGACGAGAAAATAAAGTTCAGACACGGATTTATCTAGTGTTCTTACTCCCGATACGATCCACGTAGTAGTGGAGTTAGTCTCTACCAAATTTCCCATTCGGCCGGATTCCGGGTAAACTTCTTGTCGGACGAGGAAATTAGTCTCAGATCTGGGTATTGACCTCACCCTGTATTGACTATCTTAATGGGTTTTAAAACTTCCTTTAAGAATTACGATTTCGACCGGATTCCAGGCGAATTACTTGCCCGGAAAGAAAATAAATTTCAAAAATGAATTCGGCATTTCTCGTTATCCCTACATCTTCCGATGAAACTTTTACTTTAAACAAGTTTTTCGGTTTTGGCCGGATTCCGGGTGAGCTACTTGCAAGGCGAGAAAATAAATTTATATTCGGATTCATCATGTTTCCTTACCCCTAAATTGACAATCTCCTTAGCTTTTAAAGAATGTTTCTTTCGCCCTTGATTTTAACTGTCGGAAGTCGAGTATTAAAATTCGAATTTCTATATTTTTATATAAATAAGTTAGTCTCCCTATTTTGGGACGAGTGAAAACAGTATACTTTACTACCTCCCATAGCCGCGTTTCAACACGACGTTACTGGCTATTCACACTGAACCTGCACTGGAGCCCGTCCAAGCTTACTGGCAATTTGCATCATCGTACCTCTTGAATCGCGTTCGAGCTTTATCCGATGTCGACAGCACCTCCATCGAAGTCGTGACCTCAGACAGAGACTCGGACGAGCGTCTTATTAACTTGTGGCTCGGTTCGAACGACCCTTATGAGACGCTCAAAATAGTTCTTGACAAGAAAGCAGGCGAAAGTAAAACAACTTAGCTGGTATATGAAAAGAAAGTTATAAAAAAGGACCGCTTTATGTTTGAGAGTATCCATTTCTTTCAATAATTTATTTGTGAGGTCTCTATAAGTAGTGAGGTCTCTAAGTAGAAATTAGTATTTCTGCTTTTCAATCAGCCATGTTTTCATGTCCAGTAACCTAGTGTATGCAGTCTGAACCACTGAATAATGTATGAGCGGGTGGGATTGACGAACTCGTCGACACAGTTTCATTTAGTTGTCAATAATGTTGGCTGGTATTAGGATTATTCAGAAAGAAAAAAAATATTCCTGTCGACAGGTAATGGCTTCTTTCCTATTTTCCACTATGTAAAATATCTCCTTTAATAGAAAAAGTGAAACTTACTTCATAAGAAATGGAATCCCTCTCATAAAAGGTCACTATTCTCCCACCGCGTCGTCATCTGTAAAGGCTCTGCCGGTTCTGGAATTACGTCGCTTCTTAAACGGATGGCATGGATCTCGTGATGGATCAAATCTGGACCGTCACTCCGACCTTCTGGCACCTGAGGATATAAAAACATTAATGCCCAGAATCTACTTCTTTCGGGAACTTTCCAGGAAGTTTCCACTATTTAAGAGCGTGTTCCACCCCTATACCAATAGTAACTATTAGTTACTATTTCCGTTCCAGCCTCACGAAAAGTTATTACGCTGACCGTTCCAACCTTCTCAAAATAGTAACTAATAGTAACTATTTGCTTACCACGCTCGGGAGCGTAGTTAGCCTAGTAACTACGCGTCTCTGCAACGTGTTTGGTCCGATCAGCCCGCGGCCTGATATTTGACCGAAAAAATTAAAAAAGCGTTCCAGCCTAGCGCAGTAACTACGGTAACTACCGTAGTAACTACGGTAAGTAGGGTGGAACACGCTCTAAGTGTTGAACTGTATGCGACTGACGGCTAGGTTGGGCAGTTTTTAAATGTGGATGAACGCGATGATAAGTGACATAATGAGTGGTGTTTTCCAGTCATACAAAAATCCTCGATTTTTGAGCATGGTACAACAAGCGTCTGGGCATGGTACCCACATGAAAATCTGTTGAACTGAAATCTGAAATGGGAAATTGTATTTCAAACAGACTTTCATGAAAGTACTTTGCCCTTGCCCCAGTGCATGGTGCCCAGACGCTGGAGCACCATGCCAAAAATTAAGAATTTGTGTCTGACCAGTGTATTCATCAGTTATGTATAGAGTGATGAATCGCCATCAACTGTAGTTGGGCGGTTTGAGAAAATGGGCCATCTATAGGCCATATATGATCTATGGCCTGAGCTTCGGTCAGAGTTTTTGGCCTACCTCAGCACAGGCTAATACACAAAAAAGTTTATTGCCGCTCTTCATGTCTGAATGAATGAATGATGATTTAATCCGTAATATCTTTAAATTTATCGTTTAAACTAACAATACAATGGAGGTTTAGAAATGGGCACGACCACATAGCCCGAGGGGTGTGTGACAGGAGGTTGTTGTCTTTGGTTCACAGATGCACACAGAAAAATGCAGTCTGCACGGCAAAAAGTGTTCCACCAGATGGTCCCACAGTAGTACCGAGTCCGGGTTTAAACAAGCAACTTAGGGAGGATATGCTTGGACAACGCAAGTGCTTGAGTACTTCCGATTTAACTCCTTTAATCGCCGATGATATCGATCTTAGCACAAACCTTCTCAGAGCAACAGCGGATCGGTAAGCGACGCAGGATTCAGAAATAAGCGGTGTATTCGACTCCTGTATTGACAGAGGCATCGCAACGCAACACTTGAATTTTATCATGTACTCGTCAACCTCGTTTTTTAAGAGGAGATTGAGTATGGAGGAGTTCAGTATTGGAGAATATTTTACCACGTGGGACTGCCAAAAATGAAATGGGAGCAGACACGGGAAGGAAGGTATTTGACCTTAGAAGTACGAATGACAGTGCAAGTCATCTAGTGAGTGAGTTTGTAGAATGAATGACTTGCGGAAGGAAGTGTTCGGAATGTGTCTGTTTGATTATAGGTGGCTCGACAAGACAGTTGGACATGAAGCTTGAAGGAAAATGTTATGTCGTTTTCCCAGACTGGCAATGGAACACGGTATAGATTTCAGAGTTTGTTGTGTGACGTAGATGTCAAAGGCTATCAATGATTCTGTTTTTTAATTTTCTCCATTTTTAGCCATGTTTTTGGCCATGTCCTTCAAGATTTCAAGGCAGTAAAGTTACATTTTATTATTTTCTTTACCTGTCAATGCTTTAGGCAAGGGTTTTGTTATTTTTTGTTGCAAATCAATTAGGGAATGAACAAAGCTTCATTTTTCATGCCACAGGCATGTCTGTCACTTTTATCCCATTTGGGTTTTTACACCGTTTCCAAGAAATTCGACTTCACCTTTACCTTGTTATAGTGCGAGCTATGGAATCTGTGGAGTTCTTGCTCCGCAGAACAACTGTCCAGAGAATGATTTAGTAGCATTGTTACACAAACCTTATTCGTACGCGTTCTTCCGGGACTATAAAGCCCTAGGGGGAATTTTTAACAGACAACAGCGTGAGTAAGGATCGGAGACGGAGTGCAGTACCGTGTCCACTAATAATACTGCTACTGATAGCAGAGAAGGGGCGACCTGACACCAAGACGTTCTGAAATTTAACAACCATCTCATTAACTTTTCTGGTATTAACTTCTCTGGTTTTCTTGTAGTGCTCCAAGCGGAGCACCTGGATTGACTAGGACCCCATCGGGCTCAAGTAAAACATGTCTGTGGAGACTAAACTTCTTTTCATCGCAATTGTGGAGCATATGCATGATGTCGGGCAAACTATCGGCTAGATCACGTCTAACCGTCATCAGAGCTGAAAATCGACGATTCCTTCGCAATACCGAAGTAAGAGGCGTGAACCTTTATCAGCATTATGCTTATTTAATTTTATTTATTTAATATCATACAATATCCTAAGACTCTAAAATAAATCAAATATCTCTAAATTCTTCGGCCATAAGTAAACAAAAATTCTTAAACATCCCATCAGGCATGTCTCATTTTTTAGTGAATTTTAGGGATTCTAGTATGTTTTGTTCCTTTTTGTTTTTCGAATTTTTCCCCGTTGTTTCGTTGCTGTTTATAAAAAAATAAATAACAAATAAACAACAAGGCCTGAACGGAATGCACTCAAAAGAAGGCACTCCAAATATAGACTAAGCTACCATCACCTTAGGTACGACCCCACTCATTCCAATGAAGTCTGTTGCAAAAGTCGACACTCCCTACTTACTGGAAGGTATGTTCTTGGAAGGGTTGAGAACTGATGGTCTAGAAGAATTGTATGGTCACCGTAGCACTGAGGTCGCCTACCCAGCGTTACTCCGTTATATCCCGCATTTATTACAGTCCCATTCCCAAACGGCGACGAAGCAGAATCACTACCTGGAAAGAACGAAAAACTGGTAAAACATGAGACACCTCCCCATATCCAGATTCCTCTACCAACGAGAAGAACATGCCAAACCATCTATAAATCGCTGTTAGCGGTCGAACTTACGGAGCTGGTAAAAAAGGAAAACTCTTAGAATATTCTTGGCAGATCTGCAACAGCTTGGTAACAGTAGTTTTATCTACTGGCATGTTTTGTCCACCAATTTTTTCAAATTTTTCCCCAACAAACAAAGGAAAGCCCTCCGCTTTCTTACTGGGCACCTCGCACTACATATAGTGTTTCAGCTCAGATGTTCTGAGACAGCTGAACCCTTTACAACTAAGCTATGCTTAAATTACACAAAGATTCGGCTGTTTTTAGCTTCTTTCCATGTCCCTTGCCTTTGACGAGAATCTTGGTAAAAATTGCATAACCGGTCTTCGGACGAGTAAGCTCCCCGGAAACAATGATCGGGCGCATGAAACGTCACGTAAAGACAACAAACGTGGCAAGCGTGATAATCAGTGTAATGCTAGTACATAGAGACACTTATAACATGTAAAATCTCATGAACGGGAATGGATGGAAATACTACTGAAGTAGAACAAATAACTGTCATAGCACGAGCTGTTCTTTACGCAATTAATAACCTTTCCGCTGTCCCTCCCTTATTTAACATGACCAAAAACACTTTTTTTTCTTAAAATTTTGCCAGTTGGTCTTCTTGCCCTTTTTCATGCGCTACTAATTAGATTCAAACACCATTGCAATTAACTTCCAGGATAGCTTTACTCAGGGCATATTCTCCCAAAACAACACGTCCCACGCCGAACGTACCACATTATGTCAATCATTTGTACAAACACTAATATGAGGTTCTCGAGAAACAGTGTCACGCAATCATAGAATAAACGTCAATTCAATCTAGACCTTGAACTCTCTCCTAAGAGTATTTTTATGTAATATTGGTACAGTACTAGCAATAAATAGTGTATATTATTTTAATAAAACACGTATTTTCTCCTTTGAAAATTTAACGGTTCGGTGGGCGTCTCGTCTTTTCATTTTTACCCGGGCATATAGCATATAGTTCGCCCGAAATCCGGCTGAAACCGGAAAATTTGTTATAACGAAGTTTTATTTGAGGTTGATTAGATGCTCGATATATTGGTAAGGAGATACGCTGAATTCGTTTTTGAGCTTTATTTTTTTGCGGGACAAGAAGTTCGCCAGGAATTCGGCCAAAACCGGAAATCTGGCAAAAAGTAAGGCAGGAAGTTACGATCAGTTTCGTCAAAATAGATATGACTTATTCAAGGAGGTCTGGCGAAGACTGGATCTGGCGAAGACAAGACCCAATTGTCTGGACCAAAGATTAAATTTGTGGGATCCCATCGCAACCTTTGGTCTAGTTCTTCAGGAGGTTACTTCCTAGGAATGAAATTTTATTAACGCACTAGACAAGAAGTTATTGGGACGGGATCGTGTTTCTGTTATTGTACCCAGTTACATATGGCCATCTACTGGATGTGTCGTTGTTGCATTCCGGTGGTGAAGACTACCCTCTTCCATGAAGATTTCAAGGTTATTTGTTTCGAATGTGTGAAAATTCAAGTTTTAACCGAAGAGGGCGGAGATCCAGCAATCTAGTGATACTTCAATTATTTACTTAAACAGGCCAGAAAACCCGACAAAAATGCGTTACTTCGATTGTCCGCTATCCACAGATAACCGATTTCATCGAATTAACTCAATCCTTTCGGATTTGTGGTACCTCTGTGTGCTTGTCCTTCTATGCAACTACGTAAGCCATTTTGTGTTGTTGTGCAAGCAGCGCACATTTTGAACGTTATTACTGGAGCCCGGGTGCAAAAATGCAAAATCCCTCAGATATAAAAATAATATCAAATGTAAAAATAAGCT
The DNA here is from genome assembly GCA_023053555.1 of Branchinecta lindahli. Taxonomy (NCBI): domain Eukaryota; kingdom Metazoa; phylum Arthropoda; class Branchiopoda; order Anostraca; family Branchinectidae; genus Branchinecta; species Branchinecta lindahli. The sequence continues at coordinate 33,007,497 of JAKZAO010000009.1, read as the reverse complement.
GCCTTGCCGTTAAACTTTAAATGAGCCTGAACCTGATAATATATCTAAAGACAGTTGCAAACGTAACACTAATATTCAGCTGGTCTGCCAATACGCGACAACCAAACAAAAAAGTTCAGAATTAGAAAACAGCGCTGCATTCGCTTTAAGACAGTGCCTTCACATCCCTGCCCCTATCTCGCCACGCGTGGTGGCGCTTAAACTAACGGTGCCGTTGCCACTAGCTGAACTAACGTTCCTCCTTTTCCCATAACGGAGATCTGGCCAGAAGCGATTCACAATTTCATGCCCCGGGAGGATAATCAATTTCACCCTTGAGTTCCCTTCACACTTTGTGACCCCTCTCTAGCTCTTCCAAGGCTTAACCTTGTCTCATTGGATTGATTTAATAGCAGCTGCAGAAATGAGGGTTTACTTTAGGCCTTGGTTTCGAAATAAGGCCACGGGGATCTTCAACCCGCACAATAATGAAGAACTTTGTATAGAAATTAATTATCGAAATAAAGTTGAGGTTTAAAATTGGGCTGAAGTCTAAACTTTGTTGTGAGCATGCCTGAACGTATACTTTGGAGGGTACCAAAAAATTCACTTAACGTCTAACATGAATCCAAGATACTGGATGTAAAGACTTGTTTCATATGAAGCAAGTCATGCGATTGTGGAATTTGGGAATTCCGTACTATGTCTGCTCTGTTTTCAACTGCCATAGGCAAAGATTAATAAGAGATACTGCATGCAAAGACTTCTTTCACGCGATACTTGTCATGCTAGAGTAAAAAAATAAGAATTCTGCGAGCACTTCTGTCCAGCATCCATATATCTCAACGAAAGAAGGGTCAAAGGCTTAAAGTATATTTAAACGAAGCTAGACATATATTAGTCTCCAGCTTCAGATTCAGCTTCTGGGTCACCATCAATCCCAGCTAAGATTTCAGGCATGCAACATGCTTGTCCCAAATAGCAACCAATTCTGCCCAAGAACAAAAATAAAATGAAAATGATAAATACTCGCAAGGAAGGATGAACCTGGAATGATCGATACCCTAATTTTCATATCGCTGGAAGAACGGCCCGCCGAAATTAAGTCAACTAACTGTTCCAGCTGCGTTTTAATGTTGCTTGAGCGCCCAACTATGTTTTAGGCTACGGCGAGAAGAGAAAAATTAATAAAAGAAAAATAATCAAAGAAAGAGATCAGGAACTAATTGAGTTTCCCAAAAGAAGGTTGGAACCCGTGGCTGCAAGCTTACAGGTATTTTATTTGCTCTTTCCACAAGACATTTTCCCGGGTGAAAAAACAGAACCAATGCAGTGAAAGGCTTATAGAGTAGTTCAAAGGAAAATACCTCTGCTCAAGTATTTTTTTTTCCTCCTCCAGACCTTTTGATTAAGTAAATGGCGGTTACGGTTATCTATCCAAGGAGGACTTGTAGACAAGTGCGGAAATTTACGATGACTGTTTTTTCAGTCGTTTCACTATTTTACTTAATTACTACACTATTTATATTGTTATTATACTATTTGTACTACACTATTTAAGATGAAATGTTTCAGGTGCGTTGCGGTACACTAGTTTTGCCCTCCCAGATTGTGTTCATGGCTAGTTACATAGTTAGTAGTATTTAACTTGTCAGCAACTTTGGACCATTGATAACAATGACAATAATACTAGCTGGTGGGATGCGATACAAATTCCAAGCAACGGAGGAGAGCATCCGATTACACTATTGCGAACAAACCAGGAAACCGGCCCAGCAGACACAAAGAGAAATGCGGCTCTGGAAGAAACAGCTGGAGGTCCAACACTCTCCTTCGAGGGACTTTTTAATTTTTTGTTGCCACATATTTCAAGTTAAAATGTGACGGGGTGATCTAGCTGGTACGACCTGTCATCTTTAAAGGTCAGGACTACCCTCATTACAACAATAAATGGTTTATAGACACACCGTCACAGAAATACTAGCAATTGCCGGATTGCTTTTAATTTTCATTGTTTCTAAGTTTCATCTGACGTTACGTTCGAATGTTAAAATTAGTTAACAACTTTTTTATGATAATGTGGGATTCTTTATTCGTCCTAGTCACTCCGATTGTGCTTAGTTGCAATTAAGTTACCATTCAATTACTAAACTATTACCACAATAAATTACCTGTAATAATTACGACATTTCTCTGTGTTGCACTAGATGTCATATGAATTATTCTTCGTGCAAATAAATGTTATTCACCAACTAAAATAACTGTAGTTATAATTACCTAGACTTTTCTCTTCATCACGCTGCATGTATTCTTGAAACCCCCCGTCCATACTTTTCGTGGACAATGATGTTTTTACAGTACTGCCATTCTGGTATACTTCCAAGGTTCTCGCTGCACACTTTTCCTCTGGTTGCCGTCGTCTTCGTAGACCAAAGACCAACCCCAAGGTCAGAGCGACAGTGACAACCGCCAAACCAGCAACGACGCCAAGGGTAGCCAAGAAATTGTCTTCCCCAGATAACCCTAAAATGCGAAACGTTAAAGCACCCCTCGCAACGTTTACTAGCCCAGAATTTTGTAATTGTTGAATACTTTAAAACCAGGCTTTCCTTTTAATAAATTACCTACGGCTTTTGATTGTTTTAAGCCTTTGTCCTCCACGCTGATTTCTAGATAATCTAGGCCTATGAGACCAGCTCAGTGAAAGCATTTCCCCATACACAACGAAACAAGCAAAACATGGGTTCTCTGCTTTAAAAAAATCCAGAAATTCTTAAAACTAAATATTTTTGAAGTTTTAATAGCTCAAACGATTGGCAAAGAGCTGGGAGTTTTTTCGAGAAAAATGACAATATAGTTAAAAACGTTAAAGAATTTTCGTTTTTCTTGGTTTCTAAGGCATTTCTAAGAAAAATAGGCAAGTTGAAAAAAAAGAAATGCACCATTCAGTACCCCACAAAAAGAGGATTCAGAATATGTATAGTTTGTTTGATTTAGTTTATGCGGTTCGCTAGGAAGATTGTTTTTATACAGTTTGTCTTTACAGGCCTAATCTGCTTTTACAGGCTAAAAAGTTGGTAACGTACATCGGTGTGGAGTAGTGCGGTACGATTTTCGTTCTCAGCAAAAAAGTCGGTCAAAAAGTTCTTCAAACCTTCTGCAGCTCTCGAGCTACACCCCTTGAACGATAGAGGTGATGATCAGCTTTCCACATCAACCTTACCGTACCCGCAACCTCACGAGAACTAACTTCTGCTAAGGATCTTCAGGTTCAGCATAGTTATGGATGCCAAGTTCTCTAGGTCGAGTCGGATGTTTTAATATCAGAGTGGAGTTCACTACCCCCATCCACTCTCTCCATTACCTTCCTTTACAACCCCCAAACACTAACCCCAGGCCATTGATACCGACTGAACTTAACGGTAGTAAATAACAAATACTGTTGGGACGTACCGGACGGACATCGGTTTCCGGTCAGCCTTTCAATGGGTCCAAGAAAACCTGCTGATGCCAGTGAAACTTTTCGTATTTATGCTAATCAGAAATATATTTGCGTAATTGTATTTTATTTTAGAAAAATACAATTTTAAAAATAAGATTTTTGGTTCTATTCGGAAGAAATGGCGTTTTATTTCTTTTAAAGGACCCGTGGTCCGTAATCGCTCCATTAGTTCTTATAATCGAAGACCCCAATTTCATTCGGTACCTAACCCCCTAACGACATTTGCATTCTCCCCTGTTTTTGCTACCCTTATAGATCAAAATGTCGGTTACGGTGCTGCGTTATCCGACTGTTCATAGAAACTAATGTCATAACAGAATTCCACGTGAAAAACTGGCTCTAAAGTTACCGCCGGACTAATGTATTCATTTTGAAATTTCCACGGTTGCCCACTGATGAAAACGTGATGCTCTGCTTTAAAAAATTCCGGGAATTTTAAAAACTAAAAATTTTGAAATTTTAAAAACTCAAACGATTGGTAAGCTCATCGTTATAATGAAACAATACAAATATGTAATTTGCTGGAAGTTTTTCCAGGAAAAATGACAATTTAGTTAAAAAAGTTGAAGAATTTTCGCTTTTTCTTGGTTGCTAAGACGTTTCTAAGAAAAATATCCAGGAAAAATGACAATTTAATTAAAAAAGTTAAAGAATTTTCGCTTTTTCTTGGTTGCTAAGACGTTTCTAAGAAAAATAAATAAGTAAAAAAAAAATGTAAATACCCTATTCGATAGCCCGTAAAAAGAGTATTCAGAATATGTATAATTTGTTTGATTAGTTTACGCGGGTCCTGCAAGGAGAATTGTTTTTATACAGTTCGTCTCTATAGATATCGTGTCGCCCTTGGTAAGCTTTATTCTACTTTCTCCGATCATTCTGTTCTTTACCTTTCTGGGCTTTACCCTATATTTAAGAAAAAAGATATTAGTGATATTCGATCTTCTTATTTCCGGTTCTGTAAATTTCTTCTCTATCTTCCTCTGTGGTACAAAAATCGAAAGATAGTAAAAAAGTTTTATCTTCCGAATATTACCGAGAAGCTGACTGATCTACACAAAAAGCTCTCAGAAAGGGTACATGTGAAAGGGTACAGCGTATCGGCGTCTGTCGCCTCACCACGGTTTGATCCGTTTGTTTGATTAATGTTTTGTCGACTTTAGTTTTTGTTTCACGTCTTTTTCCGTTTTTCTTTTTCTTCAAGTTTATACTCCACTATTAATTTGTCTGATGTAAGTGGGTAATAAATAAATATTATTATTATTATAGTCCTAATCTGCAGTTGTAGGCTAAAAAGTCGGTGAAGTACATCGGTGCGGAGCGGTGCGATACGATTTTCGTTCTCACCACAAAAAGTTGCTAAGGTGTTTCTAAGAAAAATATGTAAGTTACAAAATTAAATACCTTATTCGATAGCCCGTAAAAAGACGATTCAAAATATGTATAGTTTGTGTTTGATTTAGTTTATGCGGGTCCTGCTAGGAAATTTGTTTTTCTACGGTTGGTCTTTATAGGCCTAATCTGCCTTTATAGGCTAAAAAGTCGGTAACGTACATCGGTACGGAGTGGTGCGATATGATTTTCGTTTTTAGCACAAAAAGTGGCCAAGAAAACTTCTGCAAACCATCTGCAGCTCGTGAGCTAACCCCCCCCCGTTTTTGAACGATATCGCGGTCTGGATCCCGGACTACCATTTGGATCAAGATCAAAACGAGGGAAAAGAATGAAAGAGAAAGCATATCCATTTTTTGTGTTGGCCTAGTCGGAACGCGAATGTCCTCGGCGAGTGGGCATGTTTTTGGGATCCCAAAACGTTAGTGACAGATACCTATGACATCGCGAAAGTTGTCCGTCCGTCCGTCTGTCTGTGAGCACGATAACTCTCGAAGGGAATGAGGATTCTTTCAAGGAGAAACTTGGTGAGAGGTTTCTTTGGGTCAAGAGTAAGGTCGATTTCGTAGACGGGCTCTGTAGCCCTACACTTAGGGGTGGGGGAGGGGGTTGAATTAAGGGTCAAACAAAATATTTTGAAACAGCTAATGTGATAGTCGATTATGGGGTAAGAAGACATGCTTAACACGATGGTGAAGCCCATTTTCTCGCCGGACAAGTAGTTAGCCAGGAATGCGGCAGAAACCGCAAAATTTGTTAAAAGCAAAAGTTTTATTTGAAGTTGATTAGATGTTCGCTTCAGGGGTAAGAAGACATGCTGAACACGTTGGTGAAAAACCATTTTCTCGCCCGACAAGTATAGTTCGCCCGGAATCCGGCCGAAACCGCAAAATTTGTTGAAAAGTAAAATTTGTATTTGAAGTTGATTAGATGACAAATTTAAGGGTAAGAAAAGATGTCAATCATTTTGTACCCGGACATATGGTTCGTCCGGAATCCGGTTGAAACCGGATTTTTTTTATAAGTTAAAGTTTATTTGAAGTTGATTAGATGTTCTTTATAGGGAGATACGCTGAATTCGTTTCTGAACTATCTGTTTTTGGCTGGACAAGTAGTTCGCTCGGAATTCGGCCGAAACCGGAAATTTGGCAGAAGTAGAGCAGGAAGTTTCGATCAGTATCGTCAAAATAGATATGGACTTGATTTTCTCAGATGATCGGCCTGGCGAAGACTGGATCTGGCGAAGAAGACCTACTTGTCTGAGTCAAATATTAAATTTTTGGGATCCCATCGAAACCTTTTGGTCTTGTTGTGTTGGATCCCGCCGAAGCCATAGTCTTTCTTCGACTTCCTTTTTTTTTTTACTTGCACACACAGACTTTCTGCGTAGCTGGTTTCATTCTTTAGAACTCCGATGCGTTTGATCCTTTCATTTCATAATTTCCAGATAAATTAAAAGAGCGTGTCCTTCCTCCAAGTGTCTCTAACAAGGAGAATTTCCTTGAACTATTTCGTTGAATGGGGGCCATATCTTGTCCCAAAGTTCGGGAGGCTTCAAAGTTGACGACGAGAACACTTTTCTACCAAAGAAAAAGCGAGACAAGGACAGGGTTTTCAAAGGTAGGAAGCGACATCTTTAGATGAACTAATGATGCAATTTATTTCCCTTCAGTTGTGATCAGAGTCTGTCACAAACGGAGTAAGAGACAAATAAAGAAAGGAGGCGACTGCCGCGGACAAACTATGGTAGCCTATTAGGTATCTTCGACATTTCCTTTTGACTCCAAATAATGGATAAAGAAAGACAAAAATGTCCCAAACAAACTATGACAGCCTGTTAGATTTTTTGAGACAATCTAAAAATTCTGCAGTTTGTTTACACATTGAAATGGGCATCCTTTTGACTCCACATTGATTCCTACGAAGAAACACACTTTCTCAAGAAAATCACGTTTTCGGGGTTTGCGGTCAAACTACTCATCTACACCATCAGAAGTATGATAACAGATAACATTCGTGCAAGCCCTCTTGTGTTTAAGGTTACGATAAAGGAACCTCGACTGTTATCTTTCGAGACAAAATTTCTGTTAATACCCTTTTAAGTACTATGTTCGCGAGAAGATAACATATAAAACGGAGATAACAGAAATATTCTACGCGAGAAGATAACATATAAAACGGAGATAACAGAAATATTCTCGTAAAGTTTAAGACAGGGACGCACAAGCATGATTGTGTTGTCCATGACCAAACAGTGTAGTGACGGTGCAGTGAGAAAACGCAGCAAGTATATTAGTCCAGCGTACCCTGTTATCCATTTTTCTACAATAATCACCTTGAACAAGAAATCTTTGCATCTCCTTACTCACAAAAAAGGTTTTAAAGGTTTTTGCACAGTTGCTACCACCAAACAAAACTTAGCAACGAAAAAACGTTTTCTACATCAGCTTCTACCGATATCTGAATACACAAAGAGTTTTAGTGCTGAAAGTCCGGGTTCTAAGAATCCACTGACCCGAGACTCCCTTTGCTATAATGCTATCCAGCTTTAGATAGACTGGGGTTATACAAATCCAGTGGAGTGTCAGGTGCAGTCAGGTTGCATTAGAAGAAGAGCAGCTTATTCGAGCCGAATAGAAAGTGGAGTCAATTCTCTGTGGGGAAAATGAACTGAATCCACATTTGCACACCCAGCTTTGGTACAAGCTTTGAAGGGGAAATCCCCTCGATGCTCTCGTGTTATTCTGCGCGGATTCAAATATGAAAAAGGGTAATTCGGAAACGGATTCAACTTCCAAAAACGGAGGGGGGGGGGGGGGCTTCTAATCGATTTGTTCCGTCCTTTTCAGATTACTGTTTTTTCCGGAATTGCTTGAGAAGGGTAAATGTTTAATTTAGCCACGAGAGGAACATGCGGCACGATAACAGTAGAGCTTCTTAACATTAATTCCGATGATATTTCTTGTCACACGTACGTATGTTTCGCTGGGCTTTTTTTTAAGTTTTCGAAGTTTTTTTTTCCAAAGTTTCAAGTTCTTCAATTCTCTACCCACAGGGATAAATTCCCTCAGATGGATAGAGCCGAAGTATTTTGGGCAGTAGACTAGCAAACTGCCTTAAAGTTTAAGTGAAAGGCTTGTTTTTCTCAACTTTATTGAGTGAAGCTTCAAACTAACAAACCCTTGTCAGGACCCAGCAACGGAAAACTGAACTCTGAAACCGAAAAGAGCCTCTGAAAGAGAAAATAACGCTGCGGAGCTTCTATAAAATTCATAGCCTTCTTGATACTTCAAAAATCTTCATCAGTAAGGAAATGGGATTATGGAAGTACCTATACCTAGCTAAATATGAACTAAAAACATAAACAGGTAGACGCAAATTTGTTCCTTTGACGAAGAGCCAAATGGGCTGGCAATAAGTACTTTGCCGACAAAATCAATATCAACAAGTTGAAAACGCGACCTGGTTCGGGATCCCACAGAAATGTTTGGTCTTGCTCATCATTAAGGACTCTCGCGGGACCACATTCTCGAACTTTCCATAATTAGTGTTCCACAGGATTAATAGTGCGCAACAAGGACCACGTTCCCTGAACTTTTCAAAAGACAAGCTCATTTTAAACTTAAGCGGTAGTATACAAGGCTTACCAACGAAACGTCCATGATAAAACGCCCCCACGGCAAAACGTCCCCGTGGCGAAACGTCCCCAAGCACATTTTTAAGTTCGCCTCGAGTGTGCATTACAGCTGTGGGAAAATTTCTTATAAGCAGGAAAGATAGGACATATGACCGGTTGCTTCTTAAATGTATTGTTTTCGGTTAAAATATGTAGTGTAATATGCCTAGCAATTGACTAAGTAACTGATCAGTTCTAGGTCATTTCAAGCAACGTCCTCAGAAAAAGGGGAAGCCCGCTGTGGCTCAAAGAATGTCAAACAAGGAAAATGCAAAAATAAGCTTGGTGCCGTTATGCTGGATAAAAATTACATGGGAAGAGAGGAAAAGGAAAGCGGATGGAACGATTAGTTAGGTAGAGAGACATAGTAAATCTAGGTTAGACGGGTTTTTTTTTGTTTTTTTAATTTTGTTAAAGCCCGCGTAGCTTCTTTTCCTGACCTCCTCACAGTGGATTGAACCAAAGCGAGTGGCTACGTCTCCACCTCCACTCAGTGACGGTAAAAACTATTATCAAAACATCAAAAAACCTTATTTAACGTCACTTACACTAAATTTTAAACAATCTTAATTTCATTGAATAACATTAAATTCAATATATAACAAAACACTTTTTTTCTATTTTCTAGACGGGTTTGATCCTATGACATAGACATGGACATAGAAACTTTTTAATTTCATGCAAAACATATAAATTAAAAAACAATTTACCATTAACGGCCTTTTTTAAGACAAAAGAATCCTGAGTGTGGCCGCAATTCTAACCAATAGATCCTTTAATTAATAAAATCCTTACACACAAATAAACCGACTGAATAAATGATAAACGAAAACTGACTAACTACTAAATCTTTGCGCTTTCTTCAAGAAATGGCTATAGCCCGGAACAACACTTTGGTTTGTTTCTTGACTATTAGTTAAATGCTGAACTAGTCAACCCATCTAATCGTGGTTTTCAAAAGTTTATATTCTAAGAACATTTCTGGTCTGAACTGATGACGCAATCAGTAATCTCATATGCCTAGCTATCCCTCAGTTATGAAATAAAAAAATTCTATACCCGGGGACGTTTCGCCACGGGGACGTTTTGTCGTGGGGACGTTTCGCCATAGGGACGTTTTGTCATGGGAACAGTTTGTCACGGGGAAGTTTGGTCAGGGACGTTTCGAATGGGGACGTTTTGCCGACAACCCGTATGCAAAGTAGTGCCCCAATCATCAAACCGCTAAGGCTTTAGACTAAAACCCCTTCAAGCTTCAAGTAATTCACGTCGGCTCCACTCGTTCGCACCCCTAGTCGACCAGTTACATAAACAATTAGTCAAATTTCACCATTTCGCCCTTTATTCAGTGTATGTTTTGCCGTCCGGTCCCGTCTTTCATTTTCTTTTTCTCTTATTTTAAGTTTGTGTATGTTGTTGTTTATATTATTTACATACTACACTATTGTGTGTCCATGTTTTTTGTTGTTGTTAACTTGTTGCGTATTATTTAACTTTTGCTGCTGTGGCAATTTTTTATTAGATCTTAACGGAAATGTCGCCTCTGTCCATCCGGCTAACCTTACCCCCCCGGTACCTCCTTCCTGGCGAAAGAAAAACGCAAGTGCTCGCGGTCCAAACTGCAGGTTTTGATATGATTTTCTAATTTCCTACATATTGCATTCGGGGTGGGAGGTGGTCAGGGTAGTGTTGGTACACAGGTTTTTTTTTTACCAGGGGGTGGTACCGGGGAGGGGAATCGCCATGGGGGTTTTCGAGATCCGAATCTCTGTCCGACCCTCCCGGTTGAAATGGTCACACCAAACTTGTCACCCGACATAGGATAAGTACTTTTTAATTGAAACTTCCGATAAAAAAATCCCAAGTAATCCTTCCCTAATTGAGAAACAACCATCCAAATTACGCGAGCCTTCTCTCCCGTAATCTGGAACAACTCCATACCAAAGGATAAACTCGTTTAAATCCCCTGAGAGGATCAGAGTGTGACAGCCAAAGGCATCCCAGGCTATCAATGATCGCTGAAACTGCAGAATTCTCGCTCAAAGGAAACTTTTACAAGAGAACGGACGGGAACAGAATTATTAAATGCCAATCATCCCTTGGAATGTCTCCATTAGTCGGCGAAGATAAGGCAGATGTAATGGAAGACTGAGGGATGGGTAACAAGAACCCAGGGTAGCCTACTGGTGGATCCTGAGTGTCAGTCAAGAGAGGCAGTTACTGCTCGTAGTATTGATTGGTTTATTCATAACGTTGGCACGCATCTATGTTATCATATCAGATGTGCCTCCCTTGGCGACATCGATAATTTAAGCAACTCCCCCCCAACAATAACCAGCGATCTGAAAAAGGGTGAGGTAAAGACCAGTTACGCATTCAGATCAGGCGAATTACGTACCCTGCAACTGCAAGTACGAGTGTGTCTATCCAGACACCCAGAAGCAGCCAATGACGAAGTTCCAGTCTGAGACAAGACCAGAACCGCCAGATCATACGAAAATCGCCGCCCGCGAAAAATTAACTGAAAGAAATAATGCTTCATTCCACATCCCTAATCGTTGGACCTATTCTCATTTACAAGATTTTGGACTTCCCATATGTAAGTTTTATCCATAATAAGGTCAACCGGTTAATCTCTCAGCACAGTGTGTTGTGCTGCTTTTTTTTGCAAAATCAAAAGAACTTGGCGCACTTGAACTAACGGTACTAAGCGTTTTTTTGCTCATGGTTCTTGCTTCCGAGGATTTCATTGGTCAGACATACCAATCATACAAGTTTTTCCGTGTTTCTCATCAGAGTCAAGGGAGCCGGGCGAAGTTAAAAACAGCCGGGAAGAGTTTGTAATCTTTGAGTAACCCAGCAGGGTTTCAAAGGAGTCATGTATGAATGAATGAATGAATGATTTATTACGCACTGCCCTAGAGGGTACAAATGCAGCAGAAGAGCAAAAAAAAACCTATAAAATAAAACGTTATGTTAGGGTATTGGGATATAATAGGTTTGTGCTTTCAGTGACAATTTCTCACTTAGGCAAAACGGGACCGGAAATGCACTTACCCGATGGTTCTTCCATAGGTCGCATTACGATCGTTTCGAGGACAACAGGATCGCTCTTTCCCAGTTTGTTGTAGGAGTAGACACGGCAGAGGACTGAGCTATTGATTATTGACAAATGCGAGTCAACAGATGAAACACGGTAACTCCGAACTGAACTTGTCTGGCCATCGAGCAGGAAGCTAAATTCAGGAACCCTGAAAGGAGATAAACAAACTAGTACTAAAGTCCCTGGCTACACGAAGGGCGGAGGGGGGGGGGGGGGGCATTCTCGTAATAATTTTGAAATGTACAAGAATCCACTTGGGATTTCCTGCTATTTTAATAGAAGCGTACTTTCGAACGAGTTACCGGATCTGGTTGAAACTTGACAGTTGGCAAGAGCACAGGTTCCAGATGTTCCGTTTCTGGTTCGGACTGGATCCGGCAATTGGGGGTGGGATGGGGGGATTCCAGCTAACCAGCAATATCTCTTCTCGTTAGAAAGGATTTACAAGATTTGAATTGCCCCGCCTGAAAAAGTTAGGCCGCCTTTTTAGGTAGGCTACCTGGGGACTAACCGTACTTCCACCTTGAAGTTTGCTACATTTCCCCCTCAAACTTTCTAGATAGACGAACATATGCTACTGTTCAGAAAGTTTCAAGCGGGCCGTCTGCTTCCCAAGTGAGGCGTGTGATGTGATTTGGTTACGAAAATCTGGGGAAGTGTCAGTCAGGGTGAAAATGAAACTTGGGAGTTATTGCCTATCGCTGCAATTCGTTCGGGACTGTGCGGAAGTGGAAGTCAATGGTCCCGATAACTGACACGCCAATTGAGTTACATGAACTTTTTATAGAACACTTGGGAAAACTGGAATAGGAAAACAAACAGAAATAATTTACATAACCATTAAAAACAACTGTTATAAAATCTATCACTTTGAAAAGTTGAGTTTTTATGGCAAGAACTACAACCATTTTCTTCTAATGTTTAAGTCGTAGTTTAGCTAGGCCTACACAAGTTTCTTCTCCTTCTAAGCAAGCAAATCAAGTTGTCGAGTGCGCTGTTATTTCTAGTACATAAATAAATATCTGAACAGCTTGAAGGAAATAAACATTTCTAATTTTGCAGTAATGATAAGAGCCCGCTGCAGATATTACATAGATGTAGTGTCAAACTAGGGACTCGGAACGTGCCAAACAAACCAGGAGTAAATTTCTGAACTGAATTTACAAGTCAACGGCTCCATTGTAACAACCTCGGTTTGTTACAACAAGGTTAAGGCTGTGGCAGAGATGGGCGAATCCGACCATGAAAAGATTCGAATCCGAATCCAGAGCTAGGTAGGAAACCGGTTCCGAATCCACCACTTCATGCTGAGGATTCGAATACGGAATCGAATCCGACCTCAACAAAACCATATCGTATACATTGGTTATAGTTTAAATATCAGAGATGACAAAAATCACCGATGTCTAAGGTGATCAGATAACGTGACAGATTACTGACTATGGTTTGTGATGGAGATCAAAAAGTTGGATTGCCTAAGCCAACTGCGTAAAAATTGGGAAACGGAAAGCAGAAGGATGTAGACGAGAAATTTGAGCGGATCCGCAAGATTGAGGGTTTGGAATCCGAAGCCACCCTGACAAGCAGAAGATTCGAATCCGGATTTGGATTCGCCCATCTCTGGGCTGTGGAGGAAACCTATTTTTATCTGAAAAAAAAAAATGGTAAGAAATTTCGCTGAGACCAGACACGAGTCTCGCCAGAAAAAAAGAAACTGCCCAATTATGTGAAAAGCCCTGGCAGGATCTTCCCTTACATTTGGCTCGGAGATCTGTAAAAATTAGTACGAGCTGAATAAATAATTTGTTAACTTTCCGGGAACTGCAAATCGAAATTTCCTTGTTCGCTAAAGCACATTAAATTCCAGTTTTCGACAAATGCACGAATGAATTAAATATTTTATTACCCATTAACAACACAAAGGAGAAAAAGATGGAGTAGGCTATGGGAAAGAACGAAGGAAGACAGCGACTACAAAAACAAAACACATTAACCTAGATACGAAATCAAACATATTAGAAAAGGATGGGCGAACTTCTGCCTGGGAAACAAAGGCAGCTGCCGAGGGCTCAAGCCTCAGAAGGGGCTCCAGATTTGAATCCCCAACTCGAATCTTCGGACTTGGATCTTTCTCGGTTAGATGTATGATTATTTAGGGGATGAGATATACTGAGTCTGATTCGTTATGTTGAAGTTATTTTCGTAGGCACTCGAGCTCTGCTCTTAGCAGCGGAAAGTGTTAAAGATATATTTGTTTGTAAACAAAGATAACCTCGAACCCTAACCTTGAATTAAAATGGCAAAACGAAAGAAAACTATGATGTGTGTTGCTGGCACTGCTCTATTCCATTTCTAAGTCTGCTTGTCTATTTGGTCAATTACCTTACTTCGCACTTCGGAGCGAATTAAAATCAATCTTTATCTGTTGAGATCGCTCCATCACTGATGATGTGATGTTTTAAGTCAAAGTAGCGTGGGTGAAACAAAAACAAAACAAAAGAAATAAATTCGAGTTTATTTTTGGCGAGCTGCAAAATAATTATAATCAAATACGACCAATGATATCAGTGAGCGTTAGCGCAACTAGCTGCTTATACTGCGGTCTGCCACCAGTTGGCGTCGGACACGAATTCAAGGTCTACGCCTATAATGGAAGAAAACGATCGAAGACTCTAAAGGGTTAAAAGAAAGATTGCATTCCTGCCTAACTGAAGGTCACAAAATATGATCTTGCTTTGTAATTTTTCAATAAATTTTTTCCAAAACGACCAATTTTTCGCCCGGTTCGGTAAAACACAGTTGTATCTCGGACAAATCTTCTTTGATGGCGGGTCGCTCTCTTACGCTCATGCTGGATTCGCTATCGAAGACAGTCATTTTTACTTTCTTGACGACCCATAACGTCTTTCAGTATCTGAACTTGTTTTTGTCTCTCACGTTTAAGGTCATTTATTTATTTCTTACGTGGTAAGTCTTTTAGTTGTCACAGCAGGAAGTTGACAGACAAAAGATTGGATTGTGTCTTCCCGGTGTCTGTCATATATGAAAAGGCGCACAGCCATATTTTTAGAATCAGCTAAAGCCATGTTCCCATCTGTACAGAATTCGAACGTGATTCACGACAGAAAAACTGGGCTGAAATAATTACCAGGATTTAACCACTGCGAGAGGGGGGGGGGGTATTTTTTCTTTATTTTTTTTTATTTTTTTTTTTATGCATTCACTTCGTTACTGAAGGCTCTTTGTATTTTTCCTTTTCTTTCTTTATACTTAGTGAAGTATAGACCTTGTACGAAACAAGTGTTCGTCTCCCTTTTAGTTGACGGTAGTCATCATCTATAGGTTCTACAGTCCTCTGAGCTTCACAGATCCAAAGAAATGCCCCCCCAAAAAAAGGAGTTCGTAAGGCTCTGAATCTACAGTAAAGATATGCTTATTTGAACAGTTACTCAAATGTGAACAGTGCAGTTTTGGTCTAAATGGTAGAACGAAGATCCAAAATAACTGTACAGGTATTTTCAGCTGCCCTTCTTGCCTACTTTGGCTGACCGGTAGTTAACTTTAGTCACAGCAAGTGCATGAAAAGGCAAAGTTCATCAAACGTTCCAATAAGGCATGCCTCTATTGTACAGTTAAATTTCCTATTCCCTGATTTGTTTTTAGCATTTGCCTCGTTCGACTGTTCAAAAATAAAAAAAAAGAGTTCATACAGATTTTCAACTGCACGCTATAACACGACTAACTTTTTGAAGTAGGGGCTTTTTAAGGGCTCTTATGTGGCTTTGGAGTCTGATGGAAGTGATATCGGTCTGATATACGTGAGATCGGCGTAAAAGATCAACTAAAATTATTAGACTACAAGCTGTGGATTTAAAGGTAGTTTAGTTTTCAACTTCAAATGGTATGATTAACAAAATATCACTCTGACATTTTCACTTCCACATTTTAGTAACAGAAAATTATTCACGCTCACTTAATAGCTTCCTTAAGTATACTGTCGGCTGTCCTCTGCCAAAACCTAGTAACTACAAAAAAAATCGTTTTGGAGGAAAACATTGACGGCCACTAATTCCACCACAGCGAATCCAATGGCGTAATCAGAATTTTTCTATCTTACATAGTTTCTTCGTTACAAGCTTCTTCGTTACAGTATCTACTGGCGCGAGACACGTTGTCACCAGAATCAAAACAGTTTTTTGCGTTTCCTCAAAAATCGTTCAAATGCAGTTACTAGGTTCTGGCAGAGGACAGCCGCTGTCATGTTCCATAAGTCGATTCAGCCTACGTATGAAAAATTTAATGGACTCACCTTGAGGAAATATTTGCGAGGACCTCGTTTCTCTGTATGTCGATTATTTCCAGCAAGAAGCTCTGTTGTAGATTTCCATCAAACGCCTCGTTACACTCCACATCTATGGAGGATCCAGTTTGGTTCTTCAGAGTGCAATTCTCTGGGGGATGCGGGATTTCTGGAAAATAAAGTGGGAGAAATGATGAATTATAGTATTGCGGAAATAAGCCTGTGGGAAAGTAGGAACTAACCAAGAAAGGGGACAATTATTCAGACCTAGACGGCAAAAGAGGATATACATTCATTTCATCAAAGTCGGTTTTCCGAATAAAGGAAGCAAGAGGGGGTGAGGAAACTCATAAAATTACATAAATTCTTCTCAGCAACAGTGCCCTAATGTTGAGACCCTCACGGCTCTGGTAGATAGAAAAGAAAATAAGAGGCTTATTAAAAAAAACGCTTCAATGATCAAAAGCTAACATGTAAGTGACAATATAGCCCTAAAAATCAACGAAATGAATTACTTTAAAAAGGGAAGGGAAAGAAAAGAAAGGAAGGACCTCGGCTTTCTCGGCTTTGGACGGCCAAACACCGAAACAACCAAATTTACCAAACAAACATCCATAACTCAACCATAAACATTTAAACGGCTGAGAACGCATCAAATTCAGAAGCCGCAAAACTATGAAATTTAAACATTTTACAGAAATCCAATAAAACACTACACAACTCTATCGATCAACCTTCCTATTTCCTTTATTTATTGTTATTAAATTGTTAGTAATTAATTATGGTCTTTGTCACCGGAATAAAAGTATTGAACTGATTACCAAATATCCAACATGTCTAACCAGTAGTGGCGTTTTTGATCGTCGATTAGTTCGGCGATAGCGTAGCCGTTTGACTTTTTGGCGTTTTAGACGTTCGCCGCAAGCCGATTGCCGTAGCTGTTTATCTTAATTTCTGTTTTTGTTCTCATCGGCTAACGTCTATCGCCTGAATTCCTATGAATCGCCAATCGGCCTAGGACTCGCCGTTTGCCGTAGACGTTGGGATTTCGCATGACGGCTACCGAAAACAGTAACAAGCACAAATTGGCAAACTCGCTTTGTCTACTGGTGAAATTTCATCGGCGATCAAAAACGCCACTAGTGTCTAACGCTAAATCTACTGGCAATAATAGACGGTCGACGACGTTATCAAATGAGGGAATGGGTCGTAAGGCCCGACATGATCCATTCCGTCTGGCATGCTGAGACAAAGTTGACGCCGTTTCTTTAGCCCTACGCGAAGGATTTATAAGGTGGGTCCGTAAGACGAGTGAGTTCAGTCCTGACGAGTAGTACGACGTCAACATTTAGGTAAAGGTAGGGTATAATAGTGGACGGTCTTTCCTCTTAACCTATGTGTGAACAGACGTTGGAAAACGTTGAGCGTTTTACGAACGTAAATGAAGGTCTAATCTAAAGGAAGGTTTTGGTTTTGGCTAAAGGTTTCTGGAGTGGAGGAGGCAGTCAACCACAAATCCTGGTTTTGGGATATCCTATGCCTAATACTGGGGAACTTGGAAAACAGGGAAACTCAAACAAATGTCAAAGATTTGAGTGAAGTTCAGAATCAGAATTCCTTCATAGTGAAATAGGTCAGGGTTAGGGTACATACAGTTGGCACGGGGTAACCAGCGTTAGGCATTTGCTACCCAAAATCAGCGATTTGTGGTAGCCTGGACGTCAGGAGGGGGGGAGAGAGAGATGATAGGGATCTTGGGGAATGCAAAATCTTGGAAGGTTTGACTGTTCGGGGGTTAACATCGATGAGGTATCAGCTAAATGAAGAGAAAAAATAGGAAAATCCATTGAAGGTCCTGCATGGAATGTCGCACAGGAAGGGCTTTCTGTAACTTTGCCCCGGCTTTCGGCTTTCATTTTTCTTGGTATGTAAATATTTGTTTCAGTATGCAAGTGATTTTACAATAAGCAACGCGTAGCTCATGTTCCAATGTTCGAACAGTGCTGGTTTTTCTAAGAGATCAAATACCCGCTTCGGCTGTTTCCAGCCTCGCATAGTCCCCTTAGTTTTGACGAAAAAAATTGGAGAAACTTGCAAAACCGGTATTTTAACCAGGGAAGTTTTCAGGTGCAATAGGCTTCCGATCCGATCCGCGTGGAAAAGCGCCAGTGCCATTAGGACGTAAACATTACACAGGAAGTTCGGAATTTTTCCGGAAAGATAAGGGACAAAGTCAATCAGTAACATAGGTAAATGAGTCCTTCAACATTTAAGAAGTCAGGATGGGCTTAGAAATTCTTAAGATCTTCGAAATTCCATGATCTCCAATCAAATTCTGAAGATCGATATAATAAGATATATGAACACACCGGATCGAAAATCCATAATTGTCTCGGGATGAATATGGATAAGACGAATATTAGTTTGTCAGGAATCCTCCGAACTGGAAAATTGCGAATTAAGTTGATTGTCCAATGAATATGATTAGGGAGTCAATTTAAGAATATGACCGTATGCTGAACCTGAATATGCAACCGGATTTGGCAGAATCAGTAAGTTTGAGAACGGGTAAAAGTGACGAGGAAACAGACTAGGGCGATACCGAAGTTAGGGTTCTAAATTCAACTGAAATATTCCGAAAAACATGTGCTATTAGCTTTCGTTTTGTGTTAACAGTTCGCCACGAATTCCGCGAAAAAAGGATGTGTCACAACCCCCGTCTTAACTATATTCCTAACCCACTCTGCGTCCCTAGAATCATTTCCGAGATTTTGAACTTTCTCTCTCAATCCAATTTTCAATTCAATTTATTTCAAAAACGGGATTCGTTTATTCGTCAGTAAATATATATACAAATTTATAGTCCACACCTGTGAATTAAAATAAAAGTAATGGTATAACTAATCTCATTTTTATCGACCATTTCTCTCCTTTTTATCCACCTTAATTCGTCCCTACGCTGGTTTTCGAAGTTTCCTGTTTGGCTCTTTTTCGAGGCGGAACAAGCTCCCGCTTATTTCTTCCGAGGAGCCCGCTGGTCAGAAATACCGGCAAAAGACATGGGGGAGTGATTCTGAAAAACAGAATCTATTGCGACTTGTGATTGAACATTTTCTATTGGAAAATACTAAACGGGGTTCCATCTTTCTTTTCTTTTCATTTGCTCCATCTTTTTCTCCGACTGGTTCCTAATATAAACTGATTACTACTTTAATTTCCCCGAAGTTTTGCGAAGATGTCTCTGCCTCTATTGCAACGAACAAGTGCAGCATTTTGTTTCCTGAAAATTAATCTGAGAAAAATTAAAGATTCACTTAGTTTTACGACGCTGAGGCAAAAAAGAGATCTCAAATTAAATTTCATACGAAGAAGAGGAGTCTCCAGGGTTCACAAGGAAGGAAAGGAATGGAGCAGGAGAAAGGATAGTGTGAAGAGAAAAGTTCAGCAGAGCGAAAGGAACAAACGCTTCTAAACAGTGAGGAAAGGACAGGACTAGTCGAATATGTTCTCGTTCTGTTGATCACTTGACAGCTCAGGTCCAAACTCCGGACCCCTTCGGAGAAGGAGGAAGCGAAATAACTAGGCGAATACAAGTAAGGACCACTGGTTCCGTGGACAAGAAGTATGGAGGAAAGTTGTTTTACGAGACACAAGGAGAGGTTGTTTTACAAGGTATGCAGGAAATGACAGGGCTAGTAGTCAATTATCCTTCATCTCATTATGTCCGTCACAGAGGACCTCTGGCTAAACCTCTGGACTACTGTTACTCAGAAAAGGAGGAAAGGACCAGCCAAAAACAAAGTGGTGAAACATTGCAGCCGACAGGGACCACTGTCTACTTCTATTACATCACTGGTCAGTTATTGGACAGTGCAAAACGTATACGTCAGCTGCATTTATTAGAGCTATATTTCGGCCCTTGTTTGCAAGGGTCCCCTTCAGGCTCAAGCCGGAAAATGAACTTGTGGAAAAATAACGACAGTTTCTAGCTCATGTATCTGATTTTGTGAACTTCGCGAAAATTGTTTGGAGTTAAAGCTGGTGCTGCAATTTCATTTTGGACACGACTGCTGTTTTTGCTGCTCGATTAGGTCGCTGAGAAGGTACAGATTTTTCCGCATTTGGGCTTTGGTATTACCTGTCTCTTCTTTCCAGCTAAGATGGACACTTGGCTACTGAAGTCCCATACTTCGTGAACAAGAATTTCCATCAGCCCAAGCTGACCGCGAATCATACTTGAACGTGCAAAACTGATAAGTCAGCTGCGTTTTATTAGATCTATATAACAGCTTTTTTCGGCAGGGTCTTCTTCAGGCTCAAGCTGGAAAAATGAAATCGTGGCACCAGCTTCAACTCCAAGCAATTTTAACGAAGAAATTCACAAATTTAGGTGATTACGAGGAAGAGATATAAGTTGCGTTTTTGATCGCCGATTAGTTCGACAATAGCGTAGCCGTCTGGTTTTTTTTATGTTTTCGACGTTCGCCGAAAGCCGATTGCCGTAGCTATTTATCTTAGTTTCTGTTTTTGTTCTGATCGGCCAACGTTTATCGCCTAAATTCTTGTTCATCGCCGATCGGCCTAGGACTCGAGTTTGCCGTTGACGTCGGGATTTCGTTTGAGGATTTGGCGGTATTTTCAAAAATAACAAGACCAAAGGTTTCGATGGGATCCCAAAAATTTAATATTTAATCCAGACAATCGGGTCTTGTCTTCGCCAGATCCAGTCTTCGCCAGGCTAATCATCTGAGAAAACTAAGTTCAGATATACCTCTGTAAGCCGTATCTGTTTTGACGACACTGATCGAAACTCTACTTTACTTCTGCCAAATTTCCGGTTTTGGCTGGATTCCGAAGTTGTCTGGGTAGAAAATGTGTTCTTCTTATCCCTAAATCAAACATCTAATCAACTTATAATAAAACTGTTACTTTTAACAAACTTTCCGGTTTTGGCCGGATTCCGGGCGAACTACTTGTCCAGCAAGAAAATAGTTTTCACCATCGTGTTCAGCATGTCTTCTTACCCCTAAATCGAACCTCTAATCAACTTCAAATAAAACTTTTACTTTTAACAAACTTTCCGGTTTTAGCCGGATTCCGGGCGAACTACTTGTCCGGCGAAAAAATGGTCTTCACGATCGTGTTCAGCATGTCATCTTACCCCTAAACCGAACATGTAATCAACTTCAAATAAAACTTTTACTTTTAACAAACTTTCCGGTTTCGGCCGGATTCCGGGCGAACTACTCGTCCGGTGAGAAAATGGTTTTCACCATCGTGTTCAGCATGTCTTCCTACCCCATAATCGACTATCACATTAGCTGTTTAAAAATATTTTGTTTGCCCCTTAATTTAAACCCCCTCCCCCACCCCTAAATATAGGGCTACAGAGCCCATCTTCGAACTGTACTTTGACCTAAAGAGTCCTCATGCCAAGTTTGATCAAAATATCTCAACCCCTTCGAGAGTTATCGTGCTGACAGACGGACAGACGGACGGACGGACAGACGGACAACTTTACGAAGTCATAGGTATCCCTCAACTTACGTTTTGGGATCCCAAAAACCCGTTTTTGCGCACCCAGAAACAACGGTGAACGCCAAAGGCTATCGGCTATCGAAAACAGTATTAGGCATGAATCGGCAAACTCGCTCCGTCTACTGGTTAAATTTGATCGGCAATCAAAAACGCCACCATAGGCATTTTGGGCGAGGGGTTAGAAACTTGAAATCAATGTATCTACAAACCGCCTTTTTCCCGACACAGTACATTTCCTGCCCGTTATCCGGTCCACACAGAAAGAATTCCCGAATATATTCCTAGAGTCTGATTAAAGATTGCTCCCCCCCCCCCCCCCCCCCGGAATCCAAATTTCCGAACAAAGTGTCAAAAGAGGCGGGGGTGACTTCTGTCTTCCCACGTATGTCACAGTCATCCGGAGGTCAGTTTTCCGCTTGCATAGGGCTTCCTAGAATAGCTCCCACAGGCACTGCCTGGCAACATGCGTATCCCACCTTTTAGTAGCTTAATTGTGTTGTTCGGCAACCCTATTATCACTGCTTAGCGACTCGATGCTTTCGATGCGGAACAACTGGGCGTAGGATTATTGGCCTTTCCCCGATTTCAGTTTTTGATAGGAAGCTAGTAATGCAGGATCGAAAGAAAATGAGTTGAGTTTATGAGTTGGCATAATCTCGTCATGTCTCATTTACAAAATAACAATCCTAAGTATGCTAATTTTCCTTTCGAAGTTACCGCTTGGTTAAGAAATAACAATTTTTCGGCACATTACAGTCTTTCGGTGCATTTACATACTGCGGTTTCAACAAAACAACTAAATACAATCTCAATACTCTGTCAGAGTAAGCATGTTGTTTATTACTAGTCAACTGCTCTGAATTTGTAAAGACATGATAGGGGAGTTTTTGGTGGATTTACGGCTAAACGACTAATCCGCTGGAAAAACCAAGGCAGATGTGGATTAAAAACGTGTCTATGACCTATTTCATAGCTCTTATCGACTTCAAGAAGAACTTTTACTTCTATCAAATTTCCGATTGCGGCCGGATTCCTGGTGAACTACTTGTCCCACAAGAAAATAAAGTTAAAACACGGGGTCTGAATCCTCCAAGTCCTGCCCTTACAACCACGAGCGAACAAGATCCTTGACGAATCAATGCTACGCTTTTTGCTGGTTTTCTCGTTGGATGTTGACATGTTAACTTTTGATGTTGATTCTGAGAATTGACTCAACAGGATTCATGACCCCGTTGGTATCAGACGTTTTGTTTCTCCCACTCCTTGTTCAGACGGCCACTGTTCTTCACGTTTCCATGGATTCGTTAGCAGTGGTCAAACTACAACGCCTACAACGAGGATGAGTTCGTCGCACACGAGTGTGAGTAGGTGGTTTCTTCAATTTCCTCGACTTTCCTCATGTTGTGTTGACCGGGAGAAAACCTTAGGAGCGTTGGGGCCACTCATCTATCACAGTGTAAGCATCATATCGGTCTATCTCCGACTAACGGAAGAAGCGGCACGAAACGGAAGGGTAAAGTACTACGATGACAAGTCCTGGGATGGTAAAACACAGAAGGAAATGCTTAGTTCTAGACCTACATTATGACTATTATCTTTCTAGACTCATATACAAAAATGTCTCAAAACGAAAAATTTTTCCAACTAAAGCCTAAAAAGGACTCTTGCAATACGTTCTAGCTGATATTTCAGATATTTGCAATGTTGCCATTCAGAAGGAGTGTTCATGGTTCCAGACCCTTCTAGGCCTACATTATGTTTTCTATCTTGCGACACAATTTTTATGCTATAGTTTTAATATGCTATAGTTTTTTAAATGACTTTGAAAGATGGTCATTCCTAAACAAGCTGACGAAATGCTGAAATGTCGTTCCAACTCATAGCAGTCATCACTGGCGCAATCATACCCCAAGGAACTCAATCTTGTTTTTTCACAAGTTCGTTATTGGCTTTGAGCCTGAAGAGGACCCTAGCCAAGAAGGGCCGAAATATAATTGATTGCAGGTTTGTTTCCTTCCCCAGCGTTGGCCCAGAAGAATAACAGCCCGAAGAGGACCCTTGCCAAGAAGGACCGAAATATCGCTTCATAAGCATCACAGCTGACGAATCCGTTTTTGTATATATTATATGAATATACGAAATATAGCTCTAATACAATAGCTGAATTATTCAGCTGACGTATCCGTTTTGCATTGTCATGTATGATTCGCAGTCAGCTTGGGCTGAAGGAAAATTTAAGAAAACACTATAACAACAGGAACAAGACCAAAGTTTTCGATGGGATCCCAAAAATTTAAATATTAACTACGTCTTGTCTTCGCCAAATCCAGTCTCGCCAGGCTAATCATCTGAGAAAACCAAGTTCAGATATACCTGTATAAGCCATATCTATTTTGACGATACTGATCGAAACTTCCTGGTGTACTTCTGACAAATTTCCGGTTTCGGCCGAATTCCTGAAAAACTACGTGTCCGGCTAAAAAATGATTGTCATACGGATTCAGCATCTTTTCTCACCCCTAGATCTATCATCTAATCAACTTCAAATAAAACTTTTACTTTTAACAAATTTTCCGGTTTGGCCGGTTTCCAGGCTAACTAATTGTCTGGCGAGAGAACAGTTTTCGTCAGACAAAAATTTTACTTTTAACAAACTTTCCCGTTTTGGCCGGATTCCGGGCGAACTACTTGTCCGGCGAGAAAATGGTTTTTATATTCCTGTTCAGCACGCCTTCTTACCCCTAGATCCAACATCTAATCGACTTCAAATAAAACTTTTACTTTAAACAAACTTTCCGGTTTTGGCCGGATTCCGGGCGAACTACTTGTCCGGCGAGAAAATGGTTTTTATATTCGTGTTCAGCATGCCTTCTTACCCCTAGATCCAACATCTAATCGACTTCAAATAAAACTTTTACTTTTAACAAACTTTCCGGTTTTGGCCGGATTCCAGGTGAACTACTTGTCCGGCGAGAAAATGGTTTTCATATTCGTGTTCAGCATGCCTTCTTACCCCATAATCGACTATCACATTAGCTGTTTAAAAATATTTTGCTTGTCCCTTAATTTGAACCCCCTCCCCACCCCTAAATGTAGGGCTACAGGGCCCATCTACGAACTCGACCTTACTCTTGACCCAAAGAATGCTCACACCAAGTTTCATCAAAATATCTCATTCCCTTCGAGAGTTATCGTGCTTACAGACGGACGGACGGACGGACAGACGGACGGACAACTTTTGCGATGTCATAGGTATCCCTCCACTTACGTTTTGGGATCCCAAAAAGAACAAATTACGACAATGACTATCTAAGAAATTAACCAATTACATCTGAATACTTTTCCATTAATGATTAACATTACTTTTATAGCTGTGTTAAAACTGCTGTAGGCGGTTCAGTGATATGATTTATTTGCTTAAAGCCCGAGGGCCATCGCATACAAAATACAAAAAAAAGAAACAACAACAAACAAACAAATATCTCCCCCCACAAATCCTAATTACAAAAACTCTTCCCTGTGTTTCCATCCTATCCGCAAAAACCTTCCAAGTTGCCTAACCCCAAATAAACTTGTATCCTTAAACTTTTCAACCAACCAACCTTCCCCGAAAATTCGCTCCCCAAATATTTCAACTCTTAAATAAAGTTGCGGTTATTATACCACTTCGGATAAAGGGAGGGAGGTGGAGCCGGTATTTACAAAACAAGAAAATAAACATATTATTATTATATTATTTTTTCTCGAACAAGTTTGTAATGCATAACTTCCTATGCCAACCATGTAGTTAAAAGGCACGGATTACTCAGCGGTTAGTTATGAGTTTTCAGCAGTGAGGTTACGACTAATCAGCACTCATACTGATTAGTTCGTCGTACAGAATTCTTATAGTTGGAAAAAATGGTAACAGTTAACATACCTCCATCTCGGTCAATTCCGGAATAACAATCTCGACGACCATTTCAAACAGCAACCTCGTCTCCGCCTCGGTAGATATTTTCATAACCGACTCGCACACGGCTCAGATAGGTTATTTTCAATGGACGTCTCGATGTTCTTTACCGATATTGAACTCGCTGCTGTCTACTCGATGATGACTTTCTACGAGCCCTGAGGTACAAGACAACGTGGAAAAGATCAGCTGCAGCTTCATTTACTCACCTGACTCGAGGAAATTGAAAACGCACGGCTCTCTCATGTTTCCAACTTCGTTCGACCCCAGACAATAGAGGAATCCGAAGTCCTGACTCGTGTTTGGATGAACTTTAAGCACGCTAATGCCGTGATTCTCGAAACTATCCTTCGTGAGATTTAGAGCGAGAAGAGTTGACAGCAGGGACTTGTCACGAATTTCCTCCAGGGAACTGATCTAAAAAAAAGGAAGGATATAAACTTCGACTGTCTGAGAGAGAGAGGAAGCATTTATTAACTGGAAAAATATAGGCAAGTGTGAACCGAGGTAAGACCGTGAAGCTTGCGCAGGTCCTAAGGGGGTGTCCCCACAACATATTAGAACATTCAGATTCAAATTTGTCTCTAAATTGACTTATTTGTGTTTTTGGTTAAGTAAGGGGACTGAAGGCTTTTATCAGCATTATATTTATTTATTTATTACAAGCAGCCGGTACACCAACAAACAGAAACAAAATTATTCCGGGATGTCAAATAATTCGTCGAACAAAACAAAATGAAGTTTCAAACGCTACGGTATAACTGGCATGGGAAATGAACGGATCTGTATTTTGCTCAGGGGCTCAGAGACTGTATGGGAAAATCGCGATGCACTAACACCATCTTTCCCCTTTCTTAGGACAACAATAATTATTTTATCAAGGTTTCTGTGTGGCTGCATTTTGCTATTTGTTATGCTGCCATGTGACTTGCTTGTGATGCAATTTTTGTCGTCTATTTTATTTACGTTTGCATCTCTAGTCATCTAGTGTATTTCGAGGGGAAGTCACCTTTTCTTACTAACAAGCTCTTGCCAAAGCCCAAAGAGCGTAACAACTCTTTCCGTTGGTAGCATGGGTTCAAGTGGAACTGAAGTGCGTTGGCTGGTGAAAATCTTCCCTCTTGCCTGTTCTCCTGGTAAGAAAAACTCCCTGTATACCTTTTAAGTATTAAGTTTCTCTGGCTATTCCTGTCCCTTTTGTGTTCTTTCTTTTCTTTTTCTATACTACTTTTTTTTTTACTGTAGTAGTAATAAAACGTATTCATTCATTCATTTATAGAAACTGGAACTTTTCTGTTCATTCACAGCAGAAGCTGGTCCCGTTACTGGTGTCCTTGCTGGGCCGCGCATAAAGGTTGCAGGTTTGTTTCTTCCAGTCCAGCAACCGCCTGACGAGGACTTTCGCCAAGAAGGGCCGAAATCTCGCTGTCAAATATCGTAGCTGACTTACCGTTTTAGCCATTGTTTTAATATATGTTTCCCAGTCAGCCTGGTCTCAAGGAGTATTTTTAATAATGTAGGCTATAGTACTTTTTGTTGTTTTTAAAGGAACAGTAAACTTGACTACGCAACTTTCTGCCATCGAATAGCCCGGGGGGCTTGGATAAATATAAAGGATCTTATTGTCGACAGGCCCCCCCTTCTTTGTCATCTCGAACTGTCTCGAACCCCCCTTCTTTGTCATCTCGAACTGTCTCGAACCCCCTCCTTAGTGTTCCCAAAGCTAGCTGGCAGGGCCCTCGCCCCTTATGCACTGTAATTATGCACTCATGTACTGTAAAAGTCCGCCTTTTTACATGTAGACTGCAGAGTAACGACCTCCCCGACTAGACGGCCGGGGTTCGATTCCTAGTCGCGGCACAAACCTTTTGCTTTTGCAAACCTTTTGCTTTTCTCGGAAACTGCCCGGAAACTGCAATGGTCGTAACGAGAATTTTTCTTACTCTCAATATCGACTAAGGGTACATTCTTGATATGTTAGCTAGCTCCCCGAGTCAAGTTTGAGTCAAGTTTTCTGTTCCTTAAAGTTATATTGCTCATGATAGCCATTTTTTAGTTGCAACAAATAAATTATGAGTGTCTAGCATCTTTTTCCTATTCCTTCCTGCGGCCAGTACATAGGGATCAAATCAAGTACAAAACCTCTGCTCAGGACTACAGCAAACATGCCATCGTGTCTGTTTTGAAAATTCACGCCGATGAAACGAAAACAACTCCTGAAACCTGAGACGCAATGTCGCACCGCATGTTGGAACTTTTTCTTTAATTTTTTCGCCCCCTCACACCTTACAAAAACAAACAATAAAGGATAACAGCGGACGGTCAGGGCCTCACTTAATTAATTCCTTGTGCCTCAGTGTTATGAAAACACAGAAATGCTTTCTTAATAATTTCTTTGGTACCCGAGAAAAGTACGTTACGCAATGACGTCTGGAACAAGCTTAGGAAGAGGGGGGGGGGGGGTCAAGATTGTCACTTTCTAGCTGAGCTGAGATCCTACGCGACCCCTAGGTTAACACTCAAGTCCGTCAAGGGCGGGATGAAATTTAAAAAAGAGCTACGAGCTCATATGGCACTTGTACGAGTAGGAGGTGTAAGAAAGTAGATGAGAACGTCACAAAATACCCCCATCAACCCCCCTAGGATCGGACCTACAAATAGGATATCTAGTTTCATTCGAGTCTGAGCGTTTCCGGCATCCCCTTGGATCATCTAGGGCAAATGTTTCATCCCACTAATTTGGTCCCTAGGAGTGCTACACTATTTCTCCGGTACCCCTCCCCTTCAAACTCCCCCTACAGCGGCCGAACCTGGTTTAGACACATACAACACATCATAAAGCATATTAAATACCGGCTATCAAGTTTCAATCAAGACTGAGAACTTTTGGGAAACTCCTGTCCCCCTCCCACCGCACTCGGATCCGGTCCGCACCCTAAAATTTGTCATCTAGGGCACGTGGTCTCTCTACTGTCCGAGTTTCACTCAAATCAATCCACTCGTTTGACCCCTATGTAAGCCACAAAATTTCCGGGCTCCAATCTGGAATCTTTGGCCCAACGTCGGGAAAAAATGTGCCTTAATTTTGGAGTTAAGACGCTTGAAAATCCTCGTCTGCGAGACATGTTCCCGCCCGAGTTTGAACCCGTTAGACCTAGACCTGCGCGAATGGTTTCGCAGCCCATTCCTAAATTACATCCTGTTTCGGCATCTCATGACCGGTACAAAAAAAGCTTCGTACCGTCATTCGTCGAAATATATAACTCATCGTAATTCTTGTTTATTTTATAATTGTTTGACTCCTAATTTTGATATATGTGTAATGTGACGTCATTCGTCGAAATGTATAATTCGTTGTAACTCTTGTTTTTATGGCACTTGCAGCTTCACTCAAGTGCCATATACCGATCACTTTTCCGTCGGTCGGTCTGTCGGTCTGTCGGTCGGTCGGTCCGGTGATCGCGAGTTAGGGTACTTGCAGATGTGCTAGGACGATGAAACTTGGCAGGCATATCAGGGACCCGACCAAACTAACTTGCAAATAATCACTTCCCCGATCCGACCACCGTGGAGGGAGTAGAGGGCGGGGGAATCCGGAAAATTTAGTAGTTTTTGTAAAACCCCTACCCCTTTCTTTACACTAGTAGGTCTGCGCGCGGCGTGACGTCGTCACTCTTTGCATCGGATCACTCTGTTAACATTGGAAAGAGCTAGTGCATTCGAGGGTCAAAGGGGTTTGTATCTGTGGTGCAGTGCGGGGGAATATGGAAAATTGAGTGTTGTGTAACTTTCGAACGGGTGATCGGATTGGGACGAAACTTAATACCTGGATGAATGACATATCTCTGATGTTCCATTTAAAGTCCGAACCGGATTCGACAGCTATGGGGGAATTGGGGGTGGGGGAAGACCGGAAATCTCGAGAAACGGTTATAATGGAGGGATCGGAGTAAAACTTGCTGGGAAGAACAAGAATCTGCTCCAGATAATTTGTTTACACGTTTGGACTGGACCCGGACACTTGGGGGGGGGGGAGGTGGAGGGGAGTTTCACGGAATTCTGGACAGTTTTTGGGATTTTCACGACGAAACTTGGGAGGCGTATCAGGGACCCGATCAAACTGACTTGTAAATAAAAATTCAATCGATCCGATAGTCGTGGGGGGATCGGAGGGAGAGGGAATCCGGAATATTTAGCCATGCGTAACTTTGGAACGGGTGATCGGATTCGAGTGAAATTTAATAACTGAACAGAGGGCGTGCCTGTGGTGATCTTTTTAATGTCCGGACCGGATCCGACAACAATTGGGGGGGGGGAATACGTGACCGGATTGGACTGGAGAGATCGGGATGGAACTTTGTGGGAATAACAAACAAGTCCAAACTGAACCGGATTGGCTCCGGCGACTGTGGGGGGAGTTTGAGGGGCGGGTCCGGAATTCCGGTGATCGCGAGTTAAGGTACTTCCAGATGTGCTAGGACGATGAAATTTAGCTGGAATATTAGAAATTCGACAAGATTGGCTTAGAAATCGCCACTTTTCAAATCAGACCATTCCCTAAAGTACCAATCATGACCGCAAATTAAGAAAAATACTTTTAAGCAAAATGCATTTCCATGATCCCCATGAGCTCATGATCATTTTTGCCTCAAGGGTTTTGCTTACAAATGAAGTTCTAGCTCCCTTAAAGTGTGCATCTTAACCGCAAGGTCGAAAAGTACTTTTTATCAAACGATACATCTCAACCCATGATCAGTTGTCCCACAAGGGTTTTGCAAAAAAAATAATTTCTTGCACCCTTAAAGTGCGCAAATTAGTGGGGAAAAAAATACTTCTGATCATACGTATATATCAATGATCCCTAAGAGCCCGCTATCGTTTTTACCTCAAGGGTCTTCCTTACAGATGAATTTCTAGTGCCTTTAAAGTGCGCATCATTACAGCCAAGTTCAACGATAATATACTTTTTCTCTAGCTCCCTTAAAGTGCGCATCTGAACCGCACAGTCGAAAATTACTTTTGATCAAATAATACATCTCAACCCTTGCAAGTGCCATATGAGCTTACAGCTCTTGTTATGGCACTTGCAGCTTCGCTCAAGTGCCATATACCGATCACTTTTCGGTCTGTCGGTCGGTCGGGCGGTCCACTGTTCTCGAGTTAGGGTACTTCCAGAAGTGCTAGGACGATGAAACTTGGCAGGCATATCAGGGACCCGACCAAACTAACTTGCAAATAGTCACTTCCCCGATCCGACCACCGTGGAGGGAGTAGAGGGCGGGGGAATCCTGAGAATTTAGTAGTTTTGTAAAACCCCTACCCCTTTCTACACACTAGTAGGTCTGCGCGCGGCGTGACGTCACTCTTTGCATCGGATCACTCTGTTAACATTGGAAAGAGCTAGTGCATTCGAGGGTCAAAGGGGTTTGTATATGTGGTGCAGTGCGGGGGAATATGGAAAATTGAGTGTTGTGTAACTTTCGAACGGGTGATCGGATTGGGACGAAACTTAATACCTGAATGAATGACATATCTCTGATGTTCCATTTGAAGTCCGAACCGGATTCGACAGCTATGGGGGAGTTGGAGTGGGGGAAGACCGAAAATCTCGAGAAACGGTTATAATGGAGGGATCGGAGTAAAACTTGCTGGGAAGAACAAGAATCTGCTCCAGATAAATCGTTTACAGGTTTGGACTGGACCCGGACACTTGGGGGGGGGGGAGGTGGAGGGGAGTTTCCAGGAATTCTGGTGATGACGGTTTTTGGGATTTTCACGACGAAACTTGGGAGGCGTAACAGGGACCCGATCAAACTGACTTGTAAATAAAAATTCACTCGATCCGATAGTCGTGGGGGGATCGGAGGGAGGGGGAATCCGGAATATTTAGCCATGCGTAACTTTGGAACGGGTGATCGGATTCGAGTGAAATTTAATAACTGAACAGAGGGCGTGCATGTGGTGATCTTTTTCATGTCCGGACCGGATCCGACAACAATTGGGGGGGGGGGGGGGGAATACGTGACCGGATTGGACTGGAGAGACCGGGATGGAACTTTGTGGGAATAACAAACAAGTCCAAACTGAACCGGATTGGCTCCGGCGACTGTGGGGGGAGTTTGAGGGGCGGGTCCGGAATTCCGGTGATCGCGAGTTAAGGTACTTCCAGATGTGCTAGGACGATGAAATTTGGCTGGAATATTAGAAATTCGACAAGATTGGCTTAGAAATCGCCACTTTTCAAATCCGACCATTCCTTAAAGTACCAATCATGACCGCAAATTAAGAAAAATACTTTTAAGCAAAATATGCATTTCCATCATCCAAATGAGCTCATGATCATTTTTGCCTCAAGGGTTTTGCTTACAAATGAAGTTCTAGCTCCCTTAAAGTGTGCATCTTAACCGCAAGGTCGAAAAGTACTTTTTATCAAACGATACATCTCAACCCATGATCAGTTGTCCCACAAGGGTTTTGCAAAAAAAAAAAAAATTTCTTGCACCCTTAAAGTGCGCATTTTACCCGCATTAGTGGAAATACTTTTGATCATACGTATATATCAATGATCCCTAAGAGCCTGCTATCGTTTTTGCCTCAAGGGTCTTGCTTACAGATGAATTTCTAGTGCCTTTAAAGTGCGCATCATCACAGCCAAGTTCAACGATAAAATACTTTTTCTCTAGCTCCCTTAAAGTGCGCATGTGAACCGCACAGTCGAAAATTACTTTTGATCAAATAATACATCTCAACCCATGCAAGTGCCATATGAGCTTACAGCTCTTGTTGTTATAGTTATCTGATTTTTAGTTATGATAGGCCTATAAGTGTAATTGTAAATGATCACTTACAGTGATTCGAATTGTATATAAGTTTATTATTTACGACAAAATTATGACAAAGTTGCTGATGTTGTTATATTTATGACGAAAAATCCAATGTTCGGCTCGCCCGTGAAGGAATTTTGAGAATAAATTGAAATTGAAACTGAAATTGAACTGTTGCCTAAAACGACTAGGACATATACACTTCACATCTCTGGCATCCAGGAGCATCGCAAGTGCATTTTCGGTGGGGATGGGGGTTGCAGAGCCAAAATGTTTACCGAATCTCTAAATTTTTTTTTACCGAATCCTAAAAACTCCAGCTTTAAATTATGGAACATGAAAGTATTACGTAGAAAGAGTAACATTAATTAGGGCAGCATGAAAGACGATAAGCCAATTATTAGGCGGCGCGCCAGTTTTTAGCCAGTTTTAGGATTGTGATTTCGAAACATTAAAAGCTAGAATCTGGATGGAAATAGTTAAATTTGGCAGGAAAAAGCTAACTAAAGAAATCTCGCCTGCGGCGCTATTGACTAGACTACGCAGTAGATGCTGCTGCCGGAACGTCGGAACTTCTTAGAGTATCGGTACTTAATCTACGGTAAATGATAGAATTTGTAAGAGAAGCAGTTAAATGTTAGCATAGCCTACGGTACAGAAAAAAAGTTTCTCCTGCGGCGCTCGATTTAATTTTCTCTTGGATATAATAGATAGAAGCTGTTACTGTAATCGTGCCCGGCAATATATTCTCCAAGTGGGCTTCGCCTTAACTACCGAATAATATTCGGTATAATTTCGTCGAAACTGGAAAATAAGTCGTGATTCGTGGTAACAACCGAATCTTGGAAATTATACCGAATAAACTACCGAATCCCAATCATGATACCGAATAATTTTGGACCGATAGCTTATTCGGGATTCTGTGTAACTACCGAACCTCCATAAATATACCGAATAGTTCTGGCATAGAAAAATTACCAAATAATTTCAGTAAATTCTCTCACCGAATTCGCGATAACTACCGAGTACTGGCAATTATACCGAATCCCGATAATTATACCGAATAGATTTGTGCCGATAGCCTATTCGGGATTTGTATAACTATACTGAATCCCCGTAGGCTAAATATACTGAATAGTTCTGCTATAAAAAAAAATACCGAACAGTTTTAGTAAAATTTCCCTCAAAAAGGTGGGGGGTACAGCATCCCCCTTGCGACTCCCCTGCTGGCATCTCCTCTACTCGTACTTCAAGTTTGAGTCGAATGACCATATCTGCAAATTTCCGGTTTCCGCTTCATCCTCCTCCTGTCGTGACCGGATCCAGTCCGGACGCCAAATGACAAACTAGGCCGCATAAACTCGGAACTGTCCAACTCCCATCCCATTCGGCACATCCGTTTGGTTTGTATGCATGTCACAAAGTTTCCGGACCCCCCCCCCCCCCCCCCCCCAATTCCATCTATCATGATAGCCGCCTGTGGTTCGGAGACATCTTTTGTATATCAAGGTTATTAGTTCTTAACATCCATACAGTTTCACTCGAATCGGACCACAAGTTCGCCATCTACGGAAGTCAGTAATTACCGGATTCCCCTTCCCTTAACTCCCCCAAAAGTGATCGGATTCAGGAACGGAAGTTTTCCTAGGGCATAGTGTCAGGTCCTTAAGTCTATTTGGTCGGTAACTAATATGCCTGCCAAGTTTAATCGTCCTTGTCACATCTAGAAGTATCCTAACACGCGATCACCGGAATTCCGGGAAACTCTCTTCAACTCCCCTCAAAGAGCCCTGATCCGATCTGGTTCTGTCTGAACGTATCTAGGGCTTATGCTTGTTCTTTCCACCTAATACCATCCCGAACCCTCGACACTAAGCGTTTCACCGTAATTCCGATAAACCCCTTCAACCCCTCCCCCCCCCACAAGTATCGGATCCGGTCCGGACTTGACATGGAACATCGTTCAAAAATTATTAATGCCACTAGGTTCCGGATTCCCCATCCCTAAACTCCCCCCCCACGATGGTCAGATCATACAAACGACTATTCTCAAGTCGGTTTGTTCGAGTCCTTGATACGCCAGCCAAATTTCATCGTCCTAGTACATCAGGAAGTACCGAACTCGCGGGATCACCACAATTCCGGACCCCTCCCATCTTCCTCCACAGTGCCCGAATACGGTCCGGTTATGTCAGTGATGGATCTAGGACCTGTGCTTGCTCTTCCCACCAAGTTTCATCCCGATCCCTCCACTCGAAGCGTTTCCCAAGACTTCCGGTTACTCCCTCCAACTGCCCCCGAAAGCACCGGATCCAGTCCGAATTTTAACCGGGTCATCTAAGACACGAGGTCTTTCCACATATCAAGTTTTATGAAGATCCGATCACCCGTTCAAAGTTATAAATAAGTCAAGATTCCGGATTCCCCCTCTCTCCACTCCCCCAAGATGCTCGGATCGGGAAAGTGACTACTTCCAACTTCATCATCTGGGGTCCCTCATACGCCCGCCAAGTTTCATCGTCCTAGCTTATGTGGATGTGCCCGAACTAGCAAAACCCGGACCGACCGACCGACCGACGGACGGACAGAAACTGCGATCGCTACATGGCACTTGGCCGAAGGGCAAGTGCCATAAAAGGAAAAAAGGTAAAAGGTGTCAGCATTAGCCTTGCCAGGCTTACCTGGCGGTTGTGAACTCCGATTACCTGCCCTCAGAGTAAATGCATGGGCGGTTGGGGACAAGCCGTCCTGGTGCTATCACCCACCCTACATGTCACC
Organism: Branchinecta lindahli; assembly: GCA_023053555.1. Taxonomy (NCBI): domain Eukaryota; kingdom Metazoa; phylum Arthropoda; class Branchiopoda; order Anostraca; family Branchinectidae; genus Branchinecta; species Branchinecta lindahli. Next base: position 32,972,456 of record JAKZAO010000009.1, on the reverse strand, counting down.
TTGCCTATATTTCTTTAGGTACCCATATGAAGCTGGGTAGTACATTGGATTGTCTTATAGCCACGCGACTACCCCCTGCCCCAAACAAAACGGTCGGCAATACTGGGACTTGAACAAGCGCCGCTGCGCTTACGGGTGTATGGCTCTAACAACTCAGCCAGAACGGACAGACGAATGAAATATAGTGCTTTCACGCAATTCTGAAACCTGAGTTGTCTAACCATGGTCCATGGTAATTCGTGAATGCCCTTGGTGCCACTGGCGGCAGGGCAGAGGAGGATCAACAGTATGAAGGTCTACGAAATCGATCGCCCATACCTGACTCTTATACAAAATGTTAAAGCAAAAAACAAATGGGAACTTAGTTCTCTTGCTCCAGGTGTAAAATAAAGTATAAGAGCCTTGCCTAATTAATTTGGTACTGACCAAACAAAAGAACAGATACAATGCAAAAGAACAACAAGAACAAAACCAATGAAAGGAAGGAAGCCCAAGCCTTGCGACCAGCTACCCCCGAACGGATGGTCTTATTTAATTCAAATCCTACAGTAGGTAGGAACACATGCCACAAATAAGCCATTTATTTTACAGGTCCGTATCAAATCCAGCCATTTGCCTTAGTTGTACGGTTTTTTTTTTTGCTGTGTTTTAGATCCAGGTCTTCTGCGAAGAAGGTCTTCTTTCGTGACATGTTGGTATCCTTTTATGACTCTCCTCCGTAACCGTATTTTCACAGCCACGGGAAGGGAAGGAATGGGGCAATTTCTCTGAATTTACAGCGAAGCTAAGGAAATGGGATTCTGGAAAAGGGAGTGGAAGTAAGAAAGTGATTTTAAAGAAAACACGTCTTTGATAAAAAAAAAAAAAAAAAAAAAATACGTGTTGTCGACCTCTGCACATCCTTGACGACTCCGTAGATTCTGAAATCTGAGTATTTTTAAAAGACGTGAGATGGTAAAAGGCTCGAAAAGGTCACGGTGGTAGCCAATTCACAAAAAGGACAGGGGCCACTTCACAATCCAATATAACAGATATAATTTCTTTCACGACCAGCTTGCCCGAAAGGACAAGCTGTTCTTCAACATCAGTCACAGACCAACCCACGTATTTTAAGGCCACGCAAGACACGCCACACAGCAAACTTCAAATTCTCTAATTGAAAAGGACAACGGCCCAAAATTGCTTCCAAATTGCAAAAACAAAGCGATCTGCGTTGACATGCTAGAAATCGGTCCATCAAATCGGATTTTCAATTATTTCCCCGACTCGGGTCCACTCGATGGAACGGTCGCAATTGGATTTTCTGCCCCGCCGATCGGTTGGCAACGTTCGGCCAAGAATGACACGGGCTCTCAAGTATTGAATTTTTTACTTGATTTGCATAGTTCGTGGAAAGCATGTCATTCCACAAGGATGACAGAAGATATTGCCTGACCACCGATTATGTGAATTGTACAGAAATTTAATAAATTCGTCCAAACGAACAAAAGAGACACACCATACCGTGGGAAAATGGTGCAGGAAAAAGCTGCTCTCTTTAGGACATTTTGTAGGCAACCAGAGAGCTCTGCAGAAGGAGAAGTGTTGGTTACAATAGTTGCGTTTTTGCGGATACCATGGTATCTGTTACCACGGTAACTGGATCTGCAATCAGTCGTTTTTGCAGTCACCGTGGTATCTGATATACGGTTCACTGCAAAAACAACTATTACCGAAATTGCACTTTTCGAAGTCATCCCAAAAGAAAAACTGATATCCAGTTGCATCACTAAGTGCTGAACTTCTTTCTCACCAATTTGAAAAAATTTGATGAAAGTGAGATGACTTCCCAGATACCACGACTAGATACTACGGTCGGACCGTGATATCTGAATATCTGTTACCACGGTAACTGGCCAGATACCACGATAACTGCAAAAACGACTTTAGACCGTATATCAGATACAATGGTATCAGCAAAAACGCAACTAATGCCATCTAGCAGTGTTGGGCAAATTTAACAGTAATACGTCTTAACAGAAGCGCTTCTAGTTCAGTTGATATACAGCCGCTTGCATTATCTAAAGTGGAATTGCAGTAATTTAGTTATAAGATTAAGATATGTATTGATAATTTATAAGTTTTGAACTCTGAAGTATTAATTCATAACGTAAAATCATAAAGTAAAAGATTCATTATTTATAGGGTTCCTGACTTCCCTGACTCCACTTATACCTGGCTTGTACATTTGTAAACAGTCGTTGCCTTTGCGATAAACGTTATTTATCGTTGGACTTGAGGAACTGGCGTGCCAGAGAGGGTTTTCCCAACAAGAAGAATGCCAGACCAATGAAGCATATTCCAAATGAGGACGGACAGAAGTTTTAAGTGGAAAGAGAAGGCATTTAGTCTCCAAGCGAAAAGATTTGAGCGTAGAGAGGGATTTAATTAGAAAGTTTATTTTACGAATAATATTCTTAACATGAGAATTCCATTTCGGATAGTCATCGATCGACAAGCAATGTAAAGGACTTACACGGAATGTCGACGGATATTCAGGAGTGTCCCAGTCTCCTAATCCTGGGAACCGAAGATTTAGATCTGGTGCTTCTTGGAGTAGGGTTGTCTTCTCTTGCTGGAAGGATTTAGACTGATCCTTCTGAGGAGCAGTTTTCATAATTTATCAGAATTGAAGATTCTTGTGCTTTATTTTGAAAAGTGTAATCATGTACTGAAAAGGTGGGAGACACCATCATTTTTCGATGGTTCGGATTTTCACGAACACACTGCTACCTTTGTTTTCTTCAAAATCCTCACGGTACCCCATGTTATCCACAAATTACCTGAATACAATTCGCTCTTGAAAGCAAGGTCGCCATTGCTCATTAACTATTCATCGATCTCCCGCCGAAAGGTCAAAAGAGTTACTAAACCTTCGAGAAGAGCGAGGTATGAAGAGGATTAGAACAACTAAGTATATCCCCATGTGAACGTTCAGATATTCATATAATATACAAAACCGGATTCGTCAGCTGTGATGCTTATGAAGCGATATTTTAGGCAGGTATGTTCCTTCCCCAGCGTTGGCACAGAAGACTGCTAAGAAGACTGACAGCCTGAAGAGGCCCCTTGCCAAGAAGGGCCGAAATATCGCTTCATAAGCATCACAGCTGACGAATCCATTTTTGTATATTATATGAATATATGACTCTAAGTCAGCTTGGGCTCAAGGAATATTTATGAACGTTCAGATATGTCGGAAAAAGAAATCATCGGCCGGTTTGACATTTTTTCGTCTCGGAAGCTGAATATTGGTTAGATCAATTTCAGAATCTTCAAGAAATCACTACAACGAATTTAGTATAATTTACGGCGTTTGTTTATTGATCTAGTTTACATCCTTTCTTCTTGGACTATGATCCCAGCCTCCCCATGTCGGGCGCTTCCAACCCGCGCCCAGAGGTCGGATCGAGTCGTGGCTTCGTCTTGGGTCTTGGGTGTGGGGCTCTCGATGTTGCAAGTGCTACAATTCTTACGATGCAACTTTAACTTCCGACATCGAGGTTGATATCGGAAAATAACATTGTGACGGACATTGAAAATAACCTATGAAAATGGTCATGCAAATATCTACCGAGCCGAAGGCGACGTTGATATCTTTAAATAACTTTTCTCGAACAGGTATGCAACGCGTATCTTCTTATGTCCCACAGTAAGTTATATTATGACAATTACTTTTGTGGAGGTTGTTACGACCTCGTATCACCCTCCAGTAGAGGCTGATACGAAGTCGTAAGCCTCCGACCTCCGCAGACGTTTCATCGAGCACTTTTCCTCAAATACTGAAAAGTACGAGCTGGACTCCAAAAACAATACTTTCAGTAAAAAAACACAAAATATACTAAAAAAATAAAATAAAAAATTAATAAATGTTGAAAAATGACAGAAAGTCTTATTCTCTTAGACAACCAGCCTATGCCCTAGGTTATACCTTGTCACAAACAGATTTCCACTAAAAACACTGCTTGTCAACTGAAACAACATCCTACTATCCCTTGCTTTCCAAAAGCTAGTTATTCAGCATTGAAAAATGACAGAACATCTTACTCTCTTAGACAACCAGCCTATGCCCTAGGTCAAACCTTGTCATAATCCGATTATTTTACTGAAAATACAGCTTGTCAACTGAAACAACATCCTACTATCCCTTGCTTTCCAAAAGCTAGTTATTCACCATTGATCACGGTGTTTATTCTTTAATATTTCTTTCTTGATTTCTCAAGAGCCAACACGTGGTTTTGTTATTGTTTACTTTTTACTTCGACGACCCCTAGAGTAGTCATTTTAGTAGATCTATAGGCAATCACGACCGCTAGATGGCATCTGTATCGCCAAAAAGGTACAAGTTTCGGGGGTCCTTTAAAGCATTCGTTCCAGTAACCATGGTCTTTAATTTCTTTTTTTTTACTAGGAATCGTAATAAGTCTTATTTTCATCAAGCACGTGAATTAGCAAAGGTTGGTATGGTCAAGATCAAACCATCGATCTCTTCGCCCAAAATTTGAATCTGGGGCCAACTGACGCCAGAAGATAGACGGGGTTTCTTAATAGCGTCATACGTCTACTGTTTCAATTTCATTTATGTAGTTTTAAAGCCTCATGCTCAACAAAACTCCATCTCAAACTTCCCGAACAAAACTTCTAGCCAGCAAAAATCAAACGGACTACTTATCGCGCAAACGAACCAGCCACATATGTATCGTTTAAAAAACGACCGTGAGCCCTCTGCTTGACTTACTGAGAATTACGTTCCCTGTAATGAGACGCGGAGTTCATGTACACATTACCTAAAGGAAAAGGGTACATCCGCTGAAAGATGAAAATGATGTCATCATGCTTTAAAGCACAACTCTTACTAGAAATAATCTTTTCACGATAAAATGGCTCAGCAATATCGTTCACAAAACTACCATATCTGTCCAGGAGAAATTAGCGATTTCCATATTAGCGCTTGTCTACTCTCTCCAGCCTTCCTTCTCTCCGACGCGGCGGCTGGACGCAAAATATTTGAAAACTGAACGGGCATTGGCTAAAAAGACCATGCAAAACAAAAAAAGTCCAGAAGGTAAGTCTACCATGTGTTATCCAGAATGAAAAATGATACTTTGAAGCTTCTCATGTCCTTATTTGTGAAAGTGTCGCTGACGGACCTTGAAGCTTTCGGCGAAGTTTGCATTGCGTGACTGTCAAAACTCGGCTAGACCGAAAAAGTGCTAAACTGTCGTAGGTGCAAAACATAACATCTGCAGAAGGTGAGGATTTCAGAATCTTACAATCCCATAAGGGAGCTAGGGATAGTATGGAAGGCAGAATAAACAAGACGGGTCCTTTAAGGATTTGTCCTTGACGTACCTTGAACTGACTAATCGACAAATCCGTAAACTGCGCTGTTCCGTTAAAATGCCAACGGAACTTCGTTGCTGGTGGGTTTGACTCCAGAACGCAGGGAATGTAGACCGTCTCCATTTTAGCCGCCGTGTAAGTGAAAGGTTGCCATGACGAACAAACAGGGGCCCCTGGAAAACAAAGCAATGTAATTTCAAACCCGAGTAGACATATTTTAAAGCCAGCTTAGCAACTCCATAGCAATACAAATCTTACGGGAGAATTAACCGACATAATCAGTGCGGCTTAACGGGCCGTTTTCAAGTGAAGTAATATCCATCTGGCGTTGATTCAATGAACTACGAATGAGGGTGGCAATCAAGTTGATGAAGAGTTGGGAAAGAGGATGAGTTTGATTGCCTGGTGTGTGACCGAAAATTTTTATCTGACAGATACCTGTCTTAAAGAGACACGAAATAATAATTTAATAATTTATTAAAGCCAACAAAGGGCCATACATCAGTATTCATTCTCGCACTTAACGAACAAAATTGACCTTCAATATTACATACAAATTGCTCCTTTTTACTCTTCTACTCGAGCTTCTACTATTAACCAAATTACCTCCAATCTAAACTTCCAGTATACACTTACAATATTCACATACAGACCGAATTACCTGACGATTCGTCGACTCCATAATACCAGGTGTCGGAAGAACAGAATAATGAAAGTATGCAGATATGTATAACGAGCTGTAACTCAAGTAGTAGAACAATTGGTTTGGTCTTATTTCCACGCTTCAAATTGTCTACTCGTGTCGCAAGATATGTCTGACATCTACTTCTTCCATTCCGCCAGGCCCAAAATTATCTTATTAACCACATCCGGGTAGGGAGAGTTAGACAAGCTCTGGTCCAATGGAACTAGAAGTTAAGATTCCATAAGCTACCTGACAGAACGTGAGGACCGACTGGATTTATCCGAAATTTGTTCTCAATTTTACATGAACAGTTCAAGCTTCAATCTTCGAGTTTCCCACCAAACAGCAGCATTCCGAGTTAGAAGCATCGTCTCTTCGGCTTAGGAACAAGAGAAAACGCGTTTTATAAACGGGTACACGTTCTTCTTGCTTACTACGGTCGTAAAGAAAATTCGTCCCCGATAAATTACGACATGGCGAGAATTGGCCACATAGGCTATTCGTTACAGAAAACTTATCACAAGGGTGATTTAGCAAACCCATCAGTGCGACTATGAATGCGAAATGTTTGTGACCAAAGGGAGTTCGATGGCTGGTAATCTCAATTGCCCAGATTTGCGAGAAGGCAATTTAAAGCCGCTTTCACATTGACGTGCCGTTGCGATGCTTTGCGTATGCGTTTATCTTGAGTTGCGTAGCGTATCGTTCACACTGCGCTAGAAGGTTTCATGCTGGATGCGTATTTACGTTTTCCTTTTTCGGTTTCTTTTGGTGAATTTTGTTTTTCATCATTAGTAAGCTTTCTTCATCATTAGTAAGTTTTTTTCAGTTTTTCTTCAAAAACTTCCATTTCCATCACTTCAAGCGCGACGCAGAGGTTGCGTCGCTCAGTGTGAAAGGGTCAACGCGTCAATGTGAAAGCGGCTTAATGGAACCAGTTTTGTTTGCAGCATAACTTAGCGAAACCGTTCACGGTATAACACACAAGGACTCAACGAGGGGTTGCCCACTCTCGGATTTATTGCACAGCAAGTGCCCGGTGCCGCGATGCCCGGTCGGTGCCGGGACCGGTCGTCGCGTGTTAAAAGATCAAAATAAGCATTTTTAGAAGCGTTTGAAAGCTGAATCGCCCAATTTATTATCGGCACCGGCACCGCCTATTTCGGTTGGTGCCGGCCGGTTCCGGAAAGGATGTACAGCAGGTGCCGGGGAGTGGGTAACCCCTCGGGACTCAAGAAGCACGAGAGGGTGCCTTTTGCGCACCGTCTGCGGATTTCCGGCTGGACTACACGGTATACTCAGGAAAAGAGATATACGATGCATACGCTCCACGTGCTTCAAAACATCGTTTCATGCTTTACTTAGGCTACCCCACTGTAAAAAGTTTCTCCGAGTAAGGATTAAAGTTAAGTGCAGTATTTGCTACTGGGACTAATCTGATCTCTACTGGGATAAAATTAATCCCAATTAGAGATAATCTTAACTAAATAGAGACAAGATTAACCCCAGTAGCAAATCCTGCAAGATTTTTTTTTAACTCATGCACCAGCCCACTACTGACACTGGAAAACCTACCCTCACAATTATCTACTTCGATTGGCCGTTTACCTGTTCCTCCAGCTTAGTTCTCATTTCTGATTAAAGTTACTAAAATTACTTGAGTGTCTTAATTACATATTTACTCATTCCCTCGGGGAACCTCGTAATAAATCGTTCTTTCATTCATTCAGTACAGAGGGGGTAGCACTTAATACAGGAGATCCGCAGGAGTGATCGTTAACACGAAATCCGGGGGCGTCATTTTTTTTGGGGGGGGGAACTAAACGTACCCGAAAAGAGCAATTAATTTTCAGTGACTATAAGAAACCTGGCATTGGGGCCCAAAACTGATCCCTGCCCTATTGACACTGATTAGGAAACTAGACCTACGTTGCCCGGGCAACGTGAAGTGTTGCAGCAACAAAATTAAGTATAAGAGTGTTTAACTCGGACAAAAGCTTTAAAAACTTATCCTTATGAAACATCTGATGTTTTCGCGTTGCTCGAGGAATTCGTTAGCGAAAAATCTTGTTCGCTTATTTGCGAATTACATGACATACATTCCGTTTCCTACGACATGTTCCGTTTTCATCGTCATTCGAGGCGAGGAAAGTAAAAACAAGAGCTGAATTAATCGGTCTGCGAACAGAGCAAAATAACACTAGGAAGTATCGCCAAGACTTGAAAAAAGTGACACACACTCTAATAGCAGTGACACTAGCACCATTAGTGATAGAGAACGTCCCTACAGACACGTATTCAGTCGTGCGTCAACGCTGGCTCCCGATAACTGCATATCCTGAACACAGCAAACAAAATATACAACCTCCCCTGTTCCTCGGCGTGTGCAGACGACATGTAAGCTTTACTACAAATTTCTAGACCCACAAGTTTGTCTCGCTTTAAATGCCACAAGCGTAGTGGGCAGCGCTACGATTATGTCTCGTTTGAGAAGCATATTTGGAAAGACCTCGTGCCTCAGACGGCCGATTTAAGATCTGGACCGGATCCGGTGACTTTGGGGGGGGGGGTGGAGGGGGAAACCGGAAATCTTGGGAAACGCTATGGGTGGAAGGATCGGGAAGAAACTTGGTGGGAAGAGCAAGCACAAGTCCTGGATTCATCACTGACATAACCGAACCGGATTCGGGCACTGTGGGGGAGTTGGGGGGGGGGGGGGTACGGAATTCTGGTGATCCCGCGAGTGCGGTACTTCCTGATGTATTTGGACGATGAAACTGGGCTGGCATTTGAGGGACTCGAACAAAATGACTTGAGAATAGTCGTTTACATAATTTGACCATCGTGGGGGGAGTGGAGGGAAGGGGAATCCGGAATTTTGAGGCATTTGTAACTTTTGAACGGGTGCTAGGATCTTCAAGAAACTTAATATGTGGAAATTCGTGTCTCAGATGACCCAGTTAAAATCCGGACAGGATCCGGTGATGTCGGGGGGAGTTGGAAGGAGGAACCGGAAATCTTGGGAAACGCTTAGAGTGGAGGGATCGCGATGAAACTTGGTGGGAAGAGCAAGCACAAGTCCTAGATACATCATTGACGTAACCGGACCGGATTCGGGCACTGTGGAGGAAGTTGGGGGGGGGGGGTCCGGAATTCTGGTAATTCCGCGAGTTCGGTACTTCCTGATGTATTAGGACGATGAAATTTTCCTGGCATATCAGGGACTTGAACTAACCGACTTGAGAATAGTCGTCTGTATGATCCGACAATCGTGGAGGGAGTGTAGGGATGGGGAATTCGGAATCTAGTGGCATTAATAAACTTTGAACGGGTGATCGGGTTTGAGTGAAACTTTGCAAGTGGAAAGAGGGGTCGTCTCAGATGTTCCTTATCAATTCCAGACCGGATCCGATACTTGTGTGTGTGTGTGGGGGGGGGGGGGTTGAAGGGGTTCACCGGAGTTTTCATGAAACGCTTAGCTTAGCGTCGAGGGATCGGGATGGTATTTGGTCGGAAGAACAAGCATAAGCCCTAGATGCGTTCAGACAGAACCAGATCGGATCAGGGCTCTTTGAGGGGAGTTGAAGAGGGTTTCCTGGAATTCCGGTGATCGCGTGTTAGGATACTTCCAGATGTGCTAAGGAACGATGAAACTTGGCAGGCATATTAGTTACCAATCGAATAGACTTAAGGACCTGACACTATGCCCTAGGAGAACTTCCGTTCCTGGATCCTATCACTTTTGGGGGGTTGAGGGAAGGGGAATCCGGTAATTACTGACTTCCGTAGATTGCGAACTTGCGAACTTGATTTAAACGAAACTCGGGAAGTATAGAGAGACCATATGCCATAGACGACAAACTTTAGGGTGGTGACCGGATCTGAGCGCGGTGGGGGGGGGGGGCAGGAGTTTCCCGAAAAATCCTCAGACTCGATTGAATCTTGATAGCCGGTAAGAGAACATGCTTTAGATGATCTGTTTTATGTATCTGAACCAGGTTGGTCCGCTGTAGGGGGAGTCTGAGGGGGAGGTGTACCGGAAATAGTGTAGCACTTCTAGGGATCAAACTAGTGGGATGAAACATTTGCCCTAGATGACTCGCGACGATGCCGGAAACGCTCAGACTCGAGTGAAACTAGATGTCCTATTTCTAGGTCCGATCCTAGGGGGGTTGGTGGGAGTATTTTGTGACGTTTTCATCTTCTTTCTTACACCACTTACTCGTACAAGTGCCATATGAGCTCGTAGCTCTTGTTCATTGAGTGCTTTAAAGATGCGTATTTTCTCCTTACTCAACTGTCTTTAATATTGTAAATTGGGTCATAAATAAATTGTTTCAGGAGTCTGAGCAAAGACTACAGCCCCCCTTCCAGTTTCCGCATACGTTTCAATGGTAAGGACAAATCTAAAACCTCTCTAGTTGGGCGACCAAAAAACCCACTGAACCAACAAGCTGGGAACTGAAACTAATTAATTATATATAAAAAAAGTAACTACTATAATTTAAGACGTTGTGTTCCAGTGTCAAGCCCGTAATCAGTTTCTTCGGTCCACTTGGCCCCTTCTTTTTTTACCGCAGTGTGTATCCACAGAAAAAACGATTATTACTATGATATCTGCATACGACCCTTGACAATCCCCCGCATCCCGGGAAATAGTCTTTTCCCTCTCGGGAGCTCCTTGTTCCCAGAAACGTTGACTTTTCCATCTTAATGCTCCACGGGCCCGCTCAAAACTGTCGGAAAAAGAATGACATCCCTCCATTTTAGAAACTTTACGCCACCCGTTTAAGTAAAACTGAGCCAGATCAAATATTTAGCTAATGCGATGAGATGGGTGAAACTGCCTATGAATGAGTCTCAAGTATGGACACGGGGGGAATAAAGAGATGTAGGAAAAAGGATACTCGAACGAGTGGAGTGATAACGTCAAAGATACTTGACACTGGAGTTGTCCATTAGAGTGCAAACAAGAGCTAGAAGCTCATATGGCACTTGCGAGGCTGGGTCAGAGGACGAAAGCAGGAATTTGCCATTCCATAGGTTTGTTGTGATAATTCGTCAGCAAAACCACCGGATAAAACTGATCATGGACTCGCTGAAATCACGAGAATGTATTGTTTCATAAAAAGCATTTTATTTTGCACTTGGCTGTGATGATGCGCACTTTAAGCAAAATTCTTAAGGCAAAACTGATGACGGGCTCATCGGGATCTGGAATATGCATCGTTTTGTCTGAAAAATTTTTTTTTTCACTTTTCGGTTGAGATGCGCACTTCGAGGGTGATAGAAATTCATTTCTAAGCAAAACCCTTGACGCTCATGGGGATCGTTAAAAACTAAATTTTGCTTAAAAGTATGTTTGTACTTTGCGACTAAGATGAGTACTTTAAGGGATGGTTTTTTTAAGGGATCCTTTTATTTTTAATAAATTTATCTCTGGTAAGCGGAGTTGTGCCTAGTGCAATTAAAACAAGCCGGGTCATACCGCTGTTTAAAAATGGAAAGAAAGATGTACTGAGTAATTACAGACCCATTTCTATACTACCAGTGTTTTCGAAGATTTTTGAAAAAGCAATGCATTCAAGAATTAGTAAATATTTAGAAGAAAAGAAGATAATTCCCCCTAGTCAGTATGGTTTCAGGAAGGGACACTCTACGGATCATGCAATATCACACCTAATTTCGAAACTAAAAGATTCTCTGGACCAAGGACTCCCGTCATCAGCTATTTTTATTGACTTATCAAAAGCTTTCGATACGGTAAACCACAAAATTCTACTTGAAAAATTAACTAAACTAAATTTCCCGACATGGATAATACTATGGCTAAAGTCATACTTGAGTGAAAGATACCAAGTTGTTTGTGTGAGGACTGCTACGTCGATAAAACATCACATTACGTGTGGAGTGCCCCAAGGTTCTATTCTTGGTCCGCTACTTTTTCTTATTTATCTTTCGGATATTCATGTTTTAACTCAAATTAATGACTTAATTTCTTATGCTGATGATATGGTATTATTTGTTAAGGCAGAATGTCTGGAAGAGCTTTATTCAAAGATGAATATAGCCCTAGATAAAATTTGTCAATATACACAAAATAATAAACTTGCTCTTAACACTGAAAAAACAAAATATATGATTTTCTCTAATCTATCCCCTTTGATCAGTAATAAGGTTCTAAAATACAAAGATTCTATTATAACCCGAGTCAAAATCTTAAATATCTGGGAATGATAATTGACGATTTACTAACGTGGAAAAATCATGTGAAGGCACTGGCGGTTAAAGCTTCAAGAGCAGCAGGAATTTTGCGTAGAGTAAAAAATTTTATTCAACAAAAATCTTTAAGAACACTTTATTTCACATTATTTTATTCATATATCCAGTACGGTTGTTATATTTGGACTAGTTCGTTTCAATATAACATAAAAAAAATGCAAATTATTCAAAACAGGGCAGTTCGGACACTGCCAGGCCCGTATCCAGGAATTTATTTCGGGGGGGGTTTTGCCCGCGAAATTTATTTCGGGGGGGGTTTTGCCCATGGGTCGGACCAAAAAGTACAAAAAATACATAAATCAGAGGTTAAAGCCTACAAAAAACTATTACTTTTGTGGGTTTCGGGGGGGGGTTCGAACCCCCTGGATACGGCCTTGGACACTGCTATGGCAAATATACAACGGCTGAATCATATGTGAAATCTAACCTTCTTAATATTATGCAAATACGTAAAACACAGATAGGAATATTTATGTACAAATATCTCAATTCACTTTCACCTCCTGGAATTCTACAGCTGGATCTTTTTAAGGAATCGTCATCATATCATGGTTTTCCGACATCATCAGCGTCAAATAGTTTATTGTCTCACCAAAGAAGGCATACCTCAAGAGGGGCGTTTCCAATAAGACATGCAGGAGTAGCGCTATGGAATGAAATACCCCTGTGTATTAGGAATGCAACAACCCTTCAGTCTTTCAAAAAACAACTGAAAAAGGCATTTTCAAGTGATAGTCGTTGAGAGTTGGTATTTGTAAATGTAGTTAAATAAAAATGTTCCTTTTTGTGTTTGTTTAAAAATAAGTATTATTGAATGAGCTCCTTATTTGTATGTTCGCTCCCATAGGCCGCATGGCTTTTTTTTGTAGGCGGACATGCAGTTTGTTCCAGGGATTATATTGTTTTTTGTGTGAATAAATAATCTGAAATCTGAATCTGAATCTGGTCGAATCGGGCAAGTGACAATTTCTAAGCCAATGCTGTCGAGTCTCTAATGCTCCAGCCAAGTTTCATCGTTCTAGCACATCTGGAAGTACCTTAACTCGCGATCACCGGAATTCCGAACATCCCCCTCCAGCTCCCCTTCAGTGACTGAATCCAGTCCGGTTCTGTATCACTGATGTACCCAGGACCTGTGCCTGTACTTCCCACCAAGTTTCATCCTGACCGCTCCACTCTATGCTTGTCACAAGACTTCCGGTTCCCCCCTTCATCGGATCCGGCCCAGACTTGAAATGGGACATCTCAGATACAACATCTTTCCGCATTTCAAGTTTCATTATGACCGATCACCCGTTCGAACGTTATGCATGCCACTAAATTCCGGATTCATATCCCCCTCCCCTCACGATGGTCAGAACGGGCAAGTGACTATTTCCAAGCTAATCTGGTCGGTTCCCTAATATGCCTGCCAAGTTTCATCGTCCTAGCCCACCTGGAAGTACATTAACTCCGTATCACCGGAATAACAGAACCCCACTCCAACTATCCCCAGTGTCCAAATCCGGTCCAGTTCTGTCCGTGATGTACTTAGAGCTTGTGCTTGTTCTTCCCACCAAGTTTCATCCCGATCGCTCCACTCTGACCGTGTCTTTCAGTCCCCCTCCACTCCCCCCCCCCATATTCATCGGATCCGGTCTGGACTTGAAATGGGACACCCGAAGCAGGAGATTTTTCCAAATATCAAGTTTCATTAAGATCCGATCGCCCGTTCGAAAGTTATGCATGCCACTAAATTCAAGATTCCGCCGTCTCCCCCTCCTCCCACGATGGTCGGATCGGGCAAATGACTATTTCGTTATGCGTGGCAAGTTTCATCGTCCTAGCACATCTGGAAGTACCCTAACTCGCAATCATGGGACCGACCGACCGACGGAAAAAGTGATCGATATATGGCACTTGCCATAAAAACTGAATACGGCGAAAATAAATAATAGGACTGTAAACAAGCAAAATTCAATATCGTTCGAGGCGGAGCTCCATTATGCAGCATAATGATTATTTAGATGATATTTTCCCAATTGTGGAACGAAATGTCATGAAAGAAGTCCCCAAAAATCCTTGGATTTCTCAAGCAATATTACGATCTATTCTGGTAAAAAATAAATTATTCAAAATATATATGACTACGCCGAACGAGCAGAATAAAGTTACTTTTAAAAATTATAAAATAGCCTACTCTGTCGTGGGTGATACGAAAAGCTAAAACACAGTATTATGAAAAAGCATTTGTAAAAGCACAAGGTAACCAGAAGAATACTTGGCGAATAATTAATTCTCTTTTGGGAAAAAATAAATCATCTTCGACACCTAATGAGATAATTGATAGTGAAGGTAATGCTGTTACGGATCATCAAGGAATTGCGAATGTTTCTTCAGAGTACGATTATCGCCATTCTGGTACTCGGTCTACTCCTTTCGTTTCTCACTCATCGCTCATTCCAATTTACTACGAACTGAACACCCCAAACTATTCAATCGTGGGCATTCTGAACCGTCGGCATTTCTAGTCGTCGGCATTTTAAGTCGCGGGCATTTTGAGTCGCGGGCATTTTGGACCCTGGTCATTATGAGTCGCTGGCATTTATCGTGGGCATTTTGAGTCGTGGGCATTGTGATCGTGGGCATTATGAATGTTAACCATGACAAGTTTTGCTGGTATCACTTGTGTTAGCAGTGGTTGATAAACATGGTTAAATTTCGTAATTAACCAGGCTTGGACCTCCTTCAACAGTAATGTATTAAAATCATTAATCAGATGTTTACCACACCCACCTATTCTAGTCACATGACCTTACCCATCTCCAGTCATGGTTCCTCCTTCTCACTTAACTTACTCCCCGCTTTATATAGCTAGCGGCCTTCCGGTCCCACAGTGCCGAGGAATTCTTAGTTAGCAGCCTTTCTCCCTTGAAATGATCAGTAACGATTCATAATTAGAGTAGTAAGCAACCAGTATTTTCTCTAGCAGCGAGCAATCCCGACCTGTTAACGAGCAATCCCGACCTGGGGCAAAACATGAAGGAAGGAAAAAAATTACCGAGGACACTTAGCTGATGAGGCGCGCTGGTCCTTTCCCCGTGGGAATTGGCGGCTTGGCATGTATAGTTCCCAGAGGCTTTTCGGGTAATTTGCCGAACCACTAAACTGTGCCGAGTCACGAGGTAGCTGGAAGCGACGTTGTGTGATATCGGCTCACCCTGAAATAATAGACGGCTTGTTTAAAATAAGCAACAATTTGTGGAAAAAAGGGCAAGAGTAACTACGAAACCTCAGGAGCTTCGATAACACCTGTCTCTTCATGCTTAACAAGACCAAAGGTTTCGATGGGATCCCAAAAATTTAATGATTGATCCAGACAATCGGGTCTTGTCTTCGCCAGATCCAGTCTTCGCCAGGCTAATCATCTGAGAAAACCAAGTTCAGATATACCGCTATAAGCCATATCTATTTTGACGATACTGATCGAAACTTCCTGCTTTACTTCTGCCAAATTTCCGGTTTTGGCCGGATTCCGGGCGAACAAGTTGTCCGGGTAGAAAAAGTGTTCTTCTTATCCCTAAATCGAACGTCTAATCAACTTCCAATAAAACTGTTACTTTTAACAAACTTTCCGGTTTTGACCGGATTCTGGGCGAACTACTTGCCCGGCAAGAAAATGGTTTTCAGCATCGTGTTCAGCATGTCTTCTTACCCCTAAATCAAACCTCTAATCAACTTAAAACAAAACTTTTATTTTTAACAAAATTTCCGGTTTTGGCCGGATTCCGGGCGAACTACTTGTCTGGCGAGAAAATGGTTTTCACCATCGTGTTCAGCATGTCATCTTACCCCTAAATCGAACATCTAATCAACTTCAAATAAAACTTTTACTTTTAACAGACTTTCCGGTTTTGGCCGGATTCCGGGCGAACTAATCGTCCGTTGAGAAAATGGTTTTCACCATCGTGTTCAGCATGTCTTCATACCCCATAATCGACTATCACATTAGCTGTTTCAAAATATTTTGTTTGCCCCTTAATTTAAACCCCCTCCCCCACCCCTAAATATACGGCTAGAGAGCCCATCTACGAACTTGACCTTACTCTTGACCCAAAGAATCCTCACACCAAGTTTCATCAAAATATCTCATTCCCTTCGAAAGTTACAGACCGTACAGACGGACAGACGGACAACTTTTTGCGATGTCATAGGTATCCGTCACTAACGTTTTGGGATCCCAAAAAGGATATCGCCGCATATCATTCGTTTGTATTGCTGATTTTTGTTCTGTTGTTGATGTTTTCGGTCGTAATTACTTTTCCTTTCTCTTTACTCCCCTGTCTTCAAGTTTTATATTTACAGTGGTTGCAGAGGCGCGCAGTGCAGCAAAAGCTTGACCGTTCAAAAGAATGACCCTCAACAAATTAAATTAAATTTCCAGCAACCACAAATATCTTATCGGAGCAAGTTACTTCTTAGGAATTGCTGGACCAAAAAGCTAATATTGAAAATTAACTTTAGAAAAAGATACTTTGTTCTGCTCGATTGACAATTCCTAAGAAGTAGCTTAAATATCCAAACATGACACCTAAAGCTGCTAGAAACTTTACTAACTCAATTGCAGGTTTACTCCCAAGCCACAGCCAGAAGAAGGGAAGGGCTACTTGAGAAATACAGAACGAGCTGCAGCAGTCATAAGACCCTACGGCCTACTATCGCTTGGCAACGTCCTCCAGTACCCATTTGACAACCTGGTTAAACAAGTTCTCATAGCAAAACCCTCGTGGCGAAGGTGAACTGGTGGCCAACTCACGAAGTGTTAACCGACCGCAAAAACAGACCAAGAGACTGTAACCGGTTTCCGCAACTTTGACAGAAGTTGGGATGGCTCCTGATTGGTTTTCGCCCAAGAGCTGACGCAAAATCGAGATGGCTAGGGTACCACGGGTGGGGATGAAGATCCTTGGACGCCGGGTGAGGCGGCAAACGTCCTGGGCCTATCACAAATATGTATCTGCGGAGAAAACCGCTTTGTCCCGGTTTCCCCTCTCAACTGAACGGAAATAAATACAGAAAATATGGCTAAAATCTGTATGCAATGTATCGAAATCAGATGATGATCATATCTTTAAGCTCTCATTGCGATTCAAGAAAGACATCGGCAGGTGGAACTTTGGAAATCCCATTATGGAGACGTGGAACCAACTTCCGTCTCACGTCGTTGCCAGCCCATCAGACGCCTTCAGAAGTGCACTCGACGAATATGCTGGAAACGACAAGTATTATTTCGACAACTTTCGTATAGAAAAACATGGTTAATTAGTTTCAGTTAGTTTTCTAGAAACTTGGGTAATTTTTTGCTATAAGTAATAATAATACCAACAAAAAAGAGGACATAATCTCGGAATACCTGGAAACAGGTCTTGATTTGCCTGATGCTGAAATTCCTATACACATTTTGCTGTTTTTGTTGCCTACCCCTGGGATTTTTTGGATGGTATTTTGCAAAACCCCTTCAGACCTATAAAAGTCCAGGCCAGTTCCTAGAAACTGTGACGTATGCCGTCAGGGAAGAGGTTGGTACACTTGAATAATCTCAAGTTTCCGTATAGGGATTTTGGTACATCTCTCCAAATTGGCCCTTTGAAGTTTAAGGACCCCCTCCGAACCTGATAAACCCTGTCCCTGACTTTTCCCTTTACAAAGGGTCCCCTGTGTGGAATTCAGGTCATTTGAGAAATTAGACCCGACCTGCCAGGACAAAGGCAATGGGAGAGACATATCTCTTAACCTTGTTAGAGAAAGCACTGCAGAAACAGGCGATTTACTGGAGCGGAAACTCGGGAGACGCTCCTTGAACTTTCCGTGGTAAGACTTAGCCTTTTCTAATTTCAATTTCAGGAACTACTCATTCTGACATATGAGTGGCTTGAAATAAAATAGGGTGTAACACCAGCTTCTAATTTGGTAATGACGTGGAGCCGTTCCTTGTCAGTGACGTCCAGGATTGCAGAACTGCCGGACAGTTAAGTTGTTACAGGCTGTATATATAATATATTGTCCAGGTGTTTTATCTATGTGACGTACAATGTCACGAAACAATAAAATTATACTCATAATAAGACTGGTACAGGATAAAACAGTTCATGAGAAAATAAAAGGTATCTATGTGGAAGACACTGGGCCTCGAGAAATATATTTCGCGCCGAGGTTATCGATTGAGTCCTTTAGGGCCTTAGAGAGGTTGCAGCGTACACTGTCAGAAATTTCATAACAGATCGCGCATAACACTTTCAAGAATAACACCTTTTCACTTAGAAATAAAGTGTTATGACCAATTAAGTTTACACTATTTCGTGCCTAGATCTCCAACAACACCTTCAATTGGTAAAAATACTACACTGTCAGAAGTTACATAACGACAACAGAAGGATGCCCAGTTTCAACAGTCCTACACTGTCAGAAGTTACATAACGACAACAGAAGGATGCCCGGTTTCAACAGACAACACTTTGGGATGTTATCTGTTAAGTTTCTTTCGTTCCCGTTAGTATTTTTACCAATTGAAGGTGTTGTTGGAGATCTAGGCACGAAATAGTGTAAACTTAATTGGTCATAACGCTTTATTTCTAAGTGAAAAGGTGTTATTCTTGAAAGTGTTATGCGCTATCTGTTACGAAACTTCTGACAGTGTACCCGACGAAAACGTTTTCATGATACTTTCTTGATTGACTAAACACAGCTTTCCAAGAAAGTCTGATCGGAAATGTGTATTGGCCAAACTTTTCGAAAAAAATGAAGTTTCGTTTCCTATTGGTCGTTTTTTTATATTATATATCTTTGCGTCATAGCCGACAAAGACAGTGCGGGACTCTTCTTTTTTATGGTACGACTTTAAAGCCTTCCAAAACCCATTTCAAATTTCACTTTGTTCCAAAACTGTGCTTAATCAATCACAAAAGGGTCGGAGAAATGTTTTCCAGTATTTAAAAGTTTATAATTTTCACCAATCGCCGACAATTCAGTCTCAAATTTGAAAACCCTACAGCCTACCTCGCAATTTTAAGTTCTTCGTTCTAACTTTCTCTGACGATGGCGAAAAATATCCGTTTTCGTTGGGTAAAGTGCAGTCTCTCTATTGACTGAATTGTGACCTTTTGGGGCGGAAGCCTGTTCTGGAAAGACCTCCGTCAATGTTCCTGGTAAAGCGTTGCTAACTCAACTTCAAGTTGTGAACTTGAAGGCAGTTTGGCTTTAACTGGATACAATACCTTAAAACGTTCCCCAGCAGACTAAACTTATAATATACTTCGTCTCCGAAACTAACTTTAACTAATTAAATGACTTGGTGTTGTAGAACCACCAACAAGCCCCTGCCCCCCCTCCCCCCAACATTATTTATTTTCTGTTAGTTGTAAATAATGTTGACTCATGTACTACAAGATTTTTAGGAGGAAAATGATATGAAGTTAGGCTACAGAAAGACGTACTCAAATCTAAGGTTAGGTTAAGGTCCGTACCAGGAATGTATTTCGGGGCTAACCCCCCCCCCCCTCGGATACGGCCCTGGTTAGGTCTATCCCGGCAACAAACCAAGGTTCTTTTTAAGTATTTTTTTTTAGTAATCATACGGAAAAGATTCTTCTGGTAACTAATATATTTTTAAAATACTCACCATTCACCTTAAAAAAAGAAAAAAGAAAACGTGAAACGGTGGAATTTTCTTATTTCGAATAAAATGTGATTTTTCCACTCTCCTAAACTACTCTTTTCCCTGGTCCATCCGGCTAAAATAGGATTCTTTAGCAATGGGAGATCTTAAATTGGCATTCATCATCACCACATTCATCATTTTGGGGGCAGTCTCTTGCCACCAGTTACCTCAACAATTTCTAAAACCTCACGATCTATAGTCATTTCATTTTTTGCCCGCCCGGTTTTGCGTTTAATTTTCTACTTCTTTTCTTCTTGTCGACTTGTTGTCAACTTATTTAGTTGCCTACGTAACCTATTTCTGTGTTCATATTTATTTGATTTTAGAAGCAACTTTTAGCTTTTGTTAATGTGGCAATTTTTCATTGAACAACTGAACCTTAAAAACCTTTTTTCTTGGAACTAGAACTGAACAATGTGCTTTTCACCTCAAATATGATCGACTCATCTTATTTCAATACAAGGAACTCTTTTCCCTGATTCATTCAAACTCAAATGTGACCCGTTCAACAACTGAATATCTCACCATTTTCGGAAATTCTGACAAATTCTTATATCTTATTTCAGTCCAAGGAACTCTTTCCCCATTCATTCAGACTCGATTGTGACCCGTTCAACAATGGAATATGTCACAATTCAACACCATCATCATCCTTTCCTGAAAATTCTGACAAAATCTTGTTTCTTGTAACTAGACTAAATTATTTTTCTCCATCGTCTTCTAGTTCAGGTTATTATTTTCTTGATCCATAAGTTCCAAGTACGATCCTTCGTCAAGGGGAAATTTTGGCTTCCACAACCATCACCATCATTTTCTCGACAGTCAGACAAAAATCTTTTTCTTATACAAGAAGGAATTATTTACCTTTGACATTTCTAATTTAAAACCAAATATGATCGATTCATCTTGTTTCAGTCGAAATAACTGTTTCCCCTGGTTCATTATGCCCCAACTGTGACCTGTCAGAAATGGAAAATCTCACCACGAACCACCATCATCATCATCATTTCCTGGATTGTCACAACATTTTTTTTCTTATAACCAGAACGAAATATTTACCTCTCAAACTTCTAATTTAAACCGAAAAAATGCCGTTCCCGATCTCCGTCGGTTCAAATAACTCCTTTCCCTGGTCCATTCAGCCCCGATTGTGGTCCTTCCGCAATGGGAAATCTGTGAAATCGGTATTCACCATCACTACTATTTGTCTTCCACATATCTAATTTAAAAACAAAATATGATCGACTAATCTTACAGCTCTTTTCCATGGGCCATTCAGCCCCAATTGTGACCTGTCAGCAATAGAAAGTCATCTTCAAAAGGTCATTGCGGAGAAATATCGTTTATCCCCGTAATGGTAACTTTCAAATTTATGACAACATATTTTCTCGGAGCAGATTCGACGAAATCGGTAAAACATAAAAAAGACCAAATGATTCGATGAGATCCGAGAGGGAAATGTTTATCGGACTTCTTCGTCCTGACTATCGGCTTGTGGATTTCAAGACCTCGCTAGATCCTGTAAGCATGCTATTCATCTCGACTCAAACACTTGACGTCCCCATTCGAAACGTCCTCTGTCGAAACGTCCCCGTCGAAACGTCCCCATGACAAAACGTCCCCACGGCCAAACGTCCCCACTCGAAACGTCCCCTGACGAAACGTCCCCATGGCGAAACGTACTATAGATTTACATCAGACCGGCATTCTCACAAAGCGGAATAATTTAGGACCACGGCCGGGGAATAAGGGATTAAAATCGCCTAGGTATATGAATGTTATCCCGAGCAATTCAGGGTTTATTAATCACTTGGCGACTGCTACAAAATGAGCTACAGGCTGTTACCAACTCAAAAAGCAAAGCCCCATGATCCGAATCCATCTATGAATTTGTTTCATGAACGTAAGCAAACGTTAGCTTTTCTCTTTACTTGTCCCAGAAGGGACGGGACTCGGCCGGCTATGAGCCATTGCAGATTTTGGGGTCACTCTTGACCTACAAGTAAAGCGGTATATCTGCATGCACTTGGTTCTCCAATGACACTGATCCAGAATTCTAGGTTTGGAAGTTTTAAAGTTTAACTGAAAAGGGATGAGATAGGACAATCTAGCTACCCATTACTTAGTCCCTTAAAGTGACACGAAGATCGAATGAAAATGCGGATTTGTGGTACCTCTACGCGCATGTACCTGTGTTGTATGCCTGACTAAAAGAATTTACGAAAAATAAGTTTTCACGCACTTTGAAAAGCAATTACCGGTTCATGAAGGGACCGGTCCTATGTCCGATCTTTCCTGCTTAAATGGAATGTTACCATATCTGTAATGCACACTGAAGTTATTTTACCTCGATCGTGCACCTGAAGATCGAGGCGAACTTAAATATCTATGCTAGGGGACGTTTCGCCACGGGGACGTTTTGTCATGGGGACGTTTTGTCACGGGGACGTTTTGACACGGGGACGTTTTGTCATGGGGACGTTTTGTCATGGGGACGTTTTGTCACGGGGACGTTTCGACGGGGACGTTTCGCCAGGGGACGTTTTGTCATGGGGACGTTTTGTCATGGGGACGTTTCGTCGGTAAGCCGTCTTTATCTTCCGGTCTAGCCCAGATCACGACCGGAATATCAGTGCTAGTTGAAAACCCACAGAACATTCTGGTCCAACATGTCCTTTATCCCTATCAAGACCACCTTTATAAATTTTAATACTTTGCTCTTCCCAAAATATTACGATTTAAATGAGAATGTCGTCGTACCATTCACCTGATAATATTACATTTTATCTCTGTACTAAGCGAACAGGTGGACAAACATATTTTTGGAACTCGAAAATTTCATAGTTTAGCGGGGTTCCGCGGAACCCAGCCGACCTGTCGACTTCCTAGGAAGACGAACAAGGAAATCAATTTCTATATATACGCTATTCTTATCACCGTCGAAATTCCAAACAACCGATAAAGACGATACCCATCAAATTTCCAGTTTTAGGTAGTATATCTGGGTAATATCATGGACCCATAAATTTTTTTTCTGATGCTATCTTGAGCGCACGGAATATAGTTCGAGAAATACCCACGGTCCAATAACGTTCTAGACCAGATAGACAAAATTTGGGATTGGCTGCTGGCGCCTTGAGGGAGGAGTCTCTTTGGCGCACACGTCCAATGAGGCAAACAAGAATGCCGATCGACTCAAGCGGAGATTTTTGGAAACTGGATTTGGTTCGGTCATCATATCAATATAGAGCCATGGGAAATGACAGGCCCCCTGTAAGGAAATGTATGGGTCCCTGTAATATCAAGTATGTACCAAGCAGGAAAACAAAGCAGATAGATCGATTCAATATGTCAGCTTTGACCCCCCTATCGACACTCTTAACCCCTTGACTAGCAACCACCAAGCACTACCAAAATTCCGGGTTATCAGTCCGGAAGGGAAAGTAACAAGAGAGCTCATTTGAAGAAGCTCATATGGCACTTGCAAAGGTGAGTCAGAGGATGAAAGTGGGCATTTGCCGGTTCGTTGGGTTACTGGGATCCTTTTTACTCAAAACCCTTGAGATAAGAATGATCCTTGGCCCTTGGAAATCAAGAGAATGTATCGTTTGAAAAACGACCGACACACATTTTTTTGCGCTTCGCGGTGATGATGCGCACTTTAAGGGAGCAAGGAATTAATTTGTAATCAAAACTATTGCATGACGCACAAATGATCACGGGGTCTTGGGGGTAATGAAAATGTTATCTTCTGTTCATTTTGGAATTAAAACCCTTCCGAAGAAAATGAGATCATGAGCACTTGCACGAATAGGTATCGTTTGATCAAAAGGATTTTTTTTTTTTTACTTTACGGTTAAGATGCGCACTTTAAGGGGCTAGAAATTAATTCGTAAGTAAAAATCTGGTCAACAGTATTTTTTTGCACTCTAAGAGGGCTAGGCATTTTTTGAACTTCAAGAGGGCTAGGAATGTCATTTGTAAGAAAAACCTATGAGATACAAATGATTATGGGCCCTTGTCATGAATCATGAAGATGTCTATTTTTTTTTTAACTTTTCGGTTAGACTTCTAGAGGTAGCCAACTCGCGATCACCGAAATTCCGGACCCCCTTCAACTCCCCCAACAGTGCCCGAATCCAATGTGGTAATGTACATGATTTATCTAGAGCATTTGCTTGTTCTTCCCACCAAGATCCCTCCAGTCTAAGCAGGTCACGACTATTTCCGGCCTCCCTCAACACGGTTATCGGATCCGGTCTGGACAAAAAAAAAAACCCACCAGAGACACATCCTCTGTTCAACTCTTATTTCATCTGAATCCGATTTGGAAAGAACACGAGTCCTTTCCAAAAATAAAGTTTCATAAAGATCAGGATTCCGCCTCCCTCCACTCCCCCACGATGGTCGGATAAGGGAAACGCCTTTTTTTAAGTGAATATTGTCGAGTCAGTGATATGTCTACCAAGTTTTATAGTCCTAGGACATCTGGAAGTAGGCTACTTAACTCGGGATCACTGGAATTCCGGAATCCTCTCCCTTTAACTCCCCCCACAGTGCACGAATACTATCCGCTCCTGCCAACTCTGTATCTAGGGCTTGTGCTTGTTCTTCCCACCATGTTTCATCCCGATCCCCCTACTCTGAGCGTGTCCCCGCGTTTCCCCTCCCAATTGCCCCTAAGTCACCGAAACCGGTCCGGACTTGAGCTGGGACATCTGAGACATGAGGTATTTCCTTATATCAAGTTTCATTTATATCCGATTGCCCTTTCAAAAGTTAAACATATCTCAGTATTCCAGATTCGCCCTCCCTCCTCTCCCTCCATGATGGTTGGATCAGGAAACTGACTATTTCCAAGTTAGTTTGATCAGGTCGCTGATACGCCTGCCAAGTTTCATCGTTCTAACACATCTGGAAGTACCCTAGCTCGCAATCGTGGGACCGACCGACGGAAAAGCGATCGGTATATGGCACTTAGCCGAAGGCCAAGTGCCATAAAACACACTGTGCTGGTCCAGTGTTTTTCTTGGCCCTATTTCGACACCAAACAACTTCAGACAAACTTTTGCTTAAAGCTTGTTCCTGCCTTTTATGTATTCCGCACGGACTATTTGTCTAGCGAGAAAACAAACTTAAGATTAGATTCATTATGTATTTATACCATACACCGAATCTCTAATCGACTAAACTTGGAATTCTACCTAATTTCCGGTTTTGGCCGGATTTCGTTCGAGCTTTCGAAGATGGGCGTAGGCTAAATCACGTACGTTGCTTAGTCATCGATAGTACCGGGAGCCCAAATAAAATATCTGCCCGAATCTTTGTCCTACTTTAAATTCCCCCAACTGAAAAGTTTATATGGTATTTCAAATTTATGAGTTAAATTGAAACTTAACTGAATAAAACAAAATCTGGTTTTAGTCATGGAAAGTACCGAAATCCTTTATTATATCATCCAAACTGAAAAGTTTGAATGTTTATTATTATTTTTTTACTTTTAAATGAAATCAGATGTTTGAAACAAAAACTCTCATCTCTCCTCTAAAAGTATAACTATTAAAACCAAAAACTATTCTGTCGCACTAGGCAATAAAATCAAAGAACCTTCTTCAAACTATATAGCCAACTTATTACTTTAAATACTCTGAATTTGTTGACAAACTGAATCTCAAACCTCACCGAATAAAACATAAACTATTTTTTCTCAGATACAATTTTCAAATAATTCTGAACTCACAAGATCCAGCAGCTGTTTCCACTCCGCGCTTTCCTCTAAGGCTGTATCTTACTTCCCCATTGTCACTTCCCGAACTCTATCTCGAATGTTATGTCGTTTATTTATGGCCAAGTTGGTTTACTAAATCTACCTCTATTCTGTTTTACAGAACTGGATTTCCGTTCCAATTTCACTGGAATCTACCACTCGCCCGAGTATGGTATCAAGAACTGTCAGAAACACAGCTTTCCACAAACACTGGAACCAACATCCCAAAGGATAAGCGAGCAATATTCTCGCTGGAAAGTCAAGTGCATCGGGCGTGATTGCTTTCTAACTAGAAAACGAATTCGAGGGCCACTAAGCATTTTTTAACTGAAAAAGGCTTTCAGAAGCGGAGACGGGCTCAATACATCAATAAAAGTAAGACCACAGGTTTCGGTGGGATCCCAAAAAGGAATATTCAGTGAACTTCTTCATCCAGGCAAGTCGGACTTGTAGAATGTTTTCTGTCTTCGTTGGACCCCGTCAACACGTTTCCGGTACTGGGGCGGTCATCTAGTGGCGCGAAACAGAAACACCCAAATGGGCAAGCTCAATAGTTGCGTTTTTTGCCTTTTCTCCATAGGTCGGTTAACCTACCTATTTGTACTATTGACCGTTTTTCGTCTCGCCGGTCGGTTCGACTGAGCTCTAAACAAGAGCTGTAAGCTCATATGGCACTTGCAAGGCTTGGTAAAATGATGAAAGTAGGAATTCGCCAATGCGTGTGTTTGCTGTGATCTTTTGTAAGCAAAATCCGACTGTTCTTAAGTGAAAATGATATGCCTGCCAAGTTTCATCGTCCTAGTCAGTTCTTGTCAGGATCACCGGAATTCCGGAACCCTCCCTCAAACTCCCCCACAGTACTCGGATCTGGTCCGGTCTTGTCAATTATGTATTTAGGGCTTGTGCTTATTCTTCCCCCAAAGTTTCATCCAGATCCGTCCACTCTGAACATGTCAAACAATTTCCGCCCCCCCCCCCCAACTCCCCCCAGTCACCAGATCCATCCCGGACTTGAAGTGTGACGTCTGAGACACGAGATCTTTCCAAATATCAAGTTTTATTAAGATCCGGTTCCCCGTTCACAAGTTATAAATACGTCAACATTCCGGATTACCCCTCCCTCCATCCCCCCGGTGGTCGGATCGAGGAAATGACTATTTCCAAGTTAGTTTGGTCGGTTCCCTAATATGCCTGCCAAGTTCCATCGTCCCAGCACATGTGTAAGTATCTGAAGTCGGGATCACCGGAATTCCGGAACCCTCCCTCCAACTCCCCCCACAGTGCCCGGATCCGGTCCGGTCTTGTCAATGTATCTAGGGCTTGTGCTTGTTCTTCCCACCAAGTTTCATCCCGATCCGTCCACTCTGAATATGTCCAACTCCCCCCAAAGTCACCGGATCCATTCCGGACTTGAAATGTGACATCTGAGACACGAGGTCTTTCCAAACTTCAAGTTTCATTAAGATCCGATTCCCCGTTCAAAAGTTATAAATACGTCAATATTCCGGATTCCCCATCCCTCCACTCCCCCCCCGGTGGTCGGATCGGGGAAGTGACTATTTCCCAATTAGTTTGGTCGGGTCCCTGATATGCCTGCCAAGTTTCATCGTCCTAGCTCATCTGGAAGTACCGTAACTCGAGATGAGTGGCCTGACAGACCGACCGACCGACCGAAAAATGATCGGTATATGGCACTTGACCGAAGCTGCAAGTGCCATAAAAACAGCTTATAAGAAAAAATGGCGTCTTCCGGTCGCTGGCGCCTATCTCTCCAATGAGAATTTTGAATTTCGCGCCGTGCCAAGAGCGTCGGTCGGTTGGATGGAGCTCCCGCCTCAGTCCACAGGTCGGTTAACCGACCAGCAAACGGAGCAAAAAAAAACAGCTTATTAAAACTTAGGTCGGTTAACCGAAAGAAGAAAACGACTTTATAGTGGGAAATCTTGTAGGTCGGTTAACTGGATGATGGCAAAAAACGCAACTAATGTCAGATCTTAACAAGAAAACTGGAAAAAAGGAAAAACATTCACCTGGTATATCAATAAAAAAATACAGCAACTTTAATTCAACTTCAACTCTTTCAATCTTTTTGTTTTTGAGGTTTTTCTGTCATTTTGATTGTCTTAAAGCACAACTCTTACTAGAAATAATCTTTTCCCGATGAAATGGATCAGAAAAAAACATTTTCGAAAATACCATTACTTTCCATCTGGAATCAGCGATTTTCTTGTTAGCGCCTGTCGACTATGTCCAGCCTTCCTGCTCTCCGACGCGGCGGCTGGCCGCAAAACATTTGAAAACTGATCGCGCCGTGGTTAGAAAGTGTGAAAACTAAGCAAATAAAAGAAGTAATAAACAAAAGCTTCTCAGATCCTTATGTGTGAAAGACTTGTCAGCAGGCGTCGATGATCCCGGCAAACGTTTCGTTGTGTGACGGGCAAAACTCGGCAAGGCCAAAAAAGCGCTAAAATTTCGTAGGCACAAAACGAAACAATGGAGAAAGGTAGGGATTTTAGAAGCTTGTAATTCTGTATGGAAGCTAGATATATTATAAAAAGCCGAATAAGCAAGAGGGGTCCTTTAAAGTTTAACCGAAAAGGGCTAGGATAGGACAGTCTAGTTACCCATCACTTATTCACTTAAGTTGGCTTGAAGACCCGCTGAAAATGAGTTACTTCGCTGTTCCGCTATTCACGAATAATCGATTTTCAAATAATGGAATTTCCGTGTGATTTGTGGTGCCAACATTTTTGTTGTATGCCTTACGAGAAAGATTTACCATTTTTTTTTGTTCAGGCACTAAGCAATCGTCACCAATCTCACCACTGCCCACTGAAAAGCCGCATTTTTGTTGAGATTAAAATTTCCCACGTCATAGTAGAATTTACGCTGTGGGGACGGACGGAGATATTCTGAGCCTCATAACTAGAGCAGATAGTGAAAAATCAAAAAATCCCTTCGCAGAATTCAAATAATTCAGTGTATCCACTTAAATGACACACTAATAAGTTGGCTTTTCAGTTAAGCTTTAACAATAACCAAAATTACAATAAGAAATGGTGTATCCGCTAAGCCATCGTATACTAACTGAAGAATAATCCGGCAGGGTTTAACGGAATCTTTGTCATAAAGGTTGATGCTAAGTAAGCTGCGAATAATGTTGACCGATGCTAGGATTATTCCCCAAAAAGGGTACAGTAGGGTTTAAAGTAATCATCCGTGTCAGCCGGTAATGGTTTCTTCAATGCCAATCAGTTCACTCCTTTAATTAGGTTAGAAAAATGACGCAGCGCAAAGTTCACGGAAACTTGGGACCGCGCTCATTTGACAAAAATAACACTTCGACTGACCACGCTACGACGCTATTTGAATTTCACCGCGTCATTTGTGCCAAATGAAGCTCGGAGGCGCTGTGCGCAGTGAAACATCATTTCTCTTATATCGAAACAATATTTTAAAATTTACCTTCGTTACATCATTTCAATGTCCAAATTCATTTGATAACATCTGCAATCTGCAACTTCCGTTAGTTTTGTTGCAAGGATTGAAGTTTCAAAATCTACTTAAAGGCCATTCACAAGAATGCAAAATGCCGTTCCGGCCATTTCTACCGCCTATTCCGTTGACTGTGCCATTGCCCAGAGCCACCGAATGGATGAAATAACTATAAGTATTTATTGAAAAATAGTCCTGTTTTAGTGTAATTTTAATATGTGATGTGTAAGATCACAAAGTAAACAAATTGACTGATACGTGCTTTAAGCTCTTATGTTTCCGAATCGAAGATATATTGTATATCTATCGTATGTCTTTCAGAACATACTATCCGAGAGGCGCTATATCCGGCATTTTAGTTTTTCATTATTTTAATTATGTTTTATTGTGTATTACGTTTTGTTATTAGCCGACATTTAAATTATGTCGAGCTACCACAAGTTTGAAATGCCGGAGAAGTAAACAGACGCATTTTTGTTGGGTTTTCCAGCCCGTTTAAGTGACTTCTTGGCGAGATTTTATTATTTCAGCCTCACGGTCATGAATTTTATCAGCACTATGGTGGAACTCGGCTAATATTGGCATTAGAGCATATTTAAAGAATAACCCGAGAACCAAGCTTCTTCCTCCGCCAACCAAAGAAAAATCTTCCAAATCTTTCATCTTCATCCGTCCAACATTACATAAACCATTTTAACTGTACATAATTTTTATTTTCGTTTCATATTCTTTGCTTGTGTGTGATTCGTATTGTTCGTAAGTGTTTTTTTTTTTTTCTGCCGGTGTTAGCCAGGTGCTATTGAGGTCAAAATAGAACTGATTGATTTCGAAGCACTGTGACACCGCTTCCCGAATGTGACGAATGACGAGAGACTGAAAATGGCTATTTCCTTTTCGCTGACAAATTTACGTTTCTTCCTGTCTTGGCAGGATTTAGGCGGAAGTACTTTCAACAAGTTTAGTTTTCGAAACTTGACAAAACTATTCCGGGAAATTTCATGAACACCCGGTAATCCGATTACTGTGGAAATTCCCTCCACTGTAAACACTGTAACGTACTTTGCAGGAGTGATTCTAGTGCAAAAACTTCTATGGGTTTAGTACATTATCAATGAGCTTTCGTTTCCGGCCTAAATGGATCAGGCCGTTGGACCTACATGCGGATTAGGCCTACTTATAGGAACTTTATCCAGACGTAGAAATATAAGTTTTTTTCCATTCTTTGGTGTGAGTTTCCAGAACGATAAGGTATTCGTTTTCCGTAGTGCTTGTAAAACTCATAATGTGGAAAATTTAGGCTTTCGAACACGAAGCGGAATGTCATAGGCTACATCTCTAACGTATTTAGGTATTCAAATAGGAAGGGATATGACGTCAACTGGTCAATGCTGATCGATCCTCGAAACACATAAGGGCAGGAGATTTTTTGTTACTTGTTTACAAATTATCTCAGCTGAAGATTTTACCCACATGAGGGAAAACAAAAATCGTTTAACGAACGTCTATATGTTCAAAGGACCCATCTTGCTCATGCTACCATTATAATATATCTCCTAAATGAGGGGATACTCACTTCACAAACCCGTGAACAATGGGTGCCGGATACTGAGTATCCCATCGGTCCCCAACTGCTCCATCTACTCTCGTTTAATCCATCACGCCATTCAGCTTAATGGTGTCCACGATTTTATTCACGAATTTTTGCAGGCGCAATTAAAAATTCAGTTTTCCTGTGTTCATGTTAATTTTTGTTGGTGTTAGTGTTAGGTGCTAGTGCTCCCTTTATTTCTTTTTACTCCGCTGTCACCGTGTGCATTTGGCGGGTTACAGATAAATATTTATTCATGTATTCTGAATTTCTCATGTCAGTTTTATAAACCAACATTTGCCATGTTTGGCTTCTTTGAAGATCGATCAGGTTCCCGACTATGGATTCCAAGGAGCTCATTAGTAAGAAAGACCGGTAATACCAATATTTCCATGTTTCTGGTTGAAGACACAGGGGTCGAACACGGCTATAAAAAATTTACTGCAAGTAAGACCAAAGAGTTCCATGTTTCTGATTGAAGTCAAAGGGGTTGAGCACGGCTATAAATATAACTGCGAGTAGTACTTTAACGAGCATCTAAACGACTGTA
Source organism: Branchinecta lindahli (assembly GCA_023053555.1). Taxonomy (NCBI): domain Eukaryota; kingdom Metazoa; phylum Arthropoda; class Branchiopoda; order Anostraca; family Branchinectidae; genus Branchinecta; species Branchinecta lindahli. The sequence goes on along the minus strand of JAKZAO010000009.1, from coordinate 32,941,011 downwards.
TTCTAGATATATCAAATTTACTACTAACATACCTGTGCAAGTGCCAAAAGAGGTGTCAGCTCTTCTTTCAAGATAGATAATGATTGGAAAGGAAAAGACATCTTAGAATACTCGGAAAGAAACAGTAGGCTTTCTGGAGCTGTGTGTCTTTCAAAGTAGGCTACACTATTACTGTTTATGTTCGTTCCAATACAGAAAACTAGACGAATATTGTAAAACTAAAGCTCTTCACAGTTTTGGCTATTTTAAGCCTTTTCCGAGACACATTGACTTCTGGCAAAAACTTGGCAAAATTCAGATAACCAGTTTTACGCATCAACAGCATGATACGAGAACACTCGTCCGGAGCATAATGCAAATGGAAAATAGTGAACTGCGGCAAGTGCAAAGATTAGTGAGCTGTCGTTAGCGGGTTCAGAATGTAAGAAGCAACCGCATTTGATTTTTCGGTTTCGGTTAGCGTCGTTTTCGTTTGCGGTAGAAGTAAACGTTTATTCTGAAGTCGATCGGAGCATGGATAAGGGGGTAATAGTAGGCTATATGTTGAAACCAAATAATAAATATGAGCTTATTTTCTCGCCGGACAATTAGATCGACCGGAGTCCGGCCAAATCTGGAAATTCGAAGAAGCAAAAGAAAATTCTGATGTCGCTAAAAAAAATTGCTGAGAAGGGTAGGTTTACCCGATAAAACACACGATGAATCAGGAAATCGGCTACTATTTGTTCTCGCATCGAACGAACAGTCCGGTTGGAATATACCCAAAACGCCTGATTGTTTGATATGCTTTTCCTGGAAAGTATGACTTAGTGGCTGTTGTTCAGTGGTCTGTTAGAATGAACACTCCTTGAGCCTAAGCTGAGTGGGAAACGTATATTCAAACAATGGCTAGAAACAGAAGCTGCAATGATCTTATAAATATTATTGATATTACTGGTTCGTTTCTTCCAGTCCAGTAAAATCCTGACCTGATTTATTGTTGCCCTGACGGGGACCCTTGCAAAGAAGGGCCAAAATATCGCTGCATAATCATCGTAGCTGACTATCCATTTTTCGCCATCGTTTGAATATCTGTTAGAATGGTATCAATTGTGTAGGGGTTCGGCCAAGAAAGATCAACTGAAACACCTAATTATCTGCATTAAAAGATCGACGAATATTTCCCTTTGCGATCCCATCGAAACCTTTGGCCTTGTTGTTTATAGTCATTTACATATATTTTTGTCCGTGATTTTGCAATTCCTATTTATACAAGATTATTATGTATATATAAACGAATTTTATTTATATAAACGATTTTCTGGACATAATAAACAAAATAAAACAAAACAAAAACAAAAAGAACACGTACCTCTGATAAATATTATTTATCTTATATGGTTTTGCGTAAACCGACAGTTGAAATTTAATGTATGTCACCGTAAGAAGAGGAAGAAGATATTAAATAAAATAGATTTGCCTCGCAGAAGATTTGTCCGTTTGTTCAAGACAGACCCTGGATATGAGAGAAGAAAATAATATTGCCTTCGATGAAAGCGTTGCATAAGTAAGAAAAGAGAGAAAAATTCCGCATTTTCACGCTTGTGCCAGTCTGAAGGAGTCCGCTGCAGCTGTGGAAAAGTCGAAGTAACATAAGGGTTTCAGTCTGAAAGAAAGTCACAATCGTCACTACTGGAAGTGTCCGTGCTAAATTATTAGATCTGTAAGATAAGTGAAGGTCTCTCTCCAGATAATAGAACGTTAAAAGTACGGACGCTTAAGAAAAGTAGAGATGATCATTTAGAAGCACACGTTACTGAAAAATAGGATAAATCTACTCACGTTCTTTTGCCACGTAATCATGTTCGGTTCAGGATTCGCAGTGACGTCACACTCGAAGTATACATCATCACCTTCCTTGACCTTGTTGGGTTGTATACCTCGCCCAAGCTTAATCTCAAGAAATGGCGGATCTGGAAATTTTAGAAATAAATTAGATCTGGACTATACTTAAATCTGAGACATTTACACCCTCCTTTTGCGACTTGAAAAGGAGTCACCAAAAGAAATTTTAGGTTTCTGACAGTGTAACAGGAACCTAATAGGAGAGCCTTGAGAGATTTCGAAGAACCTTGGGCAAGTGGATAACCATGGTGTCAAAATCAGACAGTCAGCTCTTGCTGAGCTCGACTCGGTCACACAGCCTCTAAAGTAGGCAAGTTGTTCTACCCGTATGGAAATAATTCAAGTCGTAAACGATCGTTTTTTTACAATTGTATTATGGGACATTCCGATCGTAAACGATCGTTTTTTTACGATTGGAAACAGTTGTTTGCGATTGGAAACAGTTGTTTACGATTGGAGACAGTCGTTTACGATTGAAAACAGTTGTTTACGATCGTATTTTTACGATCGTAAACGATCGTTTTTTCCCAATTGTATTATGGGACATTCCGATCGTAAACGATCGTTTTTTTACGATTGGAAACAGTTGTTAACGATTGTATTTTTACGATCGGAAACGGTTGTTTCCAATCGTAATTTAAGGGCCGGGAACTGTTGTTTCCATCGAATTTTCACGATCGGGAACGGGTGGTTCCCGACTGGGTGTTTCAACTTACCCTGCGTCCCTGCACCCCCACCCCTAGCCTAGTCCCTGGCCCTGAACTGCAACGACTTCTATCCAAGTATTCCAACCCCAACTAACCTTTCATTTTCTGTGATAGTATCGATGGATATTTGCGTTGTTGCATATAGAGGCAAATATTCCCGAATTATCGATTAAACGGCAACACTCTTAAAAAATCACCAGAGGAAGGTTTAGCACCATAGAGGGGACTTCGACTGCGAAAGATGCTTTTGAAATATTTTGCGCTTCAAAAAAAAGTGAAAGTAGCAAAAACACGGATGACAGTTCTCAACTTCAAGCATTTCCACGGCTTTTATTTATTTATTATAAATAAACAACTGTTTATGACAACATGTGTATGTAAACAGTTGTTTATGATCGGGATTTCAGATTCTCCATTTTTGTTAAACTTTTCGATCGTTTGCACATTAAAAAAAGAATTAACTTCCCTTCTATCGTTGTTGAGATTCAGGTCTTGTTTCAGGTCTTGAAAACCGAACCAAATTTTCCCGATTGAAAACGACTGTTTCCGATCAGAAACAACTGAAAACGATCGTAAACAGTTGTTTTATGACACTTGAAAAAACAATTATGCAAAACTAAAAACTAATCAACTTTCTTATTGCCGTAGTTAGAAATCAGGTCTGTATTTATCGTCCTGAAAATAAAAACAATTGTTTCCGATCGAAAACAGTTGAAAACGATCGGAAACAATTGAAAACGATTGTTAAATTACGATCGTGAAAAAACGATCGTAAAATTACGATCGTAAAAAAACGATCGTAAAAAAACAATCGTAAAATTACGATCGTAAAAAAACAATCGTAAAATAACGATCGTAAACAACCGTTTCCAATCGTTAACAATTGTTTACGATCGAAAACAACTAAAAACGATCGTAAACAGTTATTTAATGACACCTGAAAAAAACGATCGTAAACAGTTGTAAAATTATGATTGAAAACAGTTGTTTCCGATCGTTTACGATTGGGATTTTAGTTTCAGCTTTTTGTTAAACTATTTTGATTATGCAAAACTAAACACTAATCAACTTTCTTATTGCCGTAGTTAGAAATCAGGTCTGTATTTATCGTCTTGAAAATAAAAACAATTGTTTCCGATCGAAAACAGTTGAAAACGATCGGAAACAATTGAAAACGATTGTTAAATTACGATCGTAAAAAAACGATCGTAAAATTACGATCGCAAAAAAACGATCGTAAAAAAACAATCGTAAAATTACGATCGTAAAAAAACAATCGTAAAATTACGATCGTAAACAACCGTTTCCAATCGTTAACAATTGTTTACGATCGAAAACAACTAAAAACGATCGTAAACAGTTATTTAATGACACCTGAAAAAAACGATCGTAAACAGTTGTAAAATTACGATTGAAAACAGTTGTTTCCGATCGTTTACGATTGGCATTTTAGTTTCAGCTTTTTGTTAAACTATTCTGATTATGCAAAACTAAACACTAATCAACTTTCTTATTGCCGTAGTTAGAATCAGGTCTGTATTTATCGTCTTGAAAATAAAAACAATTGTTTCCGATCGAAAACAGTTGAAAACGATCGGAAACAATTGAAAACGATCGTTAAATTACGATCGTAAAAAAACGATCGTAAAATTACGATCGTAAACAACCGTTTCCAATCGTTAACAATTGTTTACGATCGTTAACAACTGTAAACAATTGTTAACAATTGTAAACGATCGTTAACATCTGTTTACGACTTAATTATTTCCATACGGGTAGTTCTTTGTTTATTTGTTAGTTTAGTGCAGGGCCGTATCCAGGAATTTATTTCGGGGGGGGTTTTGCTCGCGGAATTTATTTCGGGGGGGGGGGTTTGCCCACGGATCGGACCAAAAAGTACAAAAAATACATAGATCAGAGGTTAAAACCTACAAAAAACTATTACTTTTGTGGGTTTCGGGGGGGGGTTTGAACCCCCTAACCCCCCTGGATACGGCCTTGGTTTAGTGTGATTCTTTTTTTTTCCCTTTGTTATACTCCATTTGTCACAGTTTGTGTTTAGAATGGGTTAATAAAATCATTCATTCATTCATCCATCCATTCATTCATTCATTATCGAAAATTAAACTTCGCCTGAAGAAGAAACGCAGAAATCATCTCATGTGTTTCAAGGTTCAAGGTTTTAATTTACACTTCTGTATAACAGAAATATAAAGAGGGTCAAGTCGGAGACACATAAAGTTTTAGTTTACTTTTCTTCTCGAGTCCTCAAAATAATGATTCTAGGTCCAGCAACTGGTTCACCATTAAAATGGTGTCATTCGAATGAAGACGGTGAAAACGCAACTGGTGGAACATAATGAATAAATACGCAATGTCCGTATCCAAAGATAAACTCCCTAATCCCAATAAAATTGTCAGCTTTGTTTCACACTCCGTTGTGGGTCACTGTCAAGAAGAGAGGAAAGTTCGTACTAAACATTCCTATCCTCAATAACAGCTCCGCAGATGACATCCAAAATATTCGGAAGGATTGACTGTTTACATGGTGACGTTAAAACTCACATATATTCTACTGCTAATGTATTCTTAGAAAATTCATTCTGCTAACGAGATATATTTAGGAATCCCGGAATCGCCAATCTGGGCAAAAACAGAGGCAGACGATGCGCAAGGGATTAGAGACTCGTCAAATGAAGGAAGAGAATGCATCACATTTATTTTTTATTAGTTTATTATTTATTTCGCGCTTTTTGGTTCCAGCGGAGTAAAAAAAAACAAAGTAAAAGCTGCATATTAAAACACTAAACAAGACAAAATAAATAAACATGGCTGCATTCTTCACATACGGGACACTTTAAAAACACACTAAATACACTTAAAATTTTTACAAACGGGGGAGGTACATTTTTACAAACGGGGGTGGTGGAGGGTAAGCAGATCTGATGCTACCCTGAACACTAAAATTAACTTTTCGGAAGAAGGTGTTGTTATTATGAACCTCTGCCTTATTTCAGCCCCAAAAGTCTGAGCTGGTGGATTAGTTGGGAAATCTGTTCAACTGAAGGTGAAGAGCAATACAAAATTTTAACCAATCTGGGAACCGCTGTACTTGAGAGAAAATCATAAGAAAAGTCAGCACTTTTCGTTCCCTAGTTATTTAAACGTTCTTAACTCTTACGTAACGAAAAGGACTTTCGATTCATTCCGAGACGCCGACTTTCAATTAATCGTAAGAGCCTTCTAAGAACCATTGGAACAGAGAATGTAGCGACTAACCAACTTAGAGGGGACATTCGATTTCCAACACTTCACGGATTTTATCAGAAAAGAACACAACCACGTTCTGCTCGAGTGCTTCCTGGTAAGATCCGAAGGAAAGGAAAGGGGAAGTCGAGGACAAGTGGTTTTGAGGAGTGGAACAGTTGTGAAAATAGGTCAGGCATGAATCACACCAAGTGCTGAATTCTCATATTCCAGTTTAGAGCCAGCATGCGGGATTGTTCTTATTAGTCGCCAGGACACACTTGGGGGGTGGGGCATGCCCCATCCCAGATTTCGGAAGGCCACAAATCTCCCACCTTGTTAGACATGCCATTCAGCCGTCTAAGTTTTCGACCTTACTTTTTGCCCCCCCCCCTCTCCGCTTGCGGTTTGCTGAAACGGCGTCTCTGCTCATCACAATCGTCAGCGATCATCGCAATCAACCGTTTAAATATAGCTCTGCTGCGATATGTTTAATTATACTCCATCCTAAAGATGAGAGTTTCGCACTACCCTTCAATTAAACAAGAGCTAGAACTCATGGCATTTGGCTGGGACAGAAGACGACTGTGGGAATTTGTCAACTCGCGGATTTATTGTAATCCTGTGTAAGTAAAACCCTTGAGCCCCGAATGCCCATATTCCCTTGGGGACCATGAAAATGTATCGTTTAGTCAAAAGTTTTCTTGCACTTTGCGATGATGATTTGCACTTTAAGGGAGCTAGGTGTTCCTTTGTAGCTTTATGCACAAATATGATCATGGGCCCTTGAGGAGTAGTGATTTTTTGTTTGCGGTTAAGATGCGCACTCAAAAGCAGCCAGAAATTCATTTATAAGCAAAACCTATGAGGCAAAAATGATTCGAACCCTTGGGGATCATGAAAATGTTTAGTTTGCTAAAGAATATTTTTTTTTACTTTGCTATTAAGATGAGTACTTTAAAGAAATCATTTGTGAGCACAACCCTTGAGGGAATGATGATCATTAGGGTGGAGCTTATTTTAAAAATTTTGGAAATATTATTTTCTTACCCCCTTAAGTTGTTCCATATCACATGAAAACATTATAGAAAAAGTTTGAGCCACTTAAAATAATGTTTGGGGGTAGCTCAAGTACATCAAAGATTAAGAAAAAAAAGAAAAAAGAAGGATTTCTAGCAACTTGTATTTTGCTTAAAAAACACATAAACAAAATTGTTTAGTTCCTATTTATGGGAAACAGACAGAGTCTGTACCTCTACTGCAGACAGAGTCTGTTTCCTGATATCGGGATAAACTGTGCGGTGTTCCTGCTATCGGGATAAACTCTGCGGTGCTCATTGACAACTTGCAGCAGAAATTGCAGCTGGGACTCATCTTGGGTTATAAAACCGCTGTACTCTTGAATGAGTGCTACTCCTCGCTCAGCGTGGCCATTGACAACTTTGAGTGACCTCACAGTTTCTGACGCTAGCTTGTAGTCGTGTCTATCCTTCCACAAGTCTGGATCAACTGTGAGAAATCCATCCGGAAGATCCATCATTTGAAAAAGTTTTGCTGACTTTGCTGTAACAAAATGTTCCAGGTTTTTGTTCTTGGCTGAATCAAGATCAACGGTGATCCGCTTGGTATAGTCCTGTTCCTGGTCGTCTTCACTCTGAATGGCACTCACCATCAGTCTCTTCGTCGACGAACTGACGCGACTGTCGAAGAAAGCCAAGCCAACGAGTTCGGGTGACAAATACTACAAGTGACCGGAAATCTTGTTTGATGTGGCCTTTAAGATTGCCAAATAGGTCACTGTACGGAGCACCTGGGGCTAAAGGTGCAGAGATCCAAGCTTTCAGGTACACACGTACTGCAAACACACACACGTCATGCAAACCTCTTTCTTCTGTGAGAGTCAGTCTAAACTGAGCCTTGAACATCCAGATCTTTAAACTGTAGCCTATATCACTTTGCTCATCCAACTTGCTCATTTTTCTTGGTGCTGCTTCTGCGAGAGGGGTAGGCTACGATTCATGTCACCCGGAGAGATGCACCATGCCAGATGGATGAGCAAACTGATATGGGCTATAGTTTAAAGATCTGGATGTTCAAGGCTCAGTTTAGACTTACTCTCTCAGAAGAAAGAGGTTTTGGATGATGTGTGTGTGTTTGCAGAACGTGTGTACCTGAAAGCCTGGATCTCTGCACCTTTAGCCTCAGGTGCTCCGTACAGTGACCTACTACTACTGAAGTCGCTGTTCGAGTACTCGTCCATCCATTTGGCAATCTCAAAGGCCACATCAAACAAGTTTTCCGGTCACTTGTGGTATTTGTCACCCGAACTTGTTGGCTTGGCTTTCTTCGACAGTCACGTCAGTTCATCAACGAAAAGACTGATGTTGAGGTCCTGCAATTTTTGCTGCAAGTTGTCTATGAACAGCGCAGAGTTTATCCCGATAGCAGGAAACAGACTCTGTCCGGTCAACCATAAATAGGAACTAAACAAATTTTTTAAATATGTTTTTTAAGCAAAATACAAGTTGCTCGAAATCCTTCTTTTTTTCTTTTTTTCCGAATCTTTGATGTACTTGAGCTACCCCTAAACATTATTATAAATGGCTCAAACTTGTTCTACAATGTTTTCATGTGATATGGAACAACTTAGGGGGGTAAGAAAATAATATTTCCAAAATTTTTAAAATAAGCTCCACCCTAATGATCATGGACACCTGTAAATAATAAAAATGCATCTTGTGACTAAAAGTTTTTTTTGGGACGAGAAGAGATACCTATGCCTTCGTAATAGTTGTCCTTCTGTCCGTCCATCTGTCGGTAGCATGATAACTCTCGAAGGGAATGAGATATTTTGATGAAACTTGGTGTGAGGAATCTTTGGGTCAAGGGAAAGATCGAGTTCGTAGATGGGCTCTGTAGCTCAACATTTAGGGCTGGGGGAGGGACTTCAAATTAAGGGGCGAAAAGATTTTTTTAACGGCTAATGAGATAGTCGATTTAGGTGTAAGAAGACATGCTGAACACGAACATGAAAACCATTTTCTTGCAGGACAAGTAGTTCGCCCGGAATCCAGCCGAAACCAGAAAGTTTGGTGAAAGTAAAAGTTTTATATAAAGTTGATTAGATGTTCGGTTTAGGGGTAAAAAGACATGCTGAACATTTCTATGAAAATCACTTTCTTGTCGGAAAAGTAGTTCGTCCGGAATCTGTCCGAAACCAGAAAGTTTGTTAAAAGTAAAAGTTTTATCTGAAGTTGATTATAGATGTTCGATTTAAGGGTAAGAAGACATGCTGAATTCACTTTTGACAATGATTTTCTACACGGTTCGCCCAGAATCCGGCTGAAAGCAGAAGATTTGTTAAAAGTTGATTAGACGTTCGATATAAGGGTAAGGTGATACGCTGAATTCGTTTTTTAGCTTTTGATTTTTCCGGACTAGAAGTTTGCCCGTAATCCGGTCGAAACCTGATATTAGGCAGAAATAAGGCAGGAAGATTTGATCAATTTCGTCAAGGTAGATAATATGACGTATACCCTAGGGGTAAATACACACATGGTGAATCCATATCTGAACTTGGTTTTCTCAGATGATTAGACATTGAGTGTCTTCTGTTTCTAAATCTTTACAGTACAAACGTTCAAGGAGTCTGGCGAAGACCGGATATCTAAGAGACCGAACTGTCTGGATCAAATGTCAAATTTTTGGGATCCCATCGAAACCTTTGGTCTTGTTTCACTTTAAGGTTAAGATGCGCCCTTTAATACTAGGACTTTACGACTAAGAATTCATTTTTAAGCAAAACCCTTGAGACACAAACGAGAAATGCTCAACCCAATTATCAAGTTTCATTAAGAGCTGATTTCGAAAGTTAAGCATTCCTCAAGTTTCCAGATTTTCCCTTCCTCCATTCCCCCCCCCCCCCTCTCCATCTTGGAAGTGACTATTTCTAAGCCAATACTGTCGGGTCTCTAGCGTGCCAGCAAAGTTTCATCGTCATAGCACATCTGGAAGTACTTTAAATCGCGATCACCGGAATTCCGGACCCCCCTCCCAATTCTCCCAACAGCGCCCGGATCCGGTCCCCTTCTGCCAATGATGTATCTATGGCTCTAGTGTGTCTTTCCACCAAGTTTAATCACGATCCCTCCACTCATAGCGTGTCACAAAATTCACCCCCTCCAACTCCTCCAAAGTCACAGGATCCGTTCCGGACCTGAAATGAGACTTCTGAGAAACGAGGTATTTCCAAATGTCAAGTTTGATAAGGGTCTGATCACCCGTTCGAAAGTTATACATACATCAAGATTCCAGACTCCCCCTCCCTCCATTCCTCCCACGATGGTCGAATCGGAGAAACGACTGTTCTGAATATTTGACAGTGCAAAACGGATTTGTTTTTTTCACAAGTTCATTTTTCCAACTTGAGCGGTTTTGAGTCTGAAGAGGACCCTAGCCAAGAAGGGCCGAAATATAGCTCTAATAAAATTCAGCTGACATATCCGTTTTGCACTGTCAAATATTCTTCGCAGTCAGCTTGGGCTGAAGGAATATTTTGACTGTTCTGAAGTAAACACGGTCGAGTCCCTGATATGTTTGCCAAGTTCCATCGTCCTAACACATCTGGAAGCAGCTTAGCTGCGGATCACCGAAATCTTCAGAACCATCCCTCAAACTCTCTCTACAGTGCCCGGATCCGATCCGTCTTGTCAACTATGTATCTTGGGCTTGCGCCTGTACATGACGAAAAAAATCAATGTTCGGCTTCGTCCGTGAGGGAATTTTTGAAAATAAATTACATTGAAATTGAAATTGTTCTTCCCCACCAAGTGTCATCCCGATCCGTCCACTCTGAACGCGTTACACGATTTCCGGTTCCCCCCTTTAACTCCCCCTAAAGTTACCGGATCCGTTGTGGTACATCTGAAACATGAAGTCTTTCCAAATATCAAGTTTCATGAAGATCCGATTCCCCGCTCAAAAGTTATACATGCCTCAATATTCCGGCTTCCCCCTCCCTCCACTCCCCCCGCGATGACCCCTAAAGTCACCGGATCCGTTCCAGACTTGAAGTGGTACATCTGAAACATGAAGTCTTTCCAAATATCAAGTTTCATGAAGATCCGATTCCCCGCTCAAAAGTTGTACATGCCTCAATATTCCGGCTTCCCCCTCCCTCCACTCCCCCCACAATGGTCGGATCGCGGAAGTAACTATCCCCAAGTTAGTTTGGTCGGGTCCGTGATATATCTGCCAAGTTTCACCGTCCCAGCGCATCTAGAAGTACCCTAACTCACGAATGACCTGACTGACACCGACCGGCGGAAAAGTGATCGGTTTATGGCCATAAAAGGGAAAGCTTATCTCTTCTGCTCATTCTTACGGATCTTTTACTTTTCGTGGACCCTAGGCCAACTATTGATTTTTGACCCCTTTTCATTAGTCAAAAACGTAAAAACGCCAGCATATTAGCACCGACGATTCTTGGTCGAGCAACACTAAGATCACATCAGAGCACACTTTTCGTTAACGTAAACGACGATGGGCAATGTTAATGTAGCTGGTCAGACCTGGATCATATCGAAAAAGGCAACGCGGCTGGCAACACCGTAGCCTGATTTCTCAACAATTTACACCGGCCACTTGGCCTCTCGTTTCCCCTGCCCCCCTCCCCCCCCCGCACCGGCCTAAGGGTAAAGACGGCACTGCTAACGGATCCGTTATATAGTATCTCTATATGATACCGAGGCGGAGAGGGGGGGGGGGCGAGGGCAAACAAATGCTAATCCGCTTCGGGATCTGAACTGACAACGTCAGTCACAACTGAGGTTCCCCCTACCAAACTAATACTTTAATGGACCGAGGTCGTATTTCAGTGTTCTCCGATACGTAGAGGTGCTGCATTATAAGCATGACAACCAATCGACGAATACAAATCAACACTCGTTCCACAGGCTGGTATCATGTCAGGGGATCGACATTCGCTTTTTTACAAGTACGTAATAAATAGCATACAACAAGAATTACTCCCTCGTTGCTCCAAGGCCCATAAACGAGAGCTAGCTGCTAGCCTAATTCCTGATGTAGAGACGGGCAATAATGCACCTGGGAGGGTCTGGATAGTCAGAAAGGGAAAGCCGAATTCAGGATACCCATTATATAGTACTCAAAATGTTATATTCCCTCAGTTTCAGTTCTAAAGGGTTGATTTCCTTTTGCTTATTATTATCCTTACTTTTATTTAATATGGTTCCTCTGAGGTGTACAATGAGGAGCTTTCTGATGTAAGGGATATTATTTTTCAAAGTGGGGGAGATGAGCTACTGCTAGGTATCCTATGGCCTACGTCACCTAGGTCTATAGCTTGTTTCGGAAATATTGTTGAAAAAGTGATTTTAGCAGAAAAATTGTAGGTATTACTAAGTTATGAATGTGAGAAAAAAGTGAGGATGTTTTGGAATTTTTTGTGATTTAAGAATGTTCTGTAGAATGGCTTAACCGCTTTCAAAGACAGATATATTCGACAATTTTTCCCAAAAGGTTACAAGCGACAATTTTCAAATTTTACAGGAACAGTGAAAAACCTTTCACGTTTAGGCCGTCCGTGGCCTAATGGTTAACGCGCCGAAATCACGAGCAAAGGGTCGCTGGTTCGAGTCTCGGTTGTGCCGACCGTCTGGTTTAGGGCGAGGGTTAGTGGCGTTTCCCCGTAAGACAAGCTAAAAGTCCACCCAGCTTCAAATGGGTATCTAGAGAAATCTAGGGAAAAGCACGGGAAAGCATCGGATGAGTTGCCCCCAACCACGCAAAGTTTGCTTTTTGTTTTTTTTTTGCTTTGTTTAATGCCAGGAAGGGCCTTAGAGTCCCAGAAATTTAGTTCATTTCGATTCGGATTTTTTCACCATAATACAAATGCATAGCAATTATAATGTTGGTACGTCGATACTACAAAACAAAGAAAACAAGAATGTTTTAATGATATTCCGGGTTGTCGTTATAAATCTTAGTATAATATACAGCACAAATATTTTTTTTTAAATCGCTGAGATTAATGGGCATGAGGCTGGTCAAATTTTCGCACAGAATTATGTTTACAAATGCGTCTGGTTACCTTCATATGTACAATTCCATTTTGGTAGAATGTTGAAAAGAAAACTCTGTAGCCGATCTCCGCAACTGTTGCTCCGATTTGGCTGAAATTATACCAGACAAGCCCTGTACAGTTGTGGATAGGGCACTGCTAATAACTCAATTTCGAGAAAATTTCGCTTATAAAGTTTAAAAAAGACACCGTCGATTATATATATGGCAGAGGATATCCCAAACTGTGGGTATACCCAATGTTTGGAGTAGCTTAACCAATATTCTGAGTTTTTGGTAGACTGCGATCTATTGCAAAAGATTTGTATTAATGCGATGAACAAAAGTAGCATACGCGCAAACAAACGAAACTGAGAAACTCTTTCAATGCGTGCTTGTCAATAATACTTGTCCCTACTAGTTTGCGTGGAATATTATGTCTCTTTGTACAACTAACTAAATGAACAAAGCGAGGTGAATATGATTAACGCTATTTATAGAACTTAATGAGACAAGTGAAGAAACAGAGCGGATGCGAGGATACTGATCATGTCAGGGGATATGGTCATCCTCCCTACTTAGAACTCAGAATGACGTAAGAGAGGGATCATTGTCCGCCCTTTCCGGAAATCAGGGAGACGTAAACGCATATTAACATCCGGCTTTTCTATACAGATCAAGACGACGTGAGCATATATATACATCCGGTCTTTCACTTGCGAAATTCGCCTTGTTCCAGTTAAGCATTTCTAAGCATATCTCATTTCTGAAAGTCTCCATTGTTTGATTATCAACACTTGTGACACAGAGATAATAAAATACGGATTCCGAAGGTAATGAGCAGCCACAAGGTAATAGCTTTAACTTTTTACTCCAAGACAGTCCAAAACTCTCATTGGTCGGGAAGCAGATTGCATATTTTCTTCTCATCAAATTGCGGGTCAATTTTTACCACATATGTCGGAACTGGTTGATAACGGGGCTAAATCTGTGTTAGACTTTGTTAAAAACTTTTAGTTAAAGACATAAATAGACATATTTTGGTATCCCTACCATCTACGCCCCCCCCCCCAAAAAAAAATGAATGAATGAATGAATATGAATGAATGAATGAATACTTTTAATCCAGCAAATTGCCATATACGAAAAAAAAACACACAGAAAAGAAAACAACAACAACAAAAATCACAAAAATCATGCAGTAAGTTCCTGCTGCCGCGTTGCAGCAAGAAGAGACTGCCATACAGAAGGGCAATGAAAAATTGGCTCGGTGGCAAATTTGATAATCTCGATATTTGAATCTAAAAGACGGCACAGAAGTGCCGCTCTAGCCTTACGGCGAATTTCATCAAAAGTGAGGCATCTTCTCGAAACGAGCGCCGATGAAACACTACAGATAGACGGTAGCTTAAACAAACGCCGGAACACACGGTTATAGCTTACTTTGGCATTGCTAAAACTCTTAGCGGTTGGATTAATTACCAATGTTAAAGCAAAAAGATGATAGCAATACGTTCTAAACAACTGAACACGTACATCAAGGTCCGCCTTGCTGAACTTACGAATTAAAACGTTTGCACGTTTGCACAGCCCCGATATCAACTCTTTAACATGAAGGTCATCATTCTGGTTAGATTTGAATGTGAACCCTAAATAACGGAACTCATCGACATAGCACAATGTTCGTCCTGAAAGTTGCACATCATTTTTAGCAGCACGAATACCGGCTTTGCGAAACAACATCACATGAGTTTTCTTTGTATTAAAAAGAATATCATGTTGTGACGCAAAACTGTCACAAATTTTAAGGAGCTTATTTAGACCACAACACGGCCCACGTTAAAAATGGCCCACGTTAATCCTTTGTCCATAGCTATCCGCGAAATAAAGCTTGCTTCTAAGAGTTCACCCCCTACCTGTGTTTTCCATTAGAAAAAGTTTTGGTTTTACTACAAAAATAGGCATCGAAAGTAGGAAAAACTCCTTTTTCGTTTAATCCGATTCGTAGAGCTACACCATCTGTCTAAGAAAAGTGCTACAAAAGGTTCGCCCTTCACCCTGTTTAATCAAACGCAAACGAACACCCTTCTGTTCTATAATGCGTCACCGGATTACACATCTTGATCCGCTGTTCCAGTGGACAAGGAACAACTTAATCCGACGTCAGTCTTGTCATTATTTCTGGAATCTACAGCCTAGCAGGCAATTTCTTTTCGGCGTACATCTGCCAGAGGCAGAGGATGTGACCATATATTTAAAAAAATACAAGTTAAAAAAAAATACAAAAGAATACAAAAATTAGGTCGAATAGCGAAACAGCATAATTATTCTTTCTTTTATTTGTTCTTCATGAGTAGAGCTATAGTTGACTTTATCAAATAGTTTAGGATACTTAAGCCGCTATCTGTCTTTGGATTACAATTCTTTGTCCTCATCCCTATGACGGATTATCGGTTGTTTTCTTGTTTGGTTTTTGGTTTGTCCTTGCTGTACCATTTTGGTGGGTCCATGTCGCGACTTGGACTTTATCTTGGTATATCGTCTGTAGTTCTGTGACGGTCACCCCCTAGGAGAGGCCAGTGGTTTCTGGGGTGACCCTTAGGTAGTACATATTTTTATCCGTTCCATAAATCTCTGTCTATAACAATAACAATTATAAATAGTAAAAAAAAACAGTAATGGATTTGTCCATTACCGAGGCCGGTTTAGCGCGTTCTGTCCGATCCGTCGCCGCTGCATTTGCAAGAATTGGATTATTGCTAAACGTAGATAAATGTGAATTTCTTATATTTAATGGGGTTAGTTCGTCTCGGGTCTAGGCGAGAACCCCCCCGGCGAAAAACCCCCCGCCAAACCCCCCCCCCCCCGGCTAAAAACCCCCCGGTACCAAAACCCCCCGGACCAAACCCCCCCCCCCCCCCGGTACCAAAACCCCCCCGCATAAGAAAAGACGGGTATATAAGAGTAGAGTAACTGGTAGGTAGAGAGTAAGAGAAGAACAGAAAACCACCCCAGTACCAAACCCCCCTCCCCCGGCGAACCCCCCCCCCGAATCCTTAGACCCTCACACATATTCAGGCTGGGATTTACTGGGCATCAAAACGAACAACCATGTGACAGTTTTACCATTGACAAGCACGAGTAAGGTGAAGAGCTAGTAGAATATTTCTGGGACTATCTTGAAAGTGCTATCACAAAACGAGCTCAACCTTTCCCTTGACCCAAAGGATCCTCCCATCAAAATATCTCATTCCCTTCGAGAGTTATCTTGCTCACAGACGGAAAGCAGGGCAATTTTTGCGGTGTCATAGGTATCCCTCCACTTACTACAGTTTCTGGTATGAATCAGGGATAACTAAAGAGCAATCAGGCAAGGGGAGCTTCACATTGCACCAATGGGTGGCATCCTAACTGCAGCTTCCTCGCCAAGAAGGGGGAGGCATTGGGAAAGGATTTGTTGGGGGATCGTTACACTGAGTGAAACTGGCTCTGATTTGATCATTCACATTTAACACCTCACTGACAACAGCTTCAGTTGAATGCGGGTGTTTGGTGACTTCAGCAATTAGTCTGTCACCATAACCTTCACCTTCGCCCTACACTCCCTTTGTTTATCATTGTTCTGATACCCACTGTACTTCAGACATTATTGTAAAGTGAAGTTTGGGAAAGAAGTTTATTCTACTCTTACTCTCTACCTACCAGTTACTCTACTCTTGCATACCCTTTTTTTTATGCGGGGGGGTTTTGGTACCGGGGGGGTTTTGGTCGGGGGGGTTTTGGTCGGGGTGGTTTTGGTAACGGGGGGGTTTTGGCGGGGGGGTTTTGTCCGGGGGGGTTTTCGCCGGGGGGGGGTTTCGCCGGAACCCGTTCGTCTCATCCTTTGGATTGCATTTCTTTTTCCGTACCACAAGTCACTTCTTCTCGATGGCTTGGGATTTCTGTTTGCAATTCTCTAAGTTCTTTTCGTTTTCAGACAATCCGGGATATTCAGATTAAGCTTAAACTGGGGTATTCTAAAATTGTTTGAAATCGTGGACATTTCCGGCGACAAGCACTTACAAAGCTGTACTCGAGTTTCTGCGACCACTCTGTGTTATTTTGTGCTGGGTTTTATATGCTTCTGAATAAAGGTGACGTAAAGAGGGTCAAGACGGATTACTATCGGTATTGTAAGTTCTTACTTTATTTACCACGTTCATTTCGGAATCGAAGGTTAATTAGTCAATATCAGGCAACGGATACTGTTCTCTCAGTGGAAAAACTAAGTTCAAAATTAACTGAAGAAGCGCCAATCCGTCTTGGTCCTAACAATCGTCTTATCCGCCTCTTTTGCTAAATTGTTATTTCTTTTTCTTGTATTTTGTGTTATTTGTAGTTCTTTGTTTTTGTGGCACTTGCAGCCTCTGGCTCAAGTGCCATATACCGATCGCAATTCCGTCCGTCTGTCGGTCGGTCTGTTCGAATTTTTTTGTCCCACATGTTCGAGTTAGGGTACTTCCAGATGTGTTAGGACGATGAAACTTGGCAGGAAAACCAGGGACCCGACCAAACTAACCTGGAAATAATAAGTTTCCCGATCCGACCATCTGGGGGGGAGTGGTGGGCCGGGGAATTCTGAAAATTAAGTAGTTTTTCTCACACTTTTTCGAGTTGGGGTACTTCCAGATGTGCTAGGACGATGAAACTTGACAGGAGCATCAGGGATCCGACCTGACTAACCTGGAAATAATCAGTTTCCCAATCCGACCACCTGGGGGGTGTGGAGGGCTGGGGAATCCGGAAAACTGGAGTAGTGTGTAACTTTCGAATGGGTGATCGGATTGGAATGAAACTTAATAACTGAATAAATGGCATACCTCTGATGTCCCATTTGAAGTCCGGACCGGATTCGACAGCTATGGGGGAGTTGGGGGGGGGGACCGGAAATCTCGAGAAACGATCGGAGTGAAACTTGCTGGGAAGAACAAGCGTCTGCTCCAGATAAATCGTTTCTACATTTGGAGTGGATCCGGACACTAGGGGGGGGGGGGGGCAGGGGAATTTCCCGGAATTCCGGTAATGGCGGTTTTAGGGATTTTCACGACGAAACTTGGGAGGCAAATCAGGGACCCGATCAAAATGACTTTTAAATAAAAATTTACATGATCCGATAGTCGTGGGGGGAGTAGTGGGGGGGGAAATCCGGAATATTGAGTCATGCGTAACTTTGGAACGGTTGATCGGATTTTAGTGAAATTTGATAACTGATCAGAGGACATGTCTCTGGTGATCTTTGTCATGTCCGGACCGGATTCGACAACAACTGGGGGGGGGGGATACGTGACCGTCTCAGACTGGGGAGATCGGGACGGAACTTTGTGGGAATAATAAAAAGATGCTCTCGATAAATCACTTACAGAACCGGATTGGCTCCGGCGACTGTGGGGGAGTTTTAGGGGGGGGCGGAATTCCGGTGATCGCGATTTAAGGTACTTCCAGATGTGCTAGGACGATGGAACTGGGCTGGAATATTAGAGATTCGACAAGATTGGCTCAGAAATCGCCACTTTCCAAATCCGACATTCCTTAAAGTACCAATCTTGACCATAAATTTAGAAAAATACTTTTAAGCAAATTATACATTTTCATGATCCCCATGAGCCCATTATCGTTTTTGCCTCAAGGGTTTTGCTTACAAATGAAGTTCTAGCTCCCTTAAAGTGCGAATCTGAACCGCAAGGTCGAAAACTACTTTTTTTTTATCAAACGATACATCTCAACCCATGATCATTTGTGCCACAAGGGTTTTGCTTGAAAATTTATTTTATCACCCTTAAAGGACACCTGAACAATGAAACCATACTTGAACACACCATGGAGAATGCATTTAAAGACATGGCCAGGGAGCGCATTCTTCTCCTGAGCGTGACGTTTTCAAAATAGGGATGTTCGTTTCTGGAGGTTTGCACATGGAGACTCCAAGACAAAAAGCGCCATTCATTCAAATCTTGTACAGCGCTGGCCAGATCGTATTGGAATTTCTTCTAGATATACGTTTAGGCTTAACTGGTTAAAAAATATTCTAGAAGAAGGGTTGATTGGAGACATTTGTTCATTTCTAAAATTGTTCGGTACTGAAATAAGGACAGATGCAAAATGGAGCAAAAATCATAGCTTGGAAACACTATTTCATATTTGGATTGGGTTTTCTGCAGGCAATGTTAACGGAAGTCATACATATAGGGATGATACTTGGTACTCTTCATTCAGGTGTCCTTTAAAGTGCACATTTTAACCGAAAAGTGAAAAAAAAAACTTTTTACCAAACGGTATATATCAGTGATCCCTAAGGGCCTGTGACCGTTTTGTCTCAATAGTTTTTCTTACAGATGAATTTCTAGTGCCTATAAAGTGCGTATCATTACAGCCAAGTTCTAAAACAAAATACGTTTTCTCTAGCTCCCTTAAAGTGCGCATCTGAACCGCAAAGGTAACCTTAAAAGTACTTTTGATCAGACACTACATCTCAACCCATGCAAGTGCCATATGAGCTTACAGCTCTTGTTTCTCTTTGTGGTCCACTTTTTCCCTTCGTAAGTGGGTAAGAAATAAATTATTACTATTACTAGGCACGCGGCATTCAAAGCGGGAAAAATCTTTGGATTTAGAAATTTCTAGTATTGCTAAGATCGTGTGTGCATCAGAGGAGGTTGTATCTTTGCGGAGGTTGTATCTGTGTTTGGAACATGGGAGTTATCGGAGCTAGCGCTAGTGAACGACTGATAGAGCTTTAGTAGGGAAGTTACCTATCGCTGTGGTGCTAATGTCGCTGCTATTCGAGCACGTGTCACTTTTTTCAAGTCTTGGCGCTATTATCCCTAATATTATTTTGCTCTGTCAGGGATGGTGGAATGATTACTTACATTCAACCTGCAGCATCACCGCATCTTCTAGCCAATCCGCATTCGGGACCCGGTGATTGGCTGCGCGGCAGATCAGTCGTTTCCCGTCATCCAGGGGCGACGGAGTGTAAGAGATAGAACTCCGGAACAACTCCCCGTCGTCAATCACCTACAGGAAAAGATTTACTGATTGAGATCCCCGGGGGGGGGGGGGGTCGAAGATTAATTAGAATACTCGCGGCTTTGCAATACACGAGGACCCCCTTGGTAAAGCGTGCCAAGGACAATATGCAAATACATTTTAAAAAATAAAAGCCAACTAACAAAATTTGTTCAAGGATTTTAAATTCTTAATTCATGCGCTTACACACAAAAGGTCGGACGACAAGGAATATATTAAATTAGTTGTTACAAGCCAACAGTGTTTAAGGCAATGAATAAGTCTTGATTACCTGTATCATAAATTGTTAAAGCGGGCCGGAAAAAAACCCACCAAAGATACAGTTATGTAATTGGGATATTTATAGCCTACATATATGACACCAAAACAGGAAAATTATAGTGACTACAAACTTTATTTATTTTGTAGCAGGTTCGTTTCTTCTAGCTAGCATCTTCACGAGGACCCTTGCCAGGAAGGCCAAAATCTGTCAAATTTTAAACCAAATTGTAGGCTACATATCAAATTAAGACAAGGAAATATTCTTTCAGCCCAAGCTGACTGCGAATCATATTTGACAGTGCAAAACGGATGCGTCAGCTGAATTTTTTTGCTATATTTCGGCCCTTCTTGGCAAGGGTCCTCCTCAGGCTCAAAGCCGCTCAAGTTGGAAAAACGAACTTATGAAAAAACAAACTGAAGATTCTAGCTTAGCTTTCAATATCTGACTTGATGAATTCCTTTGTGAGAGTTCCTTGGAGAATGTACAATGATAGTACAATCACTAAAATCGGAGATTAAAAAACATCAAAACGAAATAAGTAGGGTAAGCTAACTAAAAAAGGCACGAGCATATATCACGTAATTCAAAGCTTCGGGGAAGAGCGTATCAATTCAATTCAGGTTTTATCCGCAATAACAAATGCATGATGATTCAAACGCAAGAACTTGTTGAAGATATTCAAGATAAGATCTGTCGTTATAAAACTCGTCATAAAGATACAGCAGAAATGTTTTAAAATAATCAGATGAATGTTCATGAAGCTCGTCAAAATTTTGCACAGGTTATACTAGGCTACTTACAAGTATGACTGATCTTCAGTTTCCTATGTAATTTTTTTAATATGGTAGAATATTCCGGTGTTGCTCGGATTCAAGGCAATGGAACCCAAATTCATGGTCAATTTACGAGCCTCATTCCCACTGATTTGAGCGATTTTTAAAGCATTCCTGCCGTAGCCTATTTTTAAAAAGTTCTTGTTCGTTGAATACTGTAGTGTCGACGCACCAACGTTATAACTGTTAAGCATTTATATTATGGCGAACAAATCCGAACTGAACTGAATGGAATTTGATCATTAGACCAAATGTCAGCTGACATACCCATTTAGCCCCATCAAATGAATTATATAATTCTTTCCTAGAGCACAATATCACATCATATAAGAAAAGTCAAAATAATAATCTATACAATACAAAACCTATGGTTTATTACAATATCAGGGCCTACGCAAATCTCTGTAAAGCATGTGTACATCTGAAACTGATATTTAACTAAGAAATAAAACAAATCATGATTATAAAAACGTCAATAACTTACTGGATTTGAAAAAATAAAACGATAAAACGAAAAAAAATACATGTTAAAAGTGATGTGCTCAGTTTATTATGTTACTGTTTTCAGTCTTCAGCCTTAATGTGTTCAGGATCCAAGTCCCTGCTAATCACCGAAATGCCTGTGCTTCTAAATTTAAAGAAATAAATGGGAACTAAGCTTAAAAATACATGTTGTGTGTTCAGTTTAGTGTGTTACTGTTTCCAGTTTATGGTGTGTGTCCAGCCATAATCTGTTCAGGATCAAGTCCCTGCAAATCACCGCAATGCTTGTGCTTCTAAAAAAAAAAAAACGACATGATAACCATTTTTTTTTCACGTTAACGTTTTTGCCGTAATTTCTTTCGAGTCCTTTCATCTGTTAACGACTTTCGTCAAAGCTTTGCCACACAAAAGGCCTTAGGCGAAAACAACATTGCTCCAGAGACAGTAAAAGAACTACAGAATTCCGTTCATTCCCATAGGGTACGTTTAACACAATCCGTCGAAAAAGAATTTCCGACGAGATCTCCTAAATTTTATGAAAGACGGAAAAGTTACACCGGGAAAGTGCCGTAGAAAAAATCCACCGGGGTTCAAATTCTGTTAAACATACCACAGACGATACAGGCATTACATTACAAGGACTCTGAGATGATGGCAGATGGGTCTTTCAAATGCAGGGACTTCGACTTTTATGGTCCTCTACCTCCGTTTTCACTGCGACCACAAGCAAAAGATGAAAGAACATCACGTCAAAGGACCAAGAGATGCTTGCTACTAAACAATAGCACGAAAACAAACAGTAAGCTTTAATTTTGAGGAGCTCAGCTGCCTTTCCTTAGAATTCAGGTCTTTGCCTTCCAACTGATTGCCCCCCTTGCCAAAGAAATCATTCTTCTTTGAAAGGCTACTTTTACTTTGTATCGGGAATACAAAGCACGGAGAAGAGCATTTAACTTTCTACTTTCACTGCTGACAGACAGGTGATTTATATTCTAGACGATTCATCACAAGACCATCAACATTAGGAAAATCCAGCAGTACGTTTGCCCGATGACACATTTCCCACTCTGATTCGTTTGCCGACGATTCGAAGGCTACCGCCGATATTTCGCGTTCAAGACATCCTAAGTCAGTCCTTAGACCGTATCAGCGCATGGGTGTGAATACGAAACGCGTGCTGGTGGAGACCGAGGGTGTCGTGAAACAGTCAATCCCGGTAGAAGCAAAAAAGATACTTCTCAAAACCCGGATTATTCAGTGTTCCTATTCCGCCTCAGTCAAAGCGGTTGAACAAAATTGCCTTCCGGAAGAGTGCGTGATAGTACAATCACTAAAACCAGAGATTAAAAAAAAAAATCAAAGCGAAATAAATAGAGTAAGCTAACTAAATAAGCCACGAACATGTATCACGTAATTCAAAGCTTCGGGGACGAGCGTATCAATTCAATTCAATTAAGATTTTATCCGCAACAATAAATGCATGGTAAATAAAACGATTTGTCGTTATAAAACTCGTCATAAAAATACAACAGAAATGTTTTAAAAATAATCTGATGATTCAATGAAAAGTTGCAATGTGGAAATCTTTTCGTACAGCTCTTTTCTCTGCCTTTTCTCATACATCAAGAAAATAAGACACATTTCCTTTTTCGACATTAACTTATCAGATAAATTCTTCTCTTATCTATTCAGAATCAAAATAACTCATTTCTGGGCACCGCATCCCCTATTATCTGCTTCGACTCATCCAAACGATTTGAAGTTTCAAAGTACAAATCTTTTCTTGCATCTCATTTCTGTGGAAACAATACCTTAAGAAAATAAGATGCATTTACTTTCGCGATCCATTTTGGAATTCGTATTAGGTTTCCATTACCTCACTCCCTTAGGCATCTGGGATGGATTACTCCAACTAAATATCCCTGGGAGCTACGCTGCTATCCCATTTGTCTTGTCGTTTTTTTGCCACGGGGAAACGGGCATTCTTTGTTCGGCGATTGAGCTGATAGAAGGTGCACAAGATTCTGCTTTTTCCTTAGAGCGCGATGGGGGAAGGGGTGGTTCTTTGAAAAATTAAGGTGAGAAGTGGCGAATGTGGAGCAGTGGCAGTCTGGATTTTCTGATGACGTTCTGCTCTATTTCCTGGCCAGAGACTGAAAAATATGATTGCTTGTGATTTTAATTCTTTCTTGTATACTCCGCTTTTCAAAATGACAGGTCACAAATAAATTACTTACTTACATAAATTATATGTTTCTTCAGTTCGGGTGATCTCGAAAGCCTATTTACTATCTGTGTTCCAATATTCAAAACTGTTTGAATACTGTAAACTAGACTCTGCTTTTAACAAATTATCCACGGCTTTGGCTGTTTTAATCCTTGGTCCATTGACTTCTAGCAGAATTCAGAAACCGATTTTCGCATCAATAGCATGATAACACTCATCGGGAGCAAAATGCGCATGGAAAATAGTTAAAGTTCAACCGAAAAGGAATGTAATAGCAGAATCTAGGTACCCATGACTTATTCACTTAAAGTTTAACCGAAAAGGGCTGGGATAGGACACTCTAGTTACCCATCACTTCTTCACTTAAATTGGCTAGAAGACCCGCTGAAAATACGTTTACAACGTTGTTCCGCTATTCACGAACAATCAATTTTCAAATAGTGGAATTTCCTTGTGATTTGTGGTACTCTATACGCTTGTATTTTTGTTGTATGCTTTACGAGAAAGATTTATAAATTTTTTTTGTTCAGGCACTAAGCAATCTTCACCAATCTCACCACTGCTCACTGAAAAGCCGCGTTTGTGTTGAGATTAAAATTTCCCGCGTCATAGTAGAGTCTACGATGTGGGGACAGCCGGAGATATTCTGAATGTCATAACTAGAGCAGATAGTGGAAAATAAAAAAATCCCTTTGCAGAATTCAAATTATTCAGTGTATTCAATAAAATGACACAAAAATAAGTCGGCTTTTCAGTTAAACTTTAAAGAAGCTTGAAGGCCCGATGAAAATGCGTCACTTCGTTCTTTAGCTATTCACGAATAATCGATTTTCAAATAGTGGAATTTTCCTGTGATTTGTGGCACCTCTATAGCTGCTTGTGTCTGTGTTATATGCTATACGAAAACGAATTACGAAAAATAAGTGTTCAAGCAGTGAGCCACCTTCCTCGAGCTGATCACTGACCACTCAAAAGCCGCGTTTGTATTGAGATTCAGTTTTTCTGCGTCATAGTAGAATTTTGCGTTGTGAGGACGGCCGAAGATATTCTGACCATCATACCTGAGCAAATAGTAAAAAAAAATAATTCCTTAACACAATCAAAATGATGCAGTGTAGTCAGTTAAATAATACAAAAATAAGTTGGCTTTTCAGTTAAACTTTAATAGCGGCAAGTGCAAAGATTAGTGAGGTATTGTTACGGACTTGGAATGTAACATATCAAACATGGGTCAGGGCTTAAGAATTAATGAATGCAGTTACGGAAGTAGGTTGCATTTTCATTATTTTTTTATTTTTTTTTTTTTTTTGATAGGTATATACGCTACGGACATCATAGCTTACGCTAAACTGTGCCGTGCCCCGCAGCCATAGATTTGGTACTAAGCGCGCTGAAGCTGTTGTCCAGTTTGCCGCAGGACATACGTTAGCTAACCGTTTTGTATCCAGAGCTTGCCCAAGGCTCTGCCGATGTTTTCAGGACAAACGTCCCTAGGGACTCGAACCCTCAACCTTCCAGTCAAGAGCCCGACGCGCTAACGACTAGCGCCATCGGAGGTCAAACACGACTAGCTTCTTAAAGACTACTGTTTCACACGATTTCTGCTAAATGCTTCTTATTGTTGTGCGGCAAAAGATTCATTTCAGTATGCAAATCGATGTGATCTAAGCAGCGTGTACTTGAGACAGTACTTGCAAATTAATTGGTACTTGAGGATTCGAGTTCAATATGTACGTATATATACATTGGGTAAATATTTCTAAATTACCTATTTATTTTACCTAAGTTATAAGGATTACATATTTTAGTTCTACTTCAGTAAAACTCCCGATTTGGTAATAAGTGGTACCTGAAGTATCCGAGGCAAAAACTAAGTCCTTTCCTTTCAGTCATTTGTTGACCTAATAAAGCTGAATGGTGGATTTGCTTCGTCCTTAAGTCCAAGTCTCTTCACAGACCCCTGAACGTTGAGACACAAAACCCATCGGCTAACTTGACCTTCCAATAAGACTAAAGGAGCCCCATTGCCAACAAAGCTTCAGAAGCTCACTGAAGAAGCTCACAGAAGCACACCTTCAACTGGGTAACGAATATATTGCCGTCTCGTCTCACGTCGTGTACCTGGCTAACACTCAAAATGCCCACGATCATAATGCCCACGACTCAAAATGCCCACTAAAAATGCCAACAACTAAAAATGCCCACGACTCAAAATGCCCACGACTCAAAATGCCCACGGCTCATAATGCCCACGACTCATAATGCCCACGACTCAAAATGCCCACGGTTCAGAATGCCCACGATTGGATTATTTGTGGTGTTCAGAGCGTAGTAAACTTTAATTAGGGGTGAGTGAGCAACGGGAAGAGTATAATAGACGGTCAGAATGACGATGATCGTATGTCGAACTGGTATAACCTCAATTATAATATAATTCTAGCAAAATACTTACAAGAAACATGTGTATTGGCTCGTGCTTAGTTGCTGCAAAAGCGCTGTGCTTTCTCGAGGAAGCCTCTGCCTGATTAGGAACCCCCTTGGAACTTTTCTTTAAGAGCTTTAACTTGCTGGTCTTTTTGGATCGTTCTTCAAGAAACAGTAAAATAATTCCTTTCAAAACCTTTTCCGTTATTAATCCTACCCCTTGTAATCTCGTAGTCCGCATTCCCAGGATGATGTCGGCCTCCTCTGTGGACAGTTTCAGCCGTCGGCATTTTGAACCAAGACGATATTAGCCACCCCCATGACCATTTTGAACTGTCGGCATTTTTAAGCCACCAGCATTTCGGACGATTTCGATTTCGGGTGTTCCACATCTGAATTGTGGGCATTTTGAGTAGTGGGCATTTTGAGTCGTGGGCATTTTGAGGCGTGGGCATTTTAATCGTGGGCATTCTGATCGTGGGCATTTTGAACCGTGGGCATTTTTATCGTGGGCATTCTGAGCGTGGGCATTGTGAGAGTGGGCAAAAAGATCGTGGTGATTTTGGGAACCACCCGTGTACCTTGGTCTGCCGATAGGCCGCAACCTTAACGAAACTCGTCTATTACTCGTTAAACATGTCGAGAAGAAACTCCGTATCGCATACGGATCTATCGTCGCCAGTAGACTCCTTTTATGCCGAAAGTATCTCGCGAATATGTATAACGCTGTCGCACTGCCTCATCTTCTGTATATCGCGCTTTTTTGGAATTTGTTGACTGAGACCCAAAAACGTAAGCTCCGGTCCCTTTACTTCAGGTTTGCCAAGTTCCTGCTGCGTTGTCCCTTGTGGACGAGGAATACTTTTATGATTGTCAAACACCAGATTGCGGACCCTAGTATCGCGGTGACTCGGGTGATATTTAATTTCCAGGCGAAATGGAACCACCCCTGGCTTAACCATTTTTATAGCTGTTGATTGTTTAGCTGTTTCTTAAACTGTCATATGTATGTATTTATGTTGTGCCTTAAATTGTCTCCTTTTTCTTTCTTTTTCTTCTTCTTTACTCCGTTTTGTTCTTTTGAAAAATACGGGTAATAAACATATTACTTACTTACTTACTTAAAGCTCAATTAAGCCCTTTAAAGCACAACTCTTACTAGAAATAATCTTTTCCCTATGAAATGGATCAGAAAAAGCATTTTCGAAATTACTATTACATTCCATCTGTAATCAGCGATTTTCTTGTTAGCGCCTGTCGATTATGTCCAGCCTTCCTGCTCTCCGACGCGGCGGCTGGGCGCAAAACATTTGAAAACTGATCGCGCCGTGGTTAAAAAGTGTGAAAACTAAGCAGATAAAAGAAGTAATAAACAAAAGCTTCTCAGATCCTTGTGTGTGAAAGAGTTGTCAGCAGACGTTGATGATCCCGGCAAACGTTTCGTTGTTTGACGGGCAAAACTCGGCAAGGCCAAAAAAGTGCTAAATTTCGCAGGCACAAAACGAAACAATGGAGAAAGGTGGGGATTTTAGAAGCTTATAATTCTGTATGGGAGCTATATATTTTGTAAAAAGCAGAATAAGCAAGAGGGGTCCTTTAAAGAATTGCAGTGGTCACATCTGGGTGGTCCGATATGAGGACGAATCTGCGATATCATAGGTATCATTCATTTTCATTTGGTATCTCAGAGATCGGTTTTACGGCGTTCCTCTAGACGCACACCCCGTCAAATATAAAGGACAAAGGTGGTGCTTGGCAGGAAGTTCAAGTGCATTCTTGACTTTTTTCTATCACTCAGCATCCAATTTCTTCAGCAAGAGCAGAAATTCCGATGTCAAAAGATTACGAACTTCAAAAGAGTCAAAAGGGGTTACACGAAACGCTCACTGAAATAAGTGTTAAATTTTACTCTCTTTCACAAGCCTGAATTTCATTTCGTCATAAAAAAAAGCTTTCCCACTATCACCTTTATTCTAATATTAATTTTAAAGGTGTTAATTAGGAAGCATTCTCGCATCTTGCGATGTCCAGATCGCCCATATTAAATTCGCTAGTTCCAGATAGGACTCCGTGTGACCATCTAGTGGCACGATCTGGAAGTGCACAACTGGATACTCCGAAGGTCGCTCTTAGCAAAACAATCAAATAGAATTATAAATATTTAGTAGTATTATCAGTACAAAGTAAAAAAAAGAAGAAAAATATGGCGGTGTGTATTTCCTTAACCATTTATTCTGACGTTTGTATACCATTTCTAACTATTATGACATATCAGGGAGAAAAGATGTGTCGAGTGACCTATGAACACACAACCAGGATTTCCCGGACGGATTATCATCACTTTGATCACAAGGTTGAAAAAATGTCAACTTTTCCATGTGGATGTGATGATGGTGATGAAAATCCGGGCAGGAATTCCAGCCCGGGAGCACCCGAGCCTGATTAGTGTTCAAGGTATAAATCAAGAGGCTCCGCTACACACAGGCAATAATGAGCGTAAGCAAACTTTCGCATGCAAACCATAGAAGGTTCGAGTTGAACAAGTTCCGATCTGCTGATTCAGCCCTCGGTCCGGAGATCCCGCTTCCGGCTTGGCCAAGATAGGAGTCCTTGGAAAAAGTCTTGAGACCCGGGCCCGGGGGTGAAACCGGTGCGGACGCCTGGATCTGGAGTCTAAACCGGTGTTGGATATCCCGTTATTGGGAAGGCCAGGGGGGGGGGGGGCGATTCCCTGGTCGGATTTCGATTCCGACCTTCCAAGATGCGAGTCCTTAGAAAACGACTTGAGACCCGGGCTCGGGGGTGAAACCGGTGAGGACGCCTGGACCCAGAGGTTAAACCGGTGTTCGATATCCCCGATGCGTGTTTAGGAGCAAATCATCCAACGTTTCCCTTTCTTTTCCCTAGATTTCTGTAGAAACCCATTTGAAGCTGGCTGGACTTTTAGCTTGCCTTAAAGCGAAACGCCAATAACCCTCGCAACGGTATGCACCACCGAGACTCGAACCAGCGACCCTTCGCTTGTGAGTACAGCGTGCTACCCATTCGACCAGGACGGCATGAGCATCCCTCGACTTTATCCTAGTAACCTAGACAGGAAGCCACTATCTCTTTACCTTGCCTGAAAGCAAAGGAATCTAGTTCCTTCCCGGTCACTACTGACCTCCTATCTTCTTAACCGATCCCTGATACGCCATTAAACATTAACATGGTTTCCGCGGAAGGGAAAGGTGTTTGAGGGTGCTACGTTACCTCCGATACCTCGGGGACTGACAGGACTTGTCCATTAAGGATCCAGGTAACGCTCGGGGCTGGACGGGATCCGCTGATGAGACACATGATTTTAGCAGTTCTTCCGGCAACCATTGTCTCGTACTGGTGAGTTATCCGAACTTGTGTTGGAGGAACTGCAATGAAAAACGTATCACTAAACTTTTGTAGCATTCTAGTTAGTTTTATTACAGAAGAGGTATGCTCATTTGAACACCTCTCCAAATGTTTCACTACATTGGTTACACTGGGTACCTTGGTTGCATGCTTAGTAAGCAGTCAAATGGAGAGCAAAAACTGAAAACGTGGTATCAGCAAACACCGTATTGTTTCAAGTTCATTGTGGGGTAAACATTCAGTTACCGTTATAAATTTCAGATTTTTCTTACTATTTAAACTGCTAGTTTTTCCGCTGATGTGTGTTGTTTACTTTGAACGCCATCTTCTAGATCAAATCACGCACCGCTTAGTAAAAGGTGCAAATATCAAAAGTCGGCTGACTTCTTGTACTGGAAACAAAATAAACGTTTCTGGAACGCTCTTTGCAGTAGAGTTATATTTTACATTGTCTTCTTCGGTGACTGTTCACTGTTTGGCGACGCTCAAAAGCAGCCTATACCTCTTCTGTACTCTCGTTATTACCCTACAGTTTTCTCCCTGAAAATAAAAAGACAACAAAAAAACTCGACGCAATCGATTTCAACGGCAGTGTAACAACTTGAAAGATGCATTCAAGCAATTAAAATAGCAACTGATTAAAAAAGATTTAGGTCGGGCAAGAAATGTGGCAATGGAAAAACTGCCGATTGTCTATATTTTCTTATCCGCGTCGTCATCGGGTCTTAAACCTTACGTGTAGTTACTAAACTGATGGGGAAACGAAGGAGAAACTTAACGTTCATATTGAGCGTGTCCGAAAGCTTTCAGGACTGTAAATGCTGCATTTAATGCTGCATTTTTATTTTTGTTTTCGTCCGAAAGCTCTTACCTTATATGCAGCATTAAATGCAGCATTTACAGCACTAACAGCTTTCGGACACGTTCTTTATTTCTTCTCTGACACTTCCAATTCCGAAATTTAGCCTTAATCGCCAGCTCCCCAGTTTCTTCTTGAAAATTCAGCGTAAAATTTAGCATCTTCGCTGAATTTTTCGATGAATTTTATGCTGAATTAATGCTGCATTAACCGAGCGAAAATTTAAGTCCGAAAGCGAAATGCTGCATAAAATGCTGAATTAATTCAGCATTTTCGTTCGTTTCCGAGCTTTCGGACACGCTCATTAATTAAATTTGTAAAATGCCAGATCTGAGTGTAGAGAAAAATGTATAATATGTAATGTGACTACCGCGATTCTAAGCACCGCTAAACTTGGCCAACAATTTAGTGTTGGTTGTTTTACTTTTACACGGTTGTTGATGAGTTGATATTTTTGTTCCGTTATTGTCCGATTAGCTTTATTTGGAACCAAATATCATATCATACAATTTACGACCTTTAAGGTTCAACAATGATCCAAATGTGTGAAAGTGTGAAACTCTGTTTCTAGTACGTAGTACACCTATCATTATTACGGATATAAAACAGATGTCCTGTTCCTAAAAAAAGGCTCACAAAAAACCGGACGTGGTTATCAAGAAATACGAAGAGTATTAACAACGTCATAAACGTGCTTTATGATATCTAAAAAAGTCATCCCCTTGATCGTAATTTTTTTCCTGGTGAGTACTATCGTCACGAAATCTAAGACACTCATTCCAACCTGAGGAAGAATGGGGGTCTTTCTTTTCACGAAACAAACAGCTAGACATCCTCTAGAACAACCAAGGAAACACAGCTAATGACTATTGACAATCCGGCTTCTCTGCTGGCATCCCAACAAAAGCGAAGCGTCCGTCTGTCTTTAGTACCTTACTGTCAGAAGTTTCATAAAAGATATCACAAAGATGCGCGGTTTCTACAGACAACACTCAACAGGCGACTCCTGGGATGTAACCTGTTGTCTGCATGTTCTGCATAAAATGTAATGCATAACAAAAATTGCCAGGAAGAGCAGAAAACGACCAAAAAAGCATCTACTGACTTTTTTTTTGTCGTCATGATACTGGAAAATTAAAGCAGAAACACACCTATTTATTATTACTATTATTGTCAAATATCTCACAGCCGAAATATCGCTGACGAAAATCAGAGTGTTGATAATGTCTACCAGGTTAATGTCTACCAGGTTTTACAGATGTTACTGTTCCAAAACTTGGGGTGGGGGGTGACTCCCTAGCTAGGCTATAGATTCCTCTTCGATCTGCGTTATATTCCGGATAATGTCTCTCAGCTTTTCCCTAGCACTTTTAAATTTCTCACGGTTCTCCTCTGTTTTATTAGTGGTGTAGTTTCTCCGCCCTATTTTGCATTGATATGTTCCTTAATCTCTGTCATTATAGCGGGGAGGCTTTGTTTCTTTTGTTTTATTTTCCTCGTTTCTTTGATTCCTTCTTTGTTTTTCCTTTATGTTAATTCAGTTCTTCATCAGTATTGCGTCGTAGTTCAACTGAACTTACACAAGTGTCAACCCCATCTACAGAAAATTCAGACATGTTCAATGTTGATGTGCTTTAGTATGTCATAAAATGTATTTTATTTTTTGTTTTTATTTATCAACCTTATGGTTGTGTGCCTTCCTTCCGATCCTACTAAGGTGCCTCTAAAACGTGTCCATGCATCGCTTGCATTCGCAAGTTCCATCTTTCACCAATCGTAGTCTTCCAGCTACTGAGTGCAGATAAGGTTACAATTTGTATAAGTTCGTTTATTTTGCTCAGTTTGTAAATCTGATCCCTTTTGGACAATAGGGGTTAGAGTTGTAAGAGAGCATTTTGAATTATCGGAATTTCGGAAAAATGAGCTGTAATTGTAATTGTAGGTAAGCAAGCATTCGTAATGAAAACTTGTATCTACAACAAGCCTTTAATCACTTGCGAAATTATTTTTCTCAAACCTTAAGCTTATCTGTCTGTTAATCCTTGTCTGTTAGCTGTCAAGGTCTCAGATACTAGTGACTCAGACGCAGATACTAGTGGCTTTATCCAAGACTCAGATTTGCTTTGTAAGTTGTCAATACGATGGAATATTTATTCACCAAATAATATTAACATAAAACTTGGTATCCCTACCACCCTGTGAAAACGCCGACCGATACCACCCACCTACCTAAGAATACGATCAAGATACCAATATCCCCATTTTCCATCTACAGTGGTGGTAACGGTGGGATCTTGGGACCCGGTATCACTACAATCCTATACACAATATTTTTGCGGGTCGCCAAGAACGCGCATAATACGACCACCATACCAAACCCGATATCTCCGTCCTCCATCTTTGCTCTCGAACTACCCCTCAGTGCTAGGATCCGGTCCAGATCTGAAACGGAAAGTCTGGGGCATGTGCTCTTACCAACCATCAAGTCGTCGAAGCCAACGCCAACGATTGCCAACCATCAAGTCAACGAAGACCACTTGTTAACAAGATTCCAGAAGATACCCGATTCTGCCTCCTTCCACTCCCCATCGGAAGGTCTGATCCGGTAAAGACTATTCCAGGTCAAGCTCGTCCATCTATTAGGAATCTCTAATACGTCTGGCAAGTTTCATCCCCCAGCCCATCTGGAATTACCCTAACTCACGGTAAGCTCACCGACCGACTGAAGTAAAGCGATCGGCTTATACACTTGTGCCGAAGACTGCAAGTGCCACAAAACGATGAAACCAGGCTGTGTTCAGAAACGAAACTCCACTAAAAACACACGGCTTCTCGAAGTGGATAAAAAACTTGTCCCGAAGGGCGTACCGACGTAAAATATCTGTAAGAGCCGTCATCGCCCGATTTCTAGACCGCTGTAAATCTCTGCATGGGAACTTGAATACTCTGTATGACTTAGGGCGAAACACGCCAGCGAAATCGGGAAGAACAAGAAAGGTCACCCAAACGAACCCTCAAAATTGATTCAAATCAGGTGTACACCAACCAACAACATTTGTTGTCGTGACGTTTCTGGCTCTTCGCTAGGCACACGGCGATTCTTGCTCGGCACGAAGGGTTGGTCATCAAGAGTGTTGGGATTGTTAATCCAAGCTGTGACGCTGGTTTTGTTTTCGCGGTATCGATATGGAAACAAAGGAATAGCTCATTAGCATTAGAAGTTTCACTTGAGCACAACAGGCGATGTGATATGACTGAAAAGACAAAGGGAATTTCAACACAGCCTCACAACCAGAGATGAAGTCGAAGCCTAAAAAAGAACCGAAGTCGGCGTTGCCATGCATGCTCAGTCTCATTCATTTTCAATCTTCGGCCAGGAAGCAGTGGATAACGTCGTGCGCTGGTTGGGCCCTGTTGTCCATGATTTTTGAAATCGATGGACGAGGAAACATCCAAAAGGGTAACACTTGCATCTTGAACTTCTCCGTCAATGTAAGGTTATACTACTACTTTATTGCGGGTTCTCTCCAGGTTGATGTGCTGAAATTTTGTTTCATTTTGTTTGTAGTTATATTTATGCGAGTGTTTGTTATTTATTTTGTGATTGTTTGACCCTAGCTGGTCGTATCCTAGTTTAAATAAATAAATAATATATGATTTCGACAAGTGGAGCAGGTGCTTTGCATATTTAAAATGACACGATCTCATCTTTTTGATCTATTCTTTCGCAGAGCATGGCACCAGAACAAAATAATACTGAAGGAGCGCAGTAGTTTTTAGTCGTTTTTTCCAACTCTTTCTGGAATCGGGCTCTGCACAGGTTTGCTGTGATGCTCTAGTTTGACAAAAACATATCCAAGAAAAATCCTCATTCCACCATTACTCGTACCGTACAGAAACAAAGACTTCTTAATCCGACGTATTTTCAGCTTCTGTTTCACAAAAATCCATCATTTACGGGTCACCATCAATGAAAGGCAATATTTCGAATATCAAACTTTTGATGTCTTCAGTAGTAACACATTCTTCTTATAAGATGGTGTCTAAAGCTCGCAAATACACCCTAACTAATTTTTCACAGAAATTCATTCTGTTTATGGGAGGAATTTAGGAATCCCGGCACGCCGAACCACAGGCGATGGGAGACGAGTGTTATAGACTCTGCAAATAATAATAAAAGCAAGTGAACGCCTGTGCAATTTTGATCTAACATTATGACAGACTTGGTTTTAAGTAGAATCGGCGCATCTTGAGACTGTCTTTAAGGATAAAGACGTTTGTTCATGAAGCTCTGAAATGACAGACTTGGTTTAAAGTAGAATCGGCGCATCTTGAGACCGTCTTTAAGGATAAAGACGTTTGTTCATAAAGCTCTGGAAGACTTGTCATTGTTTGTTCGATCCCAAGCTCACGAAACAAATCATTTATTGTGCTGGAGTCCCTAGTAAAATGTCCTACGTATACGTTCTATTTTCGGACACCCACACGCAGATTAGTTTGGAGATCAAGGTTCGCAAATAAGGTTTGAAAAGCCACCTAGGTTTATGGTGTCACATGGTAATAGTACCACACTCGTCTTTACTTCCTATAAGTCCTTAAATCCGTCAATTCTATCTAGACAATGTCCAAAACAACTCAGGCGAACTACTACATTAATTGTTTCTTTTTTTCGGGGCGTTTCATAGCTAAGCCGTTTTCACGAATTGCTTGCACTTCTATTCGTTATAATGCCTATAATACGTGAATAAAATATTACAGATATTACTTAACACAACTATAACAGACTTCTTTTTCACACATGGCTCACCTTAACTCTCCGTCCTCTCTGACAGTTGTAAACTTGGGTGGTAAACTTTATACCCCCCCCCCTCATGACCCAGAAGAAGGACTGCCTCGAGGCGAATCCAAATTGACATGAACTTGAAAATTAACCTTCGGAACCAAGCTTGAAATCGGCTTCAGGGTCTACAATTTTCGAATTATCGACCCGTTCTAGAGGAGTAAACTTTGGAAAATCCAGTCTCGAACAACTAGTTTCTGTCACCCATTCCTTCTAAAGGAACGAACAGTTTTGCTCCCAAGATAATATCGAAACAACTTTTGAAGCAATAAATTTCTTGAACAGAAGCGGCGCTGCGACACGCTTTCCTTCGGGAATTGTTTATTGCCCGGGTCGCAGGACTTCGAACAGATGGAAAAAATCAACCAAATGTGTCAGCGACAAGCCCAGTTTCAACTCCCAGGATAACTTCGAGAAAAGAAAAGTAAATAATGATTGTATATACGGAAACTTTTCAGAGAT
The DNA here is from genome assembly GCA_023053555.1 of Branchinecta lindahli. Classification (NCBI taxonomy): domain Eukaryota; kingdom Metazoa; phylum Arthropoda; class Branchiopoda; order Anostraca; family Branchinectidae; genus Branchinecta; species Branchinecta lindahli. The sequence continues at coordinate 32,905,252 of JAKZAO010000009.1, read as the reverse complement.
TGGCAGTGATCACGTCTCAGAAGAAACTACAGGAAAGCGGACAACATTCGGGAGAGGAAGGAGAGGGCTTTCAGTGTTATAAAGTGAAAGAAGGAGGGATCTTAGCATATCACAGGTGAGTTTTCGTCCGAGACGAAATACTATCTTTTTTTAGTGTTAATTAGGCGATGAAACAAGGGAAAATACCATTATAGTAACTACAAGCAAACATGGACGGAGGTCCAATGATCGCGAGCAGAAGGAGACCCGAAAGCAGCCCTGTTTGTTGTGTAACGGTCAAAGTCAACATGCTTCACTGACGGGCGAGGATAGAAAGAAGAAGACTAATGCGTTACGAAAAAAGTCACCTACTACATCTTCTCTAGAAACTCTTCCCGTTCTTCAACAGTTTACATTTAATTCAACTATTTTCAAATACAAACATGACAATAGTAAAATACTATCTTATTTCTCTTTGCTCTTGTTCTGCAACTACATGATCATGAACCAAGACAAAGATCAAGCGTCTATATCGATCGACCGGTAATTCTGAAAGATCTAAATTTGCTCCGAAGGTTGCTATTGCTCGATGCTTGGATGTGCAGAGGGATATGGTTGCTATTGCTCGATGCTTGAATGTGCAGAGGGATACTATTTTCAAATACAAACATGACAATAGTGAAATACTATCTTATTTCTCTTTGCTCTTGTTCTGCAACTACATGATCATGAACCAAGACAAAGATCAAACATCTATATCGATCGACCGGTAATTCTGAAAGATCTAAATTTGTTCCGAAGGTTGCTATTGCTCGATGCTTGGATGTGCAGAGGGATATAGTAAACTTGAATGAATCATTTTGGACACTAAAGAAAAAACTGTAAAATTCATCTTTTACAGGCAAAGTGATGATTATTATCTCTTAATACAATTCTATTATTATTCTTTTTTTTTCTTGGTCTGGTCGTAACTCAGTCAGATTTAGATTTAAAACTGAAGTTTGTTCAATATTGTTTAGTTTGTAAACTAGCTGTTGCTTTCACATTCTAATAAAGTGTATGTCCTTGGCTAGGTCTATATAGTGTATGTCCTTGGCTAGGTCTAGTATCTTCGAGTGTTCCTCTCTATAGGCCTAGCCAACTATGTATTTATTTAGTGTACAAATAAAACGAACTTGAGCTTGAATACAACTGTTGACAGCTGAACTCGAGGGCAGTCTGATAACGGACAGAACCAGCTCAGTGGGGGAGCACCCTCTGTCTGACTTAAACTGTCGGTAACTGGCCATGTGACCATGGAGTCAGTCTTTTTGCCTGTCGTCGATCGTACCGAGCATTCAACTGATCAGCCATTCCTCCCAGCGTTATCTGATCAAGTTTGCTACATCACCCAATGTCTCAAGCTGACACAGTTTCTCCAGAACAACAGTAGAAGTCTCATACTGCCATTACCCTCCACTTCCCAAAGTTGTTACAGACTCAACAACCAAGAACACTCGCTTCACGACTTCCAACATCTCTAGGCGGCTAACTTTGAAGTAAATTCAGTCACTCTTGTTGATCCCAAAGAAAGGTCCAATAAAAGCTCAATGTTATCCAGGGAGTCATATTCTTCTTAGAAAGTCTTGACGGCAAGCCTGGGAAACCAATCACACTAAGGAAACCTAATGGCATGTCAGTGATGCATCATTTAGTAGTACGGCAGAAGGTACTTAGACCGATAAATATAAAATAATCCTAATAGCTCGTCCTGCGAAGAAAAGACAAAAGCACGCATCGCTGATCAAAGCAGCTAACATGTTCCAGTGAGTAGCTAGTAGAGAGAGGAGTGGTTGAATCCCAAAAGAAAAACTGGGGATATGTCGATAGAAAAGGACGACGGCTGGGATTCTTAGTCTTGCGTGTATCCACCACATGTATAAATACTTTGAATGGAAAAAGGGAGAACAAGGCCAAAGATATCAATGGGGTCCCAAAGGGTAATTACTTGTTGAACTTCCCTAATACAGACGCAACCGTGGGTAACAGATATCCAGAATCCATAAACATCGACGACCTTTAGCGAGATCCATTATGTAACACTTTTCACCGAAAGAATATAAGGTAATTAAGTTCATTTGTAAAAAATCCGGCTACACCCGGATTCCGACCAGACAGTCCATCCGAGGAGATAACAAGCAATATCTTTTGACTCACGCTGTCTTTTTCCGGAATACCAACCATCCAATCAGTTTTAATGGAGAACTCATGTCCTTTTACTTTTAAGACCCTCCTTTTCCTCGATTACCGCCAAACCAACGATCCGCTGAGAAAGGTAAGATCAAATATGAGTTGCGTTTTTGCTGATACCATGGTATCTGATATACGGTCTATAGTCGTTTTTGTAGTTATCGTGGTATCTGATACCACGGTCAAAAGGCGTTTTTGCAGTTGTCATGTTATCTGGCCAGTTACCGTGGTAACAGATATTCAGATATCACGGTTCGACCGTGGTATTTGGTCGCGGTATCTAGAAACGCATCTCACTTTCATCATTTTTTTTCAAATTGGTGAGAAAGAAGTTTAGCACTTAGTGATGTAACTGGATATCAGTTTTTATTTTGGGATGACTTCGAAAAGTGCAATTTCGGCAATAATCGTTTTTGCAGTGGACCGTATATCAGATACCAAGGTAACTGCAAAAACGACTAATTGCAGATCCAGTTACCGTGGTAACAGATACCATGGTATCCGCAAAAACGCAACTATGGATTCAGTAATTATATTCTTACCTGGCCCTATAAAAAGCTCGTCTACAGCATTTCCGGGTATGGCCGATTACGGACGCAGTACACATAAATACAGGCCTAAAGTTATATATAAAGTTAATATAAAGTAACAATGGATATACATTTTTTGGTTTTGCCAGATTCTGGCTCTGGCTGAACTACTTCTCCATCAAGAAAATAAACACCAGATATGGATTTGGAATGCATTTCTAACTGTGAATCGACTATCTAATTATCTTGAAACAAATACTATGTTCACCTCTTCACTTGAGACCTCCTAACCCACCCGTAAAGGTAGGGCTGCGGGGCTCATCTACAAACTTCACCTGTACTTTGATTAAAAGAAAAAAAAACTGTTTCACCCCCTTCGAGAGGGCTAACAGACCGGGAGACAGACAAACGGTCAGTCAGTCAGCCTTGTGAAAGGGGGAGGGGATGTATCAGTAGATGTTTTTGGACGTCGTCAACGAAGAATCGGATCAGAAACAAACCTAGCAAATATTTATGCAGAGTAGTAAGAGCCCCCAGCAATTTCATCAAGTTATATCCAAGCTACAAACCGCTATTCATTTAAATCGTCTGCTGTGAGTCGCACTCTTTCTGCTGCACCATGTTAAAGCAAGGTTAGGGCGTCTGAAGAACTGCAATAGTTTTTAAGTTTTTTCATTTCCGAAAACATTTACTTGGTTCTTAAAGTTTAACTGAAAAGCCAACTTATTTTTGTATCAATTAACTGATTACACAACATTATTTAAATTGTGTTAAGGCATTTTTATTTTTCACTATTTGCTATGACGTTCATAATATCTACGTCCATCCTCACAACGTGAAGTTCTACTATGACGCGGAAAATTTGAATCTCAATACAAATGCGGCTTTTCAGTGGCCAGTGATCAGCTCACGGAAGGTAGCTCACTGGGTTGACACGTATTTTTCGTAAATCATTTTCGTCAAGCATACAACACAAGTACAAGGGCATAGAGGTACCACAAATCTGAAAGGGAAATTCCACTATATGAAAATCGATTAGGCTATTCGTGAATAGAGGAGCAACGAAGTATCCGCATTTTCACGGAGTCTTCAAGCCTCATCAAGTGAACAAGTGATGGGTAACTAGATTGTCCTATCTCAGTCTTTTTCGGTCAAACTTTAAATTTAGTCGGTTAAACTTATTCCTTTATGTCAAAAGAGCTATGCGGCTCGGCTCCAACATGGTTTTAAATTCTCAGTTTATTATTCCAATTTCACTAAGGGTTACAAATAAAACCAAAATTTAGATAAGTGCTTAAACAAGAATACCTCTAATGCACTCTATCTATACTAGGCGCATCCAGTCCCCTTATAGACAACAGGGAATGCAATATCCTCCCCTTATGCCATAAAACTGTCATTATACGAAATGATACAAGTAATAAAAAAAATGCTTACTCCTGAAAAAGACAAGAGGATAGTAACTAGATTACCGGGGTTATTCTTGTGTGTAAAAAAGCACTGAAAAAGAGGGGAAATGACCGATATGGTCACCTGAAAATGACCTGACAATAAAAAGCAATGTCTCACGTCGAAATAGTGCAATAGAAGTTCCAAGACACGGTAAGCACGGTGCTCACTCTGATACGGTTTTGAAACGGTGAGGGGTGTCTAACGACTGATCAGGGCAGGATGAAGAGCCCACCCCTTGCCAGGACACGAATGAGACAGGGTCGGGACAGGACAGTGAAGAAACACTAAGGACATTTTGATGTTCTGGTGGCTGGTAATGAAAGGGTGAAGGACGGTGGTGAAACGGAGAGACGACACGCTAAGGACAGTTTGAGCGAGCAGTGGCAAGGACAAGGTAAGCACTGTGTTGACACTGATGATTTTTTTAATTGATCAAGACTCGGCGAAGAGGCTATTCTTCGCCAGGACACGACGAAGCGCGGTGGGGAAACGAATTTATGGTGACGAGACGCCAGTGTTGGTATGCATAATAACGATTCTGAAAGCCTCCCTATACAGTAGCGTATATTAGGGGGGGCGACAGGGGCGATCGCCCCCCCCCCCCCCGAAATTCTTGAAAAAGGGATTTAAAGTGCGAAAAACGTACGCTAAAATACAAATTGAGAAGATCAATCGAAATTATTTACGGCACAGTTCAGTAATAGATCTCAGAAACAGTTTTTGAGTCGTAATGTGAATGATTACAATTCAATTCAATTCAATTTCAATTCATTTAATAATAAACAAAACATATCTCTCGTGGGCAGAGCCCAAATACGATGTTTTTTAGTCATAAATAAAGTTGTCAAACATAAATTGTCAACAAAACAGAAAAATGCTAAACATCATTATATTGCTTTACGAAGCTCGGCACAAAGCTTCTACTGTAACGCATAGTGTTACAGTAGATTGGGGTCAGTTTGGGAACCTTCTCAGCCACTTCTCGGGGGGGACGAGATCTTGCAGGAACAAAGGGTGGGGGAAGGAATGAACGGTACATGGGGTGCTGGAGAAGGGAGGAACCGAAGTTGCGGCATAGTTTTTCGCGGCGGGAAGAAAGGGATTCAATTTTAAATTCTTTGAGGTAAAAGGAGTATGGTAGGGGGGAACCGCCATAGATAATTTGGAGCGATCTCTTCTGAACTCGCTCTATTTTATCAATTTCACTTTGGGTAAGAGCAAAGTGCCAAACCGGACAAGCATATTCGACTAAGGATCGAATGAAAGAGCAAAACATTAGCTTTAGCTTGTCCTTAGGAACTCGAAACTTTTTCAGTGTTTTTAGCATTTGAATTGCGCTGTTAGCTTTCTTTAAAACTGTCTTAGTATTTTCGTGCCATGAAAGGTCAGAAGAGATCACTACACCTAGTAGCGTAGTTTTATCACTGATGAGCCCAGGGTCGATAGGAGGTTCGAAAGACGGCCGAGTTTTCCGAAGAAAAGAAAAAGTCGTAACAGAGCACTTATCTTTATTCACCATCATATTTAGTTGAGTCGCCTCTGAGGTAATCTGGTCGATGAAACCGGCAGCGTTGCTTTTCAAATCCTCAGATACGACTTCCGCTAGGGACAAATCGTCAACGTATTTCCATCTGTCCTCCAGCCCAGCAGCAATTTCATTTATCATGAGGAGGAAGCACAGCGGACCGATCACAGTTCCTTGTGGAACTCCACAAAAAACTGGTAAAGAAGTAGATAAATGGCCTTTATACTTTACAGTTTGCTCTCTGTTTGTCAAGAAGCTTTTGATGATTTTTACGATAAAATTGGGTATATTTTTTTCAGCCATTTTTTCTAAAAGAATTGTATGGTCAACAAGGTCAAATGCCTTTTTAAAATCAATTGCAATTAAATTTATCCATTTGCCAGGTTCATCTAGATGTTTTAAAATAAAATCGATCAAATTAACTAGGTAATGGACTGTCGAACACTTAGGAATGTTACCAAACTGCTTTCGATCAGTTACTTTTAAGAGATATTCTTTGAGCCATGAGGCAACAAAACTTTCGTAAACTCTGCTGAAAATTTATGTAACTGTGATCGGCCGTACACCAGAGAAATCATTAGGTGCTCCTTTCTTTGGAATAGGGGTGATAAAACCTTTCTTCCATTTCTTTGGGAAATAACCTGTTCGCGTTATGTTATTGTAGATTATCTGAAGGGGGAAAGCTAATTCTTTAGCAAATGCTTTAACGAGAACAACTGGAATATCAAAAGGAGCAACAGAAGTTCTTTTTAACTTAGAAAGCTTACGGGTTACACTTGACAAAGAAATATCAGGCATTAAATTATCGTTTGAAGGAGCAGTTAAATTTTGTGGAGGGTCTTCAGGTGCAGCGAAATGGGAATTTAAATCATTCGCAGTTTTCTCTGGTGGCTCCTCCTTCATGAAATCAACTGGTTGAGAACTTTTTCCAGTCAGACTTTTAACTTTACTGAAGAACTGCGACGGCTTGGACTCCAAAAGATGATCCACCTCATTTTTATAATAAGTAGCCTGTGCTTCTTTTATTTTCCACTTAATTTCATTTGCCAATTTTTTTGCTTGCTCTTTTTGGTCATTTCGAATGAGGTATAACTTGCGCTTAATTAGTCGCTTTATTTTTGAATTTACATACGGTTTGTCACTAGAACAAAATTTACTTTTACGCTCAGGAAAACACTCAAGAAATTTTTCATTGATTTTACCATGAAATTGCTCAACTTGGGAATCCAAATCCTTCGCTGCAGAAACCAAAGTCCAGTTCTCCTCCGTAATCCAGTTTCCGAACTGCAACAGACCAGTGTCTGTAATTGGTCTAGAAGTAACCTCAGTTACCGAATATTGAATCTTTACTCTCTCAAGAGGGTTCCACTGGAGCATATAATGGTAGCTACCACCAAGTGGTGCTAGTTTACTCGGATTTTGATAATATTTAGAAAGGTTTGTCAGGATCACATCCAGAGAAGTTTCACCTTTGGTCGTCGGAAAATTAACCACGCTTTTAAGACTAAGTGACCCGGCCAGCGATTTGGTATCCAGCTCGTTACCATCTCCTAGTATAACTACTCCAAAATATGGATGTGTTCTCTGGATGTAATCCGTTGACTCCTGCAGCTTCTCCCAAAACGCCTTTCTTGCGGCAGCGGGCTGACCAAAAACAAGATTAAAAGGTGTTGTTTGCACCGGTTTGCACCTCGTTTTTGATAAAATCGTCATTTGGAGTCGAATTTTAGTCTGGCTAGAGGTGTTTTTAGTGTTAAAAAGGTCAAAAAATGAAAAAATCGCCGAAAATTTTCCGGCCTTCCGGCCGGAAAGGGGGTGGCATTCGGCCGCATATTTTCAATGAGCTGTCGCCCCTCCCGAAACAAATCGGAATATACGCTACTGTCCCTATATGTTGGAAATTGTCCACAGCATGGGTGTGTCCAAAAGAGACTATATCACGACTGTCTGATATAAGCAGGTGCGCAGGCTGGAACGGCTTGTGTACACTGATATTTAGCATGTATGGGCCCAAGTTTAGCCTATGCGAGGTTACGTTATATAATATAAAATTATACTTGCTTTCAATTCTGAGTTCAATCCCTCAATGAGGGCAGTACTAGGCGAAGTATAGTATAGCTTATATATAAGTATAGCTTATAAGTATAGCTTAGGGAAACAATTTGAAAACTAGCTAGCTTGTTCAAACACTTCTGAAGCTAAGGAAAAATATTTACAGTCATTTCGTTTTTGCTTTTTGTTGGTTTGGAAATATGAAACAGTTGACGATGTTCCCCAAGGTAGCCCTAGCCATAGGGATAAATGCTTATAGGGGGTAACTTGTGTTAGTTTGTTTTTATTTTTCATATATTTTTTTATAGCCGTTTGCTCTTGGCGTAAATATATTTATTCCAACCGGAAACGTGAATTCGTAATGCTCGTTCTTCATAGACAGGAATTAGCCTAAAACCGCGTATGAAAGGAGAAAATGTATGTAAGTAGCTTAAGTAATTTATTTCTGACCCGCCCTTTAAAAAGAGTGGTATATGAAAGAATATAATGGAATGAGAGGTATCATTACCATTCGGTTTTCCATGTGATACCCTAAATCCTAAAATCTTCCTTTTCATGCAACCAGACTAATCAAAAAGGAATGCTAATAAAAGGTTTTAAGCCATGCTAACCATTCATAACGAACCAAAAACGAGATTTTCGGGGGTATTCTTTATCAGCTAATTATGCCTCTAAGATATTAAGCGAGGATTAAATATAATGTTGTATTATACAAGGGGGATAATTAGCTGATCAAGAAAAAAAACGAAAATCTTATTTTTTCTTCTTTCGTTAGGGGAATGCTAGGTAACGCCCATTATTAAAGCGGCCTAATCCTGCTATTTTCCACTCCAACACGAGCACGTGAGCTGTGTTCAAACTTTAAGCTCTTTGTGCGGACGGCCAAATGCTGGACGGCCAGCATCTGGCACGCGTCTGACGACCTTCTTCCACCTTCACACATTTCCTGGGCTTAAGCTAGATGACGCTACAGCTAATAGAGAAACTAGTTGATGCTCTCCGAGCTTTAGATGGCCAAAATTCCTGGCTGTACTTCCCTCCTTCGTCATTTTCCGTAAAGGAAAGTTAAAAAAGTTTCAACTTTACATAAATGATGAAAGTGAGAACATTAGCCAGGATTCTAGCCAAACTTTTCGGGCCCTTTGTCCGAATGGCGCTATCTTAGCCGTGAATTAGGGATAACGAGGAGACGTAAGTTTTACTTTTCATCGAAGGTTCAAAGGCAGTTATGAAGCAAAAACATGAAGCAGACCCGCTATAAAGCCGAGGCGAGAAATATGCGTTATTAAGAGAAAGTTAGAAACAAAATTTGGGTAATTATTTAAATTATTCTGGAGTGGGGGAAAGAGGAATGAAATGGGAAGTTAGGAGGCTGCTTGGGATGGGGAGAGATGGTAGAAGGCGCGTTCATGAAGGGATTAAGGGACGGTAGTTGACCCAAGTAACTGGAATAATGATTATCAGTTAGTTTTGCTAATGTTAAGTATTGATTAATTTCTTGCCTTGTGCCCCCTTTGTAACCTTCATATTTATACTCGTTAGCACATATAAAGTGATTTTGTTCTTGTTTGTGCTCTGTTAAGCCAGAAATAAACGGACTGAACAGAAAAATGCCCCCAATATGCTTCGGTCAGCCTCTAGGCATGTGTCAGGTTTTCAGCGTGATAACTGGAGGGGAGATTTTTTTTTTTTTAAACCTTTATTTTTTCTTTTCTTTTTTTTCTTTCTTTAGCCTTTTTAAAGGATACGTCATTCTTATGCTAGTAATTCATTCAAGCATTTCCGTATTTTCTGCATTAGCAAACCTCTGATTATCACGCTTGCCATGTTTGTTCTCCTTACGTGACGTATCGGATTATGCGCCCGATCATTGTTTCCCGACGAGCTGATTAGTCCGGAGACAGATTATGCAAACTTAACCAAGATTGTCATCCAAGGCAAGGGACATGGAAAGAGGCTAAAAACAGCCGAAGCCGTGAGTAATTGTCTGTAAGCATAGCAGAGTATAACGTGGTTAACTATTTCAGTACATCTACGCAGACACACTATGTAGTGTGAGGTATCCTTTAAAGTTTAACTAAAAAGCCAACTTATATTTGTGTCATTTAACTTAATACACTGAATTATTTGGATTCTGCAAAGGGATTTTTCTGTTTTCCACTATCTGCTCCAGTTATGACGTTCAGAATTTCAACGGCCGTCCCCACAACGAAAATTCTACTATGACGCTGGAAATTTTAATCTCAACACAAACGGGGCTTTTCTGTGGGCAGTGGTGAGATTGGTGAAGATTGCTTAATGCCTGAACCAAAAAAAAATCATAAATCTTTCTCGTAAGGCATACAGCAAAAATACAAGCGCATGGAGGTACCACGAATCACACGAAAATTCCACTATTTGAAAATCGACTATTCGTCAATAGCGGAACAAGGAAGTAACGCATTTTCAGCGGGTCTTCAAGCCAATTTAAGTGATTAAGTGATGGGTACCTAGATTGTCCTATCCTAACCCTTTTCGGTTAAACTTTAAACAATAGAGAAGGTTATGAACGAAATATTAAACTATTCGGTCTATGGTACGATATATGAATACTTACGAAGCATGTCCACAACAACGCTCCGAGTCAATGGTGACGTCATGTTCGTATTGTCGGCTGTACAGGTGAATTGCGACTTCATATCCATTCTGCTCAGTTTAGTAATGTTCAAGAAGTTTTGGTACACACCAGGGGAAGGGCTAAAGTATGACGTATCCAGAACGGTGTTATCCTGCCACCAGTACAGTTGTGGTGTTGGGTAGCCTTAAAAAGACAAAATATTGTTTTATTTTCCTTACGACTCGTACAAGCCTGGTATTTACTCAGACAGAAATAAACCAATCTCAGTGGTAGTCTATAGTGGTTCAAGCCACAAAGAATCCTTAAAGAACATGCAGCATTTACAAGGTTAAGGGTATCGTTCCAATTCCCCGCCAGAGGCGAAACATTTGCTGAATTCCAGTTCAAATTCCCTGGAAGAACAAGACCAAAGGTTCCGATGGGATCCCAAAAATTCAATATTTGATCCAGACAAATCGGTTTTGTCTTCGCCAGATCCAATCTTCGCCAGACTCCTTGAACATTTTTACTCTTAAAATTTAGAAACAGATTAAGGCCAAGCAGCTAATCATTAAGAAAACCAAATTCAGATATGGATTCAGCATGTGTGTGCCTTACTTCTGCGAATTTTCCGGTTTCGGCCAGAACTGCTTTTCCGGCGAAAAAATAAAGCTCAAAAACGAATTCAGCGTATCTCCTTATCCCTAAATTCAACATCTAATCAACTTCAAATAAAAATTTAACTTATAGGCTAACAAGTTTTCCGGTTTCAGCCGGATTCCAGACGAACTAGATGTCCGGCTAAAAATGATTGTCATACACGGATTCAGCATCTCTTCTTATCCCTAAATCGGACATCTAATCAACTTCGAATAAAACTTTTACTTTTAACAAACTTTCCGGTTTTGGCCGGATTCCGGGCGAACTACTTGTCCGGCGAGAAAATGGTTTTCATAATCATGTTCAGCATCCCTTCATACCTTTACACCGAATATCTAATCAACTTCAAATAAAACTTTTACTTTTAACAAACTTTCCGGTGTTGGCCGGATTCCGGGCGAACTACTTGTTCGGCGAGAAACTGGTTTTCATATTCGTGTTCAGAATGCTTTCTTACGCCTAAATCGAACATTTAATCAACTTCAAATTAAACTTTCACTTTTAACAAACTTTCCGGTTTTGCCCGGATTCCGGGCGAACTACTTGTCCGGCGAGAAAATGGTTTTCATATTCGTGCTCAGCATCTCTTTTTACCCCATAATCGACTATCACATTAGCTGTTTAAAAATATTTTGCTTGCCCCTTAATTTGAACCCCCTCCCCCACCCCTTAATGTAGGGCTACAGAGCCCATCTACGAACTCGACCTTACTCTTGACCCAAAGAATCCTAACACCAAGTTTCATCAAAATATCTCATTCCCTTCGAGAGTTATCGTGCTCACAGACGGACAGACGGACGGACTGACAGACGGACAAATTTTGCGATGTCATAGGTATCCCTCCACTTACGTTTTGGGACCAAAAAAACGACTGATTTCCATGCATTAACTCCACTGGGAAATCTGTTACGTGCAATTACTGACTAACATCGCCAACAAACGTTTGGCTTGTCAACGATTTGGGTACTGATGCTAATCCACTCGCCGTTGCAAACTTCGGACAAGAAAGACAAGACCAAAGATTCCGATGGGATCCCAAAAATTCAATATTTCATCCAGACAAATAGGTTTTGTCTTAGCCAGATCCAGTCTTCGCCAGACTCCTTGAACATTTTTACTCTTAAAATTTAGAAAGAGATTAAGTCCAAACAGCTAATCATTAAGAATACCAAGTTCAGATGTGGATTCAGCATGTGTGTGCCTTACTTCTGCGAATTTTCTGGTTTCGGCGAAATTCCAGAACTACTTCTCCGGCGAAAAAATAAAGCTCAAAAACGAATTCAGCGTATCTCCTTATCCCTATATCCAACATCTAATCTCGGCTGTAATGATGCGCACTTTAAGGGCGCTATAGAAACTGACGATCCTAAAGCTCTCGAGGTAAAAATGATCACGAGCCCTTGGATCATTGTTCAAAAGTATTTTTTTGACTTTCCGATTAAGATGCACACTTTAAGGATGCTGGAAATTCATTTTTAAGCAAAATCCTTGTTGCACAAAGTCCACGGGCCGTCGAGAATCATCAAAGGTATCATTTGGTGAAAACAAAATTCACTTTGCGGTTAAGATGCGCACTTTAAGGGCGCTATAGAAACTGACGATCCTAAAGCTCTCGAGGTAAAAATGATCACGAGCCCTTTAGGATCATTGTTCAAAAGTATTTTTTTGACTTTCCGATTAAGATGCACACTTTAAGGATGCTGGAAATTCATTTTTAAGCAAAACCCTTGTTGCACAAAGTCCACGGGCCGTCGAGAATCATCAAATGTATCATTTGGTGAAAACAAAATTCACTTTGCGGTTAAAATGCTCACTTTAAGGGAGCTACAAATTCAATTCAAAGCAAAACTATTGAGGCAAAAGTGATCATTGGCTCATGGGGATCATGAAAATGTAAATTTTGCTTAAAAGTAAAGCGGTTGAGATGAGTAATTTAAAGGATGGTCGGATCTGGGAATTTGAAGCTTCTAAACCAATTCTGTCGAGTCTCTAATGTTCAAGTCAAGTTTCATCGTCCTAGCACACCTGGAGACCCCCCACAACTCCCCCCACAGTGCCCAAATCCGATCCGGTTATGTCACTGATGTATCTACGGCTTGTGGTTGTTCTTCCCACCAAGTTTCATCCCGATCACTCCACTCTAAACGTGTCACAAGATTTCTGGTTATCCCCTCCAACCGCCCCCCCCCCCACATTAATCGGATCCGGTCCCAACTTGATTTAGTTTCAATTCAAGTTTCATTAAGATCCGATCACCCGTTCGAAAGTTACACAATCCTCAAGATCTCGGATTCCCCATTCCTCCACTCCCTAGACGACGGTTGAATCAGGGAACTGAGTATTTCTAAGCCAATCTTGTCGTCTCTAATGTCCAAGCCAATTTTTATCGTCCTAGCACATCTGGTAGTACCTTAAAACGCGATCACCGGAATTCGGGACCCCCTTCCAACTCCCCCGAAGTACCCGAATCTGGTCCGGTTCTGTCACTGATTTATCGACGGTTTGTGCTTGTTCTTCCCACCAAGTTCCATCCCAATCGCCCCACTCTAAGTCTGTCACAAGGTTTCCAGCTCCCACTCCGACTCTCTCCCACACTCATCGGATCCGGTCCGGACTTGAAATGGGACATCTGAAACACGAGGTCTTTCCAGAAATAAAGTTTCATTAAGATCCGATCACCCGTTCAAAAGTATACTTGCCTCAAGATTCCGGATTCCCCATCCCTCCACTCCCCCCACGGTGGTCGGATAGGGGATATATTTATTTCTAAGTTAGTTCGGTCGTGTCCCTGATACGCCTGCCAAGTTTCATCGTCCTAACACTTTTGAAAGTACCCTCACTCGAGAACAGTGGACCGACAGACCGACCGTAAAGTGATCGGTATATGGCACTTGAGCGAAGCTAAAAACTGCCATAATAGCAAAAGCTAAATAAAAGGCAACAAAAAGAAGATAAATAAACTCAAATTAAAAGCTGACAACATCTAAATAATTTACCATCAACAACGATAACTTAATAACAAAATACTAATCGGATCTCAACTTTTGAAGCTCCCTCGCTGCTAAAGAAATTGGAGCTTGGCTCTTGCTCTTTTCGAAGGGGTGATAATTAGAAAGTTGGGCTACGGCAAGAAAATTAACTTCTGAACTGAGATTGATGGATTCAATCGGTCAAGTTTTTCACTGCAAGAATAACGTTAAGTGCTTTATGTGTGGTGGGAGCCAAGACTCCACCCATGAAAGCCTGTGAATTTCTACCTCAGTAAAGTGAGCCGATTGCGGGAGTGCCAAAAAACCTGCTTAGAGCTTACTCTATACGAAAAGATATTCAGTTTACGAGATCTACGAGCTTCCAACCTACGGACCAATTTACGGATTGTCTAAAAGCTTAATAATCCTTCACTATGTCCACGACTGGATTCAACTGGCTGCAAAGTCAAATTATTATTTTTTTTATTTTTTTTTAGAAAAAATCCTTTTGGGATTTACCATTTTAAATGTTTCGAGGCCTAGACAATGTGACGAAGAAATGTGTTGCTTTGCAACACTTCGAGTTGCCCAGACAAACGTAAATATAGGTTAACTCGGGATCAACGGAAAAGCGATAGGTATTCTTCATTTGGGCCAAAGCCATAACATACTTCTCCTATTTTTATCAACCATAAGGAATCCAACAACAAGCAGAGCAATAAAAAGATCAATTGTCAAGGTATTTACTAACGGTTAAAAACAGCTTAGCGTGCCCTTGTACAATTACCATGGAACGCACTAGTCGGTTTACTAATAGACTAGATGAGTGCCTTGGAAAGCATAGAGCTCCTTTCCCCTTAAAGTGCAGCATAATCATGTCTGATTTTGTTTAGTGTGTACACTTTGATTTTCTTTGTTCTTTTTCTTCTCTCTCACTTACTCCAATCGTGATATTTTTGTCTTTTAAGCGAATAATATTAGCATTATCCATTCATATTCTGAAGGATTGAGAAAAGGTGCTTTATGGTCAATAAAATTTCTTGCCTCCAGAACCGTACCAATTGAGTACGCGAGGCCGGTATCACATCTCCTCGGCCCTACCTCACACTCCATCTCATACGCGTATTCTCGCCGTTCCCCAAGGACTCTACTTAAGTAGTCCCGCGTTTTTGTTTGTCCCGGGGACTCACTCCCCGTATTCTCGCGAGTCTCCACGGACGGGGAATGCTCCGATTATCATCATCATCAAAAAGGACCCCCTTTCAGATTAAGAGGGGAATCAATTTTTGCTGGTGTGGGTGCAATGTAAAATGAATTAAAAACAGTCAGAACAAACAAAACCAGAAATAAAGCGAATCCAGACTAATCTCGTCGACTGCATATTTTTTTTTTCGAACAAAATCCATTTTGGAAGCATTCCCCGTGTTCTCGTTGTTTTCCGTACGCGGAGTCCACGTGGAGTGACTCCCTCTATTCTCGCCGTTCCCTTCGATTCCCCGAGGAGTCTTTGGGGAACGGCGAGAATACGTCTAATGTCATATGATCTGAGTCTGTCCGAGTCCCAGCTTGACGCTAGAGCAGATGTCCAAATTGCCTTAACGCTACTAAACTTTTTTGTACCGCTTCCCAACTCATAACTTTTCGTCGTAGGAACTTTATTCTCCGTTTATGAAGAAATACAGCATTTACTGTCGGAGCGGAGACCAGCGCGTTGGCTTGTCCATTTGGCAAGTCGTAAATTTTGACCAGGAAAAGAGGAGAAAGACAAATACTTATTCTCTGTGGAATGGGAGATTCCGCGGTGCGTGCAACACTCACTGAAAGGCGTGAAGAAAACTTATGAGCGTGGGAATTCGGAGGAAGTGCTGGGACTCGTTTGCGACAAAAAGGAAAGAAAATAATCATTGTAGTTTGGGAATGAAGGAAACGATCCGTCCAACAATGAAAATTACTAACGCCATGGTGCAGAAGCAAGCGACGTGAAATCCGACTAGTTGATCTATAGCTGCTATTCGCATTTAATATTTCTGATACTGTAATTTCTTCCTTTATACTTGCCAATTTGGTTCAAAAACCGGAAAATGATAAATAAATTTTCAGTCACAAAAATAACCATTAAACTCGACGAGCTGCAAAACAAGACCAAAGGTTTCGATGGGATCCCAAAAATTTAATGTCTGACCCAGACAACTAGGTCTTGTCTTCGAAGGATCCAGTCTTCGCCAGGCTAGTCGTCTGAGAAAATCAAGTTCAGATATACCTGTATAAACCATATCTATTTTGACAATACTTATCGAAACTTCCTGCTTTACTTCTGCCAAATTTCCGGTTTCGGCCGAAATCCGAGCGAACTACTTGTCCAGCCAAAAAAAGATAGTTCAGAAACGACTTCAGCGTATCTCCTTATCCCTATAAAGAACATCTAATCAACTTCAAATAAAACTTTAACTTATACAAAAATCCGGTTTCACCGGATTCCGGACGAACTATATGTCCGGGTAAACAATGATTGTCATATACAGATTCAGAAATTTTGCTTTTAAAAATTTTTCTGGTTTCGGCCGGATTCCGGGCGAACTACTTGTCCGGCGAGAAAATGGTTTTCAACATCGTGTTCAGCATGTCTTCTCACCCCTAAACCGAATATCTAATCAACTTCAAATTAAACTTTTGCTTTTAACACATTTTCCGGTTTTGGCCGGATTCCGGGTTAACTACTTGTCCGGCGGGAAAATTGTTTTCACCATCGTGTTCAGCGTGTCTTCACCCCTAAATCGAACATCCATTCAACTTCAAATCAAACTTTTACTTTTAACAAACTTTCCGGTTTTGGCCGGATTCCGGGCGAACTACTTGTCCGGCGACAAAATGGTTTTCACCATCGTGTTCGGCATGTCTTCTTACCCCATAATCGACTATCACATTGGCCGTTTCAAAATATTTTGTTTGCCCCTTAATTTAAACCCCCTCCCCCACCCCTAAACGTAGGGCTACAGAGCCCATCTACGAACTCGACCTTACTCTTGACCCAAAGAATCCTCACACCAAGTTTCATCAAAATATCTCATTCCCTTCGAGAGTTATCGTGCTGACAGACGGACAGACGGACGGACGGACGGACGGACGGACGGACGGACGGACGGACGGACAGACGGACAACTTTTGCGATGTCATAGGTATCCGTCACTAACGTTTTGGGATCCCAAAAAGCTGTCGGATGCAGTGTTTTCTCGAGCGTTTTCTCCGCACCATATTCTTGTCCGTTTGTTCGAAGTGTAAAGTTTTATTCTATGTTATGTCCTTTTTTTCTCTAGAATTTCGTTGATAAAAATATTCATTCTTTCATTCAAACATATGGCCACTGAGCATTGAAAGCGTTTTATGGCGCAAGGGTTACTTTTTTGTCGTCTATATCAAGTTTTTAGAATTGTTTTTATTTTATTTTGTTTTCCTGCCGTGGCCAACGAATTCAGCCTCGCCCTCAATTTTCCAATTCGCTGAGACAGAAACTGCAGTACAGATACTAAGATTTTTTTGAGTAAAAATAAGAAAAGGTACCATACATGTCTTACTGAGAGTAGGAGGGGGAACTAAGAAAACAAGACCAAAGGTTCCGATGGGATCCCAAAAATTCGATATTTGATCCAGACAATTAGGCTAGGTTTTGTCTTCGCCAGATCCAGTCTTCGTCAGACTCCTTGAACATTTTTACTCTTATAATTTAGAAACAGTTTAAGGCCAAATAGCTAATCATCTAAGAAAACCAAGTTCAGATATGGATTCAGCATGTGTGCATATCCCTAGAAGCCGATCGAAACGATCCTGCCTTACTTCTGCGAATTTTCCGGTTTTGGCGAAATCCAGAACTACTTGTCCGGCGAAAAAAATAAAGCTCAAAAACGAACTCAGCATATCTCCCTACCACTATATCCAACATCTAATCAACTTCATATCAAAATTTAACTTTTATCAAATTTTCCGGTTTTACCCGGATTCCGGAAGAACTATATATCCGGCTAAAAAATGATTGTCATATACGGATTCAGCATCTCTTCTTACCCCTAAATCGAACATATAATCAACTTCAAATAAAAATATTACTTTTAACAAACTTTCCAGTTTTGGACGGATTCCGGGCGAACTACTTGTCCGGTGAGAAAATGGTTATCATATTTGTGTTCAGCGTGTCTTCTTGCCCATAATTGACTATCACATTAGCTGTTTAAAAATATTTTACTTGCCCCTTAATTTGAACCCCCTCCCCTACCCCTAAATGTAGACTTACAGGGCCCATCTACGAACTCGACCTTACTCTTGACCCAAAGAATGCTCACACTAAGTTTCATCAAAATATCTCATTCCCTTCGAGAGTTATCGTGCTTACAGACGGACGGACGGACGGACGGACAGACGGACGGACGGACAGACGGACGGACAACTTTTGCGATGTCATAGGTATCCCTCCACTTACGTTTTGGGATCCCAAAAAGACAAGAAATTGCATGAGAAGTCAACAAGATAACAAACAAATGTCTCTGTTCTGTGGAATCAAAGGGTTCACAATAATTTTTATCATCCTTGTTTTGCATTAATAATTTTTATCATCCTTGTTTTGCATTGATTTTTGTCATTTCTATGTCCCTCTTTTGCTTCTTATTCCCTTTTGAATACTCCTTGTCTATAATATAGTCCAGAAGTATAATACACTCCACATAAGACATGAGTGAGAGGACTTACGCTTTGTCGTGGGGTATCGAATATCAATTTACACTTTTGACGCTAAATTTAATTTTGTCTCGGGGACAGTCTTTAGAAGCTGTTATTGGAATCGTGCCCAGCATACCGTCTTCGCAAAAGCAACGCTTAGTGGCTGTCTAATCATCTGTCATGCTGCCCTTTAGTGTTACTCTTGCGTATTACCACACCTTTATTTAACAATTCAAACTAACTTAAAGCTAATAATTTAAAGCTCGAATTTCCGGTTTTTAAGATCGGTAACATTTTTGAAAGATTCGATACAAATTTTGGCTCTGCACCCATCCCGTTACAGAGACGCACTTGACGCCCCCGGCCGCGAATAATTTGTTAAAAGCGGAGCATGCTTTTAAAGAATCCAACTATTACAAGTAATTTAAACCAGAAGACCAATGAATGCTTAAAGTTGTGAGCGTAAATAAGGAAACCTAAGTCCAGTTTCTACCGCTGAGCGATATATAATTAGTTATATGTCAAATGGGTTTGCTTTTATTATTAAACTGGGTTTTTGTCATTTGACCTTGTGTCCGTTCATTTTCATAGAAAGGTAGAATAGTACTTGATTCGCTCCCACTTTCAAGGTAACAAAACCAAAATTAGTGAGTACTGTCATCCACAAATTTTTCAATATTAGCCTACTGTTACATACAAAAGTACGTACAAATGGTCCAAGGCTATTTAAAATTTAAAAAATCTTTGGTATGAAATTATTTTTGGTAACGCCTCTGATTGAATCTTCGTTGAGACTGCTCGCTCTTACCTTTCCTCATACTCATTTCCCTCGCCTTCCCCTCATAAAAGTCGTTATCATCTATTTCTTTTCAGCCCGTTTTTTTTTTATTTTTGTTGTGACATAAATAGTTTTATCATTTCATGTTTGATTACTTATGACGAATTATTTTTGTAATTGTTTTCAAGACTTGTTATTTTAAATCGCGTTCATATTTTGATGAATCGTATTTTAGACGTGAATTGTATATATAAATCATAGGTTACAATTGTAAATATATCCCTTGGTTGATCTTTAACTGTAATGACATGTCCAGCACTATTTTTTGTTTGTAAAAGATATTTATGGAGAACCGAATTATAATAATACTGTCCTATGAGGGAGGGAAAAACTCGTTGTAGATGGGGTGCGAAAGAAGTTTTTTTTATACAGATCTCTAGGCACAAGCCTCCGTTTCTCCGGGGCATCGATTTTGTTCGTGCTGAAAGAAGGGAGCAGGTACTTTTTGGTCATTTTGTAAGGAAACTGAAAAATTAAACCTTGAACCATCCGAGCTCGTTCCCAGTGGGGATTTAGCTTAAGAGGGATAACGTCGAGATATAACTTACCGCCAGTGGCACTGCAGAGAAGTGTCATCTCTCCCCCATCGGGATAGGGGGCGGTTGTTCCTGCAATTTCCTGGTTTCGCTCATCAGTGATACGGATGGAAGCAGGGGGAACTGTAAAGACATGTAAAAGTTAGCTTTCTAAATTAGCGTATTTATGAGTCACGCAAATTATTCTGACAAGCTAGCATACACGACGTAACACATAAGGTACAAAATGTATTAATGGGCGAAGTTTGTGTTTGTGTTTTTCTTTCAAATTTTGTTTAAACTATATTGTTTAAATTGTTGCAATTTTTGTTTTTGTTTGATTAGGGAACTGTTTGACGGCATAAGAGCTTGATCGTTTGATGAAAAGTTTGATCGTTTTGGTAAAACTTGACGAAATGTTTCTGAACAATAAAATAATAATTAACTGATTGGTGTCTTGATTTCTTCCTGAAAGGTGAGACAGTTACTGGCATCGATATACTCGGCTAAGTTTGTTATAAATACCTAGATAGGACACACGCCTATCCCGCAATGTTAAACTTTCGGACGAATCTAAAATTCCAAAAGCCGAAAAACACGAAAAGTGGCGTTTCTCCATAAGCCGTAATGTTAATGTTCGGTATTGTAGCTTAGGCCTATGACGTCGGAAATTAGTTCCGACAGCGGCAACAGGTAGCCCCGAACCTCCGACAAAATGACAGTGGACACAAAAAGTGACCTGACCCCGATCAGGACCAGGCCAGGGGGGGAAGTGGGGGTAGGTCAAAAACACCCGGGGAATCCCCTCAGGCACGCAAAACGAAAAACGTGTTTCCAAAGGGAAAATTGCGAAAGGAGACGAAATTCATTTGTCGCTGATAGGGTTTTCAGACACGGGGAATGCGAATACGGAGTTGGTTTTCGTCCCCGAATTTCCCTTGACCCTTCACGGTCCTAGGGTCTAGACCCTAAATAATGAAATTGCTGTATCGGCCAAGAAACACATGTTTTAGGGGTATTTCAAACATCCTGAATGCGAAAATGACACTTTTTTTCACTTTAGACCTACCCCTGACCGGTTTCCCTAGGGTCTAGACCCTAAAAATGAAATTGCTGTATCAGCCAAGAAACACATGTTTTAGGGGTATTTCAAACATTCTGAATCAGAAAATGGCATTGTTTTTTACTTTAGACCTACCCCTGACCCGTTTCCCTAGGGTCTAGACCCTAAATAATGAAATTGCTGTATCGGCCAAGAAACACATGTTTTAGGGGTATTTCAAACATCCTGAATGCGAAAATGACACTTTTTTCACTTTAGACCTACCCCTGACCCGTTTCCCTAGGGTCTAGACCCTAAAAATGAAATTGCTGTATCAGCCAAGAAACACATGTTTTAGGGGTATTTCAAACATCCTGAATGCGAAAATGACACTTTTTTTCACTTTAGACCTACCCCTGACCCGTTTCCCTAGGGTCTAGACCCTAAAAATGAAATTGCTGTATCAGCCGAGAAACACATGTTTTAGGGGTATTCCGAACATTTTGGATCAGAATGGCATTGTTTTTCACTTTGGACCTATCCCTGGCCCGTTCCCCTAGGGTCTAGACCCTAAAAATGAAATTGCTGTATAAGACAAGAAACACAAGTTTTAGGGGCATTTCCAACGTTCTGAATCCGAAAATGACACTTTTTTCACTTTAGACCTCTCCCTGACCCATTTTCCTAGGGTCTAGACCCTAATAAAGAAATTACCGTTTCAGCCAAGAAACACGCGTTTTGGGGGTATTTCGAACATTCTGAATCAGAAAGTTACACTTGTTTTCACTTTCGACCTACCCCTGGCCCGTTTCCCTAGGGTCTAGACCCTACAAATTAGTTTCCATTTCAGCCAAGAAAAGCACGTTTGGGGGTATTTCGAACATTCTGAATCGGAAAATGACACTTATGAAACAAGTGATTAAACATTAATTTTCTAGGGTCTCCTACACCAGAAAAAAGGGTTAGGGATACGGAAGGTGAAAACATGTCATTTCCAGTTCAGAATACCCAACGTGCTTGCTGCTTGGATTGGAAAATCAATTGTCCGAGTCTAGATCCGAGGAAAACGGGTCAGGGGTACACCTAAAACGGAAAATGATGTAACTTTCGAGCTTAGAAGGTCCGAAACACCCCCACAATGTGTGACTGTTGTCTGATCTGACAATTTAATTTTCAGGGTCTAGAACGAAGGGAAACGGGTCAGGTGTAGTCTAAGGTGAAAAAGATTTTCATTTTCTGATTCAGAATGTTCGAAATGAAATAAAACGGCAATTTTATTTGTTGGGTCTACCCTAGGGAAACGGGTCAGATGTAGGTCTACAGTAGAATAAGTGAATAAAATACCCCCAAAACGTGCTTTTCTTGGCTGAAATGGAAATTTAATTTGTAGGGTCTAGACCCTAGGGAAACGGGCCAGGGATAGATCCAAAGTGAAAAACAATGCCATTTTCTGATCCAAAATGTTCGAAATACCCCTAAAACATGTGTTTCTTGGCTAATATGGCAATTTGATTTTTAGGGTCTAGACCCTAGGGAAATGGGTCAGGGGTAGGTCTAAAGTGAAAAAAAATGTCATTTTCGGATTCAGAATGTTTGAAATACCCCTAAAACATGTGTTTCTTGGCTGATACAGCAATTTCATTTTTAGGGTCTAGACCCTAGGGAAACGGGTCAGGGGTAGGTCTAAAGTAAAAAACAATGCCATTTTCTGATTCAGAATGTTTGAAATACCCCTAAAACATGTGTTTCTTGGCTGATACAGCAATTTCATTTTTAGGGTCTAGACCCTAGGGAAACGGGTCAGGGGTAGGTCTAAAGTAAAAAACAATGCCGTTTTCTGATCCAAAATGTTCGAAATACCCCTAAAACATGTGTTTCTTGGCTAATACGGCAATTTGATTTTTAGGGTCTAGACCCTAGGGAAATGGGTCAGGGGTAGGTCTAAAGTGAAAAAAAAATGCCATTTTCGGATTCAGAATGTTTGAAATACCTCTAAAACATGTGTTTCTTGACTAATACGGCAATTTGATTTTTAGGGTCTAGACCCTAGGGAAATGGGTCAGGGGTAGGTCTAAAGTGAAAAAAAGTGTCATTTTCGCATTCAGGATGTTTGAAATACCCCTAAAACATGTGTTTCTTGGCCGATACAGCAATTTCATTAACCCTATCAGCGACAAATGAATTTCGTCTCCTCTCGCAATTTTCCCTTTGGAAACACGTTTTTCGTTTTGCGTGCCTGAGGGGATTCCCCGGGTGTTTTTGACCTACCCCCACTTCCCCCCCTGGCCTGGTCCTGATCGGGGTCAGGTCATTTTTTGTGTCCACTGTCATTTTGTCGGAGGTTCGGGGCTACCTGTTGCCGCTGTCGAAACTAATTTCCGACGTCATAGGCCTAAGCTACAATACCGAACATTAACATTACGGCTTATGGAGAAACGCCACTTTTCGTGTTTTTCGGCTTTTGGAATTTTAGATTTGTCCGAAAGTTTAACATTGCGGGATAGGCGTGTGTCCTATCTAGGTATTTATAACAAACTTAGCCGAGTATATCGATGGTTACTGGAAATGATGTTTTCACGACAAAAATGGTTGAGAAATACCGTTTTTCGGAAAAACCAACACTTGCCCGATGAAATTAGCGATTTCCTTTCGACTCTGTCCAGGCTTCTTGCTCTCGGACGCGGAGGTTCGACACAAAATAACAAAAAACTGGACGGATTAAAAGTAAAGCCGGTCATAAGATAATAATCTGAATTTGTCAAGAACTCCAACAAATGACATACACGATAAACCTGTTGGCCTACCTATCTTGCCCTTCTTCTTGAAAGAATATTTGGCGGACTAAGACTTTCGGCATTGTTTTCGCTGCTTGACAGGCAAACTTGGTTTGACCGCAACTGCTAACAATGACGAACCACTATAATGACGACGAAGAGCGAGGATTTCTGAAGCTTATAATTCTATAAGGGAGCTAGGAATAATTCTGAAAGGCAGAATAATTTCGAGGGGTCCTTTCACGCTCTTTGATTTTTTAACATCGCTTTACAAAAGACACGATTCCTTTCCGAAAATTACTATTGAATTATTGATCATTTTTCAAGTCGGAAGGAGGGACTGTAAAACTGTATACAAGAAGACAACGATTATTTGAAAGAAAATATATATCGGCAAAGGCACAGTAGAAAGAAAGCAGAAGTTAAGAGTAGAAAGTAGTTTCTACCAGAAATTAGAAAAGGAAACAGGCGGGAACAGAATGTAGGATGTGAAACAGCAATAGGTATCGTCATCACTATGGTAAAGGTATGTTAATTTGATCAATTACTTGAATGTGAACAGTGCAGTTTGAGCTATATGGTAGAACGAAGATCCGAAAATATCAATTCAGGTGTTTGCTGAAGCCCTTTATTATCTGCTTTCGCTACCTTATAGTTGACTTTAGTCACAGCAAGCGCATGAAAACGGCAAAGTCCAGGTCAACAAACGTTCAAATAAGCATAGGCTACCTCTATAACTGTTTATCTACGCGACGAACCTTATTAACAGGACAATATTGCCAAACGCTTTTTCATTCATCACCTGTCAACACGCCTTCCATATTTCGTCAAGTTGTTATAATATTGATTGGAAAGCTTATCTACCACGACGTTAACGTGATACTATTCTCTCGTACCCCCGGTATTCGTTATTAACTTGGTCTATGCTAGCAAATTAGCCCCCCCCCCCCTCCAGAGAAGAGATGAGTGACCTTTCAGTGGATCTGCTGCTAAAAGCTAATCCTCCCGCCCCCTCCCCCCATTCAACCTGAGACAAGTAGATATCTATACTTCGGGAAACGAGCTTTCAAGCAGTTTCTAGAAGGGAGAAAGAGATTGTAAACGCCGATGGCCTAGATGGTCGTATATGTTACTGGAAAACGAGAAAACACAAGCTTAGGACTGAAAACCGGTTCCCGTAGACATCTTCCCATAGTTTCCCTTCCCCTCGACCATGACATTCCCAATTAAATAATTCTTGCGTGTATGAAAACAGTTTCCTACATTTGTTCTATAGGCTACATATTCATTTAAAGAAGAATAAAGTAACACTCGTATGCTATAAACATCGGGGGAGTTCTGACGTAAAGAAGAGACCGAACATGCACTTCCTAACTTGGTGTGCTAAAAGTGAAAAGTAATAATAAAGGAAAAAGCAACACCAGAGACAGAAACAGATAGGTCGAAATAGGAAAAGAAAGAGGAGAAAAGAACTGCAAGCTATGGGAGTATGCTAACTATGGACTTTGATACACAATGGAAAACGATGTGACAGTTTCGAAAAGGCATTGAGGTCAGTATAAAAGCAACAAATAGCGAGTTTAAAATAGTTACCATTTAAAGGGCAATAGTTCGCTGCATATTATATTCACAACCTAGCTTGTATCGCAACTGTAACAAATCACACATCCTATACTCTCTATGAGAAGCAACTTATGAATTAATTAATAATTTTTTTTTTAGTGTGCATATAAACTGGGACCAACATTAAGTAAAAATAAGAACATAAAACTATTCACTATACGTCAGTTTTAACTTTTGGAGTAAAAAAAACTGAATGTCATGAGTTCTTCATGAGATAATGGCCGAAGTAAAAATATTGAGTTTGTTGAAAAAACATGTGATCTCATGGGTAACTACCCAAAAGATGACCGTTGTAGTTCGGCAGATTACTGTTTGTCCCGAGGTTACGCAAGAACTAACAATTCAAATACGGGTCTCCGAGAAAACCGTTGTCTGCTTACTGAGCATTTGGGGAAAAACTCCGAACGGCGTACGCATGCATAGTGACAATCAAGCGTCGATTCTGTCGGAAATATCTTGCTATTTTGTACGATGCTGTAGCCCTTCCTCAAGTCCTATATACCCGTTTTGAAATCAAACACATCCGTTCACTGTTCTTTCGCTACCTTAAATTTTTGCTAAAATTGCCACTTTGGACGCGGAAAACCTATTAGTTAATAGTTTCTGAGCCTGTCACCGCGGTGGAAGTTCTCCGTGCTCGTATTATTTCGTTCTTGCAACCACTCCTGGATCACCCGTCTGTGCAGCCATGAACGGTCAACGTTTGAGTAGGTACCGTCTATATTTAAGCGTAGGCTATCTGTTTTTGCTCATGTACTTTGTTGTTTTGTTTTTCCTTTTCCATTTTATTTTATTAAACTCCACTAGTTCTCAAGTAGTGCAGTGGGTCAATAAAATTCATTCGTTCATTCAAATAACTAAGTACACACTACCGTACATGTTTTGCTTGGGCTAGTCTTTTAGAGAAAAGTTTGCATCACTAAAACAACCAACTTAGGTAAGCCTTTCAGAAGAGGACGCTGCCTGGTCGTTGCCAAAACTCTTCTTAACCCCTCTGGGGTCGAGCTTAGTCATCCGCCTACAAACTTAATTTCCTTTCGAATCTCACAGTGGAGGGCTACGGCTGGATGTCATCCAGTGCACAAAATAATTCAGCCCGGATTCTATCTTTTGGTACCAGTTGCCCCCCTGTGTGATGCACCCAAATTTTTTTTATTCGTGTCTTAAAGCACAACTCTTACTAGAAATGATCTTTTCCCCATGAAATGGATCAGAAAAAACGTTTTTCGAAATACCATTACTTTCCACCTGAAATTAACGGTTTTCTCGTTAGCGCTTGTCGACTGTGTCCAGGCTTCCTGCTCTCCGACGCGGCAGCTGGGCGCAAAACGTTTGAAAACTGAACGCGCCGTGGCTAGAAAGTTGGAAAACTAACCAAATAAAAGAAGTCAAAAACAGAAGATTACTATATCCTTATATGTGAATGAGTTGTCAGCGGACATCGAAGATTCCGGCAAACTTTGCGTTGTGTGACGGGCAAAACTCGGCAGGGCCAAAAAGCGCTAAAAGTTCGTAGGCACAAAACGAAACAATGGAGAAAGGTGGGGATTTAAGAAGCTTAGAATTCCACAAGGGAGCTAGCTATATTACTAAAGGCAGAATAAGCGAGAGGGGTCCTTTAAGTGCTAAGAATGGAGGTTTTAAATATTGTACTGGAAACATGTGAATATTTTATGTTAAGTAGCCGAAGATCTGTATTTTATGTTGGTGAAATCGAAATTTGATACTCTGATGACAAACCACATAAAATGTATCTCCCTAACTTTAATAGGCGCATGATTGCAGTGACCCTTTTCGGATGAGAAAATTTGTAAGCTTGTATGATAATGCCTATTATTTGTTTCTTGCTTCTGCCCTCGAGAAATAAATGGACCCCGAAAGGGTTAAGACTCTCTATTCGTCAGGCATAGCTTTGCACACAGCCCGGATCCCGGCAATCTACTGCTTTCCTTTTTTCATTTTCCACCTCCCCACATTAACAGTCCCTATGAGCCTCCTATAAAGAAACTACTTGGGAAGTTGTTTTCATGAAGTCAGGGAATCCCAGAATTTCTATCTAGGGTGCTATCACGCGTCACGCTGTTCTGTTTTCCTTTCACCAAATTGGGCCCCTAACTTCAGTCAGCTTTTTCTTTCTCTTACACCGAAACATGTTGACATGGTTGAATTCTGGGCGTCAACATCCCTCGTTCGTGTTTGATCTTGGTATAGCAGACTAACGTTTCACTAGCCTACAAGAGAAACCGAAACCACATTTTCGTCTGTCTGATTGAAAAGTATATTTTACTGCTAGAATTAGTATATAAAATAATGGGGGCTTTACAGTAGAAGGGGAAAATGAAGATAAATTAGAAAAAAATAGTTAAGAGAAATCCTTTGTTTGATGAATTTAATAAAATTGAGCTTGAAAATAAATTAGTGTCAGTGACGTTAAGTACGGAATTTTGATGTTTTGACAATAATAGTTTTAAGTTACTAAGTGGAGGTTGAGACGTAGCCACTCGCATTGGCTCGCTCCATAGTAAGGGAGAATGAAAAAGAAGCTAAACGGGCAGAAATAATTTAAACAGAAAATAAAGAAAATAAAAAAAGAGAAACCCACAACGAGGAATCCAAGAGCAACTGTCCGCTGTACAAACACTTAACTTCGGCTACGATATATAGGTACTACGCCGGCACGTTTCAAAATTTAAAACCTGATTTTTTTTCGAGACAGCAACAGTCATAATTTTACTGCTTCCCAACTGCCTTTTTGGACTTTAGAAAGGGAGAAAGAAAGTGAGTTTCTAGGAAAACATACTCTTTCGCTAAGTCAGATAGATGGACGACGGCTCAATGCCTTCCCGTGGTTCGGAAATCGATAAGAACTTGGGCGGATTCTTGACACTGCTTTAGTACGGCTGTTTTACTGAAAAGCCTACTGTTGACACGTTTATTCAGCCTTCAAGTTTTATTTTTCTGTTTAAGTTTATTGCTGCAAACGACTTCCTATTCAAAGTAGGGAGAAAGCCCGGGTTACAATGAATGCATATAAAACCGACCACAAAGAAAACAAACCAGCCCTAACAAGCCACACAGGCATTCCTGAATGCAAATTTCGTTCGGGATCCTACGGAGAGAAAACTCGACTATGTTAGGCATAATTGCATAAGGAGAACTTCTATCGAATTTCGTTTTTTTCCGGTTTCTGGGATCCCAAAACTTTAGTGACGGGATACCTATGACTTCGTAAAGTTTTCCGGCCGACAGTTATGACAATAAGTTTCGAAGGCATTGAGACATATTGTTCAAACTTGATGATAGGATCCTTTGGGTAAAAGTAAAGGCCAAGTTCGTAGGCCTGTAATACGTAGAATAGGTAACTCTACATTTCGGGGTGCACGGGCACGGATTTCTAATTAAGGTAAGGTAAGGTGGCCATATTATGTAGCATGTTTCTCACAGAGACAAGCTTAAAGCTTAGCCTACAGTTTCTTCTTGGTAATAATAAAGATGTCACAGATATTTTCGATGATCCCCCATTTACTTGGGGGCCAACTCCCGTTATATGCTACCCTTTCCTAGGCTGAGACCAATTCCTTCCCGAACAAAAATCAAACCCGTTACGACGTCCCAAAAAGGACGTTCATGAAGACAACCAAAGATATCTTATTCACATAAAACGGCCAACATTGAACAGAGTAATTTATTTTGCGGCTATCATGCCTAAATTTTTTACAAGTGATTGTGTCACTTTTATAGTAGGCCTACAGTGGGCGCATGCTGCTTGGGATTGTTATTTCACTTCCGATAAACTCTGGCTAAATGGCAAAATTCAACCCAAAACATGCACTCAATTGTTCGTAGAAGCCAATAAAGCATAACTGACGCGAGGAATGATTCGTTTATTACTATCCCTTTCAGAAAACGATTCCGCAACAACCGAAATTGCAATATCGCATGTCTTCAATTCTAAGAGGTAAACCATCTCTCGGTTCCCAGCCATCTACGGTAAAACCAGGGGTGACTTTTAATTTGTCAAAGGCGGCATCGACACGTGACACAAATTACCTGAAGACAGTTCTGTGGACAGTTTTATGGATCTCAAGATAGTACATTGGGCGGAATAAACTGCCGTTATTTTATACTACTACTAACTAGAATACAATATTCCGTCAGAAATCGAAATATTCCTCCACAATTTATTTTCGCAAGTGTTGGTTATGGTGTGTATAGCAAGCAGCCTGCCATCCTCCAATTTACTAGCTCATACACTCCGATTCATCTGTATTGTTGGCAATTAATTATATTGTCAGGATTAATTAAGAATTCCATATACATGCTGGAAAAAGCGACATCAACAAGCGATATCAAGTTCCCGAAGCAATGTCTAGAGGAAGTCAGAATTTTTTCTTTGTTCAGCATGAAAAATAAAGCATAATTAGTACCCATTGTACTTTTAACGGAAGTTATGCTTTGTATGTGGCATGCAAATATGCACTATACCGCGTCATACATCAGGTTTACCCAAAATCGTTATTTTATTTATTTATTTTTATGGCACTTGCCTTACGGCCAAGTGCCATATACCGATCACTTTTCCGTCGGTCGGTCCGCTGATCGCGAGTTAGGGTACTTCCAGATGTGCTAGGACGATGAAACTTGGCAGGCATATTAGGTACCCGACCAAACTAACTTGGAAATATTCACTTCCCCGATCCGACCACCGTGGGGGGAGTAGAGGGAGGGGGAATCCGGAATATTGACGTATGTCCAACTTTTGAACGGTGAATCGGAACTTAATGAAACTTGATATTTGGAAAGACCTCCTGTCTCAGATGTCAGATATCAAGTCCGAAACGGATCCGATGACTTTGGGGGGAGTTGGAGGGGGGGGGGACCGGAAATCGTGTGACATGTTCAGAGTGGACGGATCGGGATGAAACTTGGTAGGAAGAACAAGTACGAGCACCAGATACGTAGTTTACAAGACCGGACAGGATCCGAGCACTGTGGGGGAGTGGGAGGGAGGGTTCCGGAATTCCGGTGATCCTGAGTTAAGATGCTTACACATGTGCTAGGACGATGAAACTTGGCAGGCATATTAGGGACCCGACCAAACTTACTTGGAAATAGTCACTTCCCCGATCCAACCACCGTGGGGGGAGTGGAGGGAGGGGGAATCCGGAATATTGACATATGTCTAACTTTTGAACGGGTGAACGGATATTAATGAAACTTGATATTCGGAAAGAACTAATGTCTCAGATCTCCCATTTCAAGTGCGGACAGAACCGATCAATGTGGGGGAGTGGGGGGGGAGGGGCCGAAAATTTTGTGACACGCTTAGAGTATAGCGATTGGGATGACACTTGGTGGGAAGAACAAGCGTAAGCCCTAGTTACATCAGTGACAGAACCGCACCGGTTTGGGCACTCTGGGGGGAGTTGCAGGGGGTCCGGAATTCCGGTGATCGAGATTTAAGGTACTTTCAGATGTGCTAGGACGATGAAACTTGGCTTGAACATTATAGATCTGACAAGATTGGCTTAGCATTTGGTACTTCCCAAATCCGACCATCCCTTAAAGTACTCACCTTCACCGCAAAGTACAAAAAAAAAAAATTTAAGCAGAATCAACATTTTCAGGATCCCCATGAGCCCATGATCATTTTTGCCTCAAGGGTTTTGCTTAGAAATGACTTTCTAGCACCCTTAAAGTGCGTATCTTAACCGAAAAGTAATAAAAAATATTTTTGATCAAACTATACATATTCATGATCCTAAAGGGCCCAGGATCATTTTTGCCTCAAGGGTTTTGATCACAGATGAATTTTTGGCGCCCTTAAAGTACACATCATCACAGCCAAGTGCAAAAAAAGCCTTTTTTTTACCAAACGAAACATTCTCTTGATTTCCAAGGGTCCGTCGTCATTTTTATCTCAAGGGTTTTGCTTACAAATGATCACAACAAACCCACGAATTGGCAAATTCCTACTCTCATCCTTTTACCTAGCCTTGCAAGTGCCATATGAGCTTACATCTCTTGTTTTAGTTTAGTTTTATTCGGATGGTCACGGGATTTAGACTGGTCTTTTATTTTTCAGGTGGGTTGTTGCGACCAGGAATTGAGTAGGCCAAACTGCGATGTTTTTCATTTCTTTCCTTTTTTCTATACCAGAGTATGTAGGCTACGCCTGTTCATTTTTCAAGCGGGTTACGTAATTCCGAACAACATTTCTAGAGGGAGCGAGATGTGGTTATTTCTGCGTTTTTCCGAATAAAAACCCCCCTAATCATAATTTAACAACAGCTGTAATGTAAACGATACGATATCCAGAGTCTACAAATTACCACGAAAACACGACCAACATAATGGAAGCTTTAAAGTTTAACTGAAAAGCCAACTCATTTGTGTGTCATTTCATTGGATACACTGAATTATTTGGATTCTGCAAAGGGATTTTTTAATTTTCCACTATCTGCTCTAGTTATGAGGCTCACAATATCTCCAGCCGTCCCCACAGCGTAAATTCTACTATGACGCAGGAAATTTTAATCTCAACACAAATGCGGCTTTTCAGTGGGCAGTAATGAGATTGGTGAAGATTGCTTAGTGCCTGAACAAAAAAAACTGATAAATCTTTCTCGTAAGGCATACAGCAAATAGAGGCACTACAAATCACACGGAAATTCCACTATTTGAAAATCGATTATTCGTAAATAGCGGAACAACTAAGTAACGCGTTTTCAGCGGGTCTTCCAGCCAATTTTAGTGAATAAGTGATGGGTAATTAGATTGTCCTATCCTAGCCCTTTTCGGTTAAACCTTAAGAAAACAAGTTAAATTTTTTGAACAATATGAAAGATACATACTTATGACCGTGACATTGTGAAGGAAGTTCTTTGTCTTCGATTTCCTAAAGTCCACTCGACAGCGATATAATCCAGCATCGCTCTCACGGATCGACTGTATTGTCAATACCGCAGGCTTCAGGGACTCTTTGAAGAAAGCACGTGGTCCAAGGACTGTCTCGTCTGGGAGGTGAGCTGGCAGATCCTTACCCCGAGAATCGAACCTGTAAAAGCGACAATAGACATTTTCCTTTTCGTGATCTGCGGTGGTGGTGTGGAGCTCGTCCGGGATGACGCAGACCTCGGTCCGCCGACCACGTGCCACTGGATATCGGGGTATCCCCTAACTAAACGCTCCACGTGAAGGGTTGCCTTGACCTCACAAGGCGGGTGGAGCCCACCCTAGGGACACTCAGTAGTTAGGTTCCCCTAGCTAATCAGGTCCCAGGCCTAGGGTCGGTCGGGCTTGCGACCCTCCACCCGAAATCAAGTGCAACGAATAGTGTTGATACTGCCTCGGATGATCGATCTTCTTCTTACCCTGCTAGACCTCAGCACGTCCCCGGACCGAGATCTGACCATCGTTTGGCACGGCGGGAAGCGCCCAAGAGGTCGTCCCCCAACCAGATGGAAGGACAAAGCAGATGCCCCCCTAGCAATGGCAAATATTCAGGAGGATGCTCACATCCTTGCAAAAGACCGGTCCGAAAATGGAGGCGCCGTGTATCATCACTCTCTACGCCGGAAGCACTTCGGCAGGAGCATTAAGTCAAAGTCAAGTCAAGATCTGCGCTCTGCCGGATTTGTGCAAATTTCTATTTTATAGAAGTAGTTAGGTTACATTAAGAAACGAACCTGAACCTAAAAAAAATATTACACAGACTTTTTTTTATTTAGATCTAACTGTTTGTGAATTAACTGATGAGTTGTTAAAATTTTTAGTTTTGAAGAAAATCAGATAACTTATAGTCATCAATGCAATAGAAAAAAAACACTGCCACCGAGAACACCCATGCTCGCGAGGTAGCAGAGCAATAAAAGTTTGCATTATATTAGATAAGCATCAACACAGACTGCATATTAATTCAAACACATGAGCATACCTCCCTTCAACAAGATGTTGTTTAAAGTTGCACCTAGTGAAAAATTATAGAGTAACAACTTCTTGGCCATGCTGTCGAAGGACTTCAATTTTAGGTATCAGTCTTCACTACGAACGGTCTGTATTCTCTATTCGAGGGAGGAGTTTAAAAGCGGGAAAACTCAACGAGGTCACAGCAGCCTCAATTTTCGGGCGTGGTAGGCCAAACAGCCTTTCACCCCTGCCAAATTGGGTAGAGACACCTGGTAGGCCAAACAGCCTTTCACCAAGTTATTATGGATAGGTTCGTGAATCAGTGAAATGGTCGAAACTTCCCGTAAGCCACACAGCCTTTCACGGGAACGGTAAGTCACTCAAGTTCGTATCAACGAGGTTAAACTTGTATCCCACCGCTGCCATCACTGTTATAAGTTTAGTAACACACTCCTTATTTACGCACTAGCTTAATCATAAAACATATATAACGTTATTCTCTGGCATTTAACACGGTAGGCTAAGGCTACTGCCAATTCATTCCATCTTAGTTTCTCCCCTCTCCTTGTGGCTATTTATCGGATCGCCTCGAGCATTGCGAAGAGTCGATCGTAGCATGCGGAGAGTCAATCGTAACGGTCAGCCAATCACTGTATACATCTGCACAACAGGATTGGAGACCGTGCATCAGGGTCGACAACCCTAAGCAGCCAGGACTCTTGCCACTAGGAATTACACTCATTTGCCAATTAGACTTTCGTCTATATTTATATATACATTTATATACATATTATATTTTCAAATTCATAAATATTTTCTTGTTTACTAAAATAATAAAATATGGAAGAAAGTCTACCTGGCAAATGAGTATAATTTTCAAGCGCTACGGATAAGAAAGAGCTACTAAAGTTGTTTTCGAATGTGCTAAATTTCTTCTTCCTCTTTCTAATTGGTCTTGGAACCGGAACTTCAGTCAGAAGTACTCTATCGCAGAACCTATTCCAAGTGTTGATGGCCTAGTCGTGAAGCTCAGTAATAAGGATGTTGCTCACCAGTTGAAAGGGTATTCTTTTCTGGTGACGTTTATTTGATTTTGAATCAAAGTTAATGTTGCCTTGTTTTTCTTTTCTCTTTTTCCCATACTCCACATTTTTCTACTTCGTTTTGTTGATGGATGATAGAATATGTCATTTCTTTCAATCAAAAGGTTTTTCAAAACGACTTTCTCTCAGTGTACCTCCTATTTTGTAGTCGGTATCTCGCTGCACGCTATAGGTACTTGTCTATGATGTCGCTGCCTAAATCGTCCAGATCGAACACAATTTCCGTAACTCATCATACAGAACTCGAGTCCCCGACGTTCCGACTGGATTTTCCGAGAATCATCCTACTGGAAAAGGATATTTCATCTACCAGACCGTTAAATGAACTGGAATTCCTTAATTGGATCGATGAGAACTAGAAACTTAATTGAACTCACGTATATATGGGGGTATCTCTATCCGATTTATACCAAATCACCATGGAAACGGCATCACCACGAGGTGGCGAAATATCACACGGTAAGCTGGCTTTCCCCGACTTGACAGCGGAAATCTGATACAAAGCTGAAACAAAAGACAAGGTCAGACTTACATAACGAATTTCATATCGCTAAGATCTATTCATCTGCCCAGAGGAAGAAGACCACGCATTGACCTGGAGAGTTAAAAATATCTGCCAATAACACTGGAATGATAAGTGCCATTTCTTCCCAAGAAATTGAAAAAAATGTAAAGCTCTACTCTCACTAGAAATGAATTTTCACAATAAAATGGTTCATAAATATCGCTTTCCGGAAATATCAATACTTGCCCCGTGAAATTAACGATTTTTTTGCGCTTGTCGACTCTATACAAGCTGCCCTCTCTCCGAAGGGGAGGTTGGACGCAAGTTTTTGAAAACTGCGCGTCCCGTGTTTAAAAAGTGAGAAAACCAAGAAAACGAAAAGCAATAGCCTACAAAACACAAGGGGGACCTATTGGCCAACCAAGTCTACATAATGAAAATCATAATTCTGAAGCTTCTCATGCCATTATTTTTGAAAGAGTTGTCGGCGGACACTGAACCTTTCGACGACGTTGACTGGGAAACTCGGCTCGGCGGGAAAAGCGCTCAAAACTCGCAGTAGCAACACGAAGCAATGGCGAAGGGCCGAGATTTCAGAAGCTTATAATTTATTCTATAATGAAGCTGGGATAATATAAAAGGCAGAGTAAGTAAGATGGGTCCTTTTACAACCAATATCTATGCGGGGGGGGGGGGGTCCATACGAGCGGGCAGTCTAGCGAGTCCAAGCAGTCAAAGTTGAAGCTGGAATGTGCAGTGGACTTGAAATCTTTGTGTTTGTATGCCTTGAATACGGATTATTCAAAACATTTAGTGAGTACACGTACATGTGTTCAAATGTTTGTTTATCTCTCTCATAAAGTAAAAGACAGCGACAGCGATACTAGAAACTCCAGTTACGGGATGACGTAATTTATACCCGTTACCACTGGTAATCGTTAAGTCTTTTAACTTCGAATTTAATCTGAAAGAAAAGATGTCACGTTCCAAAAAAGCTTCAAATCCAAAAATTAGCAACATAGGCTCCTCTTATATCTTTTATCGGTGACTCTTGTTTTGTTTTTTTTAGCCCGCGACTTTCATGTTCGGGGAGAATCTTAGTTGGGGACATATTTCTAGACTAGGACCATTTATTTCGGGGATTGTTTTCAGGTGGGGACGTCTGTGGTGGGGAACCTTCTGGGCGTAGATGTTCTGTACAAAAACCAAAATTCACTAGCAAAGGACAACTGTCGATAGAAATATGGGAGTAAACCTTTATTTACTAAGTCTTTCAACCGAGCAACCAACCAACTCGTCAACAACTGAGAAGCAAACTAACCGGAAGGCGAAAAGGTTTGCACTACCCAGCGACCAAAAACCACGACTTGATGAAAGAAGAAGAGCCTTTCTTGTAATCCTAGGGAGCAAACACTCATGCTGTTCTTGCAAGGTTGAGGTAAATGAAGGCGTGGCTTGTCCAATCATGATCCCTACTGATCAACTGAATTGTTGGGTGACTTGATCATCCACCAAACGTGTAGGCTAGGACTCGTTTTGAACGTAAACTGCTCATAAGGCAAAACCAGGAAGAAAACGCTCTTCATAGACTAAAGTAGAGACACTAAAACCCTACAAACTTCGAGAGAAAACGCTAATCATGTCGCTGATAATTTAAGCCATAACCGTAGGTACTTTTAAGCAGAAACAGAAAGACATATCAAGAGTTCATTATTCGTCTGCAAATTTTATTAAAGGCGATGACTTAGCAAAAAATCCTATCTTAGCGATCAAGTATTCTAGCACGCAGTACGTGCGCTTTTCCATATAAAAAAATCAGATGCAGGGGATTCCTTTCTCGAAACCTAAAGGAGCTATAGCGCGTGACCCGCTTTCTTCTGCATTCAAGGGGTACTTACTACGGATAATATGAGCTTCCCCAAATCTCAAACAAACACTAAAGTGTTAGCTTTTTATTGGCTTTTCCGGCTTCATGCAACAAGAGATGGCTTAAAAAGAACTCCGTTTTTAATTTAATCATGTTTGTACGAGTCATCCGAAACAAACAATGGATATCGATCTTAAAGCAAGTGAAGCATTTCAGTGTCAACCAGGTCTTCAGACTTCCAAAGCCGACTTACCCGTTGAAGTCCAGATTTTAAGGCATCAGTATTTACGCCCAAGAGTAGACATGTAAGGTTCTGTTAGACTGACTAACGCCCTAACGTCGCACAGCGGCTGAACAGCCCCTGGCGAATACTACATTGCCTAGTCCCAGCAGTATCCAATTTATTTCCCAAAACTGACTGCTTTGTTATGTTTATTAACTTGGTACGTTCTCCTTAAAAGTTTAACCGAAAAGGGCTGGGATAGGACAATATAGTTACCCATCACTTATTCACTTAAATTGGCTTGAAGACACGCTGAAAATGCGTTACTTCGTTGTTCCGACATTCACGAATAATCTATTTTCAAATAGTGGAATTTCCTTGTGACTTGTGGTGCCTCTATGCGCTTGTTTTTTGCTGTATGCCTTACGAGAAAGATTTATGAATTTTTTTTTGTTCAGGCACAAAGCAATCTTCACCAATCTCACCACTGCCCACTGAAAAGCCGCAATTGTATTGAGATTAAAATTTCCCGCGTCATAGTAGAATTTACGCTGTGGGGACGGCTGGAGATATCCTGAGCCTCATAACTAGAGCAGATAGTGGAAAATCAAAAAATCCCTTTGCAGAATCCAAATAATTCAGTGTATCCAATTAAATGACTCACAAATAAGTTGGCTTTTCAGTTAAACTTTAAAAGTTTCCAGGATACCAGAGAAACGAGGGATTCATATGACATCGCAAACCTGTCCGCTCTTCCGTCTGTCTCTGACATCGATACATCCAAAATAGACTGAGATATTCTGAAGAAAGTACAGACTAATTTGGCAAATTAAGAGTTCGAAAACGTAGTGCACTTCACACCATCGGCAGGAGCGGATCAGAAATTTAGTGAGGGAAAAGATACACATGGTGTAGCCACGGTTTTATCAAAATGAAATGACAGGAAATCTTGTTAATTCTTGCTACGAATCTAACTGGTGAACCGAGATAAAAATTAAATTCATATACTGAACACGGATATGCTATTAGTTTTCGCCTCTACTCGATCGTTCGGTCGGAAACCAGAGAAAACGGGAGACTGGGTCCAGAAATAAAATCTTCTTTATCAAGTGGATTGGACTGCCGATTGGGGCGTGAGGTGCCATGCTGATTTTATTTCTTTGTTAACTTTCACGAGGATAGAGGGTCTTCGATCTGCAGATATAGGGAAGAGACGGGGTGGAAAAATATTTTCTTCCGACTGTTTTTTCATCAGGTATAGATAATTCAACAAAAGCACGTTAAAACATATTGGTATCTGCACTTTGGGAAAAACTGTGATGTAACCAGTCAACTTCCTTTAAGTTTCCCGGTAAATCTATACTGACCGGATCACAAATCCTAAACGTACCCGATATTTTTGGACCCCAGCGAAGCCTCTGGTCTTATTATTGTGCTAAACGTTTGTCAGAAACATACAAAAGACCAACCAGCCAAACCTGTTCATGGGAATAAGAAATCCAACGGAACTATAAAATTTAACCACGTAAACCAAAACACATGTGCATGCAGGTACTTTTATGTGTATGCTGATTTAAAACGCAGCTGAACTGACCCGAGTTTAAACCAAGAGCCAGATATTTAGAATACCAACCGATTCCCTTATTTCTTGATGATATTCCGGTCTTTGATTTTTATTTTCGAGAGACAATGACAACTTGGAGACCAGGCTGCATGTCCGTTCAAACGACGGCGTCACAGGCAGACATTTACAGCGTGGCGGGATCTAGGGACTATAGCAACGTTTAACCGGAATCACGTCAAACTAACAGAAATCAGAACTGAGAAAATTAAGGCATTTTCAAACTGATGGTAGACGCAAATTTAGCAACCAGTTTCCCGGAAGTTCAAATTTCTAGTTTAATAATTTTTATTTTTATTTAATTTTTATTACACACAGTAATTTTTTAAGAGGGCCAATTTGCTTATTTGGAAATTTGGTAAAGTTGATGTGTTTATTAAGTGTCCGTTGTTCAAATCGTTTTGTTACTCTATGTTTGGTATTGCTCTAACTTACAGCGCTACGGCAAGAGCGGAATTGAACCTTAAAGGTTGCTATCACCGAGCATTTAGGCGACTGTTTCGGCTACCGTGGAGGTGCAGCATTAGCCAGGCCTTCGTGTCTAGCCACGTATGTACATTGGATGAGTTGCGCCAAAAAGCTAAAACTTCTCTGTTTTTGAGGCTATGGAATAGTGAGAATGTTCTCATAAAATATTCTTGCTCTCCTGTCATGCTTCATTTTCCGGTATGGCGCAATCTACTTGCTTGTACCTGAGATTTGATTTTTTTTTTTCTTGTGTATTTATTTTTGTTGTTGTTGTGTTTCTCGTTGTGTATATGGCTTTTGGCTGAATTAAAGAGTAATAAATTAATAAATAAAAAATAAAATAAAAATTTTTATAAAGTAATTTTTGTTACACAAATAAACTATTATACGACAGACTATAGGCCACATAAAAATATTATAACCAACTATTTTATAAAAAAGAGTTGTCGTCAATACTTTTGACTGCACGGAAGCCCACATGGGCTTCTGAGGACAGTCACAAAACCTTATCTCAAATAAAATAATAAAACATTTTTGCGAAAAAAGAAAGAACACTGAAAAAAAGAAGTGGAAGAAAAACAAGAGCTGTAAGCTCATATGGCACTTGCATGGGTTGAGATGTAATGTTTGATCAAAAGTACTTTTAAGGTTACCTTTGCGGTTCAGATGCGCACTTTAAGGGAGCTAGAGAAAACGTATTTTGTTTTAGAACTTGGCTGTTGTGATACGCACGAGGGGCACTCATAAGAAAAGTGCATACACCAACTCGGTGGGGGTGGGTGTAAATCCACCTTGATGACAATTTTCTTATCGCGAGGGTGGGGGGTGTCAAAATGATATTTTGGACTAACAACAGTTTTCTTATCGTGGGGTGGGGGGGTGTCAAAACGACTACAACAGTTTTCTTATCGCGAAGGTGTGGGGTGCCAAAATGATATTTTGGACTACAACGGTTTTCTTATCGTGGGGGTGGTGGGGGTGGGGGGGTGTCAAAATGACTACAACAGTTTTCTTATCGCGAAGGTGGGGGTTGTCAAAATGATATTTTAAACTACAGCAGTTTAACCATGTCAATAATGCCTCAATACCACAATCATCGGTAAAAGTGCATTATAGCCAACATACATGAACCAAGATAAATTATCAATCATCAAGAGACTTACCCACCAACAAATTTCTACAAGCAAACAGTCATCTCATCCAGGCAGTAGTAGATCCCCAGCACACGAGGACCAACGTTTGAATTCTGAAGTTCTGCAGTCCAGTCGGAAGAAAAATCACGAACTGACAAGTTAAAGGGCAAGATGAGTCCAAAGAGGTTTTTACTTACATTACAGTACAGCGCTTACAGTGCAAGAGAAGTAAGGTACTGCCCCGCTCCATGGGCGAGTGTGTCCAAAAGAAATGAAGTGCGTAACCAGCGTAATAACAAATCCGTTATAGAGTAGAAGCGCTCG
The DNA here is from genome assembly GCA_023053555.1 of Branchinecta lindahli. NCBI lineage: Eukaryota > Metazoa > Arthropoda > Branchiopoda > Anostraca > Branchinectidae > Branchinecta > Branchinecta lindahli. The sequence goes on along the minus strand of JAKZAO010000009.1, from coordinate 32,864,609 downwards.
GGTCGCTGCTTTTTACGATTACGCGCGTTCTCTTCGAAACTGGAAGCTCGGTGGGTTTCAATTTCGTTGCTTTGCAGGAAATTTACTTTCACGCCGTCGTCACGGTTCGTTTCTTTTTCCTATCCTTCTGGCATACTTTTCTTCTCTTGTACTGTAAGTCCTTTTAACTCTATGGATGAGTCGGCTTCAAAAAGCGAGTTCATAGTGTTGCGATGCAATGCATCGCAGCAAGGTTCCGCCATGGCTAAAAAAACCTCCGATTCCCCCCCACTGTTTATAACTGTTTTCCATTGCTTTTTTTGTTGCGCTTGGTTCGTCCATTTGTGTTTCAAACGTTTCAGAGGCTTTGTGCGAACTTTTAGCTCCTCTATGTCTTTTCGACTCGTTCTGTGCGAACTTTCGCTTGAATGAATTCGATCCATTTATGTTAACTTCTGATCGGAGAAACCAGTTCTCATATCTCAAGACAGCTCTTTTCATTCTGACATGACTTCATGCCTCTGGCGAACCTCAGGTGCTGAATTAGGTGAAAGTAAATACCTTTATTCTTTCCTCATCATGGCGTGCATATACGCATGGAAGTCACTTTTTGAAATCTCTGCCACAGATCAAAGTCAAAATATCCCTCAGTAAATAAATTCCGTGATTTTCAAATTTGTGATCCAGGATCCACAAATTTTGACGCAGAGCTTTTGAATACTCAAAATCGAGGTTGGAAGATGAGGAAGGATAATCGTTTCATACTTCAGAACAGCTTTGGAAACTCAAGTCACTGACGTATGTTGTTTGCCTTTTAATTTCCTATGATTCCCATTTTCAACTTTTTAACTGAAAACATAGGTGGTCTCCAAAAAAAAATTATGTCTGCAAAAATCTTTTTGATGCCGGGGGGTGGTGTACATACTTATTTGGACTTGCTTCACTTTTCTTACCGAAGCTGTGGGGTGGTCTCTTAGGTGAAAAAAGGGGGTTTCACTTTTCTTATCGAGGGGTGGGTGGGTGGTCATGGGAAATTTTGGAGTAGCTACACTTTTATGAGTTAGTGTATGCACTTTTCTTATGAGTGCCCCTCGATACGCACTTTATAGGCGCTAGAAATTCATCTGTAAGAAAAAGTATTGAGACAAAACGATCACAGGCCCTTAGAGATCATTGATAAATACCGTTTAGTAAAAAGTATTTTTTTTCACTTTTCAGTTAAAATGTGCACTTTAAGGGTGATAAAATAAATTTTAAAGCAAAACCCTTGTGGCACAAATGATCATGGGTTGAGATGTATCGTTTGATAAAAAAAAGTAGTTTTCGACCTTGCGGTTCAGATGCGCACTTTAAGGGAGCTAGAACTTCATTTGTAAGCAAAACCCTTGAGGCAAAAATGATAATGGATTCATGGGGATCATGAAAATGTATAATTTGCTTAAAAGTATTTTTCTAAATTTACGGTCAAGATTGGTACTTTAAGGAATGTCGGATTTGGAAAGTGGCGATTTCTGAGCCAATCTTGTCGAATCCCTAATATTCCAGCCCAGTTCCATCGTCCTAGCACATCTGGAAGTACCTTAAATCGCGATCACCGGAATTCCGGACCCCACCCCCCCCCCTCAAACTCCCCCACAGTCGCCGGAGCCGATCCGGTTCTGTAAGTGATTTATCCAGAGCATCTCTTTATCATTCCCTCAAAGTTCCATCCCGATCACCCCAGTCTGAGCCGGTCACGAATTCCCCCCCCCCCCCTCATTGTTGCCGAATCCGGTCCGGACATGACCAAGATCACCAGAGACATGTCCTCTGATCAATTATCAAAATTCACTCAAATCCGATCAACCGTTCCAAAGTTACGCATGACTCAATAATCCGGATTCCCCCTCCCGCTACTACCCCCACGACTATCGGATCATGTAAATTTGTATTTATAAGTCAGTTTGATCGGGTCCCTGATTCGCCTCCCAAGTTTCGTCGTGAAAATCCCCAAAACCGCCATTACCGGAATTCCAGGAAACTCCCCTCCACCCCCCCCCCCCTAGTGTCCGGATCCAGTCCAAATGTATAAACGATTCATCTGGAGCAGATGCTTGTTCTTCCCAGCAAGTTTCAGTCCGATCCCTCCATTCTAACCGTTTCTCGAGATTTCCGGTGCCCCCCCAACTCCCCCATAGCTGTCGAATCCGGTCTGGACTTCAAATGGGACATCAGAGGTATGCCATTTATTCAGCTATTAAGTTTTATTCCAATCCGATCCCCCGTTCGAAAGTTACACACTACTCCAGTTTTTCCGGTGGTCGGATTGGGAAACTGATTATTTCCAGGTTAGTCCGGTCGGGTCCCTGATGCTCCTGCCAAGTTTCATCGTCCTAGCACATCTGGAAGTACCCCAACTCGAAAAAGTGTGACAAAAACTACTTAATTTTCAGAATTCCCCGGCCCACCACTCCCCCCCATATGGTCGGATCGGGAAACTGATTATTTCCAGGTTAGTTTGGTCGGGTCCCTGATTCGCCTGCCAAGTTTCATCGTCCTAGCACATCTGGAAGTGCCCCAACTCGAGATGAGTGGACAGACCGACCGACCGACCGACCGAGGTGATCTGTATATGGCACTTGAGTGAAGCTGCAAGTGCCATAAAAAAACAGAAACAAGAGCTGTAAGCTCATATGGCACTTGCATGGGTTGATATGTAGTGTTTGATCAAACGTACTTTTAAGGTTACCTTTGCGGTTCAGATGCGCACTTTAAGGGAGCTAGAGAAAAAGTATTTTGTTTTAGAACTTGGCTGTAATGATACGCACTTTATAGGCGCTAGAAATTCATCTGTAAGAGAAACTATTGAGACAAAACGATCACAGGCCCTTAGGGATCATTGAAATATACCGTTTGGTAAAAAGTATTTTTTTTTTCACTTTTCGGTTAAAATGTGCACTTTAAGGGTGATAAAATAAATTTTTAAGCAAAACCCTTGTGGCACAAATGATCACGGGTTGAGATGTATCGTTTGTTGAAAAAAAGTAGTTTTCGACCTTGCGGTTCAAATGCGCACTTTCAGGGAGCTAGAACATCATTTGTAAGCAAAACCCTTGAGGCAAAAATGATAATGGGCTCATGGGGATCATGAAAATGTATAATTTGCTTAAAAGTATTTTTCTAAATTTGCGGTCAAGATTGGTACTTTAAGGAATGTCGGATTTGGAAAGTGGCGATTTCTGAGCCAATCTTGTCGAATCTCTAATATTCCAGCCCAGTTCGATTGTCCTAGCACATCTGGAAGTACCTTAAATCGCGATCACCGGAATTCCGCCGCCCCCCCCCCCCTCAAACTCCCCCACAGTCGCCGGAGCCAATCCGGTTCTGTAAGTGATTTATCCAGAGCATCTCTTTATTATTCCCACAAAGTTCGATCCCGATCTCCCCAGTCTGAGCCGGTCACTATTCCCCCCCCCCCATTGTTGTCGAATCCGGTCCGGACATGACAAAGGTCACCAGAGACATGTCCTCTGCTCAATTATCAAATTTCACTCAAATCCGATCAACCGTTCCAAAGTTACGCATGACTCAGTATTCCGGATTCCCCCTCCCGCTACTCCCCCCACAACTATCGGATCATGTAAATTTTTATTTATAAGTCAGTTTGATCGGGTCCCTGATTCACCTCCCAAGTTTCGTCGTGAAAATCCCCAAAACCGCCATTACCGGAATTCCGGGAAACTCCCCTCCAGCCCCCCCCTAGTGTCCGGATCCAGTCCAAATGTATAAACGATTTATCTGGAGCAGATGCTTGTTCTTCCCAGCAAGTTTCACTCCGATCCCTCCATTCTAACCGTTTCTCGAGATTTCCGGTCTCCCCCCCCCCAACTCCCCCATAGCTGTCGAATCCGGTCCGGACTTCAGATGGGACATCAAAGGTATGCCATTTATTCAGTTATTAAGTTTCATTCCAATCCGATCATCCGTTCGAAAGTTACACACTACTCCAGTTTTCCGGATTCCCCAGCCCTCCACTCCCCCCCAGGTGGTCGGATTGGGAAACTGATTATTTCCAGGTTAGTCCGGTCGGGTCCCTGATGCTCCTGCCAAGTTTCATCGTCCTAGCACATCTGGAAGTACCCCAACTCGAAAAAGTGTGACAAAAACTACTTAATTCTCACAATTCCCCGGCCCACCACTCCCCCCCAGATGATCGGATCGGGAAACTGATTATTTCCAGGTTAGTTTGGTCGGGTCCCTGATTTTCCTGCCAAGTTTCATCGTCCTAACACATCTGGAAGTACCCTAACTCGAACATGTGGGACAAAAAAAATCGGACAGACCGACCGACCGACCGACCGACAGACCGACCGACGGACGGAATTGCGATCGGTATATGGCACTTGAGCCAGAGGCTGCAAGTGCCATAAAAACACAAAGGAGAAAAAAATATGGGAAACCATGCAGCCGTTTGACAATTATCCAAAAACAAAAACAAAAAAATAAAATCTTAATTATATCAGCGGTGGTTGAGAGAATTATGATTAACCACAATTATTGGTTACGCATGTCAATGGAAAGGTGGTTAAACTGATTTTACTGATCCGCATCCTCCAAGACCCCCACCCCTCCTTGTGACACCCTTGCCAGTAACATTCCCACAACACGAAACCCTTCACTGATTAAACTTATTTATCTGCAATCCACATTTCCACAAGGAAATATAAGCGGAGTACAACAAAGCAAAAAAAGAAAGAAAGATTATTTTAGTTAGCAGAACTGACCAAGAAACATGGATCAGTCCCCAGCAATTATTGAGTTAAAGAGTCGTCCTGCATGCCAACGTTGTTGCAAATCCCCCCCCCCCCCCCCCAAATTCAATTTTAAGGTAATGAGGAGAAGAAAAATTAGCATATACCCTGAGGAAGCGAAAGAAAGAGCAAAAGCAGTTTCCGGAGCCCGAGGTTGCATTAATTCAATATTCACGAGGGAAAGAAACAACGATGCCAGATTGGGGAAGGCGGGAAAGTTCTTGAATTACCCAGGAACTGCCAACAGTAAGAAATCTCAAAAGCGCAAATATCAGCAAAACTTGCAATAAAACATCCAACTTGCTTTTCTATAGGCTAACATCGACCGGAGCGAAGTGGGAAAGAACAGCGTATTACCATTTCACGTACGGGCTGGAAAACAGTTCTTTAAGCCGAGATATCGCAGAAGGAAATGCAACGGGAGCGGGGATCACTAAGTGAGCGGAACACGATCGAAGGCAATTTGGCCATAAGCTACTACCTTCATACAGTTCCACTGCGAAAACTTGTGGGCCATGCCAAGTAACCAGACGGGCAAACATATAAGAAGAGACGCGTTGAAGTCTGGTGAGGCCTAAAGTAGCTTTTCCGGCTTTTTTTCACAGCATTTCTGACAGTATACACCACCCCAAACGGTTCAGGTGTGGCTGGTTTGGTGTACTGGGGAACTTCGAAGCCTCACACAGTCCTCCATACTGTATCCCCTATGTAACTACTCTTGATTTTACAGTTTAGTTTTTGAGATGTATAAGCAAATCATTACTAGTCTGGACAAGAAGTGCACCTGCTTTGCGAAGTGAAGCGGTATGTAATCTTTCCATTGGTTGATTTGTTTCCTTAATTTCCATGAGCTATGTATGCAGAAATTATAATAAGAACGAACGAGATATATTTGTATTAATCGTTTTGTTTTCGTCGTTTATATAGTCAAGGTGCAGACGGTCTTCCACTAAACTGTTTTTAGATATTTTAAAGACAAAAACAACAACAGCAGTTCCAGGAGCTCAGTTGACACTATAAACATGCCTCATTTACTTTTTCGTACAAAAATTAAAAAGAACAAGAGCTGTAAGCTCATATGGCACTTGCATGGGTTGAGACGTAGTGGTTGATCAAACCTACTTTTATGGTTACCTTTGCGGTTCAGATGCGCAATTTAAGGGAGCTAGAGAAAAAAGTATTTTGTTTTAGAACTTGGCTGTAATGATACGCACTTTATAGGCGCTAGAAATTCATCTGTAAGAAAAACTATTGAGACAAAACGATCACAGGCCCTTAGGGATCATTGATATATACCGTTTGGTAAAAGGTTTTTTTTTTCACTTTTCGGTTAAAATGTGCACTTTAAGGGTGATAAAATAAATTTTTAAGCAAAAGCCTTGTGGCACAAATGATCATAGGTTGAGATGTATCGTTTGTTGAAAAAAAGTAGTTTTCGACCTTGCGGTTCAGATGCGCACTTTCAGGGAGCTACAACTTCATTTGTAAGCAAAACCCTTGAGGCAAAAATGATAATGGGCTCATGGGGATCATGAAAATGTATAATTTGCTTAAAAGTATTTTTCTAAATTTGCGGTCAAGATTGGTACTTTAAGGAATGTCGGATTTGGAAAGTGGCGATTTCTGAGCCAATCTTGTCGAATCTCTAATATTCCAGCCCAGTTCGATCGTCCTAGCACATCTGGAAGTACCTTAAATCGCGATCACCGGAATTCCGCCCCCCCCCCCCTCAAACTCCCCCAGTCGCCGGAGCCAATCCGGTTCTGTAAGTGATTTATCCAGAGCATCTCTTTATTATTCCCATAAAGTTCGATCCCGATCTCCGCAGTCTGAGCCGGTCACGTATTTCCCCCCCCCCATTGTTGTCAAATCCGGTCCAGACATGACAAAGGTCACCAGAGACATGTCCTCTGATCAATTATCAAATTTCACTCAAATCCGATCAACCGTTCCAAAGTTACGCATGACTCAGTATTCCGGATTCCCCCTCCCGCTACTCCCCCTACGACTATCGGATCATGTAAATTTTTATTTATAAGTCAGTTTGATCGGGTCCCTGATTCGCCTCCCAAGTTTCGTCGTGAAAATCCCCAAAACCGCCATTACCGGAATTCCGGGAAACTCCCCTCCAGCCCCCCCCCTAATGTCCGGATCCAGTCCAAATGTATAAACGATTTATCTGGAGCAAATGCTTGTTCTTCACAGCAAGTTTCACTCCGATCCCTCCATTCTAACCGTTTCTCGAGATTTCCGGTCTCCCCCCCCCAACTCCCCCATAGCTGTCGAATCCGGTCCGGACTTCAGATGGGACATCAGAGGTATGCCATTTATTCCGTTATTAAGTTTCATTCCAATCCGATCACCCGTTCGAAAGTTACACACTACTCCAGTTTTCCGGATTCCCCAGCCCTCCACTCCCCCCCAGGTGGTCGGATTGGGAAACTGATTATTTCCAGGCTAGTCCGGTCGGGTCCCTGATGCTCCTGCCAAGTTTCATCGTCCTAGCACATCTGGAAGTACCCCAACTCGAAAAAGTGTGACAAAAACTACTTAATTCTCAGAATTCCCCGGCCCACCACTCCCCCCCAGATGGTCGGATCGGGAAACTGATTATTTCCAGGTTCGTTTGGTCGGGTCCCTGATTTTCCTGCCAAGTTTCATCGTCCTAACACATCTGGAAGTACACTAACTCGAACATGTGGGACAAAAAAATTCGGACAGACCGACCGACCACCGACCAACCGACCGACAGACGGAATTGCGATCGGTATATGGCACTTGAGCCAGAGGCTGCAAGTGCCATAAAAATAAGAAAGAAAGAAAACCTCTGAAACTGAAAATAAGTAGCCTACCGAAAACGGTTTCTATGGACCAAAATTGCCCAAGACATGTTTCGCAAGAGACAGTTCCCTCCGATTTTTTTGTTTTTAAAATATAACTATAAAAATATAAAATTGCAAAAAACAGAATTTCGCCCCTCACTAGCACTTTAGATTTTCAATTTGGTTTAGAGAGTTTATTCCTGGTCAGGACAGTGTTAAAAACATTTATATTGCAATTTGTTCCATGTCAAAGTGTAGATAGACTGTAGCCTACTATTTCCGGTATTGCCGGTTAACATCAAATTATGGTAATAGCATTCACCCTGTAGGAGAGCGAAGCAGACAAGTGAATCGTCTTATTATCCCTATAACGAGACGACCGAAAATGTTATCCTTATGACTTTAAGGATAACACAGCCGTAAGATCGCTGTCCTCTGTCTTCCAACCCCCAGATCCATTACACGAGGCCTATAGAATTTTCGTTTTTACCGGATTTTGTCCGCATTATCATACAAGCAGAAAAACAAGATCGATTGATATAGCACGGCAGTTCATCTCATTATTGACAATCTGGAAATCTTTGTCAAGAACTGAATCGACTTTTCCTGGTCCTATTTCGGTCTTTTAACTGGTACAGTCGAAACTTTGTCTTGTCATGAATTTCTGGTTTGGCTTTGAACTACTTGTCCAGCAAAAAATAAACCTCAAATATGGATTTAGCATTACCATACCCATAACCTAAGCTCTTATCGACTTCAGAATAGACTTTTCCATCTACAACATTTCCGGTTTTGGCAAGATTCTTTGCAAAATACTTACAAAGCGAGAAAGTAAAAGTCCAGACATGGGTCCAGCGTGTATTCTTATGTCTATATCTCAACTCTAATCGACTTGAGAAGGAACTTTTACTTCTATTTAATTTCCGCTTTTTGGCGCGTTCCGGACCAATTATTTGGCCGGCGCAAAAACAAGTTTTCAATACGGATTAGTATCTCTTCACCCCCCCATCCAACACTAAATAAAACACTACGGCCCATATACGAATTTGAGCAGTATTTTGGTCCAAAATATCATGGAAAAGCATGACAGTACTGACTAATTTTGGTTTTGTTACCACGAAAGTGTGAGCGAATAAATTACTACTCTATTCCATCCCACAAAGTTTGAAAAAATACCTCAGTTGCCCTTCGAGAGTTCTCGTGCTAAAAAACAGACGGCCGGACAGCCAACTTTTATGACGTCACAGGTATCCTATCACTAACCGTTTTGGGATTCAAAAAACAAAAGTCATGATCATCCGAGTCCAGGTTTCGTATTACAACAAAGTCGGCTTCGAAAAGCTGTGTGCAGATGTACAGCAATGTATCTTCTTCTGATTGACGAATGTCTTGTCTACGGCGGTAGGACTAAAGCTTTCAAACAGCACGACCAGACAAGTAAGATATTTTCAGTTAAAGAGAGCTGTCAAGCCAAAAGCGGGAATAGACCTTATCTTCAAACTCACAGACAGTCCACCTGCGACTAAGTAACATAAGCTTCATTCGACTGTGCGGATCATGAATAATACAAGGATGAAGCCCCTCGGTCCTTTCTCGGTACCAAGTCTAACCTATTTTCGTTTTCTTTTAACCCAGGACCAAGCACCTATATAACTTAGAAATGTCACTCCTGTAATGGTGCTCTTTCGGCGCTCCGGTCGTGGAAATAGCAGGGGAGCGTCCGCCTCTGTAATGATGTTCAACGGTCGTTACAGTCTTGTAGGAAAAATGTGCCCTAACTCGATCTCATCTTCGGGACGATCTCAATCGTCATCGAATTTTTTTTATAAGAATTAGTTTTCAGGTTGAAAACGATAATCCGGTAACAAAAATCTATACTGGAAAATTCCTTTGAAGTAGGCTACAATGGGCATACATTATGCTTTATTTTTCGGAAATTCCTTTCCAAATATGTTTTCTAATTTCCCCTAGATGGCGATTCAAACATACTCCTTCTTCGATTTTTCGCTCGTCATTGTCTTCTTCTTTCTCTGTCATCTCTTCGGCATTTCTTTCAATGTCTCAGAGATTGCACTTGACCGGCGCGGAAAGTTAAAAAACTCCCGCCAATGCTTGCAGAAGATAATAGTCTTAAAAAGTGAAAAATAGGCTACTCGACAGGGAAAGTGCCATGGCTACAACATCAAGCCGGGATGCGGTTTCCCCGACTGCTCAAGTCTAACAGATGCAATTCCGGTATTCACTTTAGCCAGAAAATACTGCTGTATAACTCTCCCTCATTTACTCAAATGTCTCAAAACAACAGATCAACTCTTCAAAAAATATCGCAACTAGTATTCAACATTAACAAAACAGTCAATTTAAAACAGTGTTAGGCAAGTCGACCTTAGCAAAAAAACGATCTACCAGACGTTATGGAAAAAAATCACGCTTGTCTTTGTCCAAACTAACTAGTAAATGGATGACTGCAAGAGTGAAGCTTTCTTTTTTGGGATATCGGAGATTGTCCAAAAATCTGCTGAGCTCAGACATGGTGTTCTAGGTCGTGAAAGGGTGAGACTGGGATAGGTTGATTTGCCCACTGAACTTTAAAGGAGTTAATCGGAAGCATTCTAGAATTTGTAAAACATCGTTAAACCAGGACTCGGTACGACCGTGGGGTCATCTAGCGGCGCGATCGGAACGCAACCCCTTGAGCAAGCTCAAAAAAGGTTTTAACAAGAAAATCAGACAAAAAAAATTTACTTGTAGGTGGATAAAGGTTAAACAAAAGTCAGATAATCGGTACTATTTCTTTCTTTCAAAAATTAGTTTGAAGTTTTTATGGCACTTGCAGCTTCGCTCAAGTGCCATATACCGATCACTTTTCCGTCGGTCGGTCTGTCTGTCGGTCGGTCGGTCCGGTGATCGCGAGTTAGGGTACTTGCAGATGTGCTAGGACGATGAAACTTGGCAGGCATATCGGGGACCCGACCAAACTAACTTGCAAATAATCACTTCCCCGATCCGACCTCCGTGGAGGGAGTAGAGGGCGGGGGAATCCGGAAAATTTAGTAGTTTTTGTAAAACCCCTACCCCTTTCTTTACACTAGTAGGTCTGCGCGCGGCGTGACGTCACTCTTTGCATCGCATCACTCTGTTAACATTGGAAAGAGCTAGTGCATTCGAGGGTCAAAGGGGTTTGTATCTGTGGTGCAGTGCGGGGGAATATGGAAAATTGAGTGTTGTGTAACTTTCGAACGGGTGATCGGATTAGGACGAAACTTAATATCTGAATGAATGACATATCTCTGATGTTCCATTTGAAGTCCGAACCGGATTCGACATCTATGGGGGAATTGGGGTGGGGGAAGACCGGAAACCTCGAGAAACGGTTATAATGGAGGGATCGGAGTAAAACTTGCTGGATAGAACAAGAATCTGCTCCAGATAATTTGTTTACACGTTTGGACTGGACCCGGACACTTGGGGGGGGGAGGTGGAGGGGATTTTCACGGAATTCTGGTGATGACAGTTTTTGGGATTTTCACGACGAAACCTGGGAGGGAGGTGTATCAGGGACCCGATCAAACTGACTTGTCAATAAAAATTCACTCGATTCGATAGTCGTGGGGGGATCGGAGGGAGGGGGAATCCGGAATATTTAGCCATGCGTAACTTTGGAACGGGTGATCGGGTTCGAGTGAAATTTAATAACTGAACAGAGCCTGTGGTGATCTTTTTCATGTCCGGACCGGATCCGACAACAATTGGGGGGGGGAATACGTGACCGGATTGGACTGGAGAGATCGGGATGGAACTTTGTGGGAATAACAAACAAGTCCAAACTGAACCGGATTGGCTCCGGCGACTGTGGGGGGAGTTTGAGGGGCGGGTCCGGAATTCTGGTGATCGCGAATTAAGGTACTTCCAGATGTGCTAGGACGATGAAATTTGGATGGAATATTAGAAATTCGACAAGACTGGCTTAGAAATCGCCACTTTTCAAATCCGACCATTCCCTAAAGTACCAATCATGACCGCAAATTAAGAAAATACTTTTAAGCAAAATATGCATTTCCATGATCCCCATGAGCTCATGATCATTTTTGCCTCAAGGGTTTTGCTTACAAATGAAGTTCTAGCTCCCTTAAAGTGTGCATCTTAACCGCAAGGTCGAAAAGTACTTTTTATCAAACGATACATCTGAACCTATGATCAGTTGTCCCACAAGGGTTTTGCAAAAAAAATTATTTCTTGCACCCTTAAAGTGCGCAAATTAGTGGGAAAAAAAAATACTTCTGATCATACGTATATATCAATGATCCCTAAGAGCCTGCTATCGTTTTTGCCTCAAGGGTCTTCCTTACAGATGAATTTCTAGTGCCTTTAAAGTGCGCATCATTACAGCCAAGTTCAACGATAATATACTTTTTCTCTAGCTCCCTTAAAGTGCGCATCTGAACCGCACAGTCGAAAATTACTTTTGATCAAATAATACATCTCAACCCTTGCAAGTGCCATATGAGCTTACAGCTCTTGTTATGTCACTTTTGCCTAAGAAACGGCCAAATTTTCAGCAAGAAATGGCGCTGATAGTGTTTACCTGGTAATTTGTGCGACAACTGCCAGTAGACTGCTTCATCCTGAGCGAAAAGATAGATGTCTTTCAGACGCAAGCATCATTGCGATAGACAATTTACCGTCGGAAGTACGGTAGACGTGTGCTTCTTCGATTGTTGCTTGACCTCAAACAGGGCATTTTTGGGCTAAGTGGTAAAATGAAGACACAAAGGCTCAGGCGGTCTTAGTAGTCTTTAACTAGCTGCTTAAACTGAACGTTAGTATACTTTTGTCACAGTAAATGGACAAAAATGGCGCTGCTCAAGGTTAACTAACATTCAAAGAAGCAAAATTTTCGCTTTTCGCTGTTGTTTCGTTTTGAACCGGGTTTGCCAATCAAGCAGGGTTGCCACATCAAAAACATTTATAGAATGAATTTTGGCCATAATAGAGAGTGAGTTGGGAGTGAAATTTTATTTTCATTAAAAAACGTGAAATGGTCAATTTTGGTCGGAATCGCCTCTGCAAAAATGACACATCCTAATTTTATTTTCATGAAATAACTTGGAATATTCTGGTCGGAATCCCTGCTGCAAAAATTACACATTTGTGCGTTATCTAAAATAGAGTGATTTTTATGTCCTACGTAGGACAAGAGTGACAACAGCAAAATAGAGTGACAATTCACACTATCGTGCGACATGTGGTAACCCTGCAATCAAGTAGCGCGAACTGCCGAAGCTTCAAGGTTCGACGGCAAGACTTTTAAGGAGAACAACCAGATATAAAATCCAGTTCCAATTTTATCTTTCATTTCGCCCCCGCTAAAAGCGGGAAGTCGGGACAGAGTCAACCAGCGCCAACAAAAAAAATCGCTAATTTGACGGGACATATATGGGTGCTGTCGAAAACGGACACTTCTGAGCCATGATATCGTGAAACATCATTTCTAGTAGTGTATTCTGAACTTCAACAGGTACTAGAGTCTAAGCGAAAAAAAAATCCATAGCAGGGTCAAAATAATTCACTAAATATAAATCAAAGATATAAAAATAAGCTGGCTTTCCAGTTGAACTTTAAAGAGCAAACGAAACACAAATTGTTTCATTTGCTTTAAGAGAAAATAAACTACAGGTGTTCCGTATTAATTGTTTCAATCGTTCTATTCAAGGAAAACCTTTTCCTGGGAGGGAGGCAGTCTCGGAAAAAGTGACTGGCACTTCCTTAAATCTAAGCGATTACAATAAGCGACATAATAGTTGCATTTTCGCAGATACAATGGTATCTGATATACGGTCTAAAGGCGTTTTTGCAGTTGTCGTGGTATCTGGCCAATTACCGTGGTAACTGATATTCAGATATCACGGTCCGGCCGTGGTATCTGGTCGTGGTATCTGAAAAGTCATCTCGCTTTTATCAAATTGTTGAGAAAGAAGTTCAGCACTTATAGTGCTGTAACTGGATATCAGTTTCAAAAGTGCAATTTCGGCAATAGTCATTTTTGCAGTGAACCGTATATTAGATACCACGATAACTGCAAAAACGACTAATCGCAGATCCAATTACCGTGGTAACAGATACCATGGTATTTCCGAAAACGCAACTAATGAAAAGAGAGATGGTTAACCAAAATGATCTCTTACCAACATAAGTATTATTGACATTATGGGTTCTTGCTCCGGAGAATGTCCACATAATAGCGAGGAGCAACGTGAGGCAATCCATCGTCACGGGCATCTGAAAGAAAAAAATAGTTTACGGCGTAAAAGGATCCAATAAATCTCTCGAATGTGACGGTGGAAACAAAGAAAGGAATCACGAACACAAATGACGATTTAAACAAGCCATAATGTGGTATGTAAGAAACAGGAGTTCATCTTATGTGTGATACTCGTCGGCATCTAACCAATCATTAGAATCGCGCCGAAAACTGTAACTCTTCCTTCATTTTCTCATAACCAGCGTCAACACCGTTGGTCCTGAGAAAAGAACTGAGAACTGACTGATACTGCCCAAACAACAACATCACAAGAGACACGCATTTCGACTTGTGAAATCAAATGTTGCGATTTGTGAAATCACAAGGACTTGAGCAAGTAAGGATGTGCACTGTTGTTCCTGGACCCTGGAACAGCTTTCCGAAGATCATTTATTGCTAAATCGATCTAGTTTCTCATAAAGAGAAGATTTTTAACTCTGGTCAGTATTGATTACACCCAAATTCTTCGCGATATCCGAAGGTGAACTATTGAATTTTCTAAAGACCCATCGTACTTACTCTGCTTTTTAAATTGTCCCTAGCTCCCCGCCCCCCCCCCTACAGAATTTAACCTTCAGAAATCCCCTCTCTTATCGCCATAGTTTCGTTTTGCTACTGCGAGCTTTTTAGCGTTTTTTCGGAAATCACGCCATCATGCCTGTCAAGAAGCGCAAGCTACGCGGGAAGCCCCAAGGTCCATCGACAACTCTCTGAAGAAAGCGCAAGATAAACCAAGCTTAAAAAATCTGTTTCCACTTTAGCAGACTTGGTAGGCCAATGGGTCTATCTAGCCTGAGAAATAATGCATTTCCCAACAAATTCAGACTTCTTTTCTTTTGCTTGTTTTTTCCCATTTTGTAAGGCACTTAGACAACTGCACAGCCTTCGGTACCTGTTACCATATAGCGATCGTAACGACGGTGATGATGAAATCGTATTACGCACTGGATACGAAAGGTGAAAATTAGTGCAGTACAAAGAAGTCTGGTCCGTCTTACTTTTGCTAGTTCGGGCTGGTGAGGTCACATACAACGAGCCAAATTTTTCGATGGGATCCCAAAAATTCAATATAACTGTTGGATTTCTTGATCCAAACAGTAAATCTTGAAGATTTCCGGTCTTAAATATGTTATTATTTAAGACTAATACACCGCTCGAATATGTAAAAAAATGATAGGCTAATAGTGGTGTTTTTTAATAAATTGCGGCCAAACGCATAAAAAGTTCAGATATGCATTCAGCGAGTTCTGGCTAGGTTTTTCCTTCGTATATATTTGCAGTCGGGGAGGGGGGTATCGGGGAGGGGGGGGTCATCTAGACACGGATCCAACATGTATGTTTACTCACTATATCTCATCTCTAATTGACTTTAGAAAAGTCTTTAGCTTAGAAAAAATTCCTTGTTTATCTGTATTCCGCAAGAAAATGAAATTAAAAACAGATTCAGCATGACTCATTACCCCTATATCGACCCTCTGACCCACTTCAGAAAGGATTTTATTCGGACCAAATTTCAGGTTTTGTCCAGATTCCGAGAAAACTCTTTGTCCGACAGGAAAATAAAGTTCAGATACGGCGATTCAGCATATCGACCCTCTGACCGACTTCAGAAAGGATTTTATTCAGACCAAATTTAAGGTGGACATCCTCTAGTTGGATTATATTAGAAACTGTCGTATAAATATACAAAATCCAAATATCCAATCATACATATACACCGCGCGGTCACTCACCAGTGCTAGTTGGCAAATGTGAGAAATTTCCTATTGGTGAAGTCGGTGTTGCCAACTAGTTGGCTATGAGCAAAAATCGTACAGGATATTTAAAAATCCAAACAGTTGCCACTGTAAGAAATTTCATATAGGAGATCCCGCGTTGACGGTTGGTTGGCTACGATAAGAAATCATATTATGAGCAAAGTTCTTAGCGAACTAGTTCGCTATCGTTCTTACCGTAGCCAACTAGTTTGATAATCATGCTCCGTTCCTATAGAAATTTTCTTACCTTAGCAAACTAGTCGGCATCGCCGGGAATTTTTCATAATAGTCAACTAGTCGGCTAGTGTCGACCGCGGGGTGTATATGTATGACTGGGCATTTGGAACTCGTATATTCCTAAGACCATTTCTATTATTATCCAACATAGAGGTGTCCCCTACGAAGTCCATCTACGAACTCGACCTGTCATTTGACCCAAAGAGTCCTTACACCAAGTTTGAACAAAATATCCCATCCCCTTTGAGAATTATCGTGCTGACAGAAGGTCGGACAGACGGAAGGACATACCATAACTTTTGCGAATTCATAGGTATCCCGTCACTTAAGTTTTGGGATCCCAAACAACCATTCACAAGAGAACGAAAGTGTTTCCAATGCATTCCCATTACGCAACTAGAAGCGATCGTGACACGTCACAATGAACCTCGCGATCTCATAACTACATAGTAAAAATTAATTGGTGTTTAATTTCTTAACTCTTGAAAGCCTGCTTACTTTTGAATACAGTTGTCTGCATTTTGTTTTCGAAAGACTCGTTTCAGCAAAATTCACACGAAAAGAAAATCAAGAAAAATGGCCCAGGAGTCGCTCAGCAATGTTGGATGCAAAAGGCATTGTGTTGAATATTACTGAACGAAAAATTCAAGGAAAAATTTCTTTTCTCTGGGTCATTGTGTTGTGTTTTATAAAATGAAAACTCTAGAAAAGTTTTCATTTCTCTTGTAGAAAACAGTCCTGTTAATAAGTTGATACTACAAAAAAGGAAACTCGACGCTGTGATGAAAAAGAAAGCTCTTTATATATATTTTTTAAAGACAATCTGAGAGCAAGACTGTCAAATACAAATCCTTCCACTTTACGTGTTGTGTTGTGTTGATTACAAAGTATCAGTTCGCAGAACAAATCAAAGCAGTTTGCGGAATTACGGTCTATGATGAAGCACGTTTGCCGTCTGAAGGAACAGTAGGCAACACTGGAATGTATCCACGCAACTCCGTTACGATATGAAAGGTAAGGAGAGAGCTCGCGAGTGCTCATAGTAACAAGACCAAATGTTCCAATGGGGTTTAAAGGGGAATATTTACTGGACTTCTTCATCGAGTCTTCCAGTCTTCACCAGACCCCCTAAGCAAGTTATTATTTATCCCTTATCAACCGCTTGAAAATGTAAAAATGCACTGGTGTTTTTGACGTATTACGGCCAAACCGCTAATCCGCTAAGAAAACAAAGTTCAGATACGGATTCAGTCTGTACGTATCTCTAATCGACTAAATGTCCGCCTCGGCCAACAAAGGTCAGACGCGCCGAGACCCAAAAATGAATCATCTGGGGCATACGAACATTGTACCCGCTCAAATTCCATCCAAATCGTTTCACTGGTTATGGTCCTTAGGCGCGCTACAAAATTTTGGGACCCTACCGACCATACCTTGAACAGATTCGGTTTGGGCATAAAAACGACAGATCGAGGTGATCTCCTCGTGCCATATAGTAAGCTTCAGTCGCATCTGAGTATTGCTGGGAAATTATCCCACCGAACTCCCCCCACTGAGGCAGAATCAGGCCTGAATCCCAAAAGGATATTCTTGGGCATGTGAGATCTTTACCTTTCAAGTTTCATCCCAACCGTTTCACTTGTTTGATCCTTAGGCGTGCCAAAAACATTTCCTAACCCCCTTCCCCCACCGTGGCCGAACATATGAGCGGATTCTCTAGGGCGTCTTCTCTTGCCACCTGTTAGATTTCTGTCATTAGTTCAGCAAAAAGATTGCAAAACATTCCAGTTTATTCATATGACGACGAACACAAAATATTTGAGTATAAATTTACAGTGACCATGAGTGTAAATCTACAGCGGACCACGGGCCAGCGACGTGACTGACCAGATCGCGTGCAGGTCCGCGACTAAAACTAACTGGAGTGAATTACATTGACTTTTACATTTATTTCTTTATTGGTGTATTCATTTACTTCCGTTAAAGCTGAAGAGAAACTATACCTAAATCAACTGATCCATTCAATGACACGTGTTATTTTATGAAAAAAAATAAAAACTGATTAAGATTATTAACGTCTCCATTATTCGCGTGGGAAAGAACGGGGAAATATGGAAAATCGGGAGAGCTCTCGAAGCTTTTTCGCAAAAGTTTGTCAACTTTTTCTTATTCAAAACTGGATCTTTTACTTTAGTAACTGGGAATTACAATTCGACCTTAACACAGGAACAACGAGCCACGATAGCGAGCGCGAGGGATTGGTGCCTTCTGCGAACGCAGGAAAGACAGAAGTTGGAAGCGAAAACAGATTATCTAGGAGTCTAGGACATATGACCTTCGTACCTTCCCAATCGCTCCTCTCGTTTGATCCCACGTGCACAAAATTACCGGAACCCGCGTGCACAAAATTACCGAAACCACCAACTCCACACACAGTGCCCGAATCCGGTTGTCATCTCGGGCATCTTCTCGTATCACCTATCATATGTGAACAAAACTACTGACAAAACCAGATCGAAACGGAAGGGCGGAAACGGTTTTCTATCCAAGCGATACGTTTACGACAAAGACGTTAAACGTGGCCGATAGCGTGCTAAGTCAAGTGAATTTGATGATTAAGTTCCATGTGCTCCGTGATCCGTAACCGAGGGAATTATTTCAGTATGGCAAGCACAGTGACACAAGGCACGGCAGATCGAGAAATAAAAGCATTGATAAGGAAGTAGATGACGAAATCACACTGTTCGCCAAGAAAGTGACAATCCCAGCACTGGAACACTTGCCAAAAGGTCACATTGTCCATGTGTAAAATACTAATCTAGGGTTTAACCCTAAAGTACTTGACGAATCGAAAATTACCATAAACCGTGGGTATTTACTCGGGCCAATCCGATCGCAAATCATGTTCGGTGATGTCAAAAGAATAAATCCACTGAGACTTTCGAAATCCGCGATATTTTGGCTCTGGCAAGGATGTTCTTTAGGTCGTAGTTAAACATCTAAAAACTACAGAATACTGAATGGAACGCCTATTGGAGTGCTGCCTGATACAGTTACCATACAATTTAGCCCATCTCCCCCAATCTCAGTCATCGAGATGTGGGCCAGGAACAAAATTCACGAACTCGGTAGCTCAGGATTTGATCTCGGATCCGTTTTCCGTCGTCGCGTCAGAAGCAAATACTAATGGTGTGGCGTATCAGATTTGTTTCTTTTCTTAGGATTCATAAAGTTAAATTTGTGTTCCAAGCAACCCTTTCTTGCAAATCGACGGTGAAGTACATATTAATGGAGCTAACGGATTAGTCAGCTAATAACCGTTTAAGCCGTCCCTTTTTGCAAAGGGTCTTCTTCCAGGTGTAGGTAGAAGGCACAAACCTGTAATACTCTTAGCTACAGCCTGAGAAGGAGTCTTGCCAAGCATCCGGGCTGAAATATTTTTTATATTATTTTCAGCTTCCTTCTCGGTTCAGCGCAATTGAGTATTGTTCAGTTTCGGTGAGAGGAGTACTCATGGTAAGGTATGCATTTTGGTTCAGGCTCCATCCTACAAGACGGTCGAAAGGATCTAAACTTACTAAGAGCGTCTTGTATATCTCCTTCCCAAACTCCTGTAATCCAAATCACATAGCCTGCACTAGTCCACTTCACCTGAGGTCTCTCGGTGCACTGACTCCCCCATTGCTTCAGGACACTCGTCTGATTGGCCTCGCATTTCCCCAGTGCGCATAGGTGGGGAACATCTCTTAGAGCTTGGAAAAACACTGGAGACATTTGTAGTTCACTGGAAAAGGAAGTAAAATCAATCGAATGCTCTTAAAAGAAAGGCGTCAGGTGGTAGGAAGACAAGCAGGCTAAGAAGTGGAAGACAAATGAGAAAGAATGTTTCGCGAGAGACAACTAGACTCTAAGCATCCTGTAAATATAAGCTGGAAGAAATGAACCTGCAACAAATAAATGACTTAATCCGTTTTGCGCAATTTGTGTACAATGCAAGGGCGATTCTTGAGGTCTGGAAAGCTCCGCTGGTTTATGCGCCGTATGTTCTTGCGTCTCGACTAAAACTTGCTTCGTTTTCCGGGAAAGTTCTGGCGCTCCGCTAGTTTCGGAAAGTGACGAGCATAATGAATCCACGCCGCACGTGAAAAGTGGCAAAAAAGCTAAAAGTTGTAAAGCGCAAAAAGGCGCAACTACCCTTTAGCTCTGGCGCTCGGCGGAGTCTCGCTTTGCTTTTCTACGCAGTGAAAGGTTGTAACTGCCATAATCAAACATTTTTTATGTTGGATTATATGTTTATAATTTGAAACAATTTGAAACAACTTTTATGTAAATTTAAAAATTTATCTTCGTTGAGTTATACTAATTTACAGATTCAAGTGAATACACAAGACACAAGATACCTGTCAGGTGCCGATACGTACTTCCTTTGACCGGGCTCCGGGGATGTGCGGTATGAAAAAACAAGAGCTGGAAGCTTATATGGCACTTGCATGGCTGGGTCAGAGGATGAAAGTAGGAATTCGTCAATTCGTGGGTGTGTTGTGGTCATTTGTAATCAAAACTCTTGAATCAGAAATGATGATGAACTCATCGGGAGCACGAAAATGTATATTTTACTCAAAAGTATTGTCTGTACTTTAAGAAAATCAGTTGTAAGCAAAGCCCTTGGGCAAAAATGATCATGGGCTCATATGGATCACGAAAGTACTTGCTTAAAAGTATTTGTTGTACTTTGCGGTTAGGATTAGTACTTTAAGGGATGGTCGGGTCTGGGAACTGACAACTTTCTAAATAAAAGAAAACTAAGACGAACCTAAGACTAGCCTAATAACAAGAAAAATACACAACAATAACCGTAGCATCAGAAACCACATATCCGGCGAGGAGTTTCAGGCGGCAATTCGGAGTAGTATTTCCAATCGCTGGAACGCTCAGTTGCAAAACCACAAATTAGCGGCGAAACGCAGCGATAGCATACTTAGCCAGTCGTCAAGCCAGCTCAGCCACGTCTTGTGCCTTTACGCTTCTGCTGCGAAGATCCAGCCGTTTGCGAACCTCAACCATTCCCCAACACTTCACATCCCAAGGGAGCCCTATCACGGATGAACTCACCACTTTCCCGAACGATGTCGGCCTACATATCATCAATGCTGTCAATACCAAAAATATCTAATGAGCGAAATTCTGGCAACGGGACCGTTTATCCTAACTTAAGTCCCCCTTAAAACAACTGTCCCTGACACAATGGAAATGTATTACGTGGCGGGTAATCCGATTAGATGGTTGGAAAGTTATTCTTAGAAGTGGAAAGACTATCGCGCGCGACTGAGGATAAGAGGAGTAACTCGCCTGGTTGTTTGTGAATAGCTGGGTAATCAAAGATAGAAACGGGAGCAGGGTGAAGTACTTAAAGAAGTTAAATCAGAAGCACTGTAGCACATGCAATGTTTTGACCCCGCATCCAAGTGGCCAGTTAAAACCAGGACTCAGGTACAATCATGCACTGTCAGAAGTTTCATAACAGATACCGCATAACACTTTCAAGGATAACACCTTTTCACTTCGAAATAAAGTGGCATGACCAATTAAGTTTACACTATGTCATGCCTAGATCTCCAACAACACCTTCAATTGGTAAAAATACTAACGGGGACGAAAGAAACATAACAGATAACATCCTAAAGTGTTATCTGTTGAAACCGGGCATCCTTCTGTTGTCGTTATGTAACTTCTGACAGAGTAGTATTTTTACCAGTTGAAGGTGTTGTTGGAGATCTAGGCACAAATTGGTGTAAACTTAATTGGTCATAACACTTTATTTCTAAGTGAAAAGGTGTTATTCTTGAAAGTGTTATGCGCAACCTGTTATGAAACTTTTGACAGTGTGGAGACATCTAGTGGCGCGATCCGGAACTCCCACCTGGGCAAACTTGAAAATAGATCTGAATAAAACAAAATCAGATAAAAAAAGATAGATAGAAACGGCGGCAGGTTGAACTACTTAAAGAAGATTAATCCGAGGATTAATCGGACGCATTCTAGCATAGGTAATGTTTTGGCAACATTTTTTAGGTAACGACTAAAGCACAAATCTTACTAGAAATGATCTTTTCACGTTGAAATGGCTCGGAAATATCTTATCAACTCTATCCAGCCTTCCCGCTCCGATGCGGCCGCCGGACGCAAAATATTTGAAAACTAAACGCGCCATGGCTAAAAGTGGGAAAACTAGGCAAAAGAAAATAAGTCTAAGACAGGAAAGACCTGATGGCCTACCGTGTCTTCCAAAATGAAAGAGTTGTCGGCGGTCGTTAAAGCTTTGGGCAAAGTTTGCGTTGCATGACTGGCATAACTCGGCAAAGCCGAAAAAGCGCTAAAAAGTCATAGGTACAAAACGAAACAATTCCGAAAGGCCGAGATTTCAGGAGCTTATTATTCCTTCAACATACATTTTAACTCCATGTTATCTTTTTACAAAAATAGTGGTGAATCGTCATATATGACAACATAGCCATAAACATTCACACATGTTACAATTTTAAAATATGATACGATAACAGGCATAACTACAAGGCGTGTCACTTCGAATTCAGAATTCCGAACCGTTAAAATACTTTGCCTTTTTTCCCTTCCCCCCCCCCATCCCACGATGGCCGCATCAGGGAGGTGATTATTTTCATTTTAACTTGTTCGGGACCCTAATATGCCTGCCAAGTTTCATCGTCCTAGCATATCTGTAAGTACCCTAAATCGCGACCATAGGACTGACCGACGGAAACGTTGGTATATGGCACTTCGCAGAGGCAGTGCCATAAAACTGATTTGGAGTCAGCTTGGAAGAAGGAATACTTATGGAGTGGGAGGTTACAATATTATGTGCCCTTGTCGGACCTATCACGTCGGACCTATTTCCGTAAGGCTGCAGTGCACGCAGGTAAAAAGCAGTCTGCCAGAAGCATTGCTATGCATCTAAATCGGCTGATTCGTCTTCGACTTTTCTTTTTAAACCAAGGAATTCTCTTCTCGTGAACATATTTTCTGAAGCTCCTAAAGTCGTTTCCACGCCTCTCGCGCTACAAAAAATCAGAAAATCCTACAGTCCTAAATCCCCAGAAAGAATTCCTGCATTCTGACGACAGCATTAGTCTTTGTTTTACCAACGGTTCATGACTAAGCGTCGATCTGACAGATTTGGGAAGAGGAGAAAATCGAATTAGAAAAAAGAATTTGCTCTACGAATTTGAAGCATTCTTGTATATTCTAAAATGTCTTTCCTAACCAATGCTCAAACAGCGAGTCGAGTTTAAGCCGAGGTTTAAGCTCGTTTGTTATGAGTACCGATTCTCTCCGAGAATGGCATCCTCTATGGTTTAAGTCAGGTTTATTTTATTTTTTAACTAAAGACGAGTAAAAAAAATAATGTAATGAATGAATGAATGAATTTATTACATGCAGCCTATCAAAGGCATTTGCACAGTAGGCTACATACATAAACAAGACCAAAGGTTTCAATGGGATCCCAAAAATGTAATATTTGAGAAACTTCCTGCTTTACTTCTGCCAAATTTCCAGTTTCGGCCGAATTCCGAGCGAACTACTTGTCCAGCAAAAAAAAAGATAGTTCAGAAACTAATTCAGCGTATCTCCTTATCCCTATAAAGAACATCTAATCAACTTCAAATTAAACTTTAACTTATAAAAAAAAACCGGTTTTAACCGGATTCTCGGCGAACTATATGTCTGGGTAAAAAATGATTGTCATATACAGATTCAACGTCTCTTCTTACCCTTAAACCTGCCATCTAATCAACTTCAAATACAAATTTTGCTTTTAACAAATTTTCCGGTTTCGGCTGGATTTCGGGCGAACTACTTGTCCGGAGAGAAAATTTTTTTTACCAGCGGGTTCAGCATGTCATCTTACCCCTAAATCCAACATCTAATCAACTTCAAATAAAACTTTTACTTTTAACAAGTTTTCCGGTTTTGGCTGGATTCCGGGCGAACTACTTGTCCGGCGAGAAAATGGTTTTCACCATCGTGTTCAGCATGTCTTCTTACCCCATAATCGACTATCACATTAGCTGTTTCAAAATATTTTGCTTGCCCCTTCATTTTAACCCCCTCCCCCACCCCTAAATGTAGGGCTACAGAGCCCATCTACGAACTTGACCTTAACCTTGACCCAAAGAACCCTCACACCAAGTTTCATCAAAATATCTCATTCCCTTCAAGAGTTATCGTGCTGACAGACGGACGGACGGATGGGCAGACGGACAACTTTTGCGATGTCATAGGTATCCGTCACTAGCCTTTCGGGGTCCCAAAAAAAGGGAAATGAACGCTGAACAATAAATACAAAGGGTACAACAAAATCAACAACAACAACAAAAGATAAATAAACGCAAAACAAGAAATACACAGCTAAGCACGAAAAACAATACATTTACTGTATTAGCTGGCGCATTGGGCAATGGGCGGGAAGGCGGTTGGATGGTGGCAGAAACTAACTAAAATCAACTAACAAGTAACTTGATAAAAAAAACTACAACTCTTATAAAAAAAAAAAAACAGAGCCAAAATCTGTAATACAATATAATGGGAATTCAGAATTTTAAACTCAATTTGCAAGATCCAGCCCCCCCCCCCATTTTTTTTTTTTTTTAGAAAATCATAAGAAGAAAGAAAACAAGAAGATAGACTTGACAGCCCCCCATCCACCCCCAACAACACACTTATTCAATTAGTCAGAACGAAAGTTCTCCGTCCGTCTCTCCGTCTGTTCAAACCGGTGATGGGCCGATGTTTGGGCCAACTGTATGCCCGTTTGCTCAGTTTTATCCCCCGTAATTGGCACCACGCTGATTCCACTTTCATTTTTGGCTCTTTCCCTAGCTTTCAAGGAGGCCCGCAATCACCCATGAAAAGATTTACAAAAATGGCAACAAAGGCAGAACGTCGAAAAGTTGACCAGAAGCGAATCAGAAACAGTGGTCTATTTCAGGCTATGAACATATTCTTGTATAAAACACTCTTCGGATTCAATTTTTGTGTGAATATTGTTTTTTTCCTTATTTCTGGTTCCACCTATGCAAGATATACATTCGAAAACACCAGGGAGGCCCGGGACGACACCTTTGTCCGCCCCTAGGTTTTTGCGAAATGGGGGCTGAACACACCCTAAGCAACTTTAAGAAATGTTCAGTCAACGAAAAAGCAATGTACATCACAGCAGAAAAGCTTCCCAGGGTCCCTTTCATTTCGTTACATAGAAAACTTCCATGATCAATGTTGACGAGATGTTATGTCAAACAGCTTTTCTTTAAGTGTGCTGCTCCAGCGAAGTTGGAAAAACAGCTTACGCTTTCCATTCGAATCATAAAGCAGCTTATTCATGCAATTTTCCACTTCAGTTCCGGAATTCAATTACCGTCGGAGCGTCTGTCCATAACTTTGAACGGACTAAAATGAACAAGTTTTCAAGCAGAATTTTCTGGCAAGACGGCCGATGGGCTTACAACATCGTAAGTCGTGAACTGGAGCGTCTTTACCCATCTTCAAATTAAAGTGAGACTCAAAATATGCTATTTGTGCTTAGAACCAACTCCTCTCTGTATTTCGTGATAGCTACAACATATTCTTCCACGAAAATATCATAAACATTGACACAACTGCACGTTCACTTCCTCCAGGTTACAAATACGAATAAGAATATTTTTTTATTTTTTTTACCAGCATTTGGACAAAAACAAATTCACTAATACATATATCAAAGTATTCTGGTGACAAGCGGTCACCTGCTCAAGATAGAAAACGAGTTACATCTACCCGAGATTATATTAAAGAATCACTCACGACGGAAATGGTCCGCTACGGTTTTCGTCAGCTATATTTCATCCCCTTTTGGCACAGGTCCTCGTCAGGCTGTTGCTGGAAGACGGCAATCCGAAATTTGTAAAGATCAGTACATAAGTAGTTCATCCTTATTGATATTTTGGACTCCTTTCATTTTTATTTTTATTCTTGCTAGAAACGTGCTGCTACGCAGGAGAACAATATTTCATGCCTGAAAGCCTGGCTACGGTATTGATGGTGATCCACAAAAGATGGTAGGTTTGCATCAAGCAGAAGTTGAAGACTGGAGTGGGATTAATATGTCCAGGTATGGAGGTTTTTTGTTGATACGGACTTTGAGTAAGTATCGGTCTACTTTTGATTTGCTGACAGTGCTCTCTAATTAGGGACTCGGGCTATCTACGAGGTTCCAACGCTGGGGCTACTAAATTGACTTAAAATTTATTTCCGATTTTTTGTCGACAGTGCCTTGCACAGTTTCCTTCTTTGCACAAACAGCTGACATCACCAGGGATTGTAATAAATCCAGGAAAGCTGATCATGACGTCCATGACGAGAAGCAGACGGAGGGAAACAGAACTCCACGTAACTTTAGGCCACCAACTTAACTTATCAATAATAATAATAATAATAATACAAAGCAAGAAAAAGGCTTTCGCCTCTAAATAACTCGAAGAAATTTTGAGTAGTCGAACTGAACTTTCATCCTTCATATTTTACCAGAATTATAAAAATAAATGTTTTAGCGCTTGTTTACACAAAAGCTAAGTTCACACTTCAGATTTTCGCAATATGATGCGAATTTCCTCCTTCGCCGCGAAACTCTGACGCATCGCATGCAGGTTTCCTCACAGTGAAGCGAATTTCGCATCATTATGTGCTTTCTCAAGCGAAATTTTATCAAGAAAAAATAATCTGACAGAACTAATATGACTATACGGAGTCGAATATTTCCCCATACCCTGTCCGCTACGAACAAGCGGAGGTTAGTAGCTTCGCGCCACTCACGTTTCGTTACCTCTACAAATAGCTAAATCGCTGTCAACCCGCCGGTAAGGAAAAATAGAAGTCAAAGCTGATTGGTTCTATGAACGTTCCTCAGCGCGCGGAGTACAGGACGACTCAGACGGCGTTCGTAAAGTTTTTCGCAAACTATGCTCCGTAAAGTTTGTCGCCGCTCAGACGGGAATTCGACTTAGATGACATTACGAGAGTTTTTTATGGCGATTTGTTCTAGAAAGAAAAAGATTCTAATTATTAGAGATTATTTGTATCATATATGAACCATAGGTAGATATTTATTAACACTAAAAGGCATAATTGGCCATGGTTAATATCCATATACAAAAAAAAATTCCAATAAATAAATTAGAATAATCCAATAACAAAAATAATATAAATAAATAAGTCAGCTCTAAACAATTTAATTCAATAAGTATTTCTTTCTTCCCAACTCACCTGACAAAAACCAACAAGAACAAAATTAATTCCTAAAGAAAAAATGTTCTAATTATTCTTGCAAAAAACAATTTTCCATTTTTTCGACCTTATTATTATTATTATCATATAAACCACATGAGTCATCAACTCATCATTTGTCCATTCCTAATCCACATTTTCATATTTATTTTCATATCTTGTTTTCGATCTCTTCTCCTATTGGTCAACCTTCCGAACTTTACGAAAAAAGTTAACTAAAGTTTAACTTCTTGCCTGCCTCCGTAAAGTACTTTACGCGGGTTGGCGGAGCAACTTTACGAACTCAGCGAACGACTTTACGCACTTTACGAACGTCTGAGCCGTCCCTACGCCTCTTGCCAGCCTCTTGCACTATTTTTTCTGCGATAAGAAACGGCGAAGATGGAAGATGAGTTAACGGGTATCAATCAACATCACATCAAAGCTAGAGTAAATACCTTTAGGTCCGCTCAGTTTTGTCGGGGTATTCATAGTCGCTGATTGGGACAAAAGACAGAAGTTTTATCAGATTATTTGTTCTTGGTTGTATCCAAAGCCGGACTTAACTCATCGCGATGAAATCTTCACCTCTAACCTAGCACAAAATCTACTCTCTTTTAAGGCCAGCCATCGAGATATGACAAGACTTCGGGAATCGAAAATTGCTGTTTGCAGGGCACCAAATAAAATAAAACTAAAAAAAGACAGTGAATATTTGCAAAGATCAACCATTACCCGTTGATACCCTGAACTCACAAATATGACACTGCTAACTGTTAACAGATGACTATGCTCAAGGAAGGAATTCAGGAATCCTGGCGTAGCAGACCCAGGTATTTAAGATACTGATCAAAGGGGTCAGAGCCACTACAATTAGAAGCCTGAACAATGTGTGATGGGGTTTTTGTACGAACTTCTTCACTCGCATACGAGGTTGGGTTTTAACTGAAACTAATAACTCGACTGAGCTAAATAATACTATGTACATTTGTTATTGTAGATATGAAGAACATAGTCATCTGATAGACGGGCCACAAAGGCTTCAATAGTGCTCCCCCCATTTCCTGTTGACGACAGGATGGTAAACGAAAAAGTTTACAAGTAGAACTGGTTTTAAGCAGATAGCCTACTGCATATTTGAGTCAATCGTTAAGTTTCCTAACCCCCACTTGATCTGCGACTTAGAACACGCAAAGGCTTCTTCGCGGACGGTTCACTTGAGCAGCTTCTGTTTCCTTATGCGAATTTTCCTTTCTCTTCTGTTATTTCTTATCGGACCGTCACACCCTCCGGCGGCACTGCCGCTCAATCATATTTTCCACCAATAAAGAAAGTAAATGCAGTTCCGTGTCCACTTCCGAGACTCGTAACGGGAACACCAGCGGAATACATATTGGATAGATAGGTAAGCTTCTCACGCATTTGTGGATCTAATTCCCTTTGCCGGTCATTTGCAATAATTATCTATTGATGTTGAGCCGGCGGTCCGAAAGGAACACACATAGATACTGGTCCTTCCCTTAGCCTTGGACCAGAGCTGGTGGACTCGGACTCTGGACTTGTCTCGAGACACCTTTTCGGGAACTTTGACTCGTCTCGATTTTGTTGCTTGTGGTGTAGGACTGGGATCCGGCTCGTCTCAAATTCGGGCCGAGTCCGATTAAATATCATGCCTAGGAAAATTCAAAACAAGACGAACGTCTTCAGCGACTCAGTAGAGAGACTATGTTTATATTATTTACAATTATATTATTATTCTAGTGAATGATTAAAAAAAAAAAACTTAGGGGGCGTGACTCGATCTCGAGAAAATTTTCTAACACTATCGTCTCGGAGGATGTTGTCGAGGACTAGGGAGTCGTCTTGACTGGAGAGCGTGACTTTGGTTTCGGACTGGCCTCGGACTCGGATACGCTGGACTAGAGAGCAATTCTACTTCGCTCCAGAGAATGCAAAAAAACGGTAGTTAAAGAGGGTCTCAAAATCCGCTTTTCTGCTTAAAACCAATTCTACTCTCTGTTTACTTTTACCCACAACTTTTTATTCCATAGGGCCATAAATTATGATCAGAAATGCATATGCGTCCACAGCATTTAGTTTGTTAATTATGGAGTCTCTAACCCCTTGCCCGTGGGCTTTGGTCGGATTCCGCGATTCCAGGGTTCCTAAATTCCTATCAATAACAAAATGAAATGTCTGTATTTTCATACGGATATGACGGATATGATTTTGAATCTCCTGGTTTTAAAACGGCCCTTAGTGACACGGTAAAAGCTAAACGTCATTGTTTTTGTCTTTGTAACGACCGGAAGTTGCGGCTTAGGAGTCTTGGATGTTAATGTAAATCAGATTTAGTTATATTCCTGTTTACAACACAACATCGTTTTTCTTAAAAAGAAAATAGTTTGGGTAAGTTGCTGGTTCTAGCCACACCAGGCTAGGACACGGAATCAGTTATAACATTTTGGGAAAAAACGATCCAGTGGGTGGCCTATACCAAGGACAGAAAAAAAAAACTTTATAACGCATGCTATTGACTTGTGAAGTTAAGAAAAGAAGAGGAGAAAGTGAAAAACGAAACAATAAGAAGAAATACGTAAAATGAAAGACCTGGATGAGTACCAAACGGAAATTATACATATACTATTTTTATTGTTATTTAAAAAAAAAATATGAAGAAAGCCGAATCAAAGACCCCAGTGTAAGATCACGGACACTTCCTTGCATACGGTACGTTAATTTAACAGTCATGAAGCTTTTCTTTTCACTATGACGTCTTTAACTTTCAGATCATACTTCAGCAGTTTTCCCTATTTTTTTCAAAACCCAAATATTACAGTATAGAGAAATTGGATGTTTCGCCAATAAGAAAAAGCAATGTCTCTGAAAAAAGGGTATTGGCTTCTTCTGGTCGAGACTTGCACAACCAGCTAGCCAAAAAATGCAACAGGCAAATGTATCCTAAGAAAAATTAGCAATGCTATCTTATCAAAAGGCTATCTTAAATTTATCTAACAAACGTCCCGTGTCTGAGACAGTGCCGAACTGCAAGGGCTGGGCAAAATCATAAATGCACCACAATAACATATCTGTACATAATCAAAACAGCTTCATGAGACATTAACACTGCATTAAACTCCACTTGCAAGCAATAAGAATTTTGTATCCTGATGAGTAGCCTGCATTTAAGGAAAAGCCGATTAGACAACAATCTTAGTTCATCCAAATTTTTGCTCTCTATGCACATGACAAAGACAGTATCAAATGACAAATGACAAATGATAGGTAAAACTTTTAAGGAGGTAGGCTACCGTGTGTTGGACGATACTTTTAAGGATGAAGAGGTAAGTAGAAAATTTTCTACAATTGGTCTTCTGTTTTGTTTTAATATTTGAAGAGACTCGTTTATTTGTTTGTTTTTAGATATTCACCCATATGTAACAGGCCATGGAGCTGAGTATGGGTTTACAGTAATTTTGTTAATTTTTCTGTGTTTTTAACAGAAGTGAAATGAAGAATGAAGTGAGCTTAATCCAGAATTATTCCATTTTAATTATTCCATAATAAATAGTTGTCACAAAATAGTTGGGGTAACAGGGTTTGAAAAAAAAATCAATAAGCAAAATTGGGTATTTACAGATACCTGATTGTGATTTTGCCACCAGACTGGATTTCTTAGCTGATCCACTGGACCTTTCACCCCAAAGTGCAAATTAAGGTAATTCGTTTTTTTTCTCTTTATACTCCATCACTGACATTTCATTTATAGTTAGGTAATAAGCATCTTCATTCATTCATTCAATAAATACTAATACCTTTAGTTCTAGTTCACAAAGCAACCAATCAGAATTCCTTTATAATGGGCTGGGTTGGAATAGGATGTCCAGCATTTGGTAGCCATAGGCTTTTCCAAGAGGTGGGTCTACAGTACAGGGTGCTACAGTAGAGGTATGCTTATGTGAACAGTTACTTTAATGTGAACAGTGCAGTTTTGGGCTAAATGGTACAATGAAGATCCAAAATACCTATACAGGTGTTTTCAGATGCCCTTCTTACTTACTTTGGCTAACTGGTAGATTTAGACACAGCAAGTGCATGAAAATGGCAAAGTCCACTGTCAACAAACGTTTGCATAAGCATACCTCTACTGTACATATTCCTTGGCACAGCTTAGCTGGGCATAGCCTATCGAAAAATCAGATTCGTGATAGTCTGTTCACTATAATATATGAATAAATGTTACAAAGGGATTTTCTTCCGTTTTGGAATATCTGCTTGTTTTCCAATTTTGGGTCAACACAGAGTCAACATGGACATTACAGAGGCGTCACTACTAGGGGGGGAGGAGGGACCCCCCCCCCAATGTTGTCGGCCAGTCGGTAAAAAGAGCCAAGTCGGCGCAAAGCCCTGTGATTTTAGTAAAAACAGTCAATTTTTTCTTAGGAATAGTATTTTTTTCTTAAAAACAATAGATTTTTCTTAAAAACAGTCGGTTTTTCTTAAAAATAGTCATTTTTCTTAAATCAGTCAATTTTTGGTCGGCACAGTCATTTTTTCTCAATAATAGTGGTTTTTATCCGCAAAAACAGTCGGTAAAAATGACCAGCCAGTCAGTAAATACCATGTCCCCCCCCCCCCAAACATTTAGGAATGTGGCTAGTAACAACAGGGCTCTGGACATGTGGTGAATATATTGAGCTAAACACCATCATCGACATCAAAGGCAAAGCACATCAAAGCTGGATGACTTAACAAGAAGCTTGAAATCAATGTGAAAATAGCCTACTCTACTGTCAAGATGCTGTAATGCAACAGGACTAAGTTTAACTAGCCTACCGCCCTACCCTACAGCTACAGCCTACAGCTACAGTAAAGATCTAAGAAGCTAGCCTACCTGTACAATACCTGTAAAGTTCTGCATTAGCAAAATCACTTCTCCTCAACGAGGGCGAGGCTTTAGGACTTCCTACACTGCAGTTATTATCCTAACAGGTAAGCCTATGATCCAGGACAACCAGCACCAGTTCTCCAAGTCCCCAACTCCAATCTTCAAGTAAATGAAACACATCTCTTAATATTTGAAATTGCCACCTCAGATTGATGATAGTAATGACAAGTAATGTTAATGCGTATGCGTTGTCGTGTTCCACCCTACTTACCATAGCTACGCATGGCGTCAAGAATTTTGGCTTCTTGGCGTCAAGGCCTGGTCAAGGCTGGAACGCTTTTTGGGATCACAAAACGTGAGTGGAGGGAAACATGACTTCGTATGAGTTGTCCGTCTGTCCGTCCGTCTGTAGGCACGATAACTCTAGAAATGAAATATTTTGATGCGAGGACTCTTTGGGTCAAGGGAGAAGTCGAGTTCGTAGATGGGCTCTGTAGCTCAACATTTAGGGGTGGGGGAGGGGGTAGAAATTGAGGGGCGAACAAATTTGTCAGCTAATGAGATAGTCGATTACCGATTACCTAAGGTAACATGCTGAACACGAATATGAAAACCTTTTTTTCGCCGGACAAGTACTTCGCCCGGAATTTGGCCAAAACCGGAAAGTTTGTTAAAAGTAAAAGTTTTATCTGAAGTTGAGTAGATTATCGATTTCGGGGTAAGAAGACATGCTGAACATTTGTATGAAAATCATTTTCTTTTCGGACAAGTAGTTCGCCCGGAACCCGTCCGAAACCGGAAAATTTGTTAAAAGTATAAGTTTTATCTGAAGTTGATAGATGTTCGATTTAGGGGTAAGAAAACTGTCATGCTGAATCCGCTTTTGACAATCATTTTCTACCCGGTCATATAGTTCGCCCGGAATCCGCTGAAACCGGAAAATTTGTTAAAGTTAAAGTTGTATCTGAAGTTGATTAGATGTTCGATATAGGGGTAAGATGATACGGTGAATTCGTTTTGAGTTTTAGTTTTTGCCCGGAATCCGGTCGAGACCGGAGATTTGACATAAGTAAGGCAGGATGATTTGATAAATTTCGTCAAAGCAGATATGACGTATAGCCTAGGGGTAAATACACACATGCTGAATCCATATCTGAACAAGTCCCGAGTCTCGAACTGATATAAATCCATGGATCAAATTTTCCCTCTACCCCGGTCAAATTTTTTGTTCTATTCCGAGATCAGTGGATAATGATTCAACAAAAACAGAACAACTGCATATATATCAGCTGAGATAGTCGAACGAAGAAGCATGAAGCATGACATGTGAAAACTTACAGTGTGTACCTTTGGCATTGAAGAAAAGCAAACTTGAGCTATTCAAGGCGTTTTTCCGCGCCACATTTATAGGGCACACACTTCTGGGGGTTTGTCGCAGAAACACGACTGTGAACCACCTAAAGTCCGGTCTTCACCTCCCGGAACTTCCGGAATCTGGGCTTCCAGATTATTCTTTGACGTCTTCTGTAAATTGCATCTGCGAATATGAACCGGTTCGAAAGTATATCTCTCGAAAGTATACCCGAAAGTATAGGCTTCCAGATTATTCTTTGACGTCTTCTGTAAATTGCATCTGCTAATATGAACCGGTCCGAAAGTATATCAAAATAATCCGGAAAAAGGGGCTTTTGAACTTCCAGATTTCCAGAAATCCAAAAAAAAGATCGGAAAATCTGGGAACCCAGATTCCGGAAGGTGAAGACTCACCTTAATCAAATCCACAAGTTCGAACACGTGGAAACGCCGTTTTGTTTTTATTTCTACGGTACAGTAGAGGTATGTTTATCTGAACAGTTTACTTATATGTGAACATTGCAGTTTTGGGATAAATGGTAGAACGAAGATCAGAAACACCTAAGGCATATTCTCGCCGTTAGGACTCCCTGCGTTTTTGTTTGTACCAAGGACTCACTCCCCGTATTCTCGCGAGTCCTCATGGACGGGGAACGCTCCGATTATCACCACCATCATCAAAAAGGAGAATGAACTAGTAGAAAAACCGATTCTTCCTTAAATATATGATTTTTTGAATTCCGCTCAAGCTGGAAAATGAACTTGTAAAAAAAAAACAAAAAAAACGAGAAGTTCATTTTCCAGCTTCAGCGGTTGAGCCTGAAGAGGACCCTTGCCAAGAAGGGCCGAAATATAGCTCCAATAAAATGTAGCTGACTTATCCGTTTTGCTTTGTCAAATAATCGGGAAAAGGTACAGAGCTTCTAGTTTATCTCTGCATCAGTCGCGTCTGTTTCATGTCTTATTTTTGTTTTTCTTACTGACAAAATTATAAAGTAGCATCTGGTTTCACGTCTATTTTTTTTTTCTTTTTTTCAAGTGAAAAATAATTCTTTACTCTACTTTTCCTCTCACCCACCACACCAGTGTAATTTATAAAAATACCAGTGTATTTTTCTATAACATAGTCAGAAAAGAAATTTCGTTCTTATTGATCTCCTGAATTTAAATTAACAATGTTCAGAATTAGCTGTATCTGCTTCTTTTCATTTTTATTCATCAACCCCGAAAAAATCCCCCCCAAAATTCCTTTCCTTTTTTCCTGGATCCAGCGTGGACACTTCGGCGCCGAACTCTGCGCAGAAAAAAGCCTAATTATTATTATTGTTTTATTTCCCCAAAAACACGCAAGGTGCTAACATGGAGTAATGACAAAAGAACAAAAGGAAAAAGAAGAAAAAAAATACATACACTTCTATCTCACAACAAAAAAGCACTCAGTAAACTATTTTCACGATCTAGAGTATTCATAAAACGAGACCGACGTTCTTCAATAACTACAAATGGTTGCGCTATACCAAAACTAAACACAAGTCGTCGATTGCTCTTCCATAGAGGGATACCTAAAAGGAACTTCGCATAACAGAAATACAGTCGGCGAATAGCTGTTTTTTCAGTTTGACTAAACAGTTCCCAAAATGGTGCTAATGCTAATAAATGGGGCACAGCAAACGCATTGTATATCCTTCCTAGAATTGCCCGCTTATACCTGGATTTGCATGAAACAAGAAGTCCATACGTCCTTCGCAGTCCTTCACTTAAAAACTCAAGCAGGAGGGTCCTAGTATGCTTTAAACTAGAACCAATTGGCAAACCAAGGTAAGTTATACTAGACGAAGGCTTTGAAAGATGCGATCCAAGGCGAATATTTTCAGCAGCTGAGCGACCAGTCGACTTTCCTACTACAACAACTTCACTCTTTTCTGGGTTAAATCTAAGACCAATCTGTTTATACTCGTAACTTAAAATATCAAAATTCTCTTCTATAGCAGCATACGTCCTACTTAAATTCAACACATCATCTGCATAGTTGGCAAGCGACAGATCAAGGCCTCTAAAAATGAAACTAGTCTCAACCTTTTTTTGGGCCTCCACTACACTATTATTATAAAGAGGAGGGGACGAAACAATGTGACCCACCCTGTGCACGAGAGCTGGATGCACAATGCCGAGTTACAAAGGCATGGTAATCTCATCAAAACCTTTTGAGGAGAATCTCTGACATGACCGATATAGCGCTGACAAAAGTTATACTAGGAAATGGCAACGTATAGAAATGGAATGGAGGCAAATTGGTAGATCTGAGCAGGCCAGAGCTGCAAATTAGATCAGTCCTTGTTTTTTCACTGAATTTGCAGCGCTACTTTTAATGGCACTTGCAGCTTCGCTCAAGTGCCATATACCGATCACTTTTCCGTCGGTCGGTCGGTCGATCCACTGATCGCGAGTTAGGGTACTTCCAGATGTGCTAGGACGATGAAACTTGGCAGGCGTATCAGGGGCCCGACCAAACTAACCTGGAAATAATCAGTTTCCCGATCCAACCATCTGGGGGGGAGTGGAGGGCGGGGGAATCCGGAAAATTGAGTCATGCGTAAATTTGGAACGGGTGATCGGATTGGAATGAAACTTAATAACTGAATAAATGATATATATCTGATGTCCCTTTTGAGGTCCGGACCGGATTCAACAGCTACTGGGGAGTTTGGGGGAGGGAAGACCGGGAATCTCGAGAAACGGTTAGAATGGAGGGATCGGAGTGAAACTTGTTGGGCAGAACAAGCATCTGCTTCAGATAAATCGTTTACACAGTTGGACTGGATCCGGACCCTGGGGGGGGGGGGGGGGGAGAGGGGAGTTTCTCGGAATTCCGGTTATGGCGATTTTCGGGATTTTCACGATTAAAGTTGGGAAGCATATCAGGGACCCGATCAAACTCAAATTTACTCGATATGACAATCGGGGGAGGGGAGTGGGGGAAAAGGGAATCCGGAATATTATGTCACGCGTAACTTTGGAACGGGTGATTGTATTTGTGTGAAATTTCATAAATGAACAGAGGACATATCTCTGGTGATCTTTCCGGACCGGATCCGACAACAATTTGGGGGGGGGGGGAATACGTGACCGGCTTAGACTGGAGAGATTTGGATGGAACTTTGTGGGAGTAATAAAGAGATGCTCTTGATAAATCATTTACAGAACCGGATTGGCCCCGGCGACTGTGGGGGGAGTTTGAGGGGGGGCCGGAATTCCGGTGGTAGCGAGTAAGGTACTCCCAGATGTGCTATAGGACGATGAGGAATATTAGAGATTCGACGAGATTGGCTTAGAAATCGCCATTTGCCAATCCGACTATTCCTTAAGTACCAATCTTGACCGCAAAGTAAGAAAAATACTTTTAAAGTAAAATATACATTTTCATGATCCCCATGAGCACATTATCATTTCTGCATCAAGGGTTTTGCTTACTAATGAAATTCTAGCTCCCTTAAAGTGTGCGTCTTGACCGCAAGGTCTAAAAGTACTTTTCATCAAAGATACATCTCAACCCAGGGTCATTTGTGCCACAAGGGGTTTGCTTAAATATTTCTTTCCAGCACCCTTAAAGTGCGCATCTTAACCGCAAAGTCGAAAAGTACTTTTGATCAAACAACACATCTCAACCCATGCAAGTGCCATATGAGCTTACAGCTCTTGTTCTGGTTTCACTTTGGCAATAAAAACTGTAAAGGTCGGGCTTCACTACCCAGACGCCCCAGAATCTGGGGTCCGGATTATGTGAAGACGGTCCCAAACAGAAATCAAATCAAATGTCTTTTCAACAGACCACTTTTGGGTATTTTTCAGCACTTCTGTCATTTTATTAGATTTTACCACCTCAGCACAATAATTTCTCCAAGTCAAATGAAAACTACTTTCAAATTCCCGTTTCTTTTCACCCAAAATCCGGGAATCTGGTAGATTTTTCTACCAGATTCCCGGACGCGTCCGGGGTGTTTTCTGACCGTTTCAGACCTGTCTTCACTACCCATACCGATATCGAAGAAAACGGAACCCAGAATCCGGGCGAAAAATCTGGGTAGTGAAGCCCGACCTTAAAGGACTGACAATGTGTTGTTAACTACTTTTCGTGAGGCAACAGTGCCCTTGCACCGCCTTCCAACGATCAAACGCTGGGCCCCTTTCGTGGATGTGTACACCAAATAGCACTTGTACCCCAAATCAAGGATTTATGTACAACTGTGCTAATCTGGTTCAGGGCCCATTGAAGAACAGCCAAAACCTTCTGTGAGGTAATGAACCATGCCGGAACCTAACCGGAACAAGATAAACCTATTTCTTCTCTAGGAAGAAAACGATTTTTCCTGGATGACCATCTGTAACACGTCATCTGTCGTCATCACCGCTTACGCTCAGTTGGAGTCTCAATCCATCACCGGAACAATCTTCCTAAGCTACTAATGATGATAAGGACATTAATTCTTGAAAGATAATAATGATAGGCACTGCTTCCGAATCGTATATCCATTTAGGAGAGAACCATGGTCGGCCGAGCGCACTAAAACGCGGAGGGAACCAGTGTTCGCTAGGCATACGAAATTCATTGACGTTCGTTCTCTTACTGGGACAATGTTTCAATAATTCGGGTCATTAGACTCAAGAAACTGCCCTGACCCATAAATTTTATAAAGAGATATCCTGGATGTCACTATTTGAATGAATGAATGGATTTATGCCAAAAAATCCCGTTGGGACATGGCTGGAAAACAAAATAGAAGTTAACACTGAAACTCATGTAATCACCAAAAGTAGAAAAGCCTTACTCCAAAAAAAGGTCGCAGTGCTCCATAGCCTGCACGATGAGTCCAACGAAGGTCAGTAAAGTTTTTCTTTCACAATAATATTTACCAATTCCTCCTCTTCTATCGTCTCTCGTCCAAAACCCGTTTTTCTCAAATCTGAAGCTCGGGCACAAACCCCATAAATGCAAAATATCCTCCCCTTGCGAGCCGCGCAGAGGGCAAGAGAAGAACCAGAAAACCGCTTGACTTTCCTTGTAAAATGTCCGAAAATGTCTTCTTTCCCACAATGAAAGGGAACCAGCCCTCAAATTTACCTTTAGCCAAGACGTACGACTTCAAAGAAGATGAATCCGTGTAAATAATAAATGCACCAATAAATACAGAGCAATTAGCGATCGGAGGAGAAAACAGGCAGAAAGTCTCACAACTAGCGAAGCTAAGCTGAAAAAGTACGTAGTATTTAGTCGGACCCGAGTATAGCATCCCAACAACAGGACCACCGACCAAATAGGCATTCGCTCAGCTTACTAGTCCCGAGTAACCTAGCCCAGGACAACTTTTTTCGCTAGTCTCATTACATGCATTCGGGCTCAAATCAGGTTCTTTCCAATTACCGCAGAAACAGGTTTCGTCGAACTAATGCGTGGTGATGTCATGCAATTTTTCTTTCGCACCGATCAAGCTTCGAACCGCACTAAGCTACTCCTCAGCTCACAAGAACTTGCTGGAATGCATTATTGCTTACGATCCAAGATGAACCTTAAAAGTATTTTAAGCGTTCTAGAACTGATTTGATTCTAAATGCTCTTCGTCGTACATAGGAGTCCTCGCACTAAATAGCTCCTGACGTTGTCTAAATAAGGGCACCTCGCACTACGTAGCGTTTCTGCTATTTAAGATGTTCTCAGCTTATATTAAATTACACAAGGCTTCGGCTGTTTTTAGCCCACGTCCCTTACCTTGGATGATGAACGTGGCAAATTTTGCATAACCGGTATTCTGACCAATAAGCTTTTCGGAAAAAACAATCGGGCCGATACGTCGCGTAAAGGAATTAAGGGGCAAGCTTGATAATTAGTCTAATGCCGATAGTGGAGATAGGATACAACTATGAAGTGTAGAATCTTAGGAACGGAAATGCATGGGTATACTACCGAAGTAGAATGAATTAGTATCATAAGTACGATAGCAGAACTGAATTTGGGTCTTGAAATCACGCTTAAAGCACCTGTCGCAGTATATACGGCTTTTTTTCAAATATTCTAATGTTTGTGGCTCTGTTCTGGGTTTCTTAAAGGTCACAAATCTGTCTCGGGTGTTTTCAGCATCACGTGCCCCCCTTAATTTTAATGAGGAACACAGAAAAACTTGTATGAACAGTATTTCTCAAGGAGCGGGAGTCTGAAACTACTCGAAGAACCAAACAAGCAAAATGCAAAAATCACGAGAAGATCGAAATCTCGAAAATGAGAATAGGTTCCATCCAATCCAGATGAGGAACGTAGAGCGAAGCATTTACGTAGGTAATTTTTTTTTTCTGATGCTAACAAATCGCTGAAGAAACCAAAAGAAGCATATCGGAAAGTATCTGGGACTATCAAGTTTTCTCAGAAGAAGTAGGTTAAATCTGCAAATTCCCAGAAGCCTGTTCGTAAAAAGCCGTGTCATCGATCCACGATGGATCAAAATTAGTTGGCACAAGATTAGACGAGAAGATGGATTTCAAGATTACACATTTCCTTCAAACGGATGCAAGTAACTTAAAGCACATGGGATGCAGTGCTTGTCTTTACTTTTACTTTACAAAAGCTTTACCTTCAAGAACTTTAACAAGAGCTGTAAGCTCATATGGCACTTGCATGTGTTGAGATGTTTTGTTTGATCATAAGTATTTTTCGACTTTGTGGTTAAAATGCGCACTTTAAGGGAGCTAGATAAAAAGTATTTTATTTTTGAACTTGGGTGTAATGATGCGCACTTTAAAGGCGCTAGAAATGCATCTGTATGCAAAACCCTTGAGGCAAAAACGATCACAGGCCCTTTGGGATCCTTTATGTATACCGTTTCGTCAAAAGTTTTTTTTCGCTTTTCATTTCAAATGCGCACTTTAAGGGTGACAGAAATAAATTTTTAAGCAAAACCCTTGTGGCACAAATGATCATGGGTTGAGATGTATTGTTTGAAATAAAGTACTTTTCGACCTGGCCGTTCCGATTCACACTTTAAGGGACCTAGAACGTCATTTGTAAACAAAACCCTTGAGGCAAGAATGATAATGGGCTCATGGGGATCATGAAAATATGAATTTGATTTACAAGTATTTTTCTAAATTTGCAGTCAAGATTAGTAGCCTACTTTACCGAATGATCGGGTTTGGATAGTGGCCATTTTTGAGTGAACCTTGTCAAATCTCTAATATTACAGCCAAGTTCCATCGTCCTAGATTATCTGGAAGTACCTTAAATCGTGATCACCGGAATCCCGGACCTCCCCCCCCTCAAACTTCCCCACAGTCGCCGGAGCAAATCCGGTTCCGTAAGTGTTTATCCAGAGCATCTGTTTGTTATTCCCACAAAGTTCCATCCCGATCTCACCAGTCTAAGTCGGTCACGTATTTTCGCCCCCCCCCCCAAATTGCTGTCGGATCTGTCCGGACATGAAAAGGATCAACAGAAACATGTCCTCTCTTCAATTACCAAATTTCACTCAAATCCGATCAGCCGTTTCAAAGTTACGCATGACTCAATATTCCGGATTTCCCCTCCCGTTACTCCCCCCACGGCTATCAGATCATGTAAATTTTTCTTTATAAGTCAGTTTGATCGGGTCCCTGATTCGCCTCCCAAGATTCGTCGTGAAAACCCCCAAAACCGCCATAACCGGAATTCCGGGAAACTCCCCTCCACCCCCCCCTAATGTCATGATCCATCCAAAATGTATAAACGATTTATCTGGAGCAGATGCTTGTTCTTCCCAGCAAGTTTCACTCCGATCCCTCCATTCTAACCGTTTCCCGATATTTCCGGTCTCCCCCCCAACTCCCCCATAGCTGTTGAATCCGGTCCGGACTTCAAATGCGACATCAGAGGTATGTCATTTATTCAGTTATTAAGTTTCATTCCAATCCGACCACCCGCTCGAAAGTTACACAGTACTCCAATTTTCCGGATTCCCCAGCCCTCCACCCCGCTAGTGTCCGGATCCAGTCCAAATATATAAACGATTTATCTGGAGCAGATGCTTGTTCCTCCCAGCAAGTTTCACTCCGATCCTAGCTCTATCCTAACCGTTTCTCGAAATTTCCGGTCTCCCCCCCCAACTCCCCCATAGCTGTCGAATCCGGTCCGGACTTCAAACGGGACATCATTAGTGTGCCGTTTATTCAGTTATTAAGTTTCATTCCAATCCGATCACCCGTTCGAAAGTTACACACAACTCCAATTTTCCGGATTCCCCAGCCCTCCACTCCCCCCCCCCCGGGTGGTCGGATCTAGTCCAAATGTATAAACAATTTATCTGAAGCAGATGCTTGTTCTTCCCAGCAAGTTTCACTCCGATCCCTCTATTCTAACCGTTTCTCTAAATTTCCGGTCTCC
Organism: Branchinecta lindahli; assembly: GCA_023053555.1. Classification (NCBI taxonomy): domain Eukaryota; kingdom Metazoa; phylum Arthropoda; class Branchiopoda; order Anostraca; family Branchinectidae; genus Branchinecta; species Branchinecta lindahli. The sequence goes on along the minus strand of JAKZAO010000009.1, from coordinate 32,822,768 downwards.
CCCCACCCAACTCCCCCATAGCTGTCGAATCCGGTCCGGACTTCAAACGGGACATCAGAAGTATGCCATTTATTCAGTTATTAAGTTTCATTCCAATCCGATCACCCGTTCTAAAGTTACACACTACTCCAATTTTCCGGATTCCCCAGCCCTCCACTCCCCCCCCCAGGTGGTCGGATTGGGAAACTGAATGTTTCCAAGTTAGTCCGATCGGGTCCCTGATGCTCCTGCCAAGTTTCATCGTCCTAGCACATCTGGAAGTTCTCCAACTCAAAAAAGTGTGACAAAACTCCTTAAATTTCAGAATTTCCCCGGCCCACCACTCCCCCCCAGATGGTCGGATCGGGAAACTGATTACTTCTAGGTTAGTTTGGTCGGGACCCTGATTTTCCTGCCAAGTTTCATCGTCCTAGCACATCTGGAAGTACCCTAACTCGAACATGTGGGACAAAAAAATTCGGACAGACCGACCGACAGACCGACGGACCGACAGACCGACAGACCGACCGACAGACGGAATTGCGATCGGTATATGGCACTTGAGCCAGAGGCTGCAAGTGCCATAAAAACTATCCCGAACATTTAAATCCCCATAGAAAGCGTCCTCCCATTGTGGGTCTCGTCCGCGTCTCAGCAAAAGCGGACGCGGATTCATGAGGTGCTAAGTTCTGATTCTATTCGAATGTCCTTATATTACAACAAAGATCACACGTTTCGAACCATAAACAAGAGCTGTAAGCTCATATGGCACTTGCATGTGTTGAGATGTTTTGTTTGATCATAAGTATTTTTCGACTTTGTGGTTAAAATGCGCACTTTAAGGGAGCTAGATAAAAAGTATTTTATTTTTGAACTTGGGTGTAATGATGCGCACTTTAAAGGCGCTAGAAATGCATCTGTATGCAAAACCCTTGAGGCAAAAACGATCACAGGCCCTTTGGGATCCTTTATGTATACCTTTTCGTCAAAAGTTTTTTTTCGCTTTTCATTTTAAATGCGCACTTTAAGGGTGACAGAAATAAATTTTTAAGCAAAACCCTTGTGGCACAAATGATCATGGGTTGAGATGTATTGTTTGAAATAAAGTACTTTTCGACCTGGCCGTTCCGATTCACACTTTAAGGGACCTAGAACGTCATTTGTAAACAAAACCCTTGAGGCAAGAATGATAATGGCCTCATGGGGATCATGAAAATATGAATTTGGTTTACAAGTATTTTTTCTAAATTTGCAGTCAAGATTAGTAGCCTACTTTACCGAATGATCGGGTTTGGATAGTGGCCATTTTTGAGTCAACCTTGTCAAATCTCTAATATTACAGCCAAGTTCCATCGTCCTAGATTATCTGGAAGTACCTTAAATCGTGATCACCGGAATCCCGGACCTCCCCCCCCCCCTCAAACTTCCCCACAGTCGCCGGAGCAAATCCGGTTCCGTAAGTGTTTATCCAGAGCATCTGTTTGTTATTCCCACAAAGTTCCATCCCGATCTCACCAGTCTAAGTCGGTCACGTATTTTCGCCCCCCCCCCCAAATTGCTGTCGGATCTGTCCGGACATGAAAAGGATCAACAGAAACATGTCCTCTCTTCAATTACCAAATTTCACTCAAATCCGATCAGCCGTTTCAAAGTTACGCATGACTCAATATTCCGGATTTCCCCTCCCGTTACTCCCCCCACGGCTATCAGATCATGTAAATTTTTCTTTATAAGTCAGTTTGATCGGGTCCCTGATTCGCCTCCCAAGATTCGTCGTGAAAACCCCCAAAACCGCCATAACCGGAATTCCGGGAAACTCCCCTCCACCCCCCCCCTAATGTCATGATCCATCCAAAATGTATAAACGATTTATCTGGAGCAGATGCTTGTTCTTCCCAGCAAGTTTCACTCCGATCCCTCCATTCTAACCGTTTCCCGATATTTCCGGTCTCCCCCCCAACTCCCCCATAGCTGTTGAATCCGGTCCGGACTTCAAATGGGACATCAGAGGTATGTCATTTATTCAGTTATTAAGTTTCATTCCAATCCGACCACCCGCTCGAAAGTTACACAGTACTCCAATTTTCCGGATTCCCCAGCCCTCCACCCCGCTAGTGTCCGGATCCAGTCCAAATATATAAACGATTTATCTGGAGCAGATGCTTGTTCCTCCCAGCAAGTTTCACTCCGATCCTAGCTCTATCCTAACCGTTTCTCGAAATTTCCGGTCTCCCCCCCCAACTCCCCCATAGCTGTCGAATCCGGTCCGGACTTCAAACGGGACATCATTAGTGTGCCGTTTATTCAGTTATTAAGTTTCATTCCAATCCGATCACCCGTTCGAAAGTTACACACAACTCCAATTTTCCGGATTCCCCAGCCCTCCACTCCCCCCCCCGGGTGGTCGGATCTAGTCCAAATGTATAAACAATTTATCTGAAGCAGGTGCTTGTTCTTCCCAGCAAGTTTCACTCCGATCCCTCTATTCTAACCGTTTCTCTAAATTTCCGGTCTCCCCCCACCCAACTCCCCCATAGCTGTCGAATCCGGTCCGGACTTCAAACGGGACATCAGAAGTATGCCATTTATTCAGTTATTAAGTTTCATTCCAATCCGATCACCCGTTCTAAAGTTACACACTACTCCAATTTTCCGGATTCCCCAGCCCTCCACTCCCCCCCCAGGTGGTCGGATTGGGAAACTGAATGTTTCCAAGTTAGTCCGATCGGGTCCCTGATGCTCCTGCCAAGTTTCATCGTCCTAGCACATCTGGAAGTTCTCCAACTCGAAAAAGTGTGACAAAACTCCTTAAATTTCAGAATTTCCCCGGCCCACCACTCCCCCCCAGATGGTCGGATCGGGAAACTGATTACTTCTAGGTTAGTTTGGTCGGGACCCTGATTTTCCTGCCAAGTTTCATCGTCCTAGCACATCTGGAAGTACCCTAACTCGAACATGTGGGACAAAAAAATTCGGACAGACCGACCGACAGACCGACGGACCGACAGACCGACCGACAGACGGAATTGCGATCGGTATATGGCACTTGAGCCAGAGGCTGCAAGTGCCATAAAAAAAGTTACTGCGTGTCGGAGATTCTCGAATGAAAAATGTTCACGGGTGAAAGCTAGGCTAGGAAGGACTTACAACACTAAAGGCGTATTCTCGCCGTTCCTCGAGGACTCCACTTGAGGAGTCCACGCCTTTTTGTTTGTCCCAGGGACTTACTCCCCGTATTCTCGCGAGTCCCCGCGAACGGGCAATACTCCAATTATCATCACCATCATCAAAATGACTCCTTTTCGTCCCTCTATTCTCGCCGTTTCCTTCGATTTCCCGAGGAGTCCTCGAGGAACGGCGAGAATACGCCTTAGAGGCGTTTTTTCTGCGATCCCGTACAGTTTGTGCTTCGCTTGTGGCTCCTGCTTCCGTAGTCGTTTTGTGTGGCCCTGGCCCAAGAGTGCGTTTCCGAGCCCAACAAGGTTTTTGTGGCTCGCTTCGGGGCTCTAATTGGACAAACAACTGTCGAGGTGAGTTTCGATTTTGTGGCTCTAATTTGAGGGGAAATTCAAAGTTAGTGGCAAAATTAAGTCAAATAACAATCTTAGCTACTTTATTAAGCACATAAGACATAAAACGGCAAATGCATGATCTCTATGAACCGCTCGGTACATAAACTGAGTGGGCATAAGCCAAAATACAGGCGAGTACTCCCTACGAGAAAGATGGAACGGGGTTGTTAATGGAAGAAAATTTAAACCTCAGGCCTTTATTAATAACAATACCGAAGTTAATAAAAATGCGGAAAAGCACTTTCCTCTCATCATCCCAATATAGCAGCAAAAACAGCAGCCGTGTCAAAAATGAAAACTCAGCATTAGTTCTTCCCGACAATGATTTCCAAACCCCAACGTACTTTTAGAAAGTACTTCAGTACTCAAGTAGGCTACTCAGGTAGGCATATTGTGGCAGGTTTGCAAAAAAATGCATGATCAAGAGTTCAACAACAATGACTGACATTACTATCCCATGTGAGGGCATACATCAAAAGTAGCGACGGGAAACCCATGACTTCGTTAAAGTGTGCCTGCCCGCCCCTCTGTCTGTTAGCACGATACGTCTTGGGGGGGGGGGGGTAGGTAGGCTATCTTGTTCGAACTTGGTGTGAGGCTTCTCTGGGTCTAGTGCAGGTCGTTCGTGTGTGCGCACCCAGCTCTCTATTTAAGGGTAGTGAGAATTAAAGTACAAGTCATTCGTGGACGGGCCCCGTAGCCATCTATTTAAGGGTGGTTGAGGGGTTTTCAAGCCAAGATTTAATATACGGGTGATAGACATGTTGAAACTACATCTTAGTTCTGCTTTCTTCTCGGAAAATCAGTTCACACGGAATCTGGCAAAAATGCTTATAGTTCCTTGATCAAGTGGTTTCGAGTGTCGACAAGCTGACGTGCTGAACCAGTCTATTTGGTTTACTGTGCTTGGTCGATTCTATGGACGGGGTCAGGTGAAGACCAGAAATTAAGTAGGCCTCGTATTGGGTCTTTATCTGGTCTTACGAGTTTCGGATTCGCCGGAATTTATTATGTATGGGGACATAAGTTGTAGTAATGGATTTGTCCAGTTTTTCGCGTCTATGTATATATTTAATGAAGGAAGAATTCTTGGATCCCTGAGGTTCGCCCAGATTCAGCGAAAATGATTAACATAGCACTGAACGTCATGTTAATGAAATGTTTCACTGTGGAATGTTGGAAGTACTTAAGTTCCCTCAAGTTCTTTTTTGGAAGTTCTTTGGAAATTTTGTAATTAAAGTTTAACTGAAAAGCCGACTTATTTTTGTGTCATTTAATTGAATACACTAAATTATTTGGATTCTGCAAAGGGATTTTCTTATTTTCCACTATCTACTCTACACTGTCAGAAGTTTCATAACAGATAGCGCATAACACTTTCAAGAATAACACCTTTTCAATTAGAAATAAAGTGTATGACCAATTAAGTTTACATTTGTTCGTGCTTTTTCGTTCGTGCCTAGATCTCCAACAACACCTTCAATTGGTAAAAATACTAACGGGAACGAAATAAACATAAACAGATAACATCCCAAAGTGTTATCTGTTGAAACCGGGCATCCTTCTGTTGTCGTTATGTAACTTCTGACAGTGTAGTATTTTTACCAATTGAAGGTGTTGTTGGAGATCTAGGCACGAAATAGTGTAAACTTAACTGGTCATAACACTTTATTTCTAAGTGAAAAGGTGTTATTCTTGAAAGTGTTATGCGCGATCTGTTATGAAACTTCTGACAGTGTAGTTATTTCGTTCAGAGTATCTGCAGTCGTCCCCACAACAAAAATTCTACTATGGGGCGGGAAATTTTAATCTCAACACAAACGCGGCTTTTCAGTCGACACTGGTGAGACTGGTGAAGATGGCTTAGTGCCTGAACATAAATAAATCATAAACCTTTCTCGTAAGGCATACAACAAAAGAAAATGTGCACGGAAGTACCACAAATCACACGGAAAATCCACTATTTGAAAATCGATTGTTCGTGAATAGCGGAACAACAAAGTAACTCATTTTCAGCGGGTTTTCAAGCCAATTTGAGTGAATAAGTGATGAGTAACTAGATTGTCCTATCCTAGCCCTTTTCGGTTAATCATTAAGTACCCTCAAGTTTTTTTTTTGTAAGTTCTTTGGAAATTTTTTAATTAAGTAGAGTACAAGTTCTACGATTTTTCACTCAGTAATTAAGTATTTCCTAACACTGCTGGGAGGGAAGGCAAAACACCCATATCTTACCTGTGCTTGGCTTGACTGATTTCAATCCTTACCGCCTATGGGCGCATCGTTCCGAACTGCGGACGCTACAATCTAAAAGCCTTAGGAAATTTATGAAGTTCTTCTTGCGCTCCTTCTATTTTATTTCATTCTAGTGTCAGCATGTTCTGCGCAAAGAAGGAGTTACAAAAGAAGAGCAAGTTCTATTTAAGTATGCGAAGCACCTGCTTTATTTGTCAAAGTTATGCCATAGTCACAAGCTAACGGAACAGTTCCCAAGTTAGAGATCTCAGCTTACACTTTTTGAAATTTCTTATCTCTTCCGTAAATCATGGAGGACTGGACCCAGCCAGTACATGACGTTCTTCACCGTTTTTTTGGCAGAAGATAAATAAATTGTATTTTGTATGTTTTGTTGTTGTTGTGTTTTTTTAATTTTCTTTCTTTTCTTTGACATACTCCGCTTTTGAAACGGCGGGTCATAAATAAATTACTTACTTACCTACTTAATGTCTGATGGCTGATCGGAAGTATTTCTGTCAGAATGCACATTTGTTTATTTCTAATAATGGAAAAGGTCACGAACGCTATTTTACGGCATTCTTCTTGTGACTGCGGGGTATCTACTGGAGCAACCTTGAAATTCCAGAACTGCAGGATCCAATTCCAGCATAAAACCATTGCCTCGAATTTTGACAAAAACAAATAAAAAGCATTAAAAAAAAGCGCCTAATGACAGTAGAACTACAGAATAATTATGTCGTTTTACGAAATATCTGTTCTTGCTACCCTAAAGTAACAAATTGTTAGCATCCTTTCACCCTAATTCTACTCATCTGAATACCCAATCGTCCAATCCCAGGTTCTCCAAATAGAGAATATACCGATTTCGTGCCCGACCCAGTTTCCGGATGCAGTCACTTATGAACTCCGACAGCTGCCTTCGTTCATTTGCCGCCGTCATGGATCTGAATGAATTTTCAATCCACGTAGTTCCAGAATTCAACTTATTTAAAGCGCAAAGGGATGATTATTTCTTCCTCTGTTACATAACTAAGCTTTTGAAACTCGTAAACCGCGCTTATTCTAGTTTTCGGAAAATGTGGGGGTGGCTAAAGGCGACCCGAATCCCATATTGGCTAATCAGAGAAGCTGCGAGACGTCAGTATGAATTTGCTCAATGAAATCTGTCCGTGGTAACTACGTCAAACCTGTGTCGATGGGAAATACGTACAAAAACAAGAGCTGGAAGCTCATATGGCACTTGCAAGGCTGGGGTCGGAGGATGAAAGTAGGAATTCGTCAATTCGTGGGTTTGTTTTGATCATATGTAAGCAAAACCCTTGAGATAAGAATGATCACAGGTCCTCGGAAATCACGAGACTGTATCGTTTGGCAATGCATTTGGCTGTGCGCACTTTGAGGGCGCTAGAAAATCATCTGTAATCAAAACTCTTGAAGCAAAAAAGATGATCACCAGGAGCACGAAAATGTATATTTTATTCAAAAATATTGTTTGTGCTTTAAGGAATTCAGTTGTAAGCAAAACCCTTGAGGCAAAAATGATCATGGGCTCATACGGATAACAAAAATGTATATTTTGCTTAAAAGTATTTTTTGTACTTTGCGGTTAGCATTAGTACTTTAAGGGACGATCGGATCTGGGAACTAACTATTTCTAAGCCAATCATGTCAAGTCTCTAATTTTCAAGCCAAGTTTCATCGTCCTAGCATGTCTGGAAGTACCTTAACTTACGATCACCGGAATTCCGGATCCCCCTAACTCCCCCACAATGCCCGAATCCGGTCCGGTTCTGTCACTGATCTACATAGGGCTTGTGCTTGTTCTTCCCACCAAGTTTCATTCCGATCGCTCCACTCCAAGCATGTCACAAGATTTCCGGACCCCCCTCCGACCCCCCCCAGCTTCGTCGGATCCGGTCCGGACTTGAAATGGGACATCCGGTGGTCTTTCTACATATCAAGTTTCATTATGATCCGATCACCCGTTCGGAAGTTATACATACCTCAAGATTCCGGATTCCCCCTCCCTCCACTCCCCCCACGATGGTCGGATCGGGAAGCTGACTATTTCCAGGTTAATCTGGTCGCGTCCCTGATTTGCCTGCCAAGTTTCATTGTCCTAGCCCACCTGGAAGTATCTTAACTCCGTATGACCGGAATTCCGGAACCTCCCTCCAACTCCCCCCACAGTGCACGAATCCGGTCCGGTTCTGTCAATGATGTACCTAGGGGTTGTGCTTGTTCCTCCCACCAAGTTTCATCCCGATCGCTCCACTCTAAGCGTTTAACATGATTTCCGGTTCCCCCCTCCGACCCCCCCCCCCACATTCATCGGATTCGGTCCGGGCTTGATATGGGGCATCTGAAGCATGACGTCTAAATATCAACTTTCATGAGGATCTGATCACCCGTTCGAAAGTTATGTATGCCGCTAAATTCCGGATTCCGGCTCCCCTCCCTCCCCCCACGATGTTCGGATCGGGAAAATGACTATTCCCAACTTAATCAATTGGGGTCCCTGATATGCCTGCCAAGTTTCATCGTCCTAGCCTATGTGGAAGTGCCCGAACTAGCAAAACCCGGACAGACAGACCGACCGACCGACAGAAATTGCGATCGCTATATGGCACTTGGCCGAAGGGCAAGTGCCATAAAAATCGACTAAACAATGTTTCAGGGTGGAGGCTAGAATACCAGGGACCTGTGAAAACTAGTCGGTATAGAAACCAGCTGATATAAAAACACGAGGTTTTGATGTTATTTGACAGTTTCGTTGAAACATTTTGAGCCTGACCAAAGCTACAAAGTGGAACCGGCTTCACTGAACGCTAAATGAATTAAAGCGCGAGTAGCAGGTATAGCGTATATTCAATGTGCGATTCCTTTGAAGCTCTGCTGGGGTTCTCAAAGATTGCAAGCCAACCCTGGCTGTTTACTCAGGGTTGGTCCCCAAAATATCTTCGTAAAACCTGGAATTTATCCCTCTAAGTATCTCAAAATGTCGCTCGAAATATTCCAAAGTAGCTCTTAGTGTCTCTCAGTATGTCGAAGTATCTTTAACATCTTTGCTGACAATGTAGCTCGTACACCCTAGTTCTAAGTAACCAACCCAGCTGTTATAAGCATCAAGCAGCTCCCCTAGTTTTGACGAGAAACACGGAAACTGGCATAACTTGTATTTCTTCAAGGGGGAGCCTGATCCGCCTCGAAAATCGCCAAACACAGGCAATGCAAGAACCAGTCTAGCGCCGTTAGGGTTGGTAAACACTCTCGGGAATGAGACTGAAGAAACGAGATCGGAGACGGTACAGTGCGACGGGTCCCTGAGATTAGTTTAGAATCTGCAAGTTTAGCGGGAACTTTGAATCTCCCAAGTCCGTCACCGGTAAACGAAAATTAGTCCGGCAAACCATGATGGATGACAGTGCCTCTTTTATCTCCTTCCAGCAGCAGATGTACCGGAGAAAAACCTGTGACTGTATTTTCGGTCCTTGAGCATGCTTCACATCAGACGTGTCGTAAAACGGTCAGAAAATACGAACTCTTGGTATCCAAGGGACCTGCTCGACTTCTAATCCAATTAGAACTTGTGAGAAATTTCAGGAAAAGTGGAAACGGCAGAAATCTTGGAAGAAGAGGGTGTAATAAACTCTGATCTCCGTCAAAGTTCGTCTGTCAAGTTCCCGGATGTCAATCCGAGAAAACGAGCAAAATAAGTCGTATCCCTCCCATAACCCAATTCCCGTAAGACGGACATTTCAAACTAACAAGTTAAAGAATAAGTGACACTTATAAAGTTCATAACTGAGACATTCAAAAACAGCGACACGACATAAACCATGACAGGTCAAAACACCGAAAGTCAATCGCGACAGAAAAAAAAGACATGCAAAATCCGCTATCCTTTTTGGGATCCCAAAACGTAAGTGGCGGGATACCTATGACATCGCAAAAGTTGTCCGTCTGTCCGTCCGTCCGTCTGTCCGTCTGTGCGCACGATAACTCTCGAAGGCATTGAGATATTTTGATGAAAATTGGTGGGAGGATCCTTCGGGTCAACGTACAAGTCAAGTTCGAAGATGGGCTCTGTAGCCCTATATTTAAGGGTGGGGGAGGGGTTTCAAATTAAGGGGCAAAAAAATATTTTTTGAAAGCTGTTTAGATAGTTGATTTAGGGGTAAGGAGACACGCTGAATCCGAATATGAAAGTTATTTTCTTGCCGGACAAGTAGTTCGCCCGGAATCTGGCCAAAACCGGAAAGTTTGTTAAACGTAAAAGTTTTATTTGAAGTTGATTAGATGTTTGATTTAGGGGTAAGAAGTCATGCTGAATACGATGGTGAATACCACTTTCTTGCCTGACAAGTAGTTCGCCCGGAATCCGGCGCAAACCGGAAAATTTGATAAAAGCAAAATTTGTATTTGAAGTTGATTAGATGTTCGATTTAGGGGTAAGAAAACGGGCTGAACACGATGGTGAAAACCATTTTCTTGCCGGACAAAGAGTTCGTCCGGAATCCGGCCAAAACCGGAAATTTGTTAAAAGCAAAATTTGTATTTGAAGTAGATTAGATGATAGATTTAAGGGTAAGAAAAAACGCTGAATCTATATATGACAATCATTTTTTTAACCGGACATATACCAATCTGTAAAACAAAATACAGTAAAAATCTTCAAGAAGTCTAGCGGACACTGGATCAAATATTCAATTTTTGGGATCCCATCGGAACCTTTGGTCTTGTTTTTACTGTCGTTCGAATATTTTCTCTATCTTTTATTCGACTCGTCCTTTCAAGACGACATGTTTGTCGGAACCTGTCTCGGTTTTCAACGTAGTGGACTAACGATTAATGCTATGAGGCTTAGCAAAGACGTTAATGACCTTACGCCTGTCATGAAGTCAGCATGAATGAGGAAGACTTGCTTCGAAAGAGCAACGTGCTTAAACAAAATGCAGGAAAATAAAACCAGGGTTATGGTGGCTTAGTGGTCTGGTTGTGGCCATCCCTCATTTCGATGCCGTCGGCTGAGAGCGCGACGAGTTTTCAGTGGCAAATCATCTGATCTGACAATTTCCTTTCTTTTCCCATTCTGCATCTGGGTCTTTTAAGGGTAGTCTTCGGTTGCACATGCAATGCACTTAAGCCCCGTTCACAAGCATGCCTAGCCAAGCACAGACGCCTAGGCGCGTGCTCAGGCGTAGCCAGGCACCGAGTTCCGGAGCCCGGAACTCCGCGCCTGGCCCAAAATCTGTGCCTAGGCATGGGTGTGAACGGTGATGCTAGACACGTGCCTAGACATCTGTGCTTGGCTAGGCATGCTTGTGAACGGGGCTTTAGTGAAGCACGGGTGGTTCTGTCTACCTGAAATCCTTTAGATTTACAGATATACGTACGTAATACAGTACCTAGATGAGTTGGGAGCGTCGCTTCTGCAACGACGTTATCGAAAGGGTAGATACTGCTTGTAATCTGGCATTATAAAGTAGTCAACTCGGACGTCTCGGATGAATTGCTGGACGCCAGTAAATGTGTGTGATTCAGGTACCTTCAGCAAACATGCGTCGCGTTTCTAGCATCTTCCGAACTCTTCGGTATTTTATGCGCAAGAGAATGCCTGAACACGTCGCTGCAAAAAGCAAACTTACAAGTGGGAACAGAATTCTTAAGATCCCGTGGTTTTACGCGGGATACTGAACACACAACTCATAATGTTTTTTACACTACATTAATGTTTTTTTTAGTTATTTTGTTAGAAATTTTATTTCGGGTGTTGACTTCAATGGTTTACCTTTTATTTTGAGTACGAATTCGATTTTTAACAATTGTTGTATATATTACCTGACAAAGGTCAAACAATTTGGTTGGATAACCACAAAATTTGGTACCTGAGTTATACAATAAATCAATCAATCAACTTACAACTCGGCAATAAGTATTCCTTCAGCCCAAGCTGACCGCGAATCGTATTTGACAGCGCTACACGGATCTATTATGTACAAAGGCAGATGATATTTACAGTGATCAGATTTGTTAGGATATGTATGATCGCTCTTCCGTCTTTCTAACCAAAAAGGACCCTTGCCTCTCAGCTGACTAAACCGTTTAGCGCAATCAAATAATTACAACGGATTTTGGAGACGAAAATCCGCAGCCAGAACTATTTCCGGTGCCACCTTTTGGTCGGATCCAGATATTCGGCAAGTGACACAGACTTTAAAAATGTACTCAGTTTGTATTCATAACTTGAAAAGGAAACAACTTCCAGAAAAAAGAAAATCTCCACCGACCTCAAACGGATGGCTCAATCTCGGTTCAACTCTTCGACCTCGTCCAGGTTCTCGGCATCCAATTTGTCTATTTTACGACCTGAAATGAGAAAGGCCGGATGTCAGAAGCTGGCTAACTGCAATTTGCGTAAGCCTATAAGGCGTAATAGGACCAAACGGATAAAAGCTGTGCAAAAATTCGTAGTTCCATTTTTTCTGCCTTTTTTGGGGATCCCAAAACGTAAGTGGAGGCAGGGGCGTCGCAAGTGCATTTTCGTTGGGGGGGTGCAGAGCCAAAATTTTACCGAATCTCTCAAAAATTTTACCGAATCCTAGAAACTGAAAATTCGAGCTTTAAATTATGGAACAGAAAGGATTACGTAGGACAAGTAACATTAAAGGGCAGCCTGAAAGACGATAAGCCAACTTAATTAATTGGCGTTTTGGCGAAGGCCACTTGGAGAATATATTGCCGGGCACGACTGCAGTAACAGCTTCTATCTATTATACCCAAGAGAAAAATAAATCTAGCGTCGCAGGCGAATTTTCAGAATCTTTTTTTTCCCTGTAGGCTAAAATTTAACTGCTTATTACAAATTCTATCATTTACCGTGGATTAAATACCGATGTTCTAAGAAGTTCCAGAAACCGAATGGAGCGACGTTCCGACAGCAGCAGCTACTGTAGTATAGTCAACACTACCCATGATCACAGAAAGTGAGCGCCGCAGGCGAGATTTTTTTTTTCCTGTAGGCTAAAATTTAACTGCTGATCTTACAAATTCTATCATTAACCGTGGATTAAATACCGATGCTCTAAGAAGTTGCAGAAACCGGATGGAGCGACGTTCCTGCAGCAGCAGCTACTCTACCATAGTCAATACTACCCGTGATCACATAAAGTGGGCGCCGCAGGCGACATTTTATTTAAGTTAGCTTTTTCCTGCCAAATTTAACTATTTCCACCCAGATTTTAGCTTTTAATGTTTCATAATTCCAATCCTAAAACTGTCTTAAAACCCCAATCAAATGACGCGCCCTTCCACAAAATAGAGAAAAAAGCGCCGCAGGCGGAATTTTCGAAACATTCATGATTAAATCTTCTTTTTGGAATCCGAAATAAAAGTAAGGACTATCGATGATTTTTTTTTTTAATGTTTCGAAATCCTAATCCTAAAACTGTCTTAAAACCCCAATCAAATGACGCACCCTTCCGCAAAATATAGAATATTAAGATTCATGATTAAATCTTCTTTTTGGGATCCAAAGTAAAAGTAAGGACTATCGATGAGATCATAAACCAGTCCTTTTGTCTGCAACCAGTGCTTCACTCGACCTCTTCCGATTTTCGAGGTTCGTGGTAACTCCCGAATGGCAATTATACCGAATCCCAGTTATTATACCAAATAAGTTTAGACCGATAGCATGTTCGGGATAACTACCGTATCTCGGTTATTATACCGAATTGTTTTGATATCGAAACAGTACCGAATAATTTTCGTATTCGGTATAATTTCGTCGAAACTGGAACAAAAGTAGGGATTTGTGGTAACTACCGGATCCTGAAAATTATACCGAATAAATTACCGAATCCCAATTATGATACCGAATAATTCTAGACCGATACCTTATTCGGGATTTTGTGTAACTACCGAATCTCCATAAATATACCGAATTGTTCTGGCATCGAACAATTACCAAATAATTTCCGTAAATTCTCTCCCCGAATTCGTGATAACTACCGAATACTGGGAATTATACCGAATCCCGATCATTATACCAAATAGATTTGTACCGATAGCCTATTTGGGATTTTGTATAACTACTGAATCTCCGTAAATATACCGAATAGTTCCGCTATCGAAAAAATACCAAACAGTTTTAGTGGAGGCCCAAAATTTTACCGAATCTCAAAAAGTTGGGGGGGTGCTGCACCCCCCCCCCCTTGCGACGCCCCTGAGTGGAGGGATACCTTTGACTTCACAAAAGTTGTCCGTCTGTCAGCACGATAACTCTCGAAGGGGTAGAGATATTTTCTTCAAACTTGGTATGAGGATCCATTGGGTCAAAGTACAGGTCAAGTTCGTAGATGAGCTCTGTATATAGCCGCATACTTAGGGGTGGGGGAGGGATTTCAAATTAAGGGATGGAAAAAATGTTTTAAAAAGCCAATGAGATAGTCGATATAGGGGTAAGGAGACATGCTGAATCCATATCTGAAACTAATTTTCATGAATGACCATAATAAAATGGAAGAAAAGGGGTACCTGCGCAAAGGTGGTATTGCCTGTTATGTAGCTGGTAGTGTGAAGTGACAAGTGAATTTTTCGTGAAGTGCCCCAAGGCTGGGAAAGAGTTTAAGGGTATTCGTATGCGGATTGATGAATGGGTACGGATAATTATCAAGTAAGGAGTTAGAGGAATATGCTTGATTGTAAAAACGCCATTCCCGACAACAGGTGTCAAAGCTTGACGTCTTCCAGCCATAAAGAGTACCCTTGTAGAAAAATAACTTTAAATCGCGGATTTCGAGAGGTGTCTCAGGAATCCACATGTTCATGACATATCAATCTATCTGAAAATTCGAAAACGCACTAGTTCGAAAGAATGATGTATTGACAAACGTGTGAGCTCCGACCGGTTTCATGCTACTTGCGGGACAAAATACGTCACGCATTTTAGTCATTAAAACAATTCCAACCGATATAACTCTGAAATGCCCTAACATGATTTTATGAAGAGGCAGTGAATCTGATTCAGATAGGAATCTCCTTTTGAAAGCGGAACCATAAACCAAAATCGTCGGAGTCTATCCAAAGAGATAGCGAAATCGATAAGGATACTGCCAATGTGATATAAAATAGCCTTGTGGATACAATAGAACATGGATACAACTCGGATAGTAAATAGATCGCAGCTATAAAAACATCGAAACGAGATGGGGGAGGTCGATCAATTTCACCTCAATTTCTAATAAGGAGCTACGATGACCCAGAACGGGGACTGGAATGACCAGGGCCGGATTAGGTTAGAGAGGGTCACCACCGTTCATATACCTTAAGTCCAAAACCTAAAAAAATGTTGACAATCCTGAAAACAAATTAGATGGGATAATGACGAACAACAATTGACCTATAGCCCCTATTTGGGGGTAGGGGAGGGGTTCCAAATTAAGGGACGAAACAAATATTTAAAAAAGCCAATAAGATAGTCGAAATAGGGGTAAGGAGACATGCTGAATCCATATCTGAAACTAATTTTCTCGCCGAACATTAAGTTCGTCCGGAATCCGGCCAAAACAGAAGAATTTTTTAAAAGTAAAGGTTTTTTTGAAGTTGATGAAATGTTCGATTTAGGGGTAAAGAGACATGCTGAATCCGTATATGACAGTTGTTTTCTACCCGGAAAAGTAGTTCGCCCGGAACCCGGCCAAAACCGGAAAGTTTGTTAAAAGTAAAAGTTGTATTTGAAGTTGATTGAATGTTCGATTTAGGGGTAAGAAGATGTGCTGAATCCATATATAACAATTATTTTCTACCCGGACATATAGTTCGCCCGGAATCCGGCTGAAACCAGAAAATCTTAAAAGTTTTATCTGAAGTCGATAAGAGGTTCGATGTAGTGGTAAGGAGACATGCTGAATCCGTATATGAAAATTATTTTCTTGCCGGGAAAAGAGTTCGCCCGGATTCCGGCCAAAACCTGGAATTTTGTTAAAAGGTTAAAGTTTATCTGAAGTTGATTAGAGGTTTAATACAAGGGTAAGGGGATATGCTTAATTTGTTTTGAGCTTCATTTTTTGCCGGACAAGTAGTTCACCGGGAATCCGGCCGAAACCGAATATTTGGCAGAAGTAAGGTAGGAAGTTTTGATCAACTTCGTCAAAGTAGATGTGACGTATAGGGGTAAACACATATGCTGAATCCATACCTGAACTTGGTCATTGGCCTTAATCTATTTCCAAATTTTAATAGTAAAAATCTTCAAGGAGTCTGGCGAAGACCAGATATCTATAAAACGCAATTATCTGGACCAAATATTAAATTTTTGGGATCCCATCGAAACCTTTGGTCTTGTTTTCCCTGACGATGCATTTTTCCAGCGCGTGTCGTCACTGATACACCCAGGTGTGGCAAAATTCTCTCTCTGTGTCAATTGAGCTTTAAGTTTTTAACTTGCAAAGCTCTTGTTTTTGTAAAAAAAAATCGCACTAAGCACTAAGACGCAATACTTTTCGAACTTCAAGACTAGGGATTATGCGTAGCCAAATAAATTAAGGGCACAGCCTAGATACATTAGCTGTGATTAAGGGCCAATCAGGTTCGATCAAGAACTTCCAAACTTCAATGTTCAGAGCTCTCAAGGATTTGCTAAGTTCTGAGGCATTACAAAAGGGACACGAGCAATACAAGCTAAGGTATTACAGAGAGATCTCATCAAGTTTCCGAAACTCTCACTTGGGAAAACAGCAGGACTTGAACCCAGTTTGAGCACAGAGTAGTTCCCAATCCAAACTATGTCAAACAAGGATGTTTTTGCAGCGCTGCGATACCAGGTGGAAGTAAAGAGGCAGATATACAGAAGTGTTATTTATGGAAGATAAGATCAAAATATCCAAAAGTGAATGTCCAAAGTGAGACGTAGTAAAGACGAAGGGTATATACCTCGCTTATTGTTAGTCGTCAGGTATAGAACAGTAGCTACCAGGTATTTTTAGAATGGTATATTTTTTTTTAATCAGGCTATATTAAATTTAAAACATTTACGAAAGCAGCGCAAAGGCAACAAGACGCCAACATTTTGTACTAGTTACACTCCGGATAGGTAGGTTATCTTTATTGTATTCCTAAAGAGAACAAAAGCTGTTTACAGGAAAAAAAAGACTTGGGACGTAAAGAAGTAATAACTCATAAATGACTTTCAACTTTTCACCTACTACACACACAAAAAGCAACAATCAACACATTAACACACTCATGACTGGAATATTAACTCATGCCAAAACATGGAAGTGCCAACAACAGCGGACACATCTGACATGAGGTCAATCTCGAAAACCAGCTTCGATACACAATGTGAGCTGGGCATGCAAAAACAAATTGGCCCAGCGATTTCAACCGACCTGCCCACCAGCTGTAATGGAAGCGAGAGCAGGAAATTCGCTTTTCCCTTGCTAAATAAAGAGCTACTGGGCCATTTTCGACTTCGAACCTGTTCTGCACTTCGGCACTACAGATCGTTAAACAAAGCTGGATCGAAATTTCTCAACCAGTTCGAGGGATATCTTACAGACAGACAGGTATGCCCAAAGACCGTGAAATAAGAGCTACTGCACCATTTTGGGCTCTAAACGTGCGAAAAAATGATCACGTCAGGATCCCTGTTCTGAGGCAGGACATCTGTTTTGATTTTGTCTAACTAATAGAATTTCGAAAGCCGGTCAACAGAAGTCTTCATCAGCAAGAACTTTACAGCTCAAGGAAATGGAAAGCGGTTGTTTTTGCGGACCGATGCCTTTAAAGAGCTCAATCTAAGTTGACATGATGTCCCAGGGACTGATTCAAGAAAAACATCTCTAATAGGGGATCAAGGACTAAGAGCTTTTTAAAAAGTTTGCCAGAAACGAAAAGTCCAAATCAAACATTCTGGAATGGAAAACAGAAAACGCTGATAACAGGGTAATAGAGCCTCAAGCACACACTGTTATTGAAGAGGATATGTCACGTTTGTACTTTTGATTATTACTATTAAATTCTTGCTATTACGCTAAAGGATTTGATTTAAGACGCTACAAAACCAAACAAACAGTTAGAAAAATATTATATAAACTAATACAAACGTTCGGCATTATGATGTTTTTCTACCATTTCTGTTTGAAAATCACCATCTTTTCCAGAAGAAAAGTGTGTGCACAAAGTGTGTTAACACGATGTATCTGAACTGATCTACTGAATAATTAAAGAGCGGACTAGATTGACGGACTCGTTGCTACTTGCTGTAAAGGACAAACTCGATTCTCTGTGATCTGGGAAAAACGTCGGCGAGTATTAGAATTTTGCAGAAAGAAAGAGTACGTTCGAAATAACGAAGAGTTAAAAAAAAACGCAGTGGTCCACTCCAGACCACCAACCTTTCAAAAAACAACCACTTTCAGGGATACCACCGGGCGTGGAGTCCTACAGATGTTATCCAGAGTCCTCCTCAACGCACACATCCAGCCTAGGTCCCTCCGCTGATAAGGACATGCTTCGCTTCATCCCCATCTCGATCTTCATCAAAGGTCGTCCGAGATTTCAGCTCAACCGCCCATGTCTGGATACGCCCAAAAGGTAGATCACGCTAGAGGCGTCTTCTCGCCGTTCCCCGAGGACTCCTCGTGGAATCAAGGGGAACGGCGAGAATAGAGGGAGTCACTTCACGCGGACTCCGCGTACGAAAACAGCGAGAACAGGGGGAATGCTTTCAAAATGGGTTTTGTTCGAAAAAAAATATATGCAGTTGACGAAATTCGTCGGGATCCAGTTTATTTTTGGTTTTGTTTATTCTGATTGTTTTTTTAATTGTGTTGCGAGAGCAACACTTTGGTTTTGTCGTGTTTTTTTTTTTCCTAGCACCCCGATTTCAGCTTATTACTAGAAAGTGGCAAGGGTCTAACCTCTGCGGTTTTTACGGAAAATGTGGACCTCAGGCCGGATCGATGAATATGACCTTACATTTTGGAAAGCTCCGTAGAACTCTTGCCTGGGGCCAAAAATGATGGTTTTTGCTTGTCCTCGAGCCAGAGCCTAAGGTGTGTGAAGTGAAGTGGAGTCGTACAGCCTATGTTAGAGAGGACTAACTGAAGTTATGCAGCCGAGCTTTTGTTTCATCAAACCATGTTTCTGCTTTCGAGTGGAAAGCTCCGTTCTAGCAGGCAAGCAGACAGGCACCACTTTCAAATTGAAGATGGACTAAAATCTAAAGGTGCTAAATATTTGCGGCAGTTCCCCGGCCCCATAGCCAATATATCTTCTCTGAGTGATAAATAGAAAAATTTACAGAAAGAAAAAAGTGGCATTTTCCCACGGGTCCGAAATTGCTGCCGTCTATTGTTTCTGCCCATTTATGTTCGTGATTTCTGTTGAGTTTATCATTCCATTTTTTGCACTTGGGATTGAGGAAGAGAAATGATATCAGATAAGCCTCTTAAACTTTAAAAGTTCTCTCGCTGCTAAAGAAATTAGAGCTTATCCCTTGCTCCTTTCCAAGTGGTGATATTAGAAAATTGGCCTACGGCAAAAAGGTCAACTTTTGAACTAATCCAGATAGAATTTTTTTTTCAACGGCAATCGATAGACCTTGATGAGCTGATCAAAGTATATGTCTTCCGTTTTTGGTACAAAAATTCCTTAATGAGATACAACAGTTCGAAAGTTTAAAGGGGTTGACAACTTCAGTAGTAAGGTATACACTGAAACCAAAAATAGTCCGATCCCAATTGTGAAACATGTAGGGGACGTGTAAGCAACAATCGGCTGCTAGACCATAATCATCTTCGGTGATGAGGGGTTAGCAACTTTTGCTAGTTTGGTGTACCTATTAATCATATTATTTTTTTTTTTGTATTTGATCGCGAGAATCATTTAGTACCATGTCTATTGCGGGGAGATGGACTTGTAAGTAAAAATCGGTTGCCAGAAGGGGTTCATGAGGGGCTAGAAACTTTTGCAGATTGGTGCACATTATATTTGATCTCTATAAATATCTTGTAAGCAAGAATCGGTTGCTAGAAGGGGTTCATGAGGGGCTAAAAACTTGTGCAAATTGGTGCACGTTTTATTTGATCTCTGTAAGTCTGAGGGTAAGAAAATTAGTCTCTATGGTCTCTATAACTATAACTTAGAATTAAGTCTTTGAGGGGTTGACAACTTTAGTGGTAGGATACAGACTCAAACAAAGAATAGGCGGAACCCAATTGTGCGACATGTCAGGACTTGTAAGTAACAATCGGCTGTTAGACCATACTCATCTTCGACAGTGAGGGGTTTCCGACTTTTCCTAGTTTGTGTACCTATTTTGCTTCCGGTGTTTTTGATGAGAAGAAAGCTTGGCTTTCTATCACGGGGAGAGGGACTTGCAAGTTAGAATCGATTCCTAAAGCATTGTCATTTTCATGAGATCCTAGAATGGTCTATGGCGATGGTCTATCACTGTAACTTAGAATTAAGTTTTAACGCACGAATACAAAAGATATTAATGTAAAACACGATATAGTTTCGCAATAATTAGTAGAGTGACATCTATAGTATTTTGACCCTGAAAAGTTATGGATAGCTTTATAATACCAACTAGGTTATATAAGATAATGTTCCAAGATTTCACCAGTCACGATAGCTACGATTGAAAAGGATCAAGTTCAACTGGCTGCAAAGTCAATTTACTCCCTACTTCCGATATTCTGTTTTTTTTTTTTTTCAACGCTGAGGGATAGCCATGTGATTACAGATTGTGTCATCAGTTCCAAAAAAAATTCTTCTTGGATTGGAACATACCATTTTGGAAACCTCGATGGGTTGACAACTTCAGCCTTTAACCGTTAGCGAAGAAACAAACCAAAGTGTTGCTCTCGCAACACTTTAGTCGGCGAAGCCGAACAAAGGTTGCTGCAACACATCACGTTGCCCAGGCAACGTAGGTCTAGTTAATTTTACATTGCACCAACAGCAGCAAAAATTGATTACCCTCCGGATGTGAAAGGGAGTCCTTTTTTATGCTAACTGGAGCATTCCCCGTCCATGGGGACTCGCGAGAATACGGGGAGTGAGTCCCCGGGACAAATAAAAACGCGGGGACTCCTCAAGTGGAGTCCTCGGGGAACGGCGAGAATACGCCTTAGATGAAGACGTCTTTCACACTTGCTATTCGAGAGCAGTGTTTCCATTCATCGCAGAATTCTGCGATTTGTCACATGTTTTCAATTAGGCCTACTTCCCAGATTCAGAACTATGACAAAATTTATGGCAAGTCGTCACACTTGTGCGAAAATTGTCGCAGATTTCTGCGTCTTCAAAGCATGTTTGCCAGTTTCAAGTTTCAGATTCAGACTTCAAGTTCCAGATTTATTTGCTTAACGCACATATGCTCGTCTTGTACGGGTGAACTAGAAATTTATTTCTCATGTATTTTTCTCGGATTTTCACTTGTTCCGTTTTTAAATCGATCACAACCGAAGGAACCTACGTCATTTAAAATATGAAATTATTAAATCCGCTACCGTTATAGTGGTTCAATCAACGGGTTTTTGGTTGAAACTGAATAAAGGAATAAAGGAAACTGAAGGAAAGGCACCAGCAGGTCACATGTTTTTTCGGCCAAATGTCACAAGTTCCGTCAGAGAGAAGTGGCAACTCTGCTCGAGAGCGTCATTGTTCCCTCAGAGTTGCGTTTTCAGCAATTAGCGTGTTGAACTCGAATCCTAACACGCTGCGCTGTCATCCGTTTTCAGCCCCCGTGTTTTGCATAAGAGAACCCGGCGCAGGATTTGATACTCTACCGAGTCCGTTTGTGTTTGGATTCGGTGTTGAACTCGAAAGAAACACGGGAGCTAAAAACGCTTGAAGCCACAGAACACGGAACCCGTGTTAGGATGCGCACTGGATGCGCTCGGTAAAAACGACTTGTGACGAACACGGGTTGAGAATCGCAAGCCTGAAAACGCAACTCAGATAATCCAAAGGTAGCGCTAGACCAAGCCCCTTGGAGGTAGCTGACGAAGGACCACTCGAATTTTCTCTACGCTGGAAGTTATTACCGCCAGGAGCCGTAAGTCAAGTAAAAAGACCGTAATTAGTCCGCGCCGACAACGATTCTATTTCTGACGATTTGCGAGTTCATACAGTGATAAGAAAATAAACCGTAACCTGGACATGTCGCGCTGCTTATCATAATTGCGGATTGTAGTGAAACAGTTGCTACGCTCAGGAGAGATTTGGATAGATGTCGTGATGATTTGCGACAAAGCGTTTGACAAATTGCAAGCCCAGCACGGAAACAGACAATATCAAAAGGAGAAGGCTTTTGATACGATCCAATTTGCACGGCATACACTGCAGTTGACCCCATCCAGGTCGAACGAAATGAGTGGGTGCATTTATATGCTTATTTCCAACAGGAGTCGATTTTGAAGATTTATGCGATTCGGAATGGATATAACTTGTTTAGGTATAAGGCAAGTCAAGAGTTTTGGAATTTCTGCACCCCTCATTCGCTTAGACTGTCTAGTTTAGTGAAACCACCCAAACGAAATCCCAAGACAGTCAAAAGCGCAACAACATACAACTGCAGAAGTCATAAGCGCGTCTGCCGCGTCTTTCGAGGGGTACACAGGACGTGGCGGATCACCGGCAGTGGCGTCGTCTCGCGGAAAACTAAGGGAGCAACGGCGTCGTCGTCGGGCCCCTTCACATTCTTTAACATAAATCTTATATAGGTGAGACCGAGACTAATTAAGTGATTGACAACATTAATATGAAAGAAAAGTAAACAGTGTATCCAAACAATATATAAAACGAGCACATACAGCTTCTTTAGATTTATCGTTGCTATGTGTGCTTCTGTGCTCCTAACCAAGAAGAGAAGATTATGTTCAAATTTGATTTTGAGGAGTGAACTGAAGGATATTAGGGATTTCCGGGTCCATAAAGAAATATTTAGGTCTAAGGCAGTGGGGGTAATGCATTACGGTTCCGAAGTACGGGGTTATGAGAAAACAGATACGATACAAGTTTTGATGATAGGTTATTTTATTTATTTAACTAAATGGACGGCCAACCAGGGCCATATACATCTACAACAACACCAAAACAAAACAAAATTAACAACAAAACACTAGCTCATTGAAGGAGAGAAATTGCAGAAGAGTAACTTCCCCCACGACAACCATATTGGCAGCGTCAGCCTCATGTGCAGTCCAGCCAGGACAGCCAGCAACGGATTCTGGGACCCAAGAATACGCTTCTGCAGGGAGAGGGCAGAAAAGCGTCTAATTTCTGGGAAAGAGGGAAGGCCTTCACCAACAAACATTGATGACAAACTACAATTCCACCTTAACCCATGCAACCAACGAAAAGAGTTATTGTATAGGAAACGAAAACTCGTTTCGCAGCTGGATCCAGAGCGTAAGGTAAGCTTTTGGTAGCTTCAGCTTCACGTAAAATCCGGGTCCAAAACTCTCTCTCCCGATGTACTTTGTGCATATTTGATTGCCCCCCTTCCAGTTTATAACTTGATCTTGTCACCAATTCTCTAACAATACATGCCCATTTCTGTATTTCTTGGTCTTCTAATATTCTTAACACTTCTTTTAACAGAGATGCTGGTTCCAATGTGGGTCCAAATCCATTGTTCCAAGCACACGATAGTCCCACAGAATCTAGGAGGGCTTTGATTTGGAATGGCCATGACCTTTTTTTCCCCATTAGAAGAAGCTAATTATAAGCAGATCTGAGCAGTCTGTCCTCAGGCATATGGATAATTTTTAGCCAAAATTGTAGGACGTTACCTAGTAAAAAAGATATTGGAAGATTGTGGGGTTGATCAAATGTGAAACAATGGAGTAGTAAAGGAGGAAGGAGTTACCAAGCTAATGGAAGAAATACTCAAGAGCCAGGAAATACAAGTTCGGCACGCCCAAAAGGATGAATCTGAATCTCTGAGGTTTTATGCTGCAGTAAGGGAAACATGGTGTGAGAATATAATGTTTAAAGCGGGTTAAACGG
Source organism: Branchinecta lindahli (assembly GCA_023053555.1). NCBI lineage: Eukaryota > Metazoa > Arthropoda > Branchiopoda > Anostraca > Branchinectidae > Branchinecta > Branchinecta lindahli. The sequence continues at coordinate 32,798,958 of JAKZAO010000009.1, read as the reverse complement.
GAGGAATTAATTTTTTATTTTCACTGAATTTATTTATTATTGAAATGTTGGCGGATATTTTCGGCAAAGATCCGGTCCTTACTTCTGTCCGACGTGCGGGTGTCAGGATGAGAGTTTGGTTAGCGCGGTTTGCGAGGTTATGGAGTTGAGTGAATGGAGGTAAGGTGTGGCTGAATTTGATGAAGAGTGGTTAAATGGAGTTGTTACGAATGAGTGTTTTTATACGATTAAGAGACTGGGGCGATTTCTGAGGACAGCGATGAGTAGGCTATTGGAATAGGGAAATACCATAAATATGTCATTAGAGTAGAGAAAGTAAAATTTATTTTGCACACATTCGGTTTTGTCCCTCGCCAACTAGTTTTTACAGTGGTTTCATAGGTAGCTCCAGGCCCCCTTGGAAAGATGGGGGGGGGGCCAGCTGCCTGATATACTTGTCAAGGAATTAATGTAGGAATTACTGAGATTTGCGGGCCCAGAGCTATGGCTAACTAGAAACAAACGGAAGAGACAATGAAAATGCGCCTTACGTAATTTTAGAACGAGCGCATTTTTAGGACAAACGAGCATACTCGTGTATTTTTCAAGCGAAATAACCTTGTTTTCGGTTTAGAAACGATAAACATTAACGCACTACAAACCAAAGCATGCGCTAGTTAAAATCGCAGCGCATTTCCTCGCATTCAACAAAGGTCTTATTTAATGGGTAGCATTATATTTTTAAAGCAGGCCTTACAAGAAAGGGAAAAGCTTTATACGTGAAAGTATGACCTTTATAAGCTTAAGTTAAAAGGTTCTGGCTGATAGTGTTTTCATTCTAACTAACCTCTTAACAGGGAGTTTCGAAAGCCGATCAACAGGAAACGTCACAAGCAAGAACTTTAGAGCTCAAGAAATGGAAACGGTTGTTTTTGTGGACCGATGCCCTTTCCGAGGCTGAAATGACTTGAAATGATATCCCAGGGATTGATTCAAAAGAAAAACACCTCAAATAGGGGATCAAGAACTAAGGACCTCTGAAAAAGTTTGCCAGACATGGAAAGTCCAAACCAAACAATTTGGAACGGAGAAGAGGAAACGACGATAACAGGGTAAGCGAACTTCAAACACACGATATTATCAAAGAGTGTGGGTCACGCTGGTAGTTTGATTAGTAAAGTTATGCCAAGACTTCGATTCAGAACCGTTTGCACTGATGTAAACTTCAGCCAGCCTTTTTTTTTTCTTTTTTACCCCTAGTTCAACTCACACCGTTGCTGAAACCTGCCTAAAAACTTTCATGATCTTTTTGAATTCAGAAGTGGAAATCGGATTGAAATTGAGGACGCCTGCCTCTCAATTAAAGAGATAAACATTCAAAACAAGCTCGTCTAAGACTATCCGTCAATTCTCACTTTTCAAGAAGATTTAGTTTTTTCGCTCCGTATTACACAAACGAAAGATCAACCTTATGGACAACCAGAAATCTGTAGCAGATGTTTTTTCGGCAGGTTTTCGGCTCTTCCTCATGGCAATGCTTGTTATGCTCAACGTTTCAAAATCATAACAGATAACATCCCAAGTGTTATATCTACTGAAACTGCGCATCCTCGTGTTATCTGTTATACTTCTGACAGTGTACCAAATACTCATGTACAGTACTGAGGGATCCCTCTTGATGGACCAAAAACATTAATTTAAGAGAGTGTTCCAGCCTTCTAAGAATAGTAATTATTAGTTACTATTTCCGTTCCAACCACACGAAAAGTTACTACGCTGACCGTTCCAACCTTTTCGAAATAGTGACTAATAGTAACTATTTCCTTACCATGCTCGGGAGCGTAGTAAGCGTGGTAACTACGGATCTCTGTAACGTGATTGGCTAGATTACTCCGTGGAGTGATATTTTACCGAAAATTTAAAAATGCGTTCCAGCCTTGACGCCAAGAGGCCAAAATTCTGAACGCCGTGCGTAGTAACTACGGTAAGTTGGGTGGAACACGCTCTAAGTTTCTCCTTGTGCAGGTGGTCATTTCCACCTTCAGAGGAAGAATGAATATTTTTCTTAAAGTTTGTACCACACTGACAGAAGTTTCATAACAGATCGAGCATAACACTTTCAGAATAACACCTTTTCACTTAGAAATAAAGTGTTATGACCAATTAAGTTTACACTATTTTGTGCCTTGATCTCCAACAACACCTTCGATTGGTAAAAATACTGTTATGAAACTTCCAACAGTGCAGTGTATGATAAATAAACTGAGCCGAAAACTGAACTGAACAATAATAATTCTTTCGCATTTTCAGTCATCTCGAACAAACATCCTATTCCATTTTTGAATTTTTGTTTTCAGTTTAATTTAATTATTTCCACCACAGGTTTAAAATTTATATTTTGAATGGACATGCTCTCCCCCGATGTTGCATTTCGTTTTATTTTTGTATAGTTATTGGTAATGTTTGACAGCGTGCGAAGAAAATCGGACTGCATCCTTAATAAGTTTGATGAAAAGCTACATTTTTGGCAATTTTTAAATACTATGACGAAGGTTTTGAAGAACAAAAGACTGATAGAAGAATTTGTCTTTTCCAGGTTCCACAGCTTCCGGAAACAGCTTACCATATCGACTTAAAAATCAAAACAAGTCTCCTTATTTTATACTCCATTCCAGAGTAACCAAATTAGACTTGGCAAACGGTTATTCATAACCAGGGCGACATTCCTGAATTACACTGCCTAATTTATGATCAGCAAATACGCCTCCTCTTAAACTTGTTCAAAGCTCGATGAGCTTCTGAACTACTGAGATTACAACAATGCTCGAGTTAGGAATTTGCGGAGAGCCTAACCAACCATGAAGGAAGACGTTTCCGCGAGAACAGATTTAACTGTTCAAAGAACGCATAAGAAAAAAGGCGCATGCATAATTGGCAGAAAAATTACATTATTCGTCAGACTAGATTTTGCCTTCCAAATCGGAATTTATTGGGCTAGAACTTTATTCTACCTTACATATTTAGATTCCTAAAGCACATAGGTCATGCGAGGGGTTGCCAACTCCCCGGCGCCTGCTATACACCTTTCCTGGCACCGACCGAAACCATCGTTGCCGACACCGATGCTGGCCATAAATTAGGCGATTCATCCTGCAAACGCTTCTAAATATGCGTAATGTTTTTTCACGTGGGAACTGGTGCCGGCACCGGCCGGGCACCGCGTCACCAGGCACTTGATATAGGCTACACTAAAACCGAGAGTGGGCAACCCCTCGAAGACATCACTCTAAATCTTCAAGCTGATTTATACTTTGGCTTAGATTATATATCCACATGGAACCCGATGGTTCACACTCAAAAAGTATTTCCTAGTAAACCAAGTAGATGGCTGACGGTCCGTCTCGTGATTTCAATACGTCTCTAAGGAGGAATTTCAAAAATATACAGTCAAGGCTTCGATTCTTGGCCCTACTTAGGTTGCACAATCAAAACATAGCCGTTTCTGGTTCCCTGGCTAAAAATGTTTTTCTGGAAGTCAGTGACAGTATTCCAATTTGGCGACAAATAGATATTATTTTGCACCTTTTGTTTTAATGCTCCATCAAATTAAATCCTCAAAGTAAGCATATGACTTTCACAAGAAAACTAGCTGGTCTTTTGGTGTGATCTGCTTCTAAATTCTCAAATCTCGAGGGTTCGACTCCTGATATACGCTTACTGTAATAGGGAAGACTGATTGCGATCCCAGGTAGGACGTAACAGCAAGAACAAATAATCTGACAGAACATCCGTCTCCCTTTCTCTGTAATATGACTATGCGGAGTCAAATATTTCCCCATACCAGTGTCCGCTACGAACGAGCGGAGGTTACTAGCTTCGCGCCACATCACGTTTCATTACCTCTACCTCCTTCGCTATTTCATGTGACGGGTATCAACATCAGCTCAAAGCTAGACTAAATACCTCTAGGTTCGCTCAGTTTTGTAGGGGTTTTCATAGTCGCTGCATGCGACTAAAGACAGAAGTTCTATCTGATTATTTGTTCTTGGTAACAGCCTGCCCGTCTGTATCAGTCATGGACACTAGCTCAATTTTGGGGTACTGATACCCCATATGAGGGGTACTACCAATTTGGGGAGTACTACCCAAATATGGGAGAGTACTCCCCACATGTGGAGTATCACTACCCCCTATATGGGGTACCAGCCTAACTTTCCACTAAGTTTCTCACTTTTGGCACTTGCCTTGGCTAAACGGCAAGCAGCCGTGGTTCCTCACTTTCACAGGGTATAGGTATGAATCTTACCTATCTTTTGGTATACTATTGTCCAGATTGTGACGTGGTTTTGGAAGCTTTTGCCAAAAATGCAGACCCTGTCGCGAAATGTCCAAAGCAAAAATACCAAAAATACTTCAAATACTCAAAATACAAAAAATACTTCCAAAACATAAGACCCTGTCTTCCAAAACCACGTCACAATCTGGACAATAGTATACCAAAAGATAGGTAAGATTCATAGCTATACCCTGTGAAAGTGAGGAACCACGGCTGCTTGTCGTTTAGCCAAGGCAAGTGCCAAAAGTGAGAAACTTAGTGGAAAGTTAGGCTGGTACCCCATATAGGGGGTAGTGATATCCCACATGTGGGGAGTACTCCCCCATACTTGGGTAGTACTCCCCAAATTGGTAGTACCCCTCATATGGGGTATCAGTACCCCAAAATTGAGCTAGTGTCCATGACTGGTCTGTATAGCACGATAACTCTCGAAGTGGTTGAAATAAACTGGGTGTGAAGATCCTTTGGGTCAAAAAGAAACAGTCCATCCAGATACCTATAAGTATCCGTCCGTAACCTTTTGGGATCCCAACAAGAGCTGTAAGCTCATATGGCACTTGCAAGGCTCGGTAAAAGGATGAAAATAGGAATTTGCCAATTCGTGGATTCGTTGTGATCATTTGTAAGCAAAACCCTTCTGATAAATATTACGATGGATCCTTGGATATCACGAGAATGTATCGTTTGGTAAAACGCACTTGGCTGTGGTTTTACTTTTCGGTTAAGATGCGCACTTTAAGGGTGCTAGAAAGTCATTTCTAAGCAAAACTCTTGAGGCATAAATGATCATGGGCTCATGTGGATCATGAAAATGTGGATTTTGCTTAAAAGTTTTTTTTGTACTTTGTGGTGAAGATGAGTACTTTAAGGGATGATCGGATCTGGGAAGCCAATCTTGTCAAGTCTCTAATGTTCAAGCCAAGTTTCATCGTCCTAGCACATCTGGAAGTACATTAAATCGCGATCACCCGAATTCCGGAACCGTCCCTCCCCCCCCCCACAGTGCTCGGATCGGTCCGGTCTTGTCAACTACGTATCTGGGGCTTGTGCTTGTTCTTCCCACCAAGTTTCATGCCGATCTGTCCACTCTGAACATGTCACAAGATTTCCGGATCCGTTTCTGACTCTTTCTGACTTGATATGTGACATATGAAACATGAGTTATTTTCGAATAAGTTTCATTAAGATCCGATCACCCGTTCATAAGCTGGACGCTTCTCAAGATTCCGGATTCCCCCTCCCTCCACCCCCCCCGTAATGGTCAAATCGGAGAAACGACTGTTCTCAAGTTAAAATTGTCGAGTCCCTGACATGCCTGCCAAGTTGAGCGTCCTAGCACATGTGTAAGCATCTTAACTCGGGATCAACGGAATTCCGGAACCCTCCCTCCAACTCCCCCCACAGTGCTCGGATCCGGTCCGGTCTTGTCAACTGCGTATCTGGAGCCTGTGCTTGTTCTTCCCACCAAGTTTCGTCCCGATCCGTCCACTCTGAACATGTCACAAGATTTCCGCCTCCCCCCCCCCCAACTCCCCGCAAAGTCACCGGATCCGTTTCTTGACAAGTGACACCTGAGACAGGTTCTTTCCGAATATCAAGTTCCATTAAGATCCGATCACCTGTTCAAAAGTTAGACATTTCTCAAGATTCCGGATTCCTCCTCCCTCCACTCCCCCCACGATGGTGGGGGGAGCGGAGGTCAAATCGGAGAAATGACTGTTCTTAAGTTAAATTGTCGAGTCCCTGATATGCTTGCCCAGTTTCATAGTTTTAGCACATGTGTAAGCATCTTAACTCGGGATCACCAGAATTCCGAAACCCTCCCTCCAACTCCCCCACAGTGCTCGGATCCGGTCCGGTCTTGTCAACTATCAATCTGGGGCTTGTGCTTGTTCTTCCCACCAAGTTTCATCCCGATCCGTCCACTCTGAACATGTCACAAGATTTCCGGTTGCCCCCCTCCAATTCCCCCCAAAGTCACCGGATCCGTTTCGTACTTGACACGTCACATCTGAGACACGGGGTCTTTCCAAATATAAAGTTTCATTAAAGTTTAACTGAAAAGCCAACTTATGTTTGTGTCATTTAGTTGAATACACCGAATTATTTGGATTCTGCAAAGGGATTTTTTTGTTTTCCACTATCTGCTCTGGTTATGGCGTTCAAAATATCTGCGGCCGTCCCCACAGCGAAAATTCTACTATGACGCGGGAAATTTTTTATCGAAACACAAACAAGGCTTTTCAGTGGGCAGTGGCGATACTGGTGAAGATTGCTTAGTGCCTGAACAAAAAAAAGTCATAAATCTTTCTTGTAAGGCATACAACAAATTAGAGGTAGGCCTACCACAAATCACACGGAAATTCCACTATTTGAAAATCGATTATTCCTGAATAGTGGAACAACCAAGTAACGCATTTTCAGCGGGTCTTCAAGCCAATTTAAGTGAATCCTAGCCCTTTTCGGTTAAACTTTAAGATCCAATTCCCCGTTCAAAAGTTAGACATACGTCAACATTCCGGATTCCCCCTCCCTCCACTCCCCCCACGGTGGTCGGATCGGGGAAGTGACTATTTCCAAGTTAGTTTGGTCGGGTCCCTAATACACATCTGGAAGTACCCTAACTCGCGATCACCGGACTGACCGACAGACCGACGGAAAAGTGATCGGTATATGGTTGGTGATCGGATATGGAAAAGTGATCGGTATAAAAACCATGTTCAGTAATTGCGACCCATTTCAGGAACTTGTTCTGGAATAATGATGGCGGCCTAGAAACTACCTACCCTCAAATTTTTGGGCATGGTGCTCCAACGTCTGTTCATGACCCAACGGCTGGGCATGGTGCTCATACATTAGGGAACCATGCCCTGCAGCAAGGGCATGGTACCTTCTTAAAAATCTGTTTGAAAAGCAAATTTTCAATCCAGATTCTTGATTCAACAGTTGACAACAGATTTTTAAGGGGGTACCATGCCCTTGCTGCAGGGCATGGTGCCCCAACGTATGAGCACCATGCCCATACGTATGAGCACCATGCCCATACGTTGGGGCATGCCATGCCCAGACGTTGGGGCACCATGCCCGGAATTTGAGGATTTGGGTATGACTGTACCCGCCCGTCATTTTCGACGTCAAGTTTCAAGTCTCGAATCGGGTCAACCGTTCACAACTTATGCAGGGCACAAGATCCCGGATTCTTCCACGGATGTCACTTTATATGTTTGCCGTGTTTTATCATCCAAGCTTCTGTGGAAGTGCCCGAGCTTGTGAAATTTAGACAGACTGACAGACATTACGATAAATCACGTTACGTCAATTACGGTTTCAAGAGGTTGCATTTTAGAGGTTATGAAGATACTTGGATCTGAGAAATGACTTACCAAAATGACTTTCAATCTGCTTCAGAATGTTCATCGACCGCTGCCCATCTATAAGGTTGATTGCCAACCCAGTCTTTCCAAATCGCCCTGTTCGACCAATCCTGTGCAAGTAAGTTTCACAGTCAGCTTGACCCTCCTGATCAACAGGTAAGTCGAAATTTACGACGAGCGTCACTTGCTCAACGTCGATACCTGCAAACAAGGAAGTTAAATCCGAGACATTCTTTTGTTCTGTTGGGTAGGCAAGGGAGGCACAATGGCCAATAATTTTCCAGTCCCACCAATGGCAACTGATGACAAGCCATCGCTTTAAACGCAATTTGCTAAAACACCACTCGTTATACCACTTGTCTTCTTCTTATATTCGTTAATGGCATGGGGAGCGCGACCCTTTCCGCCTTCCGGTTGATCTTCTTCTGAGATGTTAACGGGTCGGTCTATGGCACCTCAACTGGGATCGCCGCCCAGGAGGAATTACCCTCTTCTTACTGATGGTGGGGCTGATGATGGAACCTCGACTGGGATCAGAGCCTTGTTATTTCGTCCTTCTCGATTCAAAAGCTGTCTAATCTTCCTGTCAGTTCCAGGAGTCTGGACAGCTAGTTCAGGCGGGTTTTCTCGGAAGAGCATGCAGGTCAACATTCAGAGAGTGGAATGTTTCTAGTCGTTGTCTTGTCCATGCCTGGATATCTTGAACAAATGGCCAATCTTGAACAAATCAGCATTCTTGCAATTGCGATGCAAAACCAGTTCAACCAGGACTCGACACGACCGTGGGATCACCTACTGGCCGGATTCGAAAGAAGGCGAATTGACAAGCTCAAAATAGGTTTTAAACGAAAATTAGACAAAAAGAAAATAAATAAACAAAAAAAAGCTAAACTTTTTGCTATCTATTTTTAAATAATTGTTTTGAGGCTTCTATTCTGCCCAACGATCCACCACATTCTCAAGAAGGAAATGTGTGTTCACTGTTCACTAGAGTCCATAAACAAATACTATCGGACCTAATGAACAGTTAATGATCCGGCGAGAAACAGGGAGGATTTGCTCTAATGTTTGAAATGTATGTCAACAATTTGTGAGTAGTGTTGGATGGTAGGCTATCAGGATTGTGCAGGAAAAAGTACAGTTATGTTCACATTAACCACTACCACTGGCTGGTAATGTTTTACCAGTTTCCGCCATGTCAATTTACTCCTTTTACACAGAAGCTCGACACTTGCAAGGCTGGGATAGAGGATGAAAGTAGGAATTTTAAAATTCGTGGGTTTGTTGTTATCATTTGGGTAAGACGTATTTTGTTTTTGAATGTGGCTGTGATGATGCGCACTTTAAGGCGCTAGAACTTCATCTGTAATCAACCCTTGACGCAAAAATTACGAAAGGCTAATCGAGATCACGAAAACGTATCTTTTGCTAAAAAGTAGGCTATATTTTAGTACTTTAAGAAATTCACTTGTAAGCAAAACCCTTGAGGTAAAAATGATCACGGGCCCTTGGGGACCATGAATTTATATCGTTTGGTAAACAAATTTTTTTTTTACTTTTCGGATAAAATGCGCACTTTAGGGGTGCTACAGAAATTCATTTTTAAGTAAAACCCTTGTGGCACAGAGGTCATGGGCCCTCGGAGATAATGAAATGTATCGTTTGGTGAAAAGCTTTGTTTTCCCTTTGCGATTAAGATGCGCAATTAGCTAGAAGTTAATTTCTAAGCAACCATGGGCTCGTGATGGGGATCATCAAAATGTATATTTAACTAATTTTTTGTACTTTGCGGTTAAGATGAGTACTTTAAGGGAAGTCGGATCTGAAACGTGACAACTTCTAAGCCAATCTTGTCAAGTCTCTAATGTTCAAGCCAAGTTTTATCATCCTAGCAAATAATTGAAGTACCTTAAGTCGTGATCGCGGGAATTCCGGAAAACTCTTAGCGTGTCACTCTTAGTTCTCCCCTCCACCCCCCCCCCCCCACATTCATCGGATCCGGTCCGGACCCGGAATGGGACCCGGAATGGGACATTTGAGACACGAGATCTTTCCAAATATCAAGTTTCATTTGAGATCCGATTACCCGTTGACTATTTCCAAATTAGTTTAGTCGAGTCCCTGATGTGTCTGCTAAGTTTGATCGTCCTAGCACATCTGGAAGTACCCTAACTCGCGATCACCGGACTGACCGACGGACGGAAAAGTGATCGGTATATGGCACTTGGCCGGAAGGCAATTGCCAGAAAAATATAATAAGAAGAGCAAGCATAAATAAAAGACGAGCGGTCGACTTTTATTTTTGGTTCGACATTTTTCTTTGTCGGAATCTTTCCAGGTTAGAGGTTTTATTGTTATTTATGTCTGCAACTTTTCTCCGAAATAACTCGATAATCTCTCAGGAAAACTATCATTACCGCAGGTTTCTCTTTCTCTCTCCTTGGCAGCAGTTAGCGAGTTTGTTAAACAAACAAGATTTTTTTTTTTTTGCAAGTTTGGTATAGCAGACACCTGTGAAGTCACTGACGTTGAAAGTGAAGATGTCAGGATCAGTGTTTTCGGGCGTTGCGCCGCACTACCATCTTACTCTCCTTGTTAGTGTTCTATTGCACTACTTTTTTCTCTATGAAGGGTTACTTGATATTTTCTTTCTTGTTTGTTTCGTCATATTCTACTTCTTTCCCCATGTGGAATTATGCATAAGAAATGAATCTTATCTTTTATATAATATATCATATTTATCTTATTATCGTATCTTGTTCCGGTGTTATTCTCTCGAATATTCGTGACTCGTTTAATAAGCCTATTCCTATAAAATAATTATTGTTAGTACAAGATACCGTCCCGTACTGCAAGCTTCCAGAAAAAGAAGCTCAGCTCTTTCATGTGTCTAGCTGCAGATAAAATAAAAATAACTCCCTCTTAGTATAAGTAGAAATCATCTCCAGGCTATTAGGACTACATCCAAGCAGTTCGCTAAGATGTGTTACGTCCGAATCTCGAACCAATCGACACTTCTCTCTCCCCTCCTTTTTTTTTTTTTTTAGATACCATTCTTAGCATTTCTCAGATGTCTTAGATGTGACACTGTTTATATCGGGCCAAGAACTGCAAGCCAATATTTACTTGATCGCCAGGTAAACATTATCGTGAGTATGTCAAATTGTTTGCATACATTTCTTTCTGTAACCGAGATTCTAAAGAAAGCAAACAAAAGCGATACGACACGCAGTCCGCTCTAAGAATCCCAACACGGAAAACTGCTCCCTAGTGTTACGAAGTTCAGTTTTATATTTTTTTAAACGAGACGCATTCGTAACCGCAACCCTTTCAATCAGACGGATTGAATGAACTTGCAGCAGCCTTTAGTCACAGGTGGTCACAGGGCAACACTATAGTTTTAGCTCTTCCCTACCGTTTAACACTGAAGTGGTCAACCCCTCGAGAATGTTCCACAATCCTCAAAAGAGCAGGCGATAGACAAGAGGCGTATTCTCGCCGTTCCCCGAGGAGTCCTCGGGGAATCGAAGGGAACGGCGAGAATAGAGGGACTCACCCCACGCGGACTCCGCGTACAGAAAACAGCGAGAACACGGTGAATGCTTCTAAAACGGATTTAGTTTCTAATAAAAATATGCAGCTGACAAAATTAGTCTGGATCCACTTTATTTTTGGTTTTGTTTATTCTGATCATTTTTAATTAATTTTACATTGCACCAACAACAGCAAAAACTGACTCCCCTCAAAAACTGAAAGGGAGTCCTTTTTGATGATGGTGATGATAATCAGAGCATTCCCCGTCCGTGGAAGAATACGGGGAGCGAGTCCCCGGGACAAACAAAAACGCGGGGACTCCTCAAGTGGAGTCCTCGGGGAACGGCGAGAATACGCCTAAGGTGGCTTAAAATGTTCCCAAAATAGTAACAGGCCTGCCATAGAGTGAGATTGGCCAGTGTTTTCCAGCTAGAGAGAGTATGGGTGAAAAGGGGCCAACCCCCGTTAAACCTCTTTGCCGCCAGTCGTCGCTCTGTAGCAAGTTGTTTTTGTGCCCTGTTAGTTCAAATTTGTCGCTGTGGCGATTTATCGCGGTAGCCTAGCGTTAAAGCAGAACTGAAACCTGATACTATTCCGTTATTTTCTTTCTCAACAACAATCGTCATCGCCAGTCCACCTATTTTCGATTTTCCTTTCACCGTTATTTTTCACGCTTTTGCTGTCTAACCAAATCGTGGCTTCCCATGGAGAGTCTTCTCACAATTCAGCCCCACCTCTTGCATCATTTGTGATAAGTTCAGTCAAAGGTGAGAACTGTACACGCCAATCCGAGACAACGAAACTGGATGAATATGATCTTCAACATGATGCAGGTCACGGGAAGAAGTGCATACCATCCAAATTTGCTCGTCCCAGGCCCGTATCCAGGAATTTATTTCGGGGGGGGGGGGGGCGGTTGCCAGCGGGTCGGACCAAAAAGTACAAGAAATACATACAAAATATCTTAAAGCCTACAAAAAACGATTAATTTTGTGGGTTTCTGGGGGGGGGGGGTCGAACCCCCTACACCCCTCCTGGATACGGCCTTTGCTCGTCCCCATACATATTCCATTCGACAAGACTTTTTACCAGTTTCGGTTGAGCGGTTTGTCATGTACGGCTACTTTTTGATTCCCAGCTTTCATCATCTCCGAATTTCCAGGAACAACGCCTTGTTAACTCCAAACTAGGAACGGGGTACTCCTTGTTAAACGGAACAAGTCTGAAGAGCTTTCCTTTCTGAGAAAGACAAGCTGCACGAAACAAAGTTCCGAAATCCCCCCCCCTTCCCCGGTAGGGCGCCCAAAAGAAGAAAGGGATTTCGAGGACAGAACGAGGGAGAACTAATGTCCTAAGCTTGATGAAAACAACTGCTTTATACGCTCGGGCTGAGCCGCTTTAACGCTAACGCAGATCAGAGCAAAATAACACTAGAGAGTAGCGCCAAGACTTGAAAAACGTGACACACTCTCGAATAGCAGCGACACTAGCACCACCAGCGCTACTGAACGTCCCTAGTCAAACTCAATCAGCAGTGCACCAGCGCTGGCTCGAATAACTTCATATTCTGAACACAGCAAAAAAAAGATACAACCTCCCCGGTTTCCAAGATGTGCACAGACCGCGTCTTAGCTTTACTTGAAATCCTCGCTCTAAATTCCGCAATCTTAACGGGCGGTGCTACGACTATGGCCCGTTTGCGAAGCATGGAAAGGATAGGTCTTGGCGCTACTCCCTGGTATTATTTTGCTCTGACGCAGATGGACACTGTGTTCTCAAGCAGCTTATTTCTTGCCTTAGTGACGCAAGCACGGGTGGACTAGAATGAAAGGGCAAATACAAACAGATTTTTCTCAACGCCAGAAATCCATAACCGTTGTGTCCAATGCCTCCACCAGATACAATCCTTTAAGCGATATTTTATTCATTTCTTCTTTTACAAAAAATATACACTTTTTACTTTGTTTTGAAGTTTGAAACATATATCGTTAGATAGAGAAAATGCAAATTACCGTGTAACGATTTAATAATTCGTTATTGTACTGTGCTGTCCATGTTATTCCCATATACACAAAGAGATATTGCGTATAAAACAAAAGCTGAAAGCTCATCTGGTACTTACAAGTTAGTTCGCATGTATATCAGTTTGCTCCACCCTAACGGCACAATGCTGACTTTTACTGTCCGTGTTCGTCTCTTTTGCGGCCGGTTAGGCTCCCGCTTGTTGCGCCTGAGGAGCTCACTGGTCAGAAACATCGGTTCCATATCCAGCCTGGACAAGCGACGAAACATCTGAGACGTACGGTACTGGTCTTGCCAACTATCAAAGTTTCATTCACATTAGATACCCCCTCCCATTCACTCCACCGGCCTAGGATGGTCGGTTCGGGAAAGTGACTACGGGTCAGGTTCCTAATATATATGACAATTTTTTTCGGCCTGGTCCACCCAGGCTTAGTACCCTAACTCACTTAGTACCCTAACTCGCGTGCAAGAGGATTTCCGGTGCCCGCACCAACTCTCCCTACAATGGCCGGATCTGGTACAGACCTGCAACCAGGACACGTTAGACGTGTGCCTTCGCCAATCGTCAAGTTCCGGATCACTAGTCACTAGTGCGAGAGGTCCATAGCACGATATATCCAGACCCCCTCCCCCCCCACAACTCCTCACACCATAACCGGATCCGGTCCGGTTCTATAAAATATACATCTAGGGATTACGGTCCTTCCTGCCAAATCTCGTCCCGATCCCTCTACTATATACGTGATTTCTGGTATCCCCCCTTGCAACTCCCTACACAGTCCGAACCTGAAACGCAGCGTTTGAGACACAGTGTTCTTACGCACAATCAAGTTTCATTCAGATCGGATAACTCGCTCGACAGTTATGCGTGCCGCAAGATTCCGCCTCCTTCCATTCCCCTCGGGAAGGTCGGATCCGGGAAGTGACAATTATTAAGTCAACCAGCCAGGTCCCGAATACGCCTGGCACGTTTCGACGTCCTAGCCTATCTGGAATTATCCTAAATAGAGTCCCACACTATTTCCGATACCCCCTACAGCTTCCCCCACAGTTGCCGGATTAGGTACGGACTTGCATAGCAACTAGGACATTTTTTTTGCCAATTACTATGTTCCATCCAGATTAGCTGATTCGTTCGGAAGTGACGCCTGCCAAAAAATTGCGGATTCCTACTACCCCCAAAATGATCGGATCCGGGAAGTCACTATTTCCAAGTTACCTGGTCGTGTCCGTAATATCCCTGCCAAACTTCATCGTCCTAGCGCATCTGGAAGTACTATAACTCACGATCACAGGAAAGAAAGACGGACGGAAAAGCGATGGTATATGGCAGCCGAAGGTGGCAAGTGCCACGAGAACTGTAATCGTAAGTGTGCCGGTCTGTGCATGTTTACTTTACGACGTCGACCCTTAAAATCTTAACAAACAAGAATCGAAAGCCACAAAGCGCAAAACCCGGGACAGCGCAAAACTCACAACAAGAATCACGACACAATAGACGCTTCAACGTTTCGTTCTTACAGACTCCAGAGGGGAAAATACACTTGACATTTCCATAAGAATTTTCATCAGCACTAATTAGAAACAGCCCTCACTCGAAAACTTAATTATTCGGGGAGGACTCCAAAGTCCTTTCAACCGAATTTTTAAGAGCTCAAGTAACAACCAATTAAGTCTCGCTCACGCCGAGCTGGGCAAACACAGGCAGCTTTTCAGATACGGTTGGTGCAAGTACTTCCAAGTGACAGAATCTCCTTTAAAGCAATTGCCAACAACAACGAATGCCTCTTCAAACCACGGAACTTGGTCGAGGGCTTAGAACGAGATCAGTTGTCAGGGAGATCCCCGATCAAAGACGGAAAAGCGAACTTCCAAGACCTGCTGAAGGTATTGCAAATTCAGGGCAAGCTGGCTTTAGCGAGATCTCGACAAAGTTACGAACTAGGAGAAACGGTAACTCGTCTACCGTCTATCGGTCTGTCCAGGTTTTGCTAGTTTGGGCACATGAATGGTGCACCAGGACGATGAAACTTGGCAGGCGTATCAGGGACCTGATACTTGGAAATAGTCACTTCCCTGATCCGATCATCATAGGGGGGGGGGGGGATCCGGAATCTTGCGGCATACGTAACTTTCGAACGGGCAGTCGGACGTGAATAAAAATTGACGAACGGCAATAGCTAGTGTCTCAGATGTTCCACTTCACGTCCAGACCAGATCCGATAACTGGGGGGAGGCTGATGGGGGTACCGGAAATGTCGTGACACGCTTAGAGCTGAGGGATCTAGGTGGAAAGAACACGCATAAACCCCAGACATATTACTGACAGAACAGGATCGGATCAGAGCATTGTGTGGGGGGGGGGAGGAGGTTTCCAGGAATTCGGGTGACCACGAGTTAGGTTACTTCCAGATGTGCTAAGGACGATGAAACTTAGCACTCGTATCAGGGACCTGGTCCTGACTTGGAAGTAGTCACTTCTCCTATTCAATTATCAGGGAGATTGGAGGAATGGGGAATCCGGAATCTAGTGCCTTGACAAATAGCAAGAGCAAGCGTTTCAGATGCTCCATTTCAAGCTCAGGCCGGATTCGATAACTGTGAGGGGAGTTGGAGGGGATAGGCACCGGAAATGTCGTGAAACACTTAACAGTCGAGGGATTGGGATGCAAATTGGTGGGACAAACGAGCATAAACCCTAGATACATAACTGACACAACAGGACCGGATCGGGGCATCTCTGGGGGGAGCTGGAGTGGGTTTCCTTGAATTCCAGTGATCGCGAGTTGGGGTACTTCTAGATGCGCTAGGACGACGAAACTTGGCAGGCATATTAAGGACGGGCCAGATTGACATGTAAATAATCACTTCCCCGATCTAGCCATATTTTTGGGGAGTGGAGATAAAGGGAATCCGGAATGGTGTGTCATGCACGAGCTTCTAACAGATGATCGGATCCGAATGAAGCTTGATAATTGACAAGAGGACATTTCTCTGATGTTCTGTCCCAGGACAAATGGAATTACCTTTCCAAATTCACTACATCAAGCCCCGCTTTCCCATGAAAGAGATCTCGGGAGAGACACCCAGCCGTGACAGCGCATACCTTATCTGATAAACATGCTAACCATCCTTACAAGTGCCATATTAGCTTTCAGCTCTTTTTAGGCCTATATTTAAATAGCGTATGTTTTCTCCCCTCTCTTCTTTTTTTTTCTTGATACATTCAGTTAATCTGTTTTATTTTTATTTTTAATTAATACCGGTTAGTGTCGTGCCCTAGCCAAGCACACCTGTTTCTGCTCTCCTGACAGGAATGGTAAATTATTGTTGTTGTGTATTTTTCTTTAAATATAGTTAAATGAAAAAAATGAAACGTTGACTAGCTCAGAGTACACACATTTTCTTGCTGAGAATGTTTTGGTTTCTGAGCAGAACTAAGTAAAAAAAAAATCAAACCATTACTGAAAAAATAAATACTGCCAACTATTTTGCTACATTTTTATTTCTTGTTAATTTTTTTCTTTGGTAAGATCTATTTTGAGATCACGCAATCTAGAAGATCCCCAATTGTGTCCCTAGAGGATCCTAGGTCGTATCGAGTCCTGGTCTGAACCAGCGACTTGGACGGGCCTACCAAATTTTTTTTACAGATCTTTCCAGTCGTTCGGCATTCAGACACACCGCCATACCACCAAATTTCGGGACCCTCAACAGCTGCACAAACTAAAGACTGCCTCGGGTCCTGATCTGCACACCAAGGTCTGATCGTCCTGTCCAATAATATTATTATCTTAGCAATTTCCGTCACTCGTTCAGTATTCAACAAGGTTGCTGTGACATTCCGTCCAACTACCTCGCCAATGGTTGTATGAAGTTGATCCTGCCCAATGATTTTCACCTGATTCCTGTACCAATATGTCACTTGAGAGTGCCACCAGATTTCTGTCCCCTCCCTGCACTCCCCCCACACAATTGTCTGGATCCGGACCGGCAGTAAACGGCAGATCTAGGTCTTATGACCGTTCTGCCTGTCGGTCATGAACGTAAAGCCTAGTGCACGAGGCGCAAACCGAATTTGTTTATGTTCATTACTGAACACATTTGGTCACTCCTCGAAAAGCGCCAAACATGGAAAATGACAACAACCAGTCTAGCTCCATTACGGTAGATAAACGTACACAGAAAATTCGAAATCGCGGAAAAGAGATTAGATGGAACGATTAAGGACGTATAGTTATAATCAGTAATGTGGGACGAATAGTGAAAACAACAACTGAAATGCCCGAAGGCCTCGAGCAACAACAACTTCTTCAAAACCGTGCAAGTGCAACCCTTTGACACAGCAACAAGCACTTCAAGCAAAAGTGTTCGCAGAATGAATCAAGACTACGACTGACTAGAGTTTAGAGGAAAAAAGTAAGGGGGAGAAAAAGGACTCGGGCAGTACACTACCGCTGAAACATTTCAAGAAAATCATTTTGTCGTCTTGTCGTCGTGAATTATCAGGCCAAGGGGGTGCTCACTACACGAGTAGCTATACAATAAGTATACAGTGCCAATGGTGCCCACCAAGTGAGCTTCCCTTCGTATCTGGCCACCGACAAATGAATAACAATCAGAATGGCATTTCACAGCCGAAAGCAGACGGGAATGCGCTTTAAGTCACACAGAAAGTGGGTACACACTGAAAGCCAAAAGCAGAATAGGATAGTTCTCCTGTTGTGCCTCGGGCTCCACTCAGTCGTTCTTCTCAACCATGGTCGAAACACATATGCCACCTAGGCAGTAGTTTAATGATGCCGGTAGATGGTGTGTTGGATCGTCTTCTTGTGTGTGTTACCTGTTTGTTGCTGGTCAGTCAGCTTCATCACGTTTACGGGAGCAATTACATCAACAACAATTCCACCTGCTGAAGGAGACTTTTATGCGTATTTCTTAAAAGTAAACAAATTTGTTTTTCTACGAGAGAAAGAGCACAGCAAGTCTGAGCGGCTAGGCTAGCTAGGACATCTTGACCCTCGTTTGTTTGATTGGTTGTGAGAGTGGGAAATAAGGTCAGGCCTGCCAGTCTTCAGACGGTTGTCACGCTATCCACAAGGTCCCAGAGAGCCCTGTTCATGACCTACCTAATCTCCACCCTCTAAACCACATCATCTCCGATTTGTCTCGATTGTTCGAGAGAATGGCTTCGGCCTGACACTCGTGCCTGCAATATAGCGCATGTGAATCGAGGGATTTTAAATGTCAAAGAAAACCACTTTCATAGGAAGTTCTCCAAAACATCAAACGTCGGCCAAAGTTTAAATCGCCCTCGATCTTGTCTATTTCTGTAAGATCAGGAGAGCACAATACAGAAAGATTACTCTAGACACAAGCACCACCGATCCTTCGAAGGGAGTCACAAGTGTCACAACGTGACACCCTAAAGGCAGTTTTCTGCAATCTCACAGGCAGTTTGTGGCTCAAATAGAGCGTTTCTGCAGGCGCTGAGGACCACAACCGAGCAACAAAGTTGTGTGGTTCGAATTTGTTGGAAAATTCACAGCAAATTAAAGTCTGAATATTAAAACTGGAAGCAGTAGACATAAAACTGAGGATCCTCCTTGTACAGAATGATAAGGACGTAACACTGAAGTCATATTAATTCAGACTTGGATTCATTTTTATTATTCAGACATCTGGTATTACCGCCAAAAATTGGCAAAACAACGTTTCACTCAGACATCCTTGGCAAACATGTACCGCGGAAAAAAAAAGCCTCAAGTAGTTTCCACTTCTTTAACCCCCCCCCCCCCCCCTTGGTCAATGCCAATTAACTGCATTCCAGATCACACTGCGCCAGAAGCAGCTTCTCTCATTAAACAATTAACACGGTGGGAAGACTTATGAATTTGCTTTCCCAGAGAGGAAATCCCATAAGCAGACTTTCCATAGAGATCTAGATATGAAAGTTCAAGGAGTGTATACGTACGCATCCTGAAAAGAAGAGAACTGTTTCTAAGATGTCCAGCCTCAGGGTTGCCTAACCGTTTTATGAAGTGAAGATTCCTGATGTTCGGGATTCTCAACTATTGTTTAATAATCGTTTTAAAATTAAAATTACTCGCAGTCGCATTGACCTGACGGGTCTGTAGAAAGTGTAGTCCACCAAACAGGTCCCCCTCTAAACCCCTGAGATAAAAAGGTCTTCTTTGTCACCTCTTTTCTAAGAATATCTTCGGGCCGTTTTTTGGAAAGGTCCCGAATACAAAGTCAATATACTAACTAAAAAGTTCTAACGGTGCACTGCTTATATTCAATTCCGAGATTTCTCTCCGACGCCTCATTCTTTCATAGCAGATCAATTTGGGGTCCCGTCATAACCCCCACACGTCATAACCCCCACACGTCATAACCCCCACAAAATCCGTCACTACGCCCACATTTTCCGACAGTTCACCCACACGTCACAAGGCCCACATTTTCCGACAGTTCGCCTACACGTCAGTTCGCCCACACGTCAGTTCACCCACACGTCAGTTCACCCACACGTCAGTTCGCCCACACGTCAGTTCACCCACCGTCAGTTCGCCCACACGTCAGTACACCCACTCCTAAAATCCGACAGTTCCCCCACACGTCAGTTCGCCGACCGTCAGTTCGCCGACCGTCATAACCCCCACACGTCATAACCCCCACACGTCATAACCCCCACACGTCATAACCCCCACACGACATAACCCCCACACGTCATAACCCCCACACGTCATAACCCCCACACGTCATAACCCCCACACTTTCCGACAGTTCGCCCACAACAAAGACCCACCGCCAATTAATTCAGAAAACCCGACTGAGTCAACGGTCAAAACCCAGGGGACTAAATAGAAGGGGCCGACGTTTGCGCATTTTAACGAAGGCAAAAAATTCATTCAGAATCGCCGGAAGCTTGCTGTCGGGTCTGATAGCTTTGATTTCTTTTACGAAAAGAAAAAAAAGACGAAAGAAAACACGCAGGGATCAGAGAAGGAAGCTCGTCCTTTTCGCTCGTTAAAGTACATACGAGGACCTGGCGGGTTGCATTTCAATCCCTTAAAGGACACGTCGTACTTATTATAGTAATTCATTCTGCTTCAGTATTATTTCCATCCATTCTCGTTCCAGAGATGCTCAACTTCATAAGTGTATCCTATTTCCTCTATTAGCAACACACTGATCGCTTGCCATGTTTCTTCTCTTTGCGTGACGTATTAGGCACCCGATCATTGTATCCGAGGAGCTTATTCGTCCGATGACCGGTTATGCAAATTTTGCCAAGATTGTCGTTCAAGGTAAGGGAGATGGATAGAGGCTAAAAACAGCCGAAGACGTGTGTAATTTTCTGTTAGCATATCTTAGTTGTAAAGTGGTCAACTACATCTGAGCAGAAACACAATGTAGTTCGAGGTTCTTTTACATCTACATCTTACTAAAATAATGCTTCGGTAGAATAGATTTGATATTAAATAAATTAAATATATTCTTTATTTCCATAATAGCACAATATAATATGGCTAGCAGAGGATCGTCATGACAACTTAGTGACATACAATATATACAGTATACGATAACAATGAATAGGCCTACATAATATAATACAGGTCACGCGTCAAGAATTAAAATGGGAAATAATTTCAAAACATCAAGAGTTAAAATGGGAAATAAAATAGGGTACAAATGAAGATAAATATCGGTCAGACGAATTTACTAGGGGCGGGGTAATTTGAAGACGGTTTTTCTTTTCAGTTTTTAGTCTAGTGATGGGTTGGTTGGGGTTGGGCGATTGGTAATCTGGTAGAATGGATCTGTGATTAACTGAATATAGACATTTCACTCCGAAATCCATTGTGAGCTTGTGTCTACGGCTTTCTAAAGTAGGAAGACTAAGTTTTGTGAGGCTATCTTCATATGTACAATAATCTTGCCCAAGGATAATTTTGCAAGCCCGCTTCTGTATCCCCTCTAGTTTTTCCGTCTGACTTTTCGTAAGGCCCGGGTGCCAAACAGGGCACGAGTATTCCGTTGCAGGGCGTACATACGTGCAATATAAGGATCTCATGAGTTTCTTTGGTAATCCAAATCTCCGGAGCATCGCAAGGGATTTCAGAAGTAGCGAAGATTTGTGTAGGATAGTGTCCACGTGAGAATCCCATTTAAGATTCTTGTCAATTGTGACTCCAAGGAGTTTCACCTTCTCACGGTAAGCCAAACCGACACTTTCAAGATTTGGTAATTCTCTCTTTAAAAAAGAAAACCTTATGATGACGCTCTTCGGAAGGCTGACCGACAGCTTAACCTCCGACAACTCATTTGATAAAACTTCAAAAATTTCAGACATACTTTGTTCAGACGAATTAGATGGAATATTCCGCAACGATAAACTTGAGAGATCATCCGCGAATTTATAACGATTGGGATATTTCACTGCGAGAAGTCGAGCTTTCCATGCGATAAGGCTGCGCTTCATATGAGGCCGGTTTGAGGCGGCAAAGTCATTCCTGGTGCGCGAGAAAATTAAAAAGGACTTGCCACCTCCAATAGGCCGCAAGTGAAGCGTAGCCTTATCGAATGGAACGCCCGACTCTATGCATTGAAACTTATAGGACCTCTCTGCCTTTTCGATTAACCGTAGCTTACTTGTGGAATTACAAGTTTCAGAAATCCCCACCCTTCGCCAGTGTTTCCTTTTGCACCTACGGCTTTTTAGCACTTTTTCGACTTAGTCTAGTTTGTCAGTCACGGAGCAAAGCCTCAAAGGTCTGCCAATTGAACTTTTTAAAAAATAAGTGAATGATTATAAGCTCCAAAATGTTATTTTTTTTTCATTTTCCAGGCTCTTTTTCTTTGTTTTTCCAGTTTTTAACCACGGCGTGCTGGCCCGGCCCGATACTGAAGTTTCCTATTGGCGAACGGCACTGAGACTACCGAAAACTTCTGTTTCTGTCCGGTCCGGCAATAATAACACTGAATATAATACTGCGGGTGTGTGTATCTGGCTCGGTCATTGAACATGCATCGTTATGTCAAGTGGGAGTGGGAGACACGAGGGGAGAAAACTAAAGTAGGACGAGTATACCATTAAGAATGAATGCTTCGATTATTATTACTTCATATAAGTACAAAATAAAACATGGTAAAGAAGAACATTTCAAATATATTGAGCAAAAACTTGGTCGCAGAAAGGGACTAGAAATTTATGCACACATGAAACAAAAATAAAAGCACAAACACGAAATTTACACGGTTTCAAATATATGGAGTGAGGAGAATGTATACTTCAGAAGAGCAACAGTTAAAGGACACCTGAACGATCCTACCATACTTCCATGAACCCCTCAGATCGTCATTCACAGTACCGGTACAGAGAAGAAGAATTTTTTCGCTCCGTGATTTCGGCGCTATCCACTCTTGAAGTTCTAAGTCTCCCTATGGCGATTCGTTACGACCTCCCAAGACAAATTTAGCGCCAATATTTAAACTGCCATTATCGCATGGATAAACGTACGTTGATAACGCATGGATGGATAAACAGCGCATGGATGGATAAACGCATGGACTGTTACGGCGCGGACTGTTACAACATGAACTGTTACGCATGGACTGTTACAACTATTAAGGCGAGCGTTACGATCAAGACAAGTCGGAAAAAAGGCTGAAAATTATAGCACGGTGAAACTTCATCCGATTTTAGTCCGGTTTTCGAGAGATGAATGGTAAGCAGTATGTAAAAGTGGCAATTTAGGGTGTTAGACTTCATTGAGATGACCTTTAATAAAGAGACAAAAAGGGCATCTGCCGATTAAGCGTGGCTCGGCAGAGTGGGCATGTTGGAGAACCTCGCCTTTGTAGGACGATGAAACATGGCACACATATAAAGGACCCGACAAAATGCTCTAGGATTTTTTCTTTTCTCAGATTCAACCATCGTCGGGGGGTGGAGGGATGGGGAATCCGGAAGCTTGCGGCATGCGTAAGTTGCGAGCGGGTGATTCGATTGGAATGAAACTTGATGAGTCGTAAGAGAAGATGCCCTCGATGATCTACTTATGTAGATAAACCGGACTCGGCAACTGTGGGGGGAGTTAGAGGGTGGGTCCCGGAAATACTGCGGCACGCATAGGGGTAGAAGCGATTGGAACGAAACTTGGAGTATAGGATGGTCGTATGCCCTAGATGCTGAATTTTGGAATCCGAACACTTGTGCTGATGGGGAACGAAATTTCACGAAAAACGCTTAGATTTGAGTGAAACTTGATGGGTGGTAAGAGAAGATACCCTAGATGACATTTTTATTTATCCGAACCGGATTCAAGCACTGTGGGGTGAGTTGGACGGGGGATTCCGGAAAGTTTGTGTCACGCCTAGGGATCAAACGAGTGGAGCGATTGGGATGAAACTTGGAAGGTACAAAGGTCATATGTTCTAGATGGTTCATTATGGGGTCCCGTCCCGATCTGGCCTCTGAGGGGGCACCCGGAAATGCTCAGATTCGAGTGGAACTTAATTGGTGGTAAAATAAGATACTCTAGACGCTGCATTTATATGCCTGAATCGGACACGGTAGGGGGAATTGGAGGGGGATTAAGGAAAATTTCTGGCATGCCTATAGGCATCAAACAGGTGGAGCGATTGGATGAAACTTGGAAGCTAAAAAGGTCATTTACCCTAGATGTTCCATTTTTGGCTCCCGGAAGGATTTGGCTTCGGGGTGTCGGATATTACCCGGAAATGCTCAGATTCGAGTGAAACTTGATGGGTTGTAGGAGCAGATGCCATAAATATCCCATTTCTAGGTCAAAACGCATCTTTCGACGGCGGGAGGTTGGAAGGGGGGTATTTTGTGACGTTTTCATTCACTTTCTTGTACTGCCTACTCGTAGCAAGTGCCATATGAGCTCGTAACTCGGGTCGTAAAAGAACTTGAACTGTTCGAACAAGTTCGAGCTACAGTAAGTTTTGTTTGCAGCCATTCTTAGAGTATACTTAGCAAAGCCGGAATAGGAAATTACTACAGAAACAGGCAACGCTTGAGATTGAGCCCACACTTGAAGTGCAGGAAAAGGCTTATGAGGTCAGAAAAAACATGCTGAACAAGATCGACCCTAACCTTCTTGACACAACTTATAAAGCAGCGTCGACTTGAAGTTTAGCTTATTTTCTTCTTCTCAGTTTTACTATATGTTTATATGACATGTTCCTTTCTGGGCTAGCCTTGATGTTAATGTCCAAAAGTATAGCCTACCCAGTAATCTAATACAAGAAAAACCTGAAGAAAAAAAGGTTTTTCTCCTCAGTTTCCCAGACTTGTTGTTGTCTTCTTCTCAATTTTACTATATGCTTATATGACATGCTGGGCTGGCCTTGATGTTAATGTCCAGAAGTGTAGCCTACCGAGTAATGTAACAACCAAGAAAAACCTGAAGAAAAAAAAGGGTTTTCTCGTCAGTTCCCAGACTTGTTGGCACAACCCGGAACGTACCCGCCTCCTCCCCCCTTAAAGGTAAACGGCTAGTGACGTTGGTTTTTATCCAGCGTAAAACCTTCACATTGAAACATAGCCTACAAACTGTAACTAGTCTCCTATCTGGGTACAGTACTGTACTGAACAACCCAGGACCGATTAGATTCGTCGCTGAGCATTAATTTCGGTTATTTTCGAAATACCCTTTCTCTAAGGTTCAGATAGAACATACAATATCTGAAGTCAGGCGAAAAACTATGCATCCATCTCCATTTCCGGTATCCTACGGCACTGAATGAGATTTATCGGCACACTTAGGGTTCCGATGGTAGTTACGCCCCTGACTATATTAAGCGTTGTTGAAAAAAGAGTAAGAAAGCAGGCCAACAAAAGTTATAATTCTTATAATTTTCATTTCCATATGAACTAGCCCCAATCGTCAACCTTCGTTACAACTTGTTACGACGCCTTTCTCTTGCACATAGCCTACTCTTCTTTTTGTGTCCTTCCCTCTCATAAAACAAAAGTATCGAATCAATTAGCAAGCTTCTGACGATACTGAATTAATATTCGCCCTCATTAAAACGCGCAGAAGTCGACTTCTTCTTATGAATCCCCTGGGTTATGATCCCTTTCTTTTAATTGCATTCACTCGAGATTATCAAACTTGCGCTTGGGTCATTATATGTGAGCGAACTGTCGGAAAATGTGGGTCTTCTGAGGTGTGGGGGTTATGACGTGTGGGGGTTATGACGTGTGGGGGTTATGTCGTGTGGGGGTTATGACGTGTGGGGGTTATGACGTGTGGGGGTTATGTCGTGTGGGGGTTATGACGTGTGGGGGTTATGACGTGTGGGGGTTATGACGTGTGGGGGTTATGACGTGTGGGGGTTATGACGTGTTGGGTTATGACATGTGGGGGTTATGTCGTGTGGGGGTTATGACGTGTGGGAGAACTGACGGATTTCTGAAGTGGGCGAACTGACGGTGGGTCAACTGACGGTGGGCGAACTGACGTGTGGGCGAACTGACGTGTGGGGGTTCTGACGTGTGGGCGAACTGACGTGTGGGAGTACTGACGTGTGGGCGAACTGACGTGTCGGTGAACTGTCGGATTTTTCTTGTGGGTGAACTGACGTGTGGGGTTTATGACGTGTGGGGGTAGTGACGGCGACCCATCAATTTGAAACTATGTCATAAAATGATAGGGAATAAGAATATTGTCTGCCTAGACCACTGATACCAAAGCGATCTCCCGTACGGGAGATACGATCCGAGGAGGAAATTAACCTGAAATCGGGTTGAAATCTGTTTCATTTGGTCTGTGTCGATTTCAGCGAGAAATTTCCGTATTTCATGAGTTTCATGTCTAGGTAATGTGCCTGAAAAACAAGGTTGTGGCGATAATTTTTTGTGGTGGCATATCCTGTCGGGGACTTTTGTCTGTCTACTGTCTGGTCTGTCTTTCCGGTCCGCTTATCTTCGTACGTCTGTGGGACAGATAAGCCGAATGGCTACTGATGCTTGCCCGAACAGCTTCTTGTCTGCGTTGGTACCCCAAAAAGTTGTGAAAGAGAGCATGCTGCAGAAAAGACTGAGGCGTTTTCCGCGGCATCTTTATGTACCACACATTTCTGACTGTTTGCCGCGGAAGCAGAAGTGTGTGCGACACATTCGAACCACAAGTTAAAGCTCGCGGAAATGCCTTTTTTCTTTATTTTTTTGCGGTAATTTCAAATGTATGTACTTAAAAATAAAAGATCTCAAGAAATAGAATATTATGCTTGCATCCTTGCAATTCCGTACTAGAGGGATCCTCACTTGTATGTCTATCTGCTTGATAAACCAGCCAATTTTTAAAACCTTAATTTGCCGCAAATCCGAATTGTCAGCCAATTTCTGTCACAAGCTCGAAATTCACTTCGACACCACAAAATGGAAAATCACCTCGACAGTTATTTGTCAAAATTCGAGCCACAAAAACCCTGTGACGGGAAACGCACTTGTGGGCTACACAAACGACCGCGAAAACGCAATTTCGAGCCACAAACTCTTTTTGCAATCGCAGAAACACCCCATGTCATGGAGACACGCTCATTCCATTTATTTTTGAGACCTCGTGACAGTTTGAGAATTCAAGGATACCGTTAAAACACATGGAATCCTACTATACACTTCAGTAAGTGCTACAAGATTTGTCTGTGAAGTCAAAAGGTTAAAGTCAGGGGGGTCCCATCAAACACGAAACTGCAATAATTGGGGAACGACATCCAGTTACCAGCAAACGTGAATTAGAGTTTGATTTACACATCAAAATCGACTTTAGTTCAAAGATGCAGTCTATAAAAGTGGACCCCCAGCCACACTCCGAACTGCATGCTTAGCACGATGAAGAGAAAACGCTACAGACCATCGTGTTCAGCTACGCCGTCCACCCGATGGACCACCGAACTGGAAAGCATATACATCAGCCTAATCATAGTCACTCAGCCAATCAAACTAAACAAAACTGACAGGAAGCACAGATCGCCAAATGAACGGAGCAACGATCTTCGGCCTGATCGAATCGAGTCTGCAAGTTCAGTTCAGTTCAGTTCAACTTATTTCTTCAACATGTACAACATTCAACATATTCTTAAACCAATAGCCCGTCTCAATATGTGACAAAAGGTCACCTGTGCAAGACGGGTAACAAATTACTAAGATTTATTTATCAATAATTTTTTTTTTTTACATATATATTAGTGAGACTTCAACCCACTCCAAATCAACTTTCTTCACTCGAACACCCACAACCAACATACCTGCCCCATTAGTCTGAGATCAAATCAATAGGAGAAGGGCAAGCTCCCCACCCGAAAGGCCAAGAAACCGCCGACAACGCAAGACTCTCTGCTTCACAGTACACATCTAGCAAGGCGTCTGCTTTACTTGCTTTACCTCTACGTGCTTGGAACGTACGTGCTACGTGCTCTATGCTTGAAATACTTAGCAACTACAACGTAAACAAGTGCCGAAAAATAATTTTTCTTGGGTCGCATGCAATAGGTTGCTGAGCTTTCCAATTTAACTAAAAAGCCAATTTATTTCTGTGCTCTTATATCTTGATTACTTTGAGTCTGTTCTTGGATTTTTTTTTCGTAGTGGCGTTGAGAATATGATAAAATTCTCAACGCCGAGAGTAAGATAAAATTCATGGTCGGACCGGGAAATTGAATTTCATCGAGGACGGGGTTTTTCCGTCTGTAAGGCCACGAACAACTGAAAATTAAAGACGCGGCTATGGGCACAGGCTTTTTGTTCGAGTAAGAAAGCTGGCTGCAAGGTAAAAAGAATCCTAGAACTAGCAATCTAACAAGTTTGTTTATTGACAGCCGACACCTTCCTGTTAGTTGCGAATCATGTCGCCTGGTGTCAGGATTTTTAGCTGGAAAAGGTAAAATAGTGTTTCCGGTTATTATTCATGTCGACTGGAACTGTTTTTCCCCCAATTTTAGCAACATCAATTCACTCCTCTAAAGATAACGCTGTCACTTTAATCTGTGTGTGAATCTTCTCATTTTGTTGGCTTGTTCTTCACTGGCAGGCTTTTTAGCAGATCAATCTTCCGACAAATTCGCCACATGTGATGTAACTACGGTCAATAGTGTTAGCCTGTAGGTGTAAGTGTGCTCAACAATGATTTCTCCTCCGGGGATCATGGCCTCACGTTTCATCCCTAAATTAAACTTTGAAAAGTTTTGTTTTTCTCGTAATGATCCTTTACCCGTTCATCCCCAAGGCTAGGTTCCGACTGCATCGCAAAATGCAAATGAGCTCGACCTTAGCACTACACAGAGATTCTTAGAGATGAAAAGTAGAACAGGGAAAGGTATCCAAAGAGGCCCTAGTAGCTACTCCAATTGTGCTAAGCCTCAGTTTCAACGGTGTCGGATAGTTTGCTTAGAACCTTGCTCGAAGTTTTCAAAACTAACAGGATTTATAACAAATATCACTATCTCATAACCGAGCTTAATGATTGGCCGGCGCCCACACCCCACCTAACAAGCATGCTGCGCATTACTCATGTTAACGCGCCAAAAAGATGGCGTCCGCAAAAATAGCAGCTGTCTTCTGATTGGTCGGAACGCCGACTCTCCCGTGTTGGAGGTTGATCAGTGTTAATTTTTGTTAAAGCTTAACTGAAAAGGAGTGTGATAGGAAAATCTAGGTACCCATGACTTATTAACTTAAAGAGGCTTGAAGACCAGATGAAAATGCGTTACTTCGTTCTTAAGCTATTCACGATAACCGATTTTCAAATAGTGGAATTTCCTTGTGACTTGGAGTACCTCAATCTGCTTGTGTATGTGTTGTATGCCTGACGAAAACAATTTACGAAAAACAACTGTTCACGCAGTGAGCCACCTTCCTCGAGCTGATCACTGACCACTGAAAAGCCGCGTTTGTACTGAGATTCAGATTTTCGACGTCATAGTAGAATTTTGCGTTTTGAGGACGGCCGTAGATATTCTGAACGTCATACTAGAGCAAATAGTGAAAAATAAAAAAAATCCCTTAACACAATCAAAATAATGCAGTGTAGTCAGTGAAATGATACAAAAATAAGTTTGCTTTTCAGTTAAACTTTAACTGTGTTCATTTTGCAAACAATCTAACCTTGCGTCCCCTGCAGCCGGTTTTCGCCTTTATTGTGGAGCTATTAACTCGTGAACCGTGGCAGATTCCAAGTTGAAATTTGATATAGTTGTTGGTATTGTTGGCGAGGGTTCACAATCATGGCTTTACCTTTAGCGTATTGGAAATTATAGCACAAACAAATAAAGTGACAGTTATGCCATTACGTGATTGAGTTTATATCGCATATGTTCGACACCTGAACTAGAATCACGTTTCATTTGACGTTTGGGCTCTTGCGCACTTGCTTCTTGTGCGTAAAGAATACGCAATGGCTCTAAACCGTCAATGTGAATGAATAAACGAAATTAAGCATAGTAGAGACCTTCGAACTTTAAACCCACCGCTTATCCTAATTGTTCGCTTAAATAGATCCAACACAACACTTCTTAGCGAGCCCTCATCCTTCCCTTCCCAAAAGTGCTCCAGCCTCCAAGCGATTTGTCGAATCAACGTAACTTATACAACAATCAACGTTTCCAAGACTCTTTTACGTAAACATCCGGTTTCCAAATTAGTTTAAACACATTAGACTTAAAGCACAACTCTTACAAGAAATGATCTTTTCAAGACGAAAATATTATTAGGCTACGTACCTTCCATGTGGAATTAGTGATTTTCTTGTTTGCGCTTGTCTATTATATCCAACCCACCCGCTCTCCAACTAAGCGGCTGGACGAAAAATGTTTTGAAAACTGAAAACGCCGTCGTTAAAAAGCGGGAAAACCAAGCAAAACAATAGTCCAAAACAGAAGATAGACTGATGGCCTACCATGTCTTCCAAAACGAACAAGAGCTGTCAGCTCATATGGCACTTGCAAGCAAACGTAGTACCTAAAGATATCAGCTAAGATTTGCGCTGTCTTGACACAGACGATTATGGGCCTTTCGGATTCATTTAGAATGCGCGCTTCAAAGGGCTAGGAATTCATTTTGCAATCAAAAGCACCGGTACGAGAATGATCATAGGCCCTTGGGTCATGAAAGTGTATCATCTGCTCGAAAGTATTATTTTGTTTGCACTTTCCGGCTAAGATGCGCACTTTAAGGGGGCTAGAACTGAATTTGTAAGCACAATACTTGGGGCACAGATGATCAGAATGTACTAGAAATGTTTTTTCCACTTTGTATTGGCACTTTAGTGGTGTTGGAAAGTCATTTGTATGGTTAAACACGTGAGGCAAAATGATCATGGGCCTTTGGAAATCGGGAAAACGTAATCGGGAAAACTTTCGTCAAAAGTTTTTTTTTTCACTTTGCAGTTAAAATACGCACTTTAAGGGGGATTAAAACTCATAACTGTAAGCATATACTTGAGGTACAAATGATCATGGGCCCAATTGTGGCATTAAGAAAGTGTATCGCTAGATCAGAAACACGTCCTCTTGTTAATTATCAAGTTTCCTTCGAATCCAACCAACCGTTCAAAAGTTATGCATGACACAAAATTATGGTAATCCGAATTCCAATTCTCTCTACTCCCCGAAGACGGCCGGATCGGGGAAATGACTGCTTCCATGTCAATCTGATCGGGTCCCTTACATCTGCTGGGTTCCGAGGTTTTCGCTTTAACTAGCGATCACCGGAATTCAGGGAAACCCCCTCTACCCCCCCAGTGCGCCAATCCGGTCCGTTTCTTTCAAAATTGTATTTATAAATTGTCCTTGTCCTTCTCATCAAGCTTCATCCCGATCCTCTACTCTAAGCCTGTCCCGAGATTTCGGGTCCCCCTCACCACCACCCCCAGAGTTATCGGATCTGATCCGCACACGAAATGGGACATCCGCGACCCGAGCTTTTTTCAACTGACAAGTCTCATTTGTGTCCGACGGTCCGTTCGAAAGTTACGCTTGCCTCAAGATCCCGGATTTCTTCTCTCTTCTCTCCCCCCTCCGATGGTCGAATAGTGGAAATGAATGGTCGAATAGTGGAAATTTGTTCGGGTCCCTGATATGCCTGCCAAGTTTCATCGTCCTAGCACAAATGGAAGTACCTTAATCCGTGATGATTGGAATTCCGGGACCCACCATCCAACTCCCCCCACAGTGTCCTGTCCGATCCGGTTATGTCAACGATGTATCTAGGATCTGTGCTTGTCCTTCCCATCAAGTTTCATTCCGATCCCTCCACTCTAAGCGTGTCAGGATATCGTCGGATACGGTGGGGTCTCCGTCGGAAACCCCACGGTCGTCGGATCGGAAATGTGAGCTAAGTGTTCTCCCCATGTATCAAGTTCCATTCAGATCCGATCACCTTTTCGAAAGTTATGCATGCCCCTAAATTCCAGATTCATCTGCCTCCCCTCCCCCCACGATGGCTAGATCGGGTCTAATCAACACGATTGCTAGTGTCACCTGTTGCCACGAGCCCCCCACGGTGCGCGGGTGATATGAGGACCAGATTTTCGTGAGTGATTACCCCTTTCCTAACAGTTTTGGTCTGAAGTGTTAAGGGACCCTTCTTCTTTATTCTGCCTTTCATATCATCCCTAGCTCCCTTGTGGAATTATACGCTTCTGAAATTCACGTCTTTTGCCATTGTTTCGTTTTGTGCTTACTTAGCTTTTTTTTTCGGCTGAGACCAATTTTGCCAGCCACGCAGCGCAAGCTTCGCTGAAACTCTCAAGGTCCGCTGATGATTCTTTCACACACAGAACACGAGAAGGTCCGAAGTGTAGTTTTTATGGCAATTTTTTTCTGGCCAAGGGCCATATTCCGATCACTTTTCCGTCGGTCGGTCGGTCGGTCGGTCTGTCTGTCGGTCGGTCGGCCCGGTGGTCGCGAGTTGGGGTACTTCCATATGTGCTAGGACGATGAAACTTGGCAGGCGTATCAGGGACCCGACCAAACTGTACAGTCACTTCCACGATTCGACCCTCGTGGGGGGAGTGGAGGGAGGGGGAATCTGGAATATTGAGGCATGCATATTTTTCGAACGGGTGATCGGATCTTAAAGGACACCTGAACGATCCTACCATACTTCCATGAACCCCTCAGATCGTCATTCACAGTACCGGTACAGAGAAGAAGAATTTTTTCGCTCCGTGGTTTCGGCGCTATCCACTCTTGAAGTTCAAAGTCTCCCTATGGCGATTCGTTACGACCTCCCAAGACAAATTTGGCGCCAATATTTAAACTGTCATTATCGCATGGATAAACGTACGTTGATAACGCATGGATGGATAAACAGCGCATGGATGGATAAACGCATGGACTGTTACGGCGTGGACTGTTACAACATGAACTGTTACGCATGGACTGTTACAACTGTTACGGCGAGCGTTACGATCAAGACAAGTCGGAAAAAAGGCTGAAAATTATAGCACGGTGAAACTTCATCCGATTTTAGTCCGGTTTTCGAGAGATAAATGGTAAGCAGTATGTAAAAGTGGCAATTTAGGGTGTTAGACTTCATTCAGATGACCTTTAATGAAACTTGATACATGGGGAGAACACTGGAAAGAAGTCATGTTTCAAATGTCCCATTTCAAGTCCGGACCGAATCCGATGAATGTGGAGGGGAGACCGGAAATTTTCCGGAAGTGGAGCGATCGGGATGAAACTTCGTGGTAAGAACAAGCACAAGCCCTAGGTACACCATTGACAGAACTGGACCGGATTCGTGCACTGTGGGCGGAGTTGGAGGGGGTTCTGGAATTCCGGTGATCCGGAGCTAAGTTACTTCCAGGCGGGCTAGGACAATGAAACTTGGCAGGCAAATCCCAGAGTAACCTGGAAATAGTCAACTTCCCGATCCGACCATCATGGAGGGAGGGGGAATCCTCAATCTTGAGGCATGTATAAGTTTTGAATGGGTGATCGGATCTTAATGAAACTAGATATTTAGAAATGCCTAGTGTCTCAAATGTCCTATTTAAAGTCCCGATGTAATCCGATGAATGTTGGGGGTGTGGGGGGGAGAACTGGAAATCTTATGACACGCTTAGAGTAGAGCGATTGGGATGAAACTTAGTTGGAAGAACAAGTGCAAGCCCTAGATACATCAGTGACAGAACCGGCCCAAGTTCGTGCACTGTTGGGGGAGTTGGAGGGGGGTCCTGATGCCGGTGATCACGAATTAAGGTACTTTCAGATGTGCTATGACGATGAAAAGTCATGGTCATCTACAACATGGCCTGTACTTTGCCAGTGAATCCTCATGTGAAGTTTGAATAACTTATCTCAACACCTTCGACACGAAAACTTCAGCAGACTTCCATGACTAAAACCAAAGAAAACGTACAAGAAACAGCATGTCTCCTCCCCCTATATCAGTAGTACCATTGGGTTTTTAAATTTCATGTTAAATTTCCTGATTCCGGGCGAAAAAATAATATTCATATTCGGATCCAGCGTGTTCCTCCTTACCCCTAAATTGACTACCTCATTAGCTCGAAATTTATTTTTGCCCCTTAGTTTACACCCCTCCCACCCTAAATTTATTGCTATAGAGCCTATCTACGAAGAATCCTCCCACCAAGTTTCATCAAAATATCTCAGTCCCTTCGAGAGTCACCGTGCTCACAGACGGACGGACGGCCAGACGGACAACTTTTGTGGTGTCACAGGTATCCCTCCACTTACATTTTGGGATCCCAAAAACATTCTTCCAAAGCTTTCATACTTAATTTTCTCTAGAGGCGCTAGCAGGAAAACCGGAAATTCGACGCAAGCTGATCCCCAGCATCCCTCTTATTTTCTCAAGAAAATTACTGAAAAGCTGAAAAATGCTCGAAAGTAACTTAGCTTTACCAAACAAAACCTAATTAAACTGTAAACTGGAAGCTTTACTAAAATAGCAGACAAGCAGCTCCCTTGAATCTCAGCGGATGAGAATTTTTGGAATCTAACGACAGATTAAACGCCGACTTTCAGCACAAGACGACTAGCTAAAGTTTTGACACGGGGTCAATATTTAAAAAGTTCGCAGAATAGAGAAGAGAGACCAGTAGATTTCAAAGGAGGAAATTAAAATTCAGACCTGGGAGATGAACTCTTAGGAGAACAAGGACATTAAAGTTAGGAGGATCATAGAATTCCTTAAGAGGTTTTGAAAGGCTTCCCCGGTAACGACCCTTAAAGCCATAGCGGAATGACGTCACAGAAACAATTTACGCCACCATTTTCTTACAAATAATCAAATAGAAACCCCCAACGCTT
Source organism: Branchinecta lindahli (assembly GCA_023053555.1). NCBI lineage: Eukaryota > Metazoa > Arthropoda > Branchiopoda > Anostraca > Branchinectidae > Branchinecta > Branchinecta lindahli. Next base: position 32,764,392 of record JAKZAO010000009.1, on the reverse strand, counting down.
TGGTCATTTCCACACTTGCCAAAATGTTGTTATTCAATAAAGAAAAAATGCATTATGCGTTTTTGATCACCGTTCCTGATCTCGGCTCCTCTTACTTATCCTTTCTGATCAGCTTTGGAGTTCGCACTTAGGATAGCCTATAGTTTGTGTCGCTCTTAAAGTCCATATACAAACGTGTACTTCTTAGCCCCGATCTAATCATCAGCTTTTGCTTTTCTGTTGTGGGTCATCACCAAGGTCAGACAAGATTTCAAGCGTCAAGCATTCCAGTCCTCAATAGCAACCAATTTCGACCGAGACGGAAAACAACAAGACCAAAGGTTTCGATGGGATCCCAAAAATTGAATATTTGACCCAGACAACAAGGTCTTGTCTACGCCAGATCCAGTCTTCGCCAGGCTAATCATCTGAGAAAATCAAGTTCAGATATACCTGTATAAGCCATATCTATTTTGACGATACTGATCGAAACTTCCTGCTTTACTTCTGCCAAATTTCCGGTTTCGGTCGAATTCAGAGCGAACTACTTGTCCAGCAAAAAAAAGAAAGTTCAGAAACGAATTCAGCATAAAGAACATCTGATCAACTTCAAATATAACTTTAACTTATAAAACAAAATCCGGTTTCAACCGGATTCCGGACGAACTATAAGTCCGGGTAAAAAATGATTGTCATATACAGATTCTTCTTCTCTTCTTACCCTCAAATCGAACATCTAATCAACTTCAAATAAAACTTCTGCTTTTAACAAATTTTCCGGTTCTGGCCGGATTTTGGGCGAACTACTTGTCTGGTGAGAAAATGGTTTTCACCATCCTGTTCAGCATGTCTTCTTACCCCATAATCGACTATCGCATTAGCTGTTTAAAAATATTTGGTTTGCCCCTTAATGTAAACCCCCTCCCCCACCCCAAAATGTAGGGCTACAGAGCCCATCTACGAACTCGACCTTACTCTTGACCCAAAGAATCCTCACACCAAGTTTCATCAACAAATCTCATTCCTTTCGAGAGTATGTCTTGCTCACAGACGGACAGACGGACAACTTTTGCGATGTCATATCCCTCACTTACGTTTTGGGATCCCAAAAACAAAAGAAGACATCTACAATTATATCAAGGATTAATTATTTACCGATGATTCTTACTGCTCATGGAGGGAATTTAGGAATCCCGACACCTCGTTCGAAATTTATGACAAGCGATTCCAGCGATGAGCAATAGGTTAGAGACTCGGCAATTTACTGAGGGAAGTAGAGGTAGTCGAAGTTTCGGCACAATATTGCACAATTCTTTGCAGGAAGGAAAAGTTACAGGTGTAAAGAAATAAAGAGTAAAGTTGATTTTAAGCAGAAACACCGTAATTTGAGACCGTCTTTAATCGTCGTTTTTGCTGAAACGAAGACCGTTTAAGGCCTCAGTTCACAGCACCTTCGGGTGAAACGGCAAACTGCGCTAGTTAACCCAAGCAATTTTAAAAAGTCCTGTGAAGTGTTGTTCAAAATGGATGATTTCAACTAGCCTGTTCTTAACTACAAGAATGGCGTTTACTTTTGGCTCGTTTAATGAAGAGTAGAAAATTATTAAGGGGTTACCCACTCCCCGACACCTGCTGTACATCCTGCCCCGACATCGACCGAAATCAGCGGTGCCGGCAAAAAATTTGGTCATTTATCTTTCAAACGCTTGTAAACATGCTTATATTTAATGTTCTAACATGTGGCAACTGGTGCCGGCTGCTGTCAGGCGGTGCCGAAAATTATTTGCCAGGATGCTAATTTTCGGTCTCTGATCACCCTCAATGTGAACTTATAGAGGCGCCAGGAGCTGTGTGTAAGCACGGAAACTGAGCTGTAACGACGAACTCGCAGGCGATCAAAACCGCAACTGTTACTAAGCCACCCCCGAACAGAGGACTCCAAAATCCAGTTTTGACTATTTTTTGGTGTTGACTAAACTTTAGCCGACCATCTATGGCTCGTGACGTCACACGAAAAGTCTATATTTTCCATTTACTAACGGAACTAATTGTCCCTAGAACGGTTCATAAGCGTAAAGGCGCCTCGCTGGCCGCTCGGCTCTATATATATAGAGACAAATATATATTCTGCAACATTAAGTTAATCGAATTTCCCTATTTATTTCATGACGTCACGAAAACGTCACGAGTCGTAGATAATAAGCTAAGGTTTGGTTTCCCTCTCGAACATCTGTAGCAATCCTTGAGACACCCATCCGGCGACTAAAGCTACGTGCACACACAGTCCGGAAAGAATTCGCATGTGAAAATACGCATACGAAAATTCACTTCAATATGGGAAAACCTGCATGCGATGCATCCAAATTCCGAAGCGATGGAGGAAATTGCCATCTGACTACGGGAATCGACCTGTGTGTGCACGTACCTTAAGAGTATTTATTAGATGTACTAGAGGCGTACTCTCTCCGTTCCCCAAGGACTCCTCGGGGAATCGAGGGAACGGCGAGAATAGAGGGAGTCACTCCACGCGGACTCGGCGTACGGAAAACAGCGAGAACACCGGGAATGCTTCTAAATTGGATATTGTTCGAAAAAAAATATGCTGTTGACGAAATTTATCTGGATCCACTTTATTTTTGGTTTTGTTTATCCTGATTGTTTCTAAATAATCTTAAATTGCACCAACACCAGCACAAAATCGATTCCCTCCGAATCTGAAACGGGGTCCTTTTTGATGATGGTGATGAAGCATTCCCCGTCCGTGGGGACTCCCTGGGATAAACCAAAATGCGGGGACTCCTCAAGTGGAGTCCTCGGGGAACGGCGAGAATACGCCTTAGGAAGAGCTACTCTGAATTCCTGAACTGATGTGCCACACAGTTGCTTGCTTCACACAAGAACGTTTAGGATCATTAAATTATCAATGGCGGTTTCTGCGGAGGAGGTTGAGTGAGACATTTTGCAATTCAATTAGACGTTTCCCAATAAGAAATGCACCGATTTTCTAGACAGACCGATGGACGAAACAATTTTCAGAGACAGTAGGTGACGAGAGGAGATTGCTTTTCAGTGAACCTTTAAAGTATCCTTGATTATTTAGTAAGGTAGCTACTGCTAATGTCCGGTGCGACCCCCAGATGTTCAGAAAGAGATTTGAAACACGGGTGATGAAGCGTAAGCTGATTTTTAGTTAACTTTTGCCTGTTCGTTGCGTTTATTTTAGTTGGGGTTCGTCAGGGTAGATTTTTGGTAAATAAAAAGATGTATCCATCGCTGACGTGCTACGATCGCGTACTCGTAGATCGTACTCAAGAGGTTCCGGAGCTATTCTGAAGAAAGAAGTTCTAAGGCTCCGGACAGCGTTTCTGTGTCACGCACATAATAACTAAACCTCTTGGGTAGAGCTCAAGAGGAAAGTAGGGGCCTCGGTAGTACGTGACAAGACTATTTCATTGCTATGAGTGAATATGGTCAATAAACACTAAACGGGCCGAAGACAAAGTAACTTAGTTCAAGTTCAAGTTCAAGTTCAAGTTCAAGTTCTGTTTAAGAACAAGTTCTGTGAAGATCAATGTGTCTGGCACAAAGCCATTTGAAAGCAAAGACCGAACATTTAGTTCGTATATCCGTAACGGATGATTCCTAGCTCGACTCTACAATGCCATTTCATTGCAACAATTCAATTCACTATAATTTCAACATTCCTTAAACGAAACAGCAAACATAACGCTCCCAAGAAAGGCACAACCATGTCCTGTGCAGGAGTGCACAACTTTCACTCACTTATAACGAACGATAACACAGATTTCTGATCTTAACCTTCTCTTTTCTTTTTCCTTACACCCCCCCCCCCACCCAACCCAACCCTCAATCACTAATGATAATAATAAAATATTCACCTTAAAGTTTAACTGCAAAGCCAACTCATTTGTGCGTCATTTAATTGGATACACTGAATTATTTGGATTCTGCAAAGGAATTTTTTGATTTTCCACTATCTGCTCTAGTTATGAGGCTCAGAATATCTCCAGCCGTCCCCACAGCGTAAATTCTACTAAAACGTGGGAAATTTTAATCTCAACACAAATGCGGCTTTTCAGTGGGCAGTGGTGAGATTGGTGAAGATTGGTTAGTGCCTGAACAAAGAAAAAATGATAAATCTTTCACGTAAGGCATACAGCAAAAATCCAAGCGCACAGAGGCACAACAAATCACACGGAAATTCCACTATTTGAAAATCGATTATTCGTGAATAGCGGAACAACGAAGTAACTCATTTTCAGCGGGTCTTCAAGCCAATTTAAGTGAATAAGTGATGGGTAACTAGATTGTCCTATCATAGCCCTTTTCGGTTAAACTTTAAATAAAGTACTAAGCAAATATTCCACATTCACCTAACTATCCAATAAATAATCTTTGAAACTATTTTATGGCACTTGCAGCTTCGCTCAAGTGCCATATACCGATCACCTTTCGGTCGGTCGGTCGGTCGGTCGGTCGGTCGGTCGGTCGGTCGGTCGGTCGGTCCACTCATCTCGAGTTAGGGCACTTCCAGATGGGCTAGGACGATGAAACTTGGCAGGCATATCAGGGACCCGACCAAACTAACTTGCAAATAGTCACTTCCCCGATCCGACCACCGTGGAGGGAGTAGAGGGCGGGGGAATCCTGAGAATTTAGTAGTTTTTGTAAAACCCCTACCCCTTTCTTCACACTAGTAGGTCTGCGCGTGGCGTGACGTCACTCTTTGCATCGGATCACTCTGTTAACATCGGAAAGAGCTAGTGCATTCGAGGGTCAAAGGGGTTTGTATATGTGGTTCAGTGCGGGGGAATATGGAAAATTGAGTGTTGTCTAACTTTCGAACGGGTGATCGGATTGGGACGAAACTTAATACCTGAATGAATGACATATCTTTGATGTTCCGTTTGTAAGTCCGAACCGGATTCGACAGCTATGGGGGAGTTGGGGGGGAAGACCGGAAATCTCGAGGAACCTAAAACTTGCTGGGAAGAACAAGAATCTGCTCCAGATAAATCGTTTACACGTTTGGACTGGACCCGGACACTTGGGGGGGGGGTGTGGAGGGGATGACGGTTTTGGGATTTGCACGACGAAACTTAAGAGGCGTATCAGGGACCCGACTTGTAAATAATTCACTCGATCCGATAGTGGTGGGGGGATCGGAGGGAGGTGGAATCCGGAATATTTAGCCATGCGTAACTTTGGAACGGGTGATCGGATTCGAGTGAAATTTAATAACTGAACAGAGGCGTGCCTGTGGTGATCTTTTTCGTGTCTGGACCGGATCCGACAACAATTGGGGGCGGGAATACGTGACCGGATTGGACTGGAGAGATCGGGATGGAACTTTGTGGGAATAACAAACAAGTCCAAAACCGAACCGGATTGGCTCCGGCGATTGTGGGGGGAGTTTGAGGGGCGGGTCCCGAATTCCGGTGATCGCGAGTTAAGGTACTTTCAGATGTGCTAGGGCGATCAAATTTGGCTGGAATATTATAAATTCGACAAGATTGGCTTAGAAATCGCCCCTTTCAAATCCGACCATTCCTTAAAGTACCAATCATGACCGAAAATTAAGAAAAATACTTTTAAGCAAAATATGCATTTCCATGATCCCCATGAGCCCATGATCATTTTTTCCTCAAGGGTTTTGCTTACAAATGAAGTTCTAGTGCCTTTAAAGTGCGCATCATTACAGCCAAGTTCAACGATAAAATACTTTTTCTCTAGCTCCCTTAAAGTGCGCATCTGGACCGCACAGTCGAACATTACTTCTCATCAAACAATACATCTCAACCCATGCAAGTGCCATATGAGCTTACAGCTCTTGTTTTAAACAAAAACTGGTTATCAGACTCCTTGATTCTCTCCGGAAGATGATTCCAAACCTTCACACCCGAATTCCTCACGCAAAACCCTCCTCTTGACCAATCTCCAATATCACTCACCAACAAACTCGCATTTCTCGTCTCGAACTCGTGATAATATGCATGATCAACACACACATTTCTAAAATACGATGGGCACAATCCGTTCGTACTCCACACATTTCATACCTAACCCTTTTGCGGATATTTTGACTGCGGCTGATAAAAGTGTGTACAAGGCTGTATTTCCAATTCGCGAAATACATTGCTCCAGGTCCGGCGGTGGAACAGTAACGGTTTTGTGGCAAACTTATATGCCATAACCGCAACCGAAAAACAATTTAAAGAATTATTTCTCCAAATGTGTGCTTTCATTTATTTCGTGTTTTTCGTTGTTCTTGTTGTTTTCCTTTTCTCTTTTTCCTTGTTCATACTCTGTCTATCGTGTAACGGGTACCAAATAAAATTCTTTCATTCATTTGGTACACGTATAAGCCTACAGAGAAAATCCCTTCTTGTTGGATCTTCATTCAAAATAAGAAATATGGTCTGAAGCTATTGTGTCCGCTTCTGCTGGACTTTTCTCGATATAATGCGGTAAGGTAAGGTAAGGTAAGGTACAATTTTACTGACAACTTTAGTTTAACTGCAATAACAATGCAATGCAAGCGGATATTCCCAATGAGACGGTAGCTAGTAAGGGGCCATATTATAGTGTTCTTACCTCTCGCTAAAACGTTGGTGGTAATCAGGACCTTCTCTTTGCCTTCGCGGAATCTCTCAAGAACAGCAACCCTTTGATCGACTTCCAACTCCCCCGATAGAAGACCCACTGAATGGCCGTCCTTAACCAACTTCTGTGCTAGCCAGCTTGCCGTCTTACGCGTCTAAAAAGAAAGAAGGTTAAAACAGAAAGACGACCAAACGAGATAAAAAGACCGTGGGACATGAGAAAAAAAATCAAGAAAAAAAAATCAAGAACTGCATAACACTCTAATAGACTAAGGCAACGTACAACATATAAAACTAACCTATTGCAAAAGAAAACTCCGCCATTCGTGATTTACATTATTGTTACAGGCTGTCAACTGCCGTAAGCTGTTCGGTGATATGGTAGGTTGCGGCTATTTTTCTATTTCGCGTTAACAGAGGGAGGCGGAGCAGGTATTTACAACAAGACCAAAGGTGTCGATGGGATGCCAAAGGGGGATATTTACTGATCTTGTTCATGCAGACAATCGGCTTTGTACACTTGTCGTCTTCGCAAGATCGCGTAAACATGATGCTCTATATCAGCCCCTTAACCAAATTTTAAGCTCACGTCCAGCCTAGATTAGGCTACGACTTATCAGTAGGCTACTATTTGAAAATTCATTGAACATATCACGTCACTACTCAACACGTTATTTATTACGAAAGAAGAAGCTGAGCAGCCACCGATCCAGTGTGTCATCTTTGTCAAAAATCTGTTTTTTTAGAAGTAGTGAACTGAAAGACAAAAATGCTCCAAAGCCGGGATTTGAACCCAGGACCCTCTGCTTACAAGGCAGGCGCTCTTACCATTTGAGCTACCGAGGGGCTTGTGAACAGAGTTCGCAAACCACTACAATAGTCCGGTACAAGCCGGTAGAAGAATAGTCCGGTAAAAGCCCCTCGGTAGCTCAAACAGTAAGAGCGCCTCCCTTGTAAGCAGAGGGTCCTGGGTTCAAATCCCGGCTGAGGAGCACTTTTGTCTTTCAGTTCACTACTTCTAAAAATATTTCCATCTCAAGGGCGTTTCCCCATCAAAATTCCTGGTCCTGGTTTGTCTACGTGGCTCCGACATTAGAGTTACTCTTAAAGTTACTCTTGGTTTATAAGTCACGGTACAAGTCCCTTGTACAAAGTGCCATCTATATGTCAAAAATCCTACTTCTCAGGAGTTTTTGGTTTTGGCCGGATTCCGGGCAAACTACGTGTCCTGGATGAAATGGATTCAACGTGTGTTCTTACCCCTATATCAAATCTCTAATCGACTTCAGAATATACTTTATTTCTACCAAATTTCCTGTTTTGGCCAGATTCATGACGAGCTACTGGTCCGGAAACAAATTAGAATTCAGATATGGATTATCATGTCTCTTTATTCGACTGTTTTTGACACTTGCCGACCCTCAATCTGAAGCCCCCTCCTCACCTTTAAATATAGGGCTGCAGGCAGGCCCGTATCCAGGAATTTATTTCGGGGGGGGGGGGGTGTCGGACCAAAAAAGTACAAAAAAGACATCGATCAGATTTTAAAGCCTACAAAAAACGATTAATTTTGGGGATTTCGGGGGCGGTCGAACCCCCTACCCCCCCCCCCCTGGATACGGCCTTGGCTGAAGGGCTCATCTAGGAACCTAACATATACTTTGACCCAAAGGATCCTCACACCAACTTTGATCAAAATGTCTCAACCCCTTCGAGAGTTATCGTGCTAACAGGCCGACAGACGGACGGACAAACTTTACCAAATCATACGTATCCCCAAAACAAAAATAACGAATTTGTTTGTTGAGATCCCAAAACGTTAGTGACGGGATACCTGTGACTTCGTAAAGTTTGTCCGTCCGTCTGTCTACCTGTCCGTCTGTTAGCACGATAACCTTCGGAGGGGTTGAGATATTTTGTTCAAACTTGGTAAGAAGAATCTTTGGGCCAAAGTACAGGTCAAGTTCGTAAATGGGCTCTGTGCCTCTTTATTTAGGGGTGGGGGTTTCAAATTAAGGGGCGAAAATTTAATTTTCGAAAATTAAATGAGATAGACGATTTATAGGTAAGGAGATATGCTGAATCTGAATATGAAATTTATTTTTCTCGCCGGGCAAGTAGTTCACCCGGAATCCGACTAAAACCGGAATTTTTTTTATAAAAAGTTTTATCTAAAGTTGATTAGACTTTCGACGCAGATTCGTTTTTTAGCTTTATTTTCCTACCGGACAAATAGCTCACCCGGAATCCGACCGGAACCGGAAATCCGCCAGGAGGTATTAAAACCCAAAGAGATAGTTGATACACAAGGTGAGGAGACTGAATCCAGATCTGAAACTAATTTTCTCCTCGGACAAGAAGTTTACCCGGAATCCGGTCAAACAGTTCATTCTTACTGAATTAGAGATTCGTATCGTGGGTAAGAACACTCGATGAATCCATATCTGAACTTCACTTTCTCGTCAGACAAGTAATTGCCGAAATTTGCCAAAATCTGGACTTTTGCATCTAAGGGTTCTTGGTTGGCGTCTCATTATCACCAGCTCTTTTGCTTTGCATGCAGTTCGTCTGGAATACAGCTGCAGCGAAGAATTTGGTTAAAGTAGAAGACTTTTCTATAGTCGATTAGAGATGAGATATAGGGGTAAATATGCATGCTGAATCCGTATCTGTACTTGGTTTTCTTACGTGATTAGTTATTTGGCCTTAATTTGTCAAGAAACACTAAAACGGTGCCATTTCTCGTACAAGCGGTTGATTATGGATTAATAGTCGCATGTTAAATGGGTGAAAACCGGAAATCTACAAGACACGGTTATCTGAATAAAAGAGTCTTATAAATATTCCGTTTTTGGGATCCCATCGGAGCCTTTGGTCTTGTTTTTATCGGTGCTAGTTAACAGTAGTGGCGTTTTTGATTGCCGATTAGGTCGGCGATAGCGTAGCTGTTTGACTTTTTGGCTTTTTTGACGTTCGCCGGAAGCCGATAGCCGTAGCTGTTTCTTCTAATTTCTGTTTTTGTGCTCAACGGCTATATAACGTCTATCGCCTAAATTCCTGTCCATCGCCTATCGGCCTAGGACTCACCGATAGGCGATGGATGTTGCCTCCAACGGCTATCGGCTATCGAAAACAGTAAAGAAGCACGAATCGGCAAACTTCCTTCGTCTACTGGGGAAATTTCTTCGGCGACCAAAAACGCCACTAGTGGCCAGAAAGGTGCGATATATAAGACGGAAAAATCACAAAATTACACCGTGGGAGACCTGCAACACCTTTTTACTCAACGATTATAGCTAGTTTGCACTTCTCAATCATTTAACAAGCAACAAGCATACGACCCTCTTGAAAGGAAGTTCCCAACATGTCACGCAAACACCTAAAGAACTGAGCGGAGCTTCCCGACGAATCTTTTACGAGACAAGGAATAAAGCGGATGAAACGAAAGTGCTTCCACAAAGACAGCAAGAAATCCTTTTCAACTGCGATTTCACCCCAGTAGTTTTGAAAGGCAGATAATGTATTGATATACTTGGCGATGATGGAAAGATACGACAAAAGGCACAGATGCATGTTCCTGGGAAAGACGGTACCCACCTCATCAATATAAAAAGACTTATTCATTCGAACGCAAACATTCATATTATCGTAAGCTAGTGACGTAGTACAAATCATCCGCCTGGTTAAGACAGGTAGGCTGCACAACTGAAATCCTCCCTCACCCCTCTTTTAAGTACAGGAGAAAGGGACAAGTGTACCTGCTCCAACACAGAAACCAAGGCAAGAAGTGGCGCAACAGGAACACATGAGACAATTCGGAGGACAGATCCAAAGGTTGTTTTACACTTCGAAATCTCCGCATTGCCTTTCAATTCAATTTCAACTTATTTTCAAAATTTCTTCACGGGCAAGCCGGACATTGGATATAATAACATCAGCATCTTTGTCATAATTTTGTCGTAAATAATAAACTTAAATACAATTCGAATCACTGTTAGTGATCATTTACAATTACATTTATTTCATGACTAAAAATCAAATGACTATAACAAGAAGACCAAAGGTTCCGATGGGATCCCAAAAATTCAATATTTGATCCAGACAGTTAGGTTTTGTCTTCGCCAGGTCCAGTCTTCGACAGACTCCTTCAACATTTTTACTCTTAAAATTTAGAAACAGATTAAGGCCAAATAGCTAATCGCAACAGATGGCATATTGATCAGTACAGACGAACCATCTGAGAAAACCAAGTTCAGATATATATATATGCCATATCTATCTTGACGATACTGATCGAAACTTCCTGGTTTACTTCTGCCGAATTTCCGGTTTCGGCTGAATTCCGAGCATACTACTTGCCCAGCAAAAACAAAAGATAGTTCAGAAACAAATTCAGCGTATCTCCTTATCCCTATAAAGATAATCAACTTCAAATAAAACTTTAACTTCTAAAAAAAAAATCCGATTTCAACCGGATTCCGGACGAACTATACGTCCGGTTAAACAATGATTGTCATATATAGATTCAGCGTTTTTTCTTACCCTTAAATCTATCATCTAATCTACTTCAAATACAAATTTTGCTTTTAACAAATTTTCCGGTTTTAGCCGGATTCCGGACGAACTCTTTGTCCGGCAAGAAAATGCTTTTTGCCATCGTGTTCAGCACGTTTTCTTACCCCTAAATCGAACATCTAATTAACTTCAAATACAAATTTTGTTTTTATCAAATTTTCCGGTTTGCGCCGGATTCCGGGCCAACTACTTGTCAGGCAAGAAAATGGTTTTCACCATCGTATTCAGCATGTCTTCTTACCCCTAAATCAAACATCTAATCAACTTCAAATAAAACTTTTACTTTTAACAAACTTTCCGGTTTTGGCCGGATTCCGGGCGAACTACTTGTCCGGCGAGAAAATAACTTTCATATTCGGATTCAGCGTGTCTCCTTACCCCTAAATCAACTATCTAATTATGTGTCCTTATTTTGGACAATCCTTAATTTGAAACCCCTCCCCCACCCTCAAATATAGGGCTACAGAGCCCATCTTCGAACTTGACTTGTACTTTGACCCGAAGGATCCTCCCACCAAGTTTCATCAAAATATCTCAATCCCTTCGAGAGTTATCGTGCGCACAGACGGACAGACGGACAGACGGACAGACGGACAATTTTACGATGTCATAGGTATCCGTCACTAAAGTTTTGGGATCCCAAAAACAAGAGTTACGACGAATTATGCATTTCGACGAATGACGTCACATTACACATATCAAAACTAGGAGTCAAACAATTATAAAATAAGCAAGAATTACGATGAGTTATACATTTCGACGAATGACGGTACGAAGCTTTTTTTGTATCGGTCATGAGATGCAGAAACAGGATGTAACTTAGGAATGGGCTGCGAAACCATTCGCGCAGGTCTAGGTCGAACGGGTTCGAACTCTTTGCTGGCGCACAGCCATGGCAGATCTCCCTGAGTGCAGATCAAGTTCAGAACATCTCCAGTGGTCTGGGTAACCTGCTTTAGATGCAGTTTTGTGTGAGAAAATCTGATGCTTTTGTTGTTGCTAAAATCACGGTTGCTAGAAATTGCATTATTTTTTCGCAGGTTCGTTTTCTGGCTAGAGCCTGAATAGGGTCCTTGCCAAAAGGGGCCAAAATATTGCCAGAATAAAACTCAGCTGAATTATCCGTGTAGCGCCATCTCGTACATCTCATGCATGCTGGACGAACAACATTGCTCCAAAAAACATGGAATCCTTGTTTCGGGGAAACACATACGATTCTTTGTGCCTTTACTGCTTTACCTTAAGGTTCACACAGACGTTCACACTGAGGCGATATCGGCCATCGCCGAGATTTTCGTCGCCAAAATTGGCGATTTCTGTTGCTTCGCCAGGCGATTTTCAATGTTGGGAAAATTCAACTTTAATCGGGCGACAGTACGATTTTATGCACGCAACAGCAACATGGACGACCCTTTTGATGATTCACTTTTAGAAAAATTAATTATTGCTGTTCAGTTCTACCCCATTTTGTATGAAAAGCGAGAAAAAAAAATTCTTTTTCAAATTTTTCGCGTTAAATTCTATTGCCGACGAAAATTCAGTGTGGACATCCAGGCGATAAAAATCTTCTATCGCTGCGATTGAAAAATCTCGTTCATCGCCGCGATTTGCTCTGTGTGAACCTAGGGTTACACGTATCGTCCACGCGAACGACCCCGTTCGTCTCCACCTCAAACACAGTGCCAAAGGCCCAGCGACTAAGTATCCCCGTATAATCCTTTCAGATTCAAGCCGCTCCTTAAAAGCGGAATCCAACTTTTTAATCCTGGTTAAACACCCATCTACAGGGCTTTCCACCGAGGTTAATCGACCTGACATTTTCCGTCTCCACGTACTAACCACCACTTGGGCTAATAACTCCGACCAAAATCACTGCAAACTTGGTCGAGGATAGATTCACGAGGGCTTCCGAGCAATTTCCATCCTTTAGCAGTCTAATTCATAAACTTGTGGGGTGAAGCAACTCCTGGATGCCCTAGATTAGAGGGGAAAAACCAGCTCATAAGATTAGAGACGTAGTCTTTGGCCCGGCTCCCCTAAGCTCCAAGGTGATGAATATTACCTCCTTGAAACAACTAAATCGGAATACATGCTTAAGAGGAAAGACGGACTTGTAAGTGAACTTACACAGATGGCAAGATTTTTCATTTCAAGACCTTTTCAGGTGCCAGGAGCTTTCGCATTTGAGGGGTTCATTGTATTTTGGAAGCGGCAACTTCTTGTTATCTTACGATCTACGTCACCAAGAATGATTGTTTCCTTTGGTAATGCTGTGGGTAAAGCACTAGAGTTGAGAAGTGCTGTTTCTTAGTTTGTAGTTTTCTATATTAAATTTTTTTTTTCCTGTATATGACCTTGGTTTTCCAACACAGATATATATATATATACAGTGGATGAGAGCGTGGGGTGAAGAAGTGTATTTTAAAGCGGGCCTTAAGAGAGAGCTAAAATCATATATGGGTCTGAGAGGAAATGTTCTGCCGTTGGGAATAAGGGGGAAATACCTGGGGAGGGAGCGTGCGGTAGAAGGTCTTTACTCGTGCCCTACGTATGGGACCCTGAGGAGAGTGTGGATCACTCCATGTCATATTGCCAGGATCTTAATGATCTAAGGCTGTAGTTGCTCCAGAGACAGACAGGCGACGAGGAGTGGCTAAATGGTCTACTCAGTAGTCGATCTTTTAGTACTATTAAAAACCTGGCAGCGTTCGTCCAGGTGGGACTGAGACACAGGTCTCTTTTCATTTGAAGTGTTTTTATTATGTAGTTAGTTTTCTCTGTTTTGTTTTCAGAAGTGTTGAACATGTAATTAGTATTTGTTTTGCATATCATTTTTTTGTACCAAGGCCCGTTGGGCTTTCCACGTACAATACATACATACATACATATATAGGCTTTGAGGCCGACTGAGTCGTAGGGCACTGTAGGCAGGGTGTTGTCTGCTGCCACAATTCGCAACATTTTGTCTCTCGAGTGCAGGGGCTTTCTCGAGATGATGTATGGACATTGCTACAACGCGAACATTTTGTGGGGTTAAGGCACTGGACAGCGACATGCTGATCCGTTGGTTTGCCCTTTACGGCTCAAGAGACGCCCACCATTAAGGGGAATGGCGATTTTAAACTTGTCAACACTTATTTATATTTATTTATTTATTTGTTTTTATCCCTCAAACTGAGGAGCAATATAATACATAAAAAAAAACTTCGTCGACAAACGGCTGCAAAATGGCTACAAAAACTAGTCTCAAGCTAGTTAAAACTAGTTTTCTTTGTTAAAAGTTACTTATTACAAAGTTCCTTCTCGGTTTGCCCATTTCCATGAGAAAGTCTTTCTAACTTTAAATTTGAACTGAAGAATCATTTGGGAATTTTGAATAGTAGAAAGCAAAATATTCACTACAGGCCGACAATATTGTCCGACATAACAACTTTTTGCCTTTCTTCAAAATAAAGATTCCCAGATATTTTGTGTCTTTATTTTGTATGACTGTATATTAAGTAAGCTATTACGTTTTTGCGCTTAGTGTGATGTGAGTGAATCTTCATGTGATTGTGTGCTAATTTGACTGATGTGTTGTATAAAAAATGTACTTACTCTTCAGTTTCAAAGGAATCAGACAAATAATAATAATAACAGAAAAAAGCTCGCGAGTTAGTTCTGCCACAGTCTGAACAATTTGTTCCAAATCAAATAAGTTTAGGCTATCACGTTTTGTGTCTAGGCATACAGCTCTGTGTATAGTTGGAACCTTGGTATCCTTTTGCTTAGTTTGACTACTTGAACTGAGAAATAAATAAATACATATTAAGTCAGAAAGGTTAGACGCTAAATAAAAAAAAGGGTTTAACCACCTCTTCTTGTTTATCATTTCGGTTTCCCAAATGACTGTTCAGTCCAAGTTTCATGCGTTTTAAATATTTATTATATTTTGCCTAAAGGGTCCCAGAATCATGAAAAGATTCGATCTCGTTAATACAGGCAGAACTACTGACGGAAAAATCTTGAAAGTTACTGGAATTTTCAACAACTTTGTGTGCCTAACGAGAAGAAAGTGCAATTAATTTCAAGTAATGGTCAGCATTTAAATTAAATGTGGTTTGATGGCCAATAACATGTTTGTAGCAATTGTGGGTAAACAAACAACCAGCAATCAACAATAACTAAAATTAGTAGAGAACCTGCAGGTAACGGGGGGACAAATATGAATTGCACTTACATGACAGAAGATCATGGCCTGGCCGATGGTGACAATACCATAAATATTGGCGATAGCGTTGTACTTGTCCTCCTTGGAGTTGCACATGACGTAGTACTGCTTGATGTTGACTACGGACTCTTCTTCTCGCTTCAATCGGATGATGAAGGGGTTGGGAATGATACATTCAGCAAACTGCATAACTTCTTGTTCGTAGGTAGCGGAGAACAACATCATCTGGCAGGTCTTTGGAAGCAATCTGAAAACGAAATGGCAAAAATTAACGAAGAGCACATTACACCTCATTGACTCCGACCCATGGAACTTTTTGCGCATTGTTCCGCAACTTTAGTTCCGTCGGGCCGAAACACACGCAAAACGTATTTGACACTTCATATTTATCAAAACAGAAAAGTCATTGCTCGATTTGGACTAATAGACGTGCTTCTCGGATTCAGACTTCCGAGTGCCGACCTATGTATAAGGACTAAAGTTGATCCCTCTGCGGCCCTTTTTTCTTATTGATGCTGGTTAGTTTGTTCATGTTTTTTTTTTAGTTTGTTTGTTTTGTTCTTTTTCGTTGTTTATCGTTTTGTTTTTTCTATAATACTCCGTGTATTGTGTGTTATGCTTTACGGGTAATAATACTCATTCATTCAAACATTATAAACAAATTGCTTGAGCAGAAATACCCGTAGGTGTCGAGCTCGTCGGCGTAACTGATAGAGAAACACACCATTCAAATTTGACATCCAACCATGACACGCGCAGAAGAGAGTTCAGGTGAATATTATACGTGTCAGCCAACAGAATTCATCCTTGCCACACATTGTTCCGACTGTGCCAACGGTCACTACCCCGCCCCCCTCCATTGTAGGCTACCTTAAACAGCTTATTTTCAAACCCCAAAAATCAGCAGCCAAATGTACGGAATCGATACGCTTTTCTTTCAAGGTCCGAAGCCTTTTTTTATTCATAAAGAAAAGAAGGATTTCATGTATTTCTCTTGCTTGACGACAAAGGTATCGACTGACAGGGCTGGGACATAGTTTTCTACAGAACTGAATTGTTTCAATTCAACTGAAACAACGGAAAAGTTACAATTCTTTAATTTATTAAAAAATACAACGGTCAAATCCGAGTTAGTAACTGTCGTCAATAAATACACATGTCAACACTAATTTGAAGATATCGGCAACATGTTAAAATTTGCTTCTCGCGAATCCACCCTGAGTTCCTGGGCAGCACACATTTTAGCCAAGGAGTTGCATTGCATCGTAATCATTAGCAGTTACACGTCTAGAACACCCACACCCAACACCCACGGTGAAGCCACGACTATCCGACCGCTGAGTCATCTAGTGGCGCGGTTCGAAAGCACCTGACATGGGGAGGCTGGTATCATAATTTGACTATGGATCTAACAAAAAAAAAAAAAAATCTTAGCAGGTACGTATATGGACAATGTGCAGAAAAATCAAACTAGTTTTAAACAAATAAAATAAAAATAAAATTTAAACTAAGTGAATGACTAAGTCCAAAGAAGAAAGGATGTAAACTGGATCACAAGAAACAAACGCCGTAGATTATACCAAATTCGTTATGTATGCGTTGCGTTTTATTTGTCTGGTCCGGTCTTCACCTCCCGGAACATCCGGAATCTGGGCTTCCAGACTATTCTTTACCGTCTTCTGTAAGTTGCATCTGGAATATGAACCGGTCCGAAAGTACATCAAAATAATCAGAAGAAATTCAAAAAAAAATCTCGGAAAATCTGGGAACCCGGATTCCGGAAGGTGAAGACTCACCTTAAGCTCTGCGTTGCGTCGCCGCAGTCGCGACGAAGATGTTGCGTAGCTCAGTGTGAAAGGATCACTGCGTTAATGTGAATGCGGCTAAATGGAGTGTGCCTATTTTTTTACTTTGGTATTTATTTATTTGTTATTCTTTTGTTGCTTCGGGATCACGACATATCATGTTTTTTAGTATAACAAAATTTGCGGTTTTGTTTTGGTGCACAACCTCGCAAACAGTGCTTTTGCTGTGATATTGATCGATTCTAGATTGTATGTGCCAGTAAATCTACTCTGCTACTACTGTTGTGCTACGTAAAGCATTCCAGCAATCCACAGAAGCCATTAACCTCTCGCACTCAGACCCGGTGGCTAACTGTTCAAATTTCCAATGAGAATCATCGAAGTCAACTCCGGTTTGCCCTAGTCCCGACCAGGCAAGAAATGCATTAAAGGAACAGAAAACTTGACTCAAACTTGACTCGGGGAGCTAGCTAACATATCAAGAATGTACCCTGAGTCGATATTGAGAGTAAGAAAAATTATCGTTACGACCATTGCAGTTTCCGGGCAGTTTCCGAGAATTCGACTTTTGAGCAAAAGGTTTGCAAAAGCAAAAGGTTTGTGTGCCGCGACTAGGAATCGAACCCCGGCTGTCTTGTCGGGGAGGTCGTTTCTCTGTGGTCTACATGTAAAAAGGCGAACTTTTACAGTACATGAGTGCATAATTACAGTGCATAAGGGGCAAGGGCCTGCCAGCTAGCTTTGGGAACACTAAGGAGGGGGTTCGAGTGTTACATTGGGTTGGTCATGAATAATTAATTATCGGAAGCGTTTTATTCGTAGTTCAGAAAATATAAAAGACGTAAAAGAATATTCCATTTCCCCTTGGAAACGTAAATTGTGGGTAGAACTTTCTGGAAATCGTGGTTTTGAATATCTTGCTGAAAACATAGATTTTGGTAAAGCATCGTGGTTTTTGGGGTTTCTGGAACAACCGCGATTGTGCAAGCTAACGGAAGTGGCGGTGGTGGAATCAGGAACTGGAGAGCGGTTTTAGAAGCAGATACGTTTGAGATACGCATGAGACGCGAATGAGATACGAATTAGAAATAAGCCAAGAAAAGCTGTTGTGCATTGGACTATTTTGTGACCAGCAATTTATAATACAGTAAGTCAGCTCGAACCACCGAACGAAAGACTACGATCCCAAATACGCCTTTGAAGAGTTGAACGATTCCCCCGTTCGCACGCTACCGTTATGTTCGCAAGTCGGGTTTAGCTCTCGGTCAGAGTATCGACATTGAACCGGCAACGAAAGGTCCATCGCGGGACCTCGGGAGTAAAGAGTAATAACACAAGCAATAACCTCATCGGTTCACTGGTGACGCGTTGTCTTTCGTTTGGAAGGGAATCATAGGCTAGATATAGTGTTTTGAGTGTATTTTCTTTTCTTTAGACCGGGTTAGTGAGCTAACGTAGAATGTCTGAAGATGACACATCAAATATGTCCCTTGGCACACTTTGCAAAATCGCATCTCAAGTCTCCACTTTCTCTGGGAGCGAAGACGTTTTGATATTTCTTGAGACGCTCGAAAATTTAAAATTCTGGGATAAGTCTATTCAGAGCGATGAACTTATCCGGTTGGCATTCATGAAAACGACAGGTCAGGCGGCTAATTTCCTAACCAGTCACGCGAAATTTGAGTCATTCGATGATCTGAAGAAAGCCCTTGCCAGGCAGTTTGAACACACGTCCCTTAGGGCACGGTTGGTCCACGAAACTCTTCGTCTGGAGGATGGCGAAGATCCGTTTCCGTTTTTCGAAAAATTGAAATTAAAAACTTTGAAACTTATGGGTTTGGATCAAGTTCCGTCGGCAACCGAAGGAAGCTTTGATGGCTATTCAAATCTTTTGAAAAACCTCCTCCTAGACAGCCTTTCCCCTCAACTAGGAATGCGGGTGGTCGCGAAGTGTCCCAAAGATTTTGAGGAGGCCACACAGTTTTTGATAAACGATTTTCGTGCACGTGAATTTGCTAAAGCCAAGTCGCCTCATGTGCTTTCTACTATTGCTTCCGCTTCAGTCGAAACTAGGCCTAGTATACTAGCAAATGGAGCCACACGAGATGGCAGGATCTCAGAAAACATACCAGATAAGCGTACCGACGGCACTATTTTCCGGCGTTCAAGTCGCCCAACGTTTCGCCGTCGGGAACCGTCACAAAGTAACCGACTGTCAAATGACATAAGCAGCTTCAGGGGTAGATCTCGTGACATGAGAGGGGTTCGGGAAGGTTCCTATGGGAGGTCCGAGTCCCGAAAACCTGGCGGTTCGAATAAGAATTGTTTCAACTGCAACAAAACCGGTCATTTTGCTCGGGAATGTCGCGCACCCCGTACCATGCGTTGCTATAGTTGTCAAAGAGTAGGGCATTTGGCAAGACAGTGTCGCAGTCAATCCGCCGGTCCTCGTCCCAAAGAATGTTTTAAATGTGGGAAACCGGGACATTTCTCAAGGGAATGCCATCTAGCTGAAAGCTTCAGTCGTTTAAACTTGTAAGGGGACGCGCACTTCGTCACGTTTCGGTAAATTCTGATGCGCATCCCGTCCCTTATCGTTCGACTAAAATTATGGGAGAAAATTTTATAGCTTCGTATTTTGCTAATTGCAGTGGAGTAAATTGTAAAGTTTTGCCGTATGTTAATGCTTCTGTGTGTGGTGTCTCTGTACGCGCGCTTGCCGATAGTGGCGCCTCGATATCGCTTTTAAGTTATGATATGTTTTTGCAGTTACCCGATTTAGTTAGGTCAAAGATAGTTAAAAACTATAATGATGTTAGCAGTGCTACCGGCCATTCCATGGAAATTATCGGGAGTATTTCAGAGAATGTTAATATTGACGAACATGAATACTTTGAGACGTTTTTGATAAGTGACAAATTGAAAATACCGATGATATTAGGTTATGGATTCTTGAAGAAAAATGACCTATTAATTGATGCTAAGAATGACAAATTAATCCGTAGAGGCTCTAACGGGGAAAGTCTGCGGTCTGTTTGTGAATTTTCTGACCCGTCGGCAAATCTGGTCAACCTTAAAGAACAAATGAAACCAAATTGTTGTTTTGCTCGAAGCCAGTCCTGTGGTCCACAGTCGATTCCTTGTTCCTCCGTTAGTCCTGTAGTTAATTTACCCCATCCCAGCTACCTTTGTCCACCTCCTATCAATGAAAGTGATGGTTTTAAATCAGAAATTGGGTTAGGAAAACCGGAGGTCGAATCGGCGAAATCGCCGAAACGCATACATAGGCTTCAACTTGTGTCTAGGGCTAGTGTTAATGCCAAGACCAGTAAGCGGTGCGTGTTATCTACTAGTAGGGGGCCAATAGATACGGACGGTTTATTTTTGGTTTCACCTACAAAGGAAATGAGCGAAAGATTCCCAGACTTAGTCCTACCGGAACAACTTGTAACTACTCAGGATGGCATGTTTCAGGTGTTCATAGAGAACTATTCGGATAAAACTTTGAAAATTCCCCGGTTCTACATGGCAAATGCCGAAGCTTGGGTTCCGGAAGAAAACATTTGCATGAGTATTTCCGAAACATTGAAACCCACAGAGGTTATTTCGGGTTCTGGTTCGCTGCCAAACAATGAAGTGGATGGGTTTCTTAAAATGTTCAAATTAGATCATCTTGCAAAGAACCCAGTCCGAAAGCAAAATGTTGAGAAACTTCTTATTGATAATCATGACGTGTTTGCGAAAGACGATTTTGATTTGGGCACTTGTAATATTGAGCCTTTTGTAATTGACGTTGGTAATGCTTCCCCTCAGAAAGTCCGTCCATATCGCATCCCAGTCCACCTAGAACCAGTTGCAAAGGCAGAAATAGACCGTATGTTGGCCTGTAAGGTCATAGAGCCAGCAACTTCACCGTGGCTGGCCCCTCTGCTGTTAGTAAAGAAAAAGGATGAATCTTATCGTGCCGTTACAGATTTTCGCCGACTGAATGACGTGACAGTTAGTGACGAGTTTCCTCTCCCCTATATTACTGCCATTTTAGACAAACTGCATGGTAAAAAGATTTTTTCTGTTCTCGACTGTTTATGCGGCTACTGGCAGATGACTGTCCACCCTGACAGTAGAAAATATACAGGATTTTCGGCCCCAGGCTACGAACAATATGTCTACGCGAAGCTTGCGTTTGGTCTCAAAAACGCACCCGCCGCCTATAGTAGAATTATGCATCGAATTTTAAAACATCTGTTTGATGAAGGGGTCGCCGTTTATCTCGATGACGTGATAAACGCCTCAGATGACGACGATTCACACATGATTTTGTTGACTAAGGTTTTTGCAGCTTTTCGCAAAGCTGGTTTGAAGTTGAAAGCGCGGAAATGTGATTTTTTCAAGGAAGAAGTTATTTTCTTGGGTCACCGTGTCGATAAAAATGGAATTCGTCCCGATCCTAATAAGTTAAGTGCCGTACGTGACCTCGCGTACCCGAAAGACGTCAGTGAATTGCGATCCTGCATAGGTCTATTCTCGTATTTCCGGAAATTTGTTCCCCAATTTTCTGCCATAGCGTCGCCCCTTATTAAACTTACGAAAAAGGAGGTATCTTTTGTTTTCGGTGATGAAGAAAAGAAGGCTTTTGAACAGCTTCGGTCTAAATTATTGGAAGAACCTATCCTTGGTCTTCCAGATCTTAGTCGAACAGCAAATCCGATGAAAATTTATTGCGATGCCAGCAACAAGGCGTGTGGGGGATTTTTGACACAAATTCAAAATGGGGTACAAAAGGTCTTGCAGTACACATCACGTACGTTCAATGACGCAGAGGTAAAACACGCCGCGGTTCAGAAGGAGGCCTTAGCCATTACGCACTGCATTAGGTCGTTTCGCCCTTACTTGCTTGGTAGAAAATTCATTGTTGCCTCGGATCATAAGCCTCTTCAGTGGTTGATGAAGAGCACAGGGAAGGATCTCACCGGGAAGTGGGCTAGAATGCAGATGGAACTGCAGGGGTACGATTTTGAGATTACACACATTCCGGGGGCTCAAAACGTTGTCGCGGACGCACTCAGTCGCCTTCCGACGGCTGATTCAAATCTCGAAATAATGGCCGTGGTACCAGGGGCGGACAGCCAGTTCTCTTCACAAGAACTGCGTAATTTGCAAGGGAAAGACGGGTTTTCGTCTGCGGTACGTAACTACCTTCAGCATGGTAGTGAGTTGCCCTCTCAAATCGAAAATCAAGTTTTGCGCGAAATCGAAAATTTTGTACTAGATGATGGCTTACTTTGTTACGTTTACACCCCGTATCAAAACTGCCGTAGATCGGATCTGCGGGTAGTACCGGTTTTACCCCGCTCGCTTATTCCGGAAGTTCTGTTTGATTGCCATGATTCTAAAATATCGGGTCATTTTGGGTTCCTCAAGACATATGAACGCGTGCGCAACCGTTTTTACTTCAGAAACATGTACAACGTTGTCAAACAATACGTTCAGTGTTGCCTTGACTGCTGTCAACGAAAAGGTCTGAACCATACACCAAGGGCACCTTTGGGCACCATTCCCGAATCATCGAGACCACTTGATATGGTAGGCATTGATTTATTAGGCCCCTTACCTGTGTCCAGGCAAGGATCAAAGTATATAGTCGTTATCACTGACCACTTCACGAAATACATTGTTCTTACGGCCATAGCGGATAAAACAGCAAAAGCTGTTGCCAGAGCATTTGTCGAGCATTTCATTTTAGTTTATGGAACGTGTGAACGTCTAATAAGTGACCAGGGTTCAGAATTTATAAATGCGGTATTCAAGGGCATCCTTGAACTTCTAGACATTAAGCAGCTTCGTACATCTGCTTACCATCCAATGTGTAACGGGGCGGTAGAAAGACGGAATAGGGATATTGCAAACATTTTAAGCCTTTATGTCAAAGATAGGGGACACTCTGATTGGGAGGATCAACTTCGTTATGTCCAGTTTGCTATGAATACGGCTTATCATGAATCCATCTCAGATAATCCGTTCTATGCCATGTTCCTTCGCGACGTTCGTTTTCCGACAGACACTGTCATAAACAGTAGAGTTTACTATAATTTGGACTCCGATTACAAATCAGAGATGATTACCCGACAAAGAACTGCGTACCAAATGATAAGAGAAAACTCTGACATTGCTCGGGAGAGGCAACGGTTTTATTACAACAGAAATGAGAATCAGAAACCTATAAAGGTGGGCGTTCTCGTCCTGTTGCATACTCCACCCGACGCGCGGCTAAGAAAATTGGACAAAATACGATGGTCGGGACCGTACCGGGTATCGGCAATTTTAGAGAATGGGTTAAATTTTGAAATCACACGACTATCAGACGGACGGGTGGAGGTTGTCCATTATAATCGTTTGAAGACGTACGTTCCCAGGAGTTTGTGGGAAAAAGACGTCGTCCAAGATGAACTGATCGTACCCACTGATTTTGAGGAAATTCCGCTACCCATACCCATAAATGTCCCGTTATCCCCGCCCACTACTGATCCGTTATCTCCGCCCACTATTCTTCCGTTACCCACTCTCGCAAAAGAAACGGCCGGGGGTAAACCTGAAAGTTCGCGTACCGGGAAAACAGTTACTTGGTGGGACAACACACCTTCGGCTCAGAAAGCTATTTCAGGTTGCGATCCACCAAATCTGTTTACTGAGGAAATGTATGATATCGGCACGGGTAATTTTACTGCTAGACCGGAATCGCCGGTCTTGGGTTCTGAACCGGGTGAGGATTTTCCAAAATTCCGTAAAATTCCCCTATTGACCCGCCCTTTAACATTACAACCGTATCACACCGATCAACCAAATGAACATGGGGACTGTAAACGACGTTATTCGGTGGGTTCTGAAGATATGGCTTGGGATGACCCTTACACAGAAACGCCTGTTCGGCGTCACGGTTTAGGAAGTTCTTCAAGTTTCGAGAGTGAGTCACTAGATGACGCACTAGTGAAAAGAGAGCTTTTCACACCGGCGAGAATTAGATGCTCCACGCCAACTTTTGGCGAGGAACAAATGTCAAGGCCAGGTATCACGCCATCTCGTGATTACTACGAAAATCTGGAGGGTGCTTGGTTACCGTCACTAGATCCACCTAACTATCGCCTCCAGTTCGAGAGCCCAGTTGTTCCGGATCAGCGTAGTGATCCTGTTAATATTGAGGGTCCATCCGGGGTTATTAACTTTCCCCAGTCCAGTTCACGGGTTGACGGGTCCCCTGAATTTTCCCCTGTCCGACCGGAAGAAGAATCACCTAATCAGACAGTGATCGAGACACCTCAGTCTCGGAATAGTAAAGTGCCACGATTACCAGAAGCCGGAGGGACAAGCCCTCAGGACGAAGGTTCTGGTAAAGACTCGGGTCAGTCCGGACTCGAGTTAGAACCCGGTGTTAGGGTTAATAATGAGGGTAATCGTTCTGGTAGTATGCCTGAACTGAGAGGACCGTTCGGAGAGCTTGATTCCGACCATCCAGAGTCGGAATGTCCTATTGACCTTAGTAGCCCACCACCAATTTTAATTCGTGACAGAGCTTTAAGTCATCCGACGGTGCGTTCGGAGGCTTTAAGATTACGCACACAAGCTGCACGCCGTCGCACGCTCCAAGGTGTTAGGTTTGATCTGGCAACCAGAGGGTCCAGACAAACGTCGAGAGAAACCCGCAGACCGGATAGGTTAGGGTATGATAAACTCGGAAGTCCCTACTTACCCGAAAATCATAGACAATAAATAAGAGAGTAAATTAAATTGAATTAAAATACGAATATTAGTTGTCAGTGTTTTATTACAGATGGAAGACCAAATCAACATGCTCAAACAAACATGGGAGGAAAACGAGATAGAAAAGAGAGAGGCGCAAGTAGCGCTTCAGAAGGAAAAACTCGAGCACGCACAAACAAAGCTCCAGCTTGCAAAATTAGCGGAAAATCTTAGGATCACAGAAAACAGTAAATTTCAGACGGACTTGGCCGAGGCTTTGAGAAATAAGGAACTCCGGGACGTCAAAGTTCACCTTGCAGACGTGCAAGAGCTGCTCTTTGAAACCAAGGAAAATTTTATCGAGCAATTTAACACGCTAAAAATTGTTAAAAAGGAGAATAGAGAAATAAAAACCGAGGTCGAAAGGCTAAAAGCGGAGAGAAACGAGGCAGAGATAAAATTATCGGAAGCATTGCAGTGCCCAATTTGTTTAGAAATGGTCAAAGACCCAGCGTTAGGGAAGGATTGCGGGCACTGGTTTTGTAGCGCTTGTATCACAGCGTACGAAGAAAATCATTGGCAAGCACTACTACTTCGAATGACGGACGGGGTGGCAACACCACAAGATCTGGAAGAACCAGAAAACTTACTGTGCCCTAGTTGTAGAGGCAGAATGATGGCTACGGAGATAATCTATTCAGGAAACCCATTTAGGGGAGCAGTTGAATCCATACGTACAACTGTTCTTCCACTTTTGAAATAAAAATTAAGTTAAAGACAAAAGAGCTACGGGATCTAAAGGAAAGAAGAAAAAGGCACTGGAGAAGCTAGAGGAGGCTTTAAAGTGCTGTTTGTTTTTGGGGGTAATTCAGGACCCGGCCGTTGCGGAAGACTGCGGCCGCGCCTTCTCCGGCGACTGTGGCCGGAATTACATGGCCCACAATGCTTACATTTGGCATTTTGAGAACGAGAACAAGGACTTTGAGTGTCCAGAATGCAAAAGACCAATTAATTTAATTTTTAGGGTACTAACCGTTGCGCCGTAGAGTTTGGGCTTAGGCCTAAGGCATAAAATTAGTGGGTGAGTTTCAACAGAAAGTGTAAGCGACGTTAAAAGATTAACGGGGTAAAAAGTAGAAAAAGTTAACGTTGCCGAGTGGAGGAGGATGCGTAGCTAATAAGTAGAATAATTTTTTTTTTTTTCGTTTGTTTTGTTTTGCTTTTATTTGATGGGTAAATTAATAATAAGTTAAAGAAGTAGTTGCTACGCGGTGATCTAAAAATAAAAATAAAATGGGGTAAAATCAGTAGGAATGCTTCGTAGGACTGCTATGTATGTGTTGCTTTGGAAATCGCTAGCTTAGTTATGCCTTATTTGTGTTCCTTTATTTCAGAACAGTTGAGGGAAATCGTGGCATATATAAACGATTTCAAGTCATAGCGGGATTGTATGACAGGAAGAAAAGAAGAGCGGGTATCCGCCAATTTAAATTATAAAAAAAAAAAGGGTGGCAATTTTAATTTGAATTATGAATGAATCTTTGCTCAGTCTTTATGAGTAATGCACGTCGAGTAAGCAGCAGCGTCATGAACTGTTGCTCGGTTGATTGTGCAACCCTAAATTTGGTATCGGGTAGTGACTTCATGCACTAGCAAATCTTTGAGTGAGCTCGATCACTGCTGGTCCCCTTGACAGAAACTACACGGTCCCTTATTTTGATTTATTTTGCGTACGTTATGTGGCGTAACGACAGATTGCCCAGAAATAATTAATCAGTTATAATACCCTAGACCGCATTATGATACTACAATGACTGACTGTACAAAAACCCAGTTGTGTCAAATTGAATATCTGAAATATTAAATTTGTGGGATCCCATCGAAAACTTTGGTCTTGTTGTTTGTTCCAAGCATAGCCTACTCCCCAAGTATCTTTGCCCAAGTCCCTAGTATCACTTAAAAATAGTAGAAGAAGAAGATTGTCTAATTCGTCACATTAGTAGGAAGTTCCAAATTCCTTTTATCCGTTTTAGTAGCAGCAAAATTTGTTTGATCTGGCACGGAAAATCCCAAATTCACGTATGACGTAGTCGTGTAACGTCGTGTTACGAAGCATAAACATGACGTATTTGTGTGACGTATATGGAGCATGATGAAGCGCGTATGACGTTGAAAATACCTGTAACGCTTACGAAGCCTCGTATTCAAATATTGCTATTCATGACATGACATAACATGCCGTTTGAATTTATCCCAACCACCGACGCCAATTTGTGGTTTAATTTAATTTGAACCAGATTTGTATGAACTTTGAGATTTGCTTAATTTGTTGTTCTAGTTTTTCAGTTTGAGATTGACAGGAGATAGACATTGGTTTGGATGATGTCACAGGTCAGACAGACACTGCATCAGCCAATCGTCAGAGGTCAAAGACGTAAACCTGACCTCAAAACAGCTTCACGGTAACAAGTATAGCAGTAGAGGTATACCATCCTACCCCATGTTACCAGAATTGTTTAGAAATAGTTTCTTATGCTATTTGTCTTGTTGAAGAACTAAAGCCGCTAAGTTTAAATGGATTTATTCACTAGTTGAATTTAAAAACTCGCGGTTGCGTTATCATTCGTGTATTTTAAACGACGGATGAGAAGTCGCGAGAAGTTTAAAGTGCCACGTAATTTGCGGTTTTGGCCTTTGAGACATTTAAGTCGCGAGAAGTTTAAAGAGCCATGTAATTTGCGGTTTTGGCATTTGATATATTTTAAATATCAAAGATGTTGTGTTTTAAATGCCGAAACAAGTGAACAGACAAAACGTGAAGGACTGAGATTCGGTTGAAAGAAACACGAAATTACCACACAGAGAAAACGACAGAATGTAGCCCTGTAAGCGGTTACGTTATTTTTCCAGATTTATTGCGTTTATTATTTTACAGATTTTAATTCGCAAATCGCCGAGCCAATAGAAATGAATTCAAGTATCGTCGCCCGTTTGGAAGCGGGGTGGAGCAACAGCACCGTTCACATACACTACCTCTGCTGATGGAGAACAAGAGACGAACTATCGCTACCGCTCATTGGGTCGGGAGTCAACCTGTATGTGGACGAGGAGTAGTCGGCATTGCCGGAGGTTCTTAGTGAAGAACCAAGGAGAAACGTAGCTATGAATCATTTTCTTACTTTGTCGCCAAAACACGTCTTTATGGCGTCATTGATAACGTCATTGTGGAGTCGACACCTATCGAGATACCAGTTGAAGTATCCGTCGACCTATTTATTGACACTTTCGTCACGCGCTCCCGGGTAGACTAAGCAACAACTATTTATAGACGTACTAGTGAGACTACAACTGAGCAGTTAATCGAATTTCTGCCACTACCCGAATATAGCCAAGCTGTAAGGGAGTTGAGAATGTGACTGTACCATTTTGAAACCTCGAATCATAGGTCAAACACAACACCAATCCTTAAGAGGTTACGACAACATATAATACGAACTTGTGCATGAAGCATGAGCTTCATGGGTGACATAATTATCAGAATTTCCATACAGTTATAATGGCATAGGTTAAGCCAACAATTAAAGATACCGACGTGTGCAAGACGCATGTGTAAGATAATGCGCTACTGCTTGTTCAGTGAACTTATCGAAGTGGTCATACTATTATAATGGCCAAGTACCAGTCAAATATTTTACGGTTACTCGTGGCTGAAATCTGGCGTGAAATGACAACAGATTCCAGCCAACGGCTAGTAAAGTCTTACTAGCCGGCTTTTATTGTATGCTAATGTGCTTATTTGTTGCAGGAGCTGACATCTGGGTGTATAAAGGAACGTCGTTGCAAGCTCATTCAACTACGCTAACATAGAGGTCATGGAAGATGACCGCAAGGAGAGTTCATCATCATGGCCGAGCATCAAGAGCCAATGGAGGAGAATACGAAATTAGATATTGATGATTGTAAATTTGACAGCAGCTTTGGCAAGGCGAATTTCAGAGTCGTGGTAATGTAGTTCTCGTTCCTTGCGTCGCGACCACAGCTTCCAAGTTTGCACATGGTTTCAGTAGAACTTTAAAAGGGTAAAAGTCAATTCCTTCTTTAATTCTGGGAGGTTGGTTCGAAAGCAAACTATTCCAGATAGTTGATATTTTAAAAAGTAATTATGTCGATTTTGCTATATATCTCATTTTAAATCTACTAAATTTTTAAAGTAAAATGGAATGACCAGAAGTTTGTTGATACTAATCCTTCTTTGTTGGTAGTTGTGATCGGAGAATCAAAACTTGATTTCGTCGAAATAAAAATAAACCCTACCCCGAACGAGATTTTTCGAAAGGGGGGAGGGATGTAGAATTTATTTTATTGTTTTGAATATTTGTATAAAATATTACGCTTTGCCAGGAGAGTAGACAGCTAGTAGTGCTGGAGCACCGACTTCGGGTCCATAAAACCCTGTAGTCACCGCTATGAGAACCCTCAGGCAAAGCAAGAGTTGAGGCTTTTAAGAATTAAGAATCTTATTTTCACAAAGCCGATACTGCAGCTAGGTTGACCTGTTGTAACCTAAGGTTAGACAGACTGACCGCTTGGTAGATTTAAAAATAACTGAAATCAAAATTAAGTTTAAGCAGTAGAAAGCTAAGTAGAAGATATCAAGTTTTGACGTGGTTCTGTTTTGTCGGAGACAAAACTTTTCAGGGAAGGAAGGAGTGTTACATTGGGTTGGTCATGAATAATTAATTATCGGAAGCGTTTTATTCGTAGTTCAGAAAATATAAAAGACGTAAAAGAATATTCCATTTCCCCTTGGAAACGTAAATTGTGGGTAGAACTTTCTGGAAATCGTGGTTTTGAATATCTTGCTGAAAACATAGATTTTGGTAAAGCATCGTGGTTTTTGGGGTTTCTGGAACAACCGCGATTGTGCAAGCTAACGGAAGTGGCGGTGGTGGAATCAGGAACTGGAGAGCGGTTTTAGAAGCAGATACGTTTGAGATACGCATGAGACGCGAATGAGATACGAATTAGAAATAAGCCAAGAAAAGCTGTTGTGCATTGGACTATTTTGTGACCAGCAATTTATAATACAGTAAGTCAGCTCGAACCACCGAACGAAAGACTACGATCCCAAATACGCCTTTGAAGAGTTGAACGATTCCCCCGTTCGCACGCTACCGTTATGTTCGCAAGTCGGGTTTAGCTCTCGGTCAGAGTATCGACATTGAACCGGCAACGAAAGGTCCATCGCGGGACCTCGGGAGTAAAGAGTAATAACACAAGCAATAACCTCATCGGTTCACGAGACGGTTCGAGATAACAAAGAAGGGGGGGGGCCTGTCGACAATAAGACCCTGTATATTTATCTAAGCCCCCCAGGCGATTCGATGGCCAAAAGTTGCGTAGTCAAGTTTACTGTTCCTTTAACGCTCCGATCGCTGGTCCAGGGTCGCTTGTACATACGTTAGTTATTTGTCAGTCGATTAAATAAGTGGGAGTATTTTTCTAACCATTATGCTAAAAATAACGGGACCAGATCTAACAACAAAACCAGTTGTGTCGTACTTGGCGGCACATCGACTCCCACCACCCTGTAGAAAAAATAATGCCATCGGTGCATTGTGGGGGGGGCACGGGGCTAATACCCCCCCCGAGCTCGGACGGCACAACACCTTCCGTCTTGGTACAGCATTTTGGCCCCTGAACTGTTTCAAAAAGCAAAATTCAAAGCAATACGTTACTTTAACGTGTACTTAAAGCTACTTTAAATTTACCCCAAAAAGAGTAATGAAGTTTTGAGTCTCACTTATAAACCCTGGATATGGGCCCATTACTGATCTTTAATCCCCCCCCCCCCCCCCCCAAGGTTTCCTTTAGCCTCTGGCTAAAGTTCAATCCACTAAAGGCGTTTTACCGCGATCCCGTAAATCGGCTATAGCACAAAAAGAGTATTTCCGCGATCGCTTTTGTGGCCCAAAATTCTATTTCCGAGACCAACAAGGTTTTTGTGGCTCGCACTGTGGCTTAAATCTGACTAACAACCCTCGAGGCGAGTTTTCGATACTGTGGCTCAAAATTTAGCGGGAAACCAGCGTCTAGAAAGACTGACAATTTTGCGACGAACAGAAGTCCAAGAAATAAAATGGATTTTAAAAAAAATAAAGACTTCCAGTACACAATCGAAGGGCGAAGCCTGATGTTCTATTTCATATTTTATTTCCTGGCATTTCAAATGCTGCAATAAAAAAAAGATAAAACGGCGTTTCCGAGAGTTTTAATTTGTGGGTTGAACGTGTCGTCCACACTTCTGTTTCCATGACGAACACTCCGAAAAGTGTGAGACACTAATATGACACTTTAATTGTTAAGGCTTAACTGTTAATGCTTCGTCTTCTTTACATCTATGAGATGATTATGTAAAAAGGGATACATGCCACTTTCTGCGTAGGCCTCACACGTGGCTATCTCTTTCCAGGCGGCTGAAGTAGGGGAGGGGGATGTTCTGTTGGCAGGTAACACCTTAATTTTTTTCGTTCAGATTAATGGCGCTATTCGGCCAGTTTGAACAGAAATAGACTCTACATACTTGTGAATTCGTATACTCTGGTCTTGGAGTCCTTGTGTGTCGATCATGATATCGGCTTCGTCTAAAACGAAGACTTTGAGCTTGGACAAGTCGAGACACCTCAGTTTGGTTGCCCAGTCGAACACTTTCCCTGGCGTTCCAATGATCACCTGTTCCGTCAGCTTGGAACCTCTAGAAACTGAAACAAAAGACGTTTGTAAGTACTGAAAAAGACGTTTATCGTTTACTATAGGCATTTTTCCGCGATCTCACAGAGAATTTACGAGTTGAAAAGAATGGTTCCGCGGTCGCCTGTTGTGGTTGTTTGTACTTCTGCGACCAAAAGGTTTGTTTTTTAGCTCGTATTGTGGCTCGAATTTGACAAAAACAACTGACGATGTGTTTTACAAACAGTAAATTTAGCTACTTTACCAAGCAGATGGACATAAAACTGAGGATCCTTCTAGTACAGAATGATAAGGACGTAAGCCTGAAACGTTTACCGCGGAAATTAGCAATAATGCGAGGTTGAACTTGTAGGCTGAGTGTGTGGCACACAAATTTGTTCCCACGACAAACACTTACAAATTTGTGGCACACAGATCTGATGCGGAACAACGCCTTAAAGGACTAGTCCTAATTCGGTGCCGTTCTTTTGCCCAAGAAGAATTTCAGATCCTATGTTCTTGTCATTTCGTTTTTCCTGATCACCACCCCGTTGACACTTTCGTTACACGTTATATGAGCTGTATTCAGACAGTCAATAAGGTTTACCGGGCAGATTTTTCCGTTATAACTTCCATCCGGGGAAGCCGGAAAAACCGAAGCTTTACCGATGGAAGTGATGATGGTAGTTAAGACCCTGACCAAAATTCCTTGTGCACGATCCCCATACCCTGATGATCAACGGACGTCGATCCAGTTAATTAACACACGATCAGAATTTCATGGCCGGATTTGCTTCGCTTTCATCATAAATTAAAATGTCTCAAACTTTCTGTAAGGAACTGGTGATGTTGCCAAAAGTCCTGGCAAGTATTTTAGTCCGCAAGCACCCGACTTTGATCGACTATTCGTCGTATAAGAGGGATCTTTCGAAGCGATACGGAAATTTCCAAGGGACCATCTCCGAATAGTGCAAACACATCAGGGTCGGGCGCTCACGAACCGGAATTCCTGCCCGGATTTTCGGCACCATGATCACCTCCATATTCCGTTGAGACTTTGTTTCAACTCTGTGACGAAAGTGAAGAAAATCCGGCCGGAAAATCCTTACCGTGTGTTCGCACTATAAGCTCACAAACTGCAAGTTACATTTAACACTGACAGATGGCATTCTAGGTGGAGGCAAAACTAAAACCATGTCGAAATACTCTTGATGACTATCTCTCCTTGCCGATGCACAATCTCGGCCTCTCCGGATACCTAGCGGAAGAAAGGCAGAAGTGGTATCACAGCTGCTCCCAAAGATTGCCGTGATAGTTTCACACAGGATTTGAGTCGTTGAGTTTGAGTCGTTACGGAGATGTTTACTCTTTCTTCCTGAGGATCATTGGCGTGTTTTGGACTTGGTCATATTGAGTATTTCGGAGAGACAGCTAGGTTTTCTCGGCCGGGTCCTCCCAACTTTTAAAGTCGAACAAAGATTTCCGTACAGGGACCGCGGTCCACGACCGTTCGTCGCTAATCTTCTTTCCAAACATTTTGTCATGTATTCTGTATTCTGCGTAATTACTACGTATTATGCGTAATGACTATGTAGTGCCATTAAATGTTATGTAGTGTCTAATAAGTGGTCCCCCAACAAGATAGCTTCAGGAGATTTTGTCTCTTACTGTGTAGTATAACAATAAACGAATAAATTAATGTAACCACAGAAGCTGACAGTAGCTTTTTAGAGCAATGGGATCACGACGTGCATGGTATCAAGAACATATATTCAGATGGAACCTCCGTCTCCCTATCTCATATGACCATGCGGAGTCGACTCCCCCAACCATGCCCGATGCAAACGAGCGGAGGTTACAGGGCTGCCACAAGTTTAGATGCTTGGAAATAGGGACTTAGGGACTTTTTCAAGCCGAAAAAGGGACCTATAGGGACCTAAAGGTCACTGCTACTAAACCTGGAATGCACAGTGTTAGGATCCTATTTGCGCCTTATGGTTCGAAGTTTTGATGCCTCTTTAACGAAATAGGCTATGGCTCTTAGATTTGGGCCGATGAGGAGAAAAGAGGGAACTTCCGGGTTTCCGCTCAGTTTCAATAGCTTTTTTTGTGACTAAACCAGTGAAGACAATAAGTCACTAGCCTGTATTCGAGGCGAGTGAGCAATGTTTGATGTTTGGATTTTTCACCAGAATTATTCATCTGACGAATGTGGGGGGAGTCGAAGGCGGAACCGGAAATCTTTTGACACGCTTAGAGCGGAGTGATCAGGATTAAACTTGGTGGGAAGCATAAGCAAAAGCCCTAATTACATCATTAAAAGAACTGGACCGGATTTGGGCACTGGGGCAGTCAACCACAAATCCCTGATTTTTGGATACCCTATGCCAAACGTTGGACATGCCCAGCGTTTGGCATAGCCTATGCTTAACCCTGGACACCCTATGCCAAACGCCGGATAGCTGCTGGCACCTTAACCCTGACCTACCTCACTACAGTTGAATTCTGATCGGTTGATTTTTGAGCTTCACTCAAATCATCAATATTTGATTGGGCCCCAGTATCCAGCATTTGGCATAGTGTATCCAGCGTTTGGCATAGGGTATACCAAACGCTAGATATACCCAGCGTTTGGCATAGGCTTTCCCAAAATCAGGGATTTGAGGTAGACTGCACTGGGGGGGGGGGGGGGGGTCCGGAATTCCGGTGATCCATAGTATTGGCTAGGACGACGAAACTTCGCAGGTATAGGCTATCGGTGATCCGATCAAATTAACCAGGAAATAGTCAGTTCCCCGATACGACCATCGTGGGGGGAGTGGAGAGAGGGGGAATTCTGAATCCTGAGTTATGTATAACTTTCGAAGGGGTGATCGGATCTTAAACTCGATATTTGGAAAGACCTAATGTCTCAGATATCCCGTTTCAAGTCCGGACCGGATCTGATGAATGTGGGGGGGGGGAGGGGAGAACACAAGCAAAATGACAGGTCTCGACACAGCTTCGAGCCATAATATTAGCTTCGAAATTTATCTGCACTGTAAGTGTTTAAAGCGTCAAGAAAGCAAGACAGCATTTCTTTAAGAGAAAATACACCTTTTAATGATCCTAAAAATTGTGCAGCTTCGTAGCAGAGATGTGGTCGGGTCAACGCTTGGACTGGTCAGGTCCTCCCCCCACTAGAATTCAAGGTTAGCTACCCGTGCACCTATCCGTAGCATAATACTTTAGATTGTAGAAACAGTTAAAAAATAAAGGCTGGATATCTCTGTATGTGATGGTAAATTTGAATGTGCGTTGTCTTTCTTGAGATTGCAGTCAGCCTTATTGGAGCAAATTAAAGTGACTCTGACTCTTCTTCAAAATAGGAGAAATGTAAGAATTTTGGTCAGGAAAAACTTTAAAGGGACCTGAGGTCTGATTTAGGGACCAATAGGGACCAAAAGGGACCTAAGACTGATTTAGGGACTTGCAGGGACTTTAGGGACTTTGTGGCAGCCCTGAGGTTAGGAGCTACGCGGCACATCACGTTTCATTACCTCTACAAATAGCTATATAGCTGTGAAGCCGCGTAGAAGAAACTTTCAAAATCAAAGCTGATTGGTTCTCTGGACGCGCTCCAGAGCGGGTCAGCGCGCCTCCTGCACTTATTGCTTTGCAACAGAGAAGAAGGAAGTAGACAGGTATCAACTCGAAGCTAGAGGAAGTGAAAAAAAAGAGGAAACAATCACTCTTGGTGACGTAGAAGCTGCCCACCATTCCCAATTTAGTAATATTTCCCTATATGAGTTGTTTTTTTATCCTATGTGTGGCCTTTGGGTTTTTCAATAGCCTACAGATTTATAGATGGAAAAAAAGACCGAGGTTCTATCTGAGTATTTGTTCTTGATAGTACAAGAGCGCTTGGCTTTCCCGTGGTTTTCCTCTGAGACAATAGTAAACCATGGTTGTTACGGGTGTGATTTATCACCAAACTTTTTTCTGCCTGTATAATCAAATCACTTAATTTTCGTGATTTTCACCCAAAAAAAATGCCACAAAAACAACAAAATTCTCCAGGTATTTCCGTGCCGCTTCGTTGCGACTTTTTAGCTGATTTTTTTTTAAGAATGGGTGATTTATTTTTGTCTGAGTGGCGACCCTGTAGTAAACGTCAATACTGAAGATACAGTCATGCTGGCGCGAACCGTTAGGCTCCTGCAAGTTTCTGAAGGGTTGCTTTCAATAATTTCTGGCCCTACTAGCTACAAGCTTACAGCCAAGTGTTTAAGCTTCTTTTCGGGCAAAAGCAATGAGTTTTCTTTGTCCTTCACCAACCTTATTTTAAGCCTACTTTTGAATATTCGTTTGCTTCTATCAGGATACTTCGGACGGTCAGGCAACGTCAAAACAAAGTAGTCACTTGGTCCAACTCACTGTCAGAAGTTTCATGACAGGTAACACAATAATGCACGGTTTCAATAGACAAAACTTAGTATATAATATGTACTTTTCCAAACGTTACGCATAAAGGTTATTCATACAAGAAGAGCGAAACATCGCTGAAAAAACATCTGCTGGCTTTTTTGTTTTGTCACCACGATATCGGAAAAGTCAGCAGATGCTTTTCCTGCAGCTTTTTCGGTTCGTCCTGTCAATGCTTGTTAGTCATAACGTTTCCAAAACCATAACAGATAACACCTCAAGTCTGCTGAAATTGCGCATCCTTGTTTTACCCGTTATGAAATTTCTGACGCTGAAACATTTACGATGAAAAGTCTTTTCGAGAAGCTCAGTAGAAGCTAATGGTAAAGCCAGAAGCAAATATTATCGTTATTATCATTGTAAGTCAAATGTACAAACCTTCTTCTCCCCTTACTGCAAACCTAATCCTCATTTCTGTGCTAAATTGTGCAATTTTCTTGACAACTTCTCCAATCTGTAGGGCTAGTTCCAAAGTCGGAGAGAGGCACAGTACTTGAGGATATCTCTGGGAGGTATCCACTCGGCTCAGCATTGCAATGACGAAGGCTGCGGTTTTCCCTGTACCAGACTGCGACTGTGCGATCATGTTCTGGGGGCTGAAACGAAGGGGAGTGAGCTTAAAAGGTATTTCCTACGAACGCGATACCGAAGCCTTTCCCAGCAATAATCCATCACGTAACAACAACGATAGTAACACGCTATTACATGTTATTAAATCAATTTCTATACACACAACCTCTCCACCAAAAGAATTTCTTCAAAAGAATAAAAATTTGTCTTTCTATAAAATCTATACTCTCCATCATTTTTGTAATCCATTTCTTATCCCTCCCTTCCCCCTACCCCAAATTCTCCTTCCTCTTCACTTCACAGGTCAGTAATCAGTGTATTCCTAATAGATAGGATAGCCTACACTTATGAAGTGAAGAATCTCGAAAACGAGAATGGGTGGAAATACTACTGAATTAGAATGATTAACTACCAGAGTAAAACGTGTTTTATTTTTATTTTGAGTGCGCAGAGGCTGCCACCCTAACCGGTCTTTCTCTCTCGGGAACGTAACTAGAGGGCAGGATACTGCCGTTAAGAGGATACAGACGACACAATTTTATAGCTTAAATTAACCTTGGAACTGCTACATTCAACTCTCTCTATCCACTTCACAAAGCCAACGATTGTATTAAAGAAGGCTGGGCTACTTACGGGTCAGCTAACAGAGTAGGGAGGGCTGTTTCCTGGATTTTCGACGGAGCATTGAATCCCATAGCATACACTCCTTTCAAAATCTCTGGCTTCCTAGAAAAACACAAAATCTGCATAAACGAACTATTCGATGAGCAAACTGTCATCAATTGTTACTGATTATACGAAAGCATTCTTCATGCCACAATGCTTCGAAGAAATATAGTAAACAAAGCGTATGCTATCGGAGTTCGTCTAGCACGTTTCACTATCCCCTGCTTGGTAGCCTTTTTGCCGGGAGTGCACCCCGTGGTTGGCGGTGGCCAAAGTTATCCGATGCTTCTCTTGCTTTTTCCTAGGTTTAAGAGGGACGGCGGACTTCCTGTTAACGGCTGGCTGTCTTTGTCTGTAGCCAATGCCACAGAACCTTATCACTACTTCGGTCACTGCTAACCATCATACAGGAACCCAAATTCTCAGCCACTGGCGGACAGGGTTCGAATCTGGAAGGGGCGCTGGGTGGTAAAAGAAGCGCAGTCTATTCTGTCAAAGCTGAAAATTAGGCCGGACTGTCCAATTAAAGATTAAAAATACCTGAAATCGGTAAAATGACCAAATACAACATTGTTTGTTACAGATGATCCTTAACGGTCATCGTAGGCATCTTTAAAGGGTATCTACCAGACACTGGCAAAACTCAGTTTCTGGGCTCAATGGAGAGGGGCTGCGCGAAGTGCTGCGCCAAGGGATTCTATATTCCCAGTCTGTTTGTGCATAAACCGGTTTGCGAAGAGGAGACGCTCTTCCGTGTAAAGCTCGCTAGCTCGTGAAATTGGAAAATTCAATTCATTTGGAAATCAGATGTGACAGATTACTGGGGTTTGGTTGATGGTGGATACGAAAAAGTCGGGTTGCCTAAGTACACTGTGTATAACTGGAAAAGAAAAACTGGACGGACCAATTGTAGAAATTCGAGTGCATTCGTTATATTGAGAGTTTGGAATCCAAATCCATTTTGACGACCAGAAGATTTGGATTCACCAAACAAGCAAATCCTAGATCCGAATATGGATATCGCCCACGTCAGCAGCAGGGCAGTCACACCTCAACAAGCAGTAAGAACGTAGGTGCCGACTTATGATTGCACATTCTTGCCCTAATTGGCAGGCTATGCAAACAAAAAAGTGTACTTACAAATGCAACGCCTCGAACGACTTGACAGAAAACAATGGAGAGTTTGGGTCTTTCCTTTGAATTTCAATATCATTCTTGTTGGCTACAAGACCAGTCCTAATTATTTTCTGCAATAGGGCTTTTTCAGCAACAGTGATCTTCTCCGATTCCTCCTCACCCTCACCAGATGGAACTGATGCTGTTCCATTTGTTATTGCAATCTCATCAACCTGAAAATGAAGTGCGATCATCCATTCTAACATTGCATGGAACAAGCGGTCAAATGATAACTTGCTTACTTGTCTGGCAGCTTTTTTTCATGACATACAAAGCCCATCCCACTGTTAAGATCCATCACTAGTAAAAGAGGGACTGCAGCACTGTCTTTTTGGTCGTCATCAGTTCAGGCTCCTTTAGGGGAAGGCTTCAAGCATCTTCACTGACTTATCAAAACAAAACTTTAGCCAGGAAACAGAAATAGTAATAGTTCTATTGGTTGATAGTCGCACAACTTAAGCAGTGTCAAGAGTCTCTGCCTTGACTTGTTGAGGTTTGTGCTGTAACCAAGAACAAATAACGAGACAGAACTGCTGTCTCCCTATCTCGGTCATAAAACCTGCTGAGTTGAGTAAAATACGACCGACTCCCGATGCAAACGAGCGGGTTCGCGCCACATCACGTTTCGCTACCTCTACAAATAGCTAGATTGCCGGTAAGTTGCTAAAGAGGAAATCTAGAAGTTCTATGATTGGTTCTATGGACGCGCTCCAGACCGGATCAGTGCGCGCAGTATGCCTCCTGCTCGCCTCTTTCGATATTTCTTGTGCGACAGGCAGCGGTGAAGACGGAAGAGGAGTAAACGGGTATCAACGTCAGCTCAAAACTAGAGTAAATACCTCCAGGTCCGCTCAGATTTTTCGGGGTTTTCATAGTCGCTGCATGCGACTAAAGACAGAAGTTCTTACTGATTATTTGTTCTTGCTATAACCCTGTAAGACAAGCCAAAGTCCACCCAGCTTCAAATTAAAAGCATATTACTGTTGAAAGATATTATAAAGAATATTAATTGAAAACCTTTTTTGTGCTTTCCAAACCAGGTATACCACTATCAAGTGCAAGACTGTACTTTTTTTTTCTGCCTCTAACACAAAATCAAATTGCAGAGTTTCGGTTTGTTCGCCTACCCCACATCATAGTGATAAAATATCACAGAATCAGCAGACAGCAAAGTAATCCACACTGCAAACCATTTTTGTGACAGCCTGCCTAGCCATACTGACAGAACAAACAATAAAACACTTCTGATGTGAAAGAACGAGTGCCTAATTAGAGTGATTTAGTTCTTGATCAGAAAATAAAGAGAGCCACATTCAGTTTAGAACAAAGTTTTATTCTGTATGTGTTTTAGAAGGCTTCAAAATTTTCCAAAAAAATAAAGTCTACCATCTAATGTTCAGTTTTTGAATCTTTGAGTCATAAATGACCAATACGATACAAGACTCTTTTTTTACAGTAGCCTATGAATCTGGAGCCTTCTAAAACATGTTCCAACATCAATTTTGTTACAAAGTCTGCTTAATTAATCAGGAAACAGTCTGATTGACAATTTCCAGTATTAAAAAGTTTATAATCATCCCCAAACCATCACCAAACAGTCAGAATTCAGTCCAATTGAAAATCCTATAGCCTAGATTCCAATGCTAGGTGATGCTAGGTGATTGGTGGTGGGGCTACATTCTGGCTACATTTCTGGATGAGGGTGAGAAATACCTGCTTATGATACCTTATGACCAATCTCTTTATTAGGTATCGAGAACTGACACATATCTGAAATCAGAAATCAGAGCCATCACGATGACCAGCCGATCAGTCAGGGGCAATCAGGGGTTGGTTGTGGTACAGGAGGGGTACCTGACCTCGTTTTACACAACCTCGACTGCGGCCCGCTAGAATGTTGAAATGAAAGATAGAAGTTATCCTGGCAATCAAAAGGCAAAATATCACTTTCTTCAAAGTCATGTGTCCAAGACTATACCAAATTCTGTACCTTTTGTCCATTTATTAGCTGTTTTAAAAGCTGTTTTCTGCCTGTTGACCTTGCTAACTCTTCGTTTTTCGTCATTTTTACGTAAATCGAGGTCAGGTTGAATGAAGCAATCTTGTTTGAAAATAAAAATATGTTTAACTAGAAGTATTGAAGCAATATTTATGTAGCCAATATTTAAACCATTCAATTAGCTTCAATCTAGTGTTTTTGGCATATTTCTTGGTTCCTTTTTAAGCCAGATGGATTATTCTGAAGGAAAGCCTTCTCTGGAAATTTGAAATCTTGTCTGAGGCTGGATACCCCTCCTGCACTGTCAGAAGTTTCATAACAGATAGCGCATAACACTTTCAAGAATAACACATTTTCACTTGGAAAATAAGAGTTATGACCAATTAAGTTAATATTATTTCGTGCCTAGATCTCCAACAACACCGTCAATTGTTAAAAATACTAACGGGAACGAAAGAAACATAACAGATAACATCCCAAAGTGTTATCTGTTGAAACCAGGCATCCTTCTGTTGTCGTTATGTCAGCGTTATGTAACTTCTGACAGTGTAGTATTTTTACCAATTGAAGTTGTTGTTGGAGATCTAGGCACGAAATACTGTAAACTTAATTGGTCATAACACTTTATTTCTAATTGAAAGGTGTTATTCTTGAAAGTGTTATGCGCGATCTGTTACGAAACTTCTGACAGTGTGTAGCCCAGACCAAGTCACACAGTAAAATTACTTGAGAAATACCTGTTTAATTAACTGCTTTTCTTGTAGATCTGCCGCTTCGCCCCAATCCTCGCTCATCGTTATACGACCGCTATAACACTGAAATTTAAAAACGCAGTTGATTGTTTCCAATATCACGTGGTTTGAGTAGTTCAAATTTACCGCCTGCGCGCTTCAGCGTTGCCACATCGTTGTTGTAAAAAAAATAAGCCGCGGCTTTCACAATGTTTCACAAGTTTCGTTTTTGCCATTTTGAGCGGCTTTGAGCCTGAAGAGGACCCTTGCCATGAAGTGCCGAAATAGTGCCAATATAGCTCCAATAAATTTCAGCTGACTTATCCGTTTTGCACTATCAAATATAAGCCGCGGCCTTTGAAAAATACACCAAAAATACCCCAGGAAAATCTCCACCTCCCCAAAACTCAATGGCAAAATTTGTGGGGTAGGGTAACACAGAACCCCAATCAATATTTGGCATTGGTAGCGACGATTGAAAAGACGTAAAAACAGTCAGTTTTCAGAAAAAAGGTCGGTTTTTCGTAAGGATAGTATATGTTTAACTTCAAGCCAAACAGTACGCTAGTTAAAAAGAAAAACAGCCATGTTCTACGCCACACGCCAGTTGGAAAAATATTTACGCCAGTCTATGGCAAAATCCGAAAGTGTGAAAAATCCACCAATCTGTCAATACTGGCGCGCTTTTTGACAGATTCCGTACGAAACCCTAAAAAAGCACAATCAAAGAGCCGCTTTCGGGATGCTTTGTATTTTGTCTCAGTAGCCTACTCTTTATGACTATGTCAAAAACACGCCTGTGATCCTCAAGAAGAACGAGAAAACGTTTCACTAGTGACTCAAACAATAGTTCAAAGCCTGTTTCAACCAATCACGGCGATCGTTGGGCACAGCTGTGGTGCCGCTTCCGGCTCTTCCGCTAGGTACCCGGCGATTTGCATCGTCAAGGAGAGTTAGTCATCAAGAGTATTGTCTCGGTCTTGTCTTTTTAACTGCCTTGTCAACTGCAGAGTGCAGACAAATATTAGCATATATACAAAACGCCATAAAAAAAATTGAGCAAAAACAGGACCAAGGCTCAGCCGTGATTGGGTGATTCTCGCCTTTTTTTTGTCTTTCCAGTGAGTCAATGCTCGCTTTCTCCCGAGTACAAACGGTCGGGGAAATCTCTGAAAATCATCGAAAGAGTCCTTGTCAAATTCGGTAGGGAGGGAGTCGATTGAATGAGTCGCGGGTGTTGTTGGTTTTTGAAAAATCGATGTTTGGGATGAACAAAAGAATTTGTGAGATCGATATTGAGTTTAGTTGTTGGATTTTTGAAAAAAAAAAATCAGTTTTGCTGCAGTCAGGACTTTTTAAAGTTCAAGTGAAAAGGCAGCTTGTTTTTTCTGATATTAGGGCGATTCTGGCGATTTCTTGGATTCGCTTTCCGAAAAGCAAAGCGAGAATTCGCCGAGCGCAAGAACAAGCAAAAAGTCGTTGCGCCTTTACAACTTCTCGCTGACTTGCCGA
The DNA here is from genome assembly GCA_023053555.1 of Branchinecta lindahli. Classification (NCBI taxonomy): domain Eukaryota; kingdom Metazoa; phylum Arthropoda; class Branchiopoda; order Anostraca; family Branchinectidae; genus Branchinecta; species Branchinecta lindahli. The sequence continues at coordinate 32,721,619 of JAKZAO010000009.1, read as the reverse complement.
AACCACTTTCCACTCGCGAAGTGGATTCGCTTTCCAAGTACTCGCGGAAACTAGCGGAGCGCCAGAACAGCTCTGGAAAGCGAAGCGGCTTTTAGCCGAAGTCGCAAGAACAGCCGGCGCATAAGCTCGCGGAGCTTTCCAGACCGCCAGAATCGCCCTATTTGTATCCATTGGAGTATTTTGGCCCATCTAAGGGACTTTAGGCGTATTCTCGCCGTTCCCCGAGGACTCCTCGGGGAATCGAAGGGAACGGCGAGAATAGAGGGACTCACTCCATGCGGACTCCGCCTACAGAAAACAGCGAGAACACGGGGAATGCTTCTTAAACGGATTTTGTTCTTAAAATAAATATGCAGTTGACAAAATTAGTCTGGCTCCACTTTATTATTGGTTTTGTTTATTCTGAATATTTTTAATTAATTTTACATTGCACCAACACCAACGAAAATTGATTCCCCTCCGAATCTGAAAGGGAGTCCTCTCTGATGATGGTGATGATAATCGGAGCATTCCCCGTCCGTGGGGACTCGCGAGAACACGGGGAGTGAGTCCCCGGGACAAACAAAAACGCGGGGACTCCTCAAGTGGAGTCCTCGGGGAACGGCGAGAATACGCCTTTTGTAATTTCCACCCCTGGGCTCCGGCAATAACGTTCAGAATGTGCGCTGCTTGCACGACAATCCAAATTCACCTAGACACGGAGAATTTGGATTTCAACAAACGTCTGGATTTCCATGGTTAAAGAAGCGAAGCTCGTAAAAGTCACGGCTGAATTGAAAGTAGGCAAATTAAAGAAAGATATGGAACGAAAGGAATCTGCAATTTTTAGCTTATTTTTCGGCAATGGCTTACCTTTTAATTAGCTAAATAGTCAAGCATAGAGGTACACACACAGATGTACCACAAATCCGAAACAAAGGTTCATTCGATGAAATTGATTATCTCTGGATAGCGGACAAACGGAGTAATGCATTTTTTATTGGCTTGTGAACTCCGGTTTAACTAGTGTAATTGAAAAGCCAACTTATTTTTGTATCATTTAACTGAATTCACTGCATTATTTGGGTTGTCTCAAGGGATCTTTTTTCTTTTTCACTATTTACTCTAGAATGACTTTCAGAATATCCACGACCGTCCTCAAAACAGAAAATTCTACTATGACGTGGAAAATTTGAATCTCAATCAAAACGTGGCTTTTCGGTGGCCCGTGATCATATTGCGGAAGGTAGCTCACCGCGTGAATAGTTCTTTTTCGCAAATCGTTTTCGTCAAGCATACAACACAGGTACAAACGCATACAGGTACCACGAATCCGACAGGGAAATTCCACTAATTGAAAATCGATTATGCGTGAAAAGCGGAGCAACGAAGTAATGCATTTTGATCGGGTCTTCACGCCACTTTAAGTGAATAAGTGATGAGTAACTAGATTGTCCCATCTCAGCCATTTTGAGTTAAATTTTAATATTAAGTGTAACAAGTGCAAATAAAGATGAAGGCTACTCATAATCGGAATCAGTGTTGCCGAAAAATAATCGAATTTCGCATACCTGAATAACATCGGTAATTTTTCCTATAAAAATGGAATTCGCCAAGAATAATTGGTACCTAAAATATTATTTGCTGTGATTAAATAATGCTTTGTTGTTCCAATTATTTTTATCAAGAGTGATAAAATAATGTGATTAAATAATGCTTTGTTGTTCCAATTATTTTTATCAAGAGGATTCTATTTTCGTATTTCAATTATTATGTCGGTTTTATTTCATTTATTAGCTTACGCATTTTGAGCCTTTTCTGTTTTGACCCCTCTTACTTGAATTTTTGAGGCTAGGATCTCATCATCAGGAAATTCATAACCGAGATGATAGGGAGGGGAATTTATCATGGGATTATTCTTTCAACGAAAAGGGATTCTTAGGGATTTATTCCTCAGATTTCGGATTTTAGAAAATCACAAGTGGAAATATTGTTTCTTCTGCATCATCAAAGTTCACGTGAGTATGTTATGAAAAGAAACTAGATTGGAGTTTTACTGTCGCTTGAATATCTGTTCTAATCGCAGCGAAGGTAGCGTGCAGGAAGCTCAGTGATGAGATTTAACAACTTTGATACGTAGTCATCCTCTGGAGGATTCTTATGATGGCAGGTACTGATGCTTGTTTGGTTGGTTTCCCAGGGTAAGGGTAGGGCTCAAGCTGTTGTAGAGGAAGATAAAAATTAATTTTCTTCTTTAATTCTGTTCCGAAGAATTTTCATTCCCACACAGACAGCATCTCCTAGTCATTCACAGTCACAAATCCGCAGATTTTGAGAGTGGTCTCCAACGTCTCTCCAGTAAGGGTATGGTACCCTCTTAAATAATCTGTAAAACTGAGAATCTGAAAAGTAAATTTGTTTAGAAACATTTATACACCATGACCTTGCTGCAGGGCATGATCGGAATGATGCCCTAACTTATAAGCTCTGGTGCATATGTTGGGGCTTGCCCCTATGATGCAGTATCATGCTCAAATATCTTGGATTTGTTTGTGACTGGTGTTATCTCATCTCAGTTGCCTGACTGTGGTTATGATATGTCCCAAAAAATGTAGTATTGAAGCTAATATATCAACCAGAAATAGTAGTAGGGCAGTAGTAGGGTGACACAGTTTTGGAGAAAGCTTGAAACCAGGGGAATCTCCTACTCAAGATAAGAAGAGTCCTGTAGTAAGTAAGAGATTGAGAGATGATTAGTCAGTTGGGCACCAAATCTCTGAAAAGTCTGGTGCCACCAGACTTTTCAGAGATTTCTCCTGCTCAGGGCCAGGGGATTCTCCACTAGGTGAAAACAGATTCCCCTGGGTAGGGGATTTGAAGCTTGATGGAAATGAGAACTGATATGAATTTTTTTTTTTGGTTATTTCAGTTCTAGAGACACTAGGAAACCATAGGCTATCCCTTAGCACCCCCTCCTCACACATCAGCCTATCTCTAGAAATTCTATAAAATAGGACAGAAAACAGGAAAGTTGCATTTTAGGGCTTACCTGGCATCCCAGAGAGTTTTTTGATGCCAGTGTGCATGACTGCCTTTATAGTGAAACTTCAGAAGGCTATTCCTTACCTTTTCACTTCTTCCTTCCTTTCTTTTGTACTTCCAACTTGTCCAAGTGCTTTCCCCTGGTGTGGAGAAAATACCAAGGAAATACCAAATACCAAGAAACGAAGGAATAAGTTAAAAGGTAAGGAATAGCCTTCTGAATTTTCACTATAAAGGCAGTAATGCGCACTGGCATCAAGAAACTCTCTGGGATGCCTGGTAACCCCAAAAATTGCAACTTTTCTGGCCTATTTATATGATTTCTGGGGGGAGGGGGAGTTGTCTGATATAGTTTCCTAGTGTCTCTAGAACTGAAATAACCAAAGAATTTTTTTCCAGCAGTTCTCATTTCCGTCAAGATCAAAATCCCCTGCACAGGGGAATCTGTTTTCACCTCAGTAGGAGATTCCCCTGAGCAGGAGAAATCTCCAAAAAGTCTGGTGCCCTACTGTTGGTGCACAGAGATGGGGATTTGGAAGATTTTATCTTTGTACATAACAGTTTAAGTACTTTAAATAAAGCCTAGGCTACAGAAGGGGTATCAAACCTTGAACTTACATAACTTCGAACTTGACCTAAAAATATTACAAGCAAACTTCTGTGCAGTCCTAAATTTATCCTATGTCATTCAGGGTGTATTTCTTCACAGTTCAGACCTTGTTAGGAGTGCATGGATCTTTCCTTAACCTTTTTAGGCCAAGTTTGAGGCTGTTAAAGATAGAGGTTGGATACCGCTTCTGTAGCTGGTTATTCCAGTTCCAATCTTCTTGGGGAAATATACAGTGTCAGCTGTCTCAGAAGTGTGAAAAAAATCTGATATTTGGAGCAGGGAGTTTATTAGCAATGTCAGCAAAGATAGGTTTACGAATGCAAATAGATTGGGAATTGGAACTGCAGAGAATGATATGATTTGCTCATTGTTTTACAATTTTTTGGACAGGAGAAGTTCAAGTTCAAGATACCGCTCCTGTAGCTGGTTATTCCAGTTCCCAGTCTTCTTGGGGGAATATAGTGTCAACAGTCTCAGAAGCATGAAAAAATCTAATATTTGGAGCGGGGTTGTTTATTAGCAAAGTCAACAAAGTCAAATAGATTGGGAATTGAAACTGCTGAGAAAAACGTGATTTACTCATAGTTGTACAATTTTTGAACAGAAGAAATAAGAAGCCTAGGATACAAAAATTGAGACCCCCCCCCCCATGTAGAAGATCACAGAGGCTTTCCATCATGTTTTCCAACTACAGGAGGGGTATCCAGCCTCCGACAAGATTTCAAATTTCCAGTGAAGTCTTTCCTTCAGAATAATCCATCTGGTTTAAAAGGGAACCAACAAATATGACAAAAATACCAGACTGAAGCTAACTGAATGGTTTACATATTGGATAAATAAGTATTCCTTAAATGTTTCTAGTTAAACATATTTTTCTTTTCAAACAAGATTACTTCATTCTAACCTTACCTCGATTGACTTAAAAATGATGAAAAAGGAAGAATTAGCAAAGTCAATAGCCAGAAAACAGCTTTTTAAAACAGTTATAAAATGTTGGACACATGACTTTGAAAAAGTCACATATTTTGCCTCTTGACTGTCAGGACAGCTTGTACATTTCATTTTAACATTTTCGTGGCAAAAATCAAGGTAGTGTAAAAACGAGGTTAGGTACTCCCCCTGTACTTGAAAAATTCTCAAGTTCTGCAGTTAGTGCTGACATCTGTCAGGGGAGATTTCCTTTTTCAGACTTCATTATGAAGTATACAGAAATATAAAATTGTGTTTGATTGAAGTTGGCTACACTGATTTGGACACTACACTTCCTTTGGACTGAACATAACTCTTGGAAACCGACACTGATTTTGTTAGTATTATCAGCAGTTTTTGGCACTGTCAACAGCAACTCAAGTTTGTAAGTTGTGTTGGTGCATATCTGGAATCAGGAATGCATGCCAAAACTGTGTGACCCTGTGTCAATTTGATCGAATGTATACACCTGGACTGTCTTTCTGAGAATCACTGAGATTCCTCTCCCAGGAGAAATAAGTGCTAGGTTTTGTTTTTGTTTTTTTCCTTGTTTTGGTAGTAAAATCTGGGATTGGATTTTATTTTATCCCGGATACTGTAACACAATTGGCACTTGTTGGTTTACCAGGTGACATCGGACATTCCAGAAAAGCTCTGAGGGGGAGGGGGCTCTATGTGAAGATTCATGTACGAGTTCATATGGCACCTGTTTCAGTTTAACATCTAGCATGTTAAAATTCTTGGAAACGCTCAACTGGAGAAACACAATTTTGGGACAGTCCTCCTAATCCCCCCACCATGGCTGGATCTGACTCAGACCCACGAGTCAAACATGTAAGGCATCTACTCCTACCACCCATCAAGTTTTACTTGAATCTGCCTTTTTCCTGGAATAAGTTTCATTCAAGTTCTTCGGTACCTGTGCATGTTAAAAAACATCTGCCACTATTCCACTTTCTCATTGTGGTGGGATTAAGTTCTGATGTATATACATAAAATCTTAGGCATTTGCTCCTACCATCCATCGATCATCAAGTTGCACTCGAATCATATCATCAGTTAGGAACTAACCTGGGTCACTAGGTTTCAGATTCCCCCTCCTCTCCACCCCACACCCACAGATGATCGCATCTGGGATCTCCTTAAGCATAGCAGAAGCATAGGGTAGGATCCTTTATAGGTGTGCCAGGTTTCAGATTGAATGAGAATCCAGCCTAGTGACAAAGATCTAAATCAGCATTTTTTCCAGCAAACGGAAACGAAATTCAGTGGTGCTTCTCGCAAGTGAAAGGATCTTTGGATGATGAAATTACTGAAGGTTTGTATTATATTGTTCACTCCACAACAGTTTCCTTTGTTGTTATAGTTTAGTTTTCAAATAATCTTCAGACATTCATGCTTTCAGAGGCGTCACTACGGGGGGGAGGGTGGACGCCCCCCCCCCCCCCCAATGTTGTCGGCCAGTCAGTAAAAATAGCCGAATCGGCGCGAAGCTCAGCGATTTTTAATAAACACAGTCGAATTTTTTCTTAGAAATAGTTGTTTTTTCTTAAACCAATCGTTTTTCTTAAAAACAAGTCGGTTTATCGTAATAATGGTCGATTTTTTCTTTAAAATAGTCGTTTTTTCTTGAAATCAACCGGTTTTTCATCAATTGTCGTTTTTTCTCAATAATAGTCGTTTTTATCCGCAAAAACAGTCAGTAAAAATTACCAGCCGATCCGTAAATACCTTGTCCCCCCCCCCCCCCAAACATTTTGGCTAGTAACGCCGCTGCATGCTTTTGTTGTTGTTTTGCTTGGCAACGTCTCTGCCTGTAGTATATATTCTATTTGTTAGCTTCAAAGTAACAAGATATTGAAAAGTGATATATTTGGTATCATACAAGACTTTTTAGCCAGGTGAAAGCTCTGGCCCTAAAAGCTAATTCCAGAACTGTCTTAGATGTCCCAGTAAATGTGACTCTTGAACAGCCCCTTAATGAAGGTTTATCTTGCACCTTGCACCTAACTGAGGAACACTGATCTCAGTATTTTTGTTTCAAATCAACACAAAACTTTCTTGGTCTTAGCCAGACTTTAAAAGGCTTGCATAATAGCTCTTCATTTAAAGGAAGGCGAGTATCGAGTCATTTGTACACCTCGTCCATTTCTCTTACAATTATTAAAAGGAAATTATGGGGATCCACCCCTCTCCTTATAGGTGTCGATGTTGATATAGAATTAACTCTAGCCTAACTTTAAAATCTAGGCAACATTTGTTTGTTTAACATTTGCTGTGTGGAGAGTAACGGAAATCAAAATAAAGATGTGGTAGCTCAAACTGAAATTTTAATAGTAACGATTGGGTATCTATTTTAGCTGATATTATCTCTTGTGTTGAATTCAACCACGATGGCGAGCTACTGGCAACCGGCGACAAGGGTGGGAGAGTAGTGATATTCCAGAGGGACCAGACGGTAAGTGAAGCCTGTAGCGATTACTGCAAGCAATGTGTGAGTGTGTGAAAATCCGGAACTTCACTGAAGCCTAGAATGTTAAGCCAGGCATAACTGGTTTCTCTGATTTACTTATCAGTTCATTTCCCTCGCATTATTTTGATCCTTATAATCTAAGAGGGATGTCATCACTGATTTCGGTTGCTGTAGAAGCATTGAAGTTTGACATGACTGAATTGTAGTTTTTCAAAAGCAGGTTTTTCGATCGTCTTCTGGCTATCCGCTCTTTGTGTATACATTGTAAGTTTGTAAGCAAACTTCTACTCTACCGTGTTTTGATCCACCAACCCTTGTCAGCGACTCCGTTAGGCGAGATATGACGTAGGAAATGTTTTCGTAATCTTAGGCAATACCCGAGGGGTTGCCCACTCAGTTTTTGGGTGCACAGCAGGTGCCCGGTGCCGACCGGTGCCGGCTCGTGGGCATTTTGATCGTGGGCATTTTGATCGTGGGCATTCTGGCGTGGGCATTGTGAGAGTGGGCAAAAAGATCGTGGTGATTTTGGGAACCACCCTTCGCCAGGCTAATCATTTGAGAAAACCAAGTTCAGATATACCTGTATAAGCCATATAATTTGCCATGGCCCTTGTGGCTTTTTAGCGCAAATAAATCTATCTATCTATCTATTTATTTTGACGATACTGATCGAAACTTCCTGCTCGGCCAAACTTCCGGTTTCGGCCAAATTCTGAGCGAACTACTTGTCCAGCCAAAAAAAATAATTCAGAAACGAATTCAGTGTATCTCCTTATCCCTATAAAGAACATCTAATCAACTTCAAATAAAACTAAACAAATCCGATTTCAACCGGATTCTGGACGAACTATATATCCGGGTAAAGATTGATTGTCATATACAGATTCAGCGTCTCTTCTTACCCTTCAACTGTCATCTAATCAACTTCAAATAAAACTTTTGCTTTTAACAAATTTTCCGGTTTTGGCCGGGTTCCGGGCGGACAACTTGTCCGGCGAGAAAATGGTTTTCACCATCGTGTTTAGCACGTCTTCTTACCCCTAAATCAAACATCTAGTCAACTTCAAATAAACTTTTACTTTTAACAAACTTTCCGGTTTTGGCCGGATTCCGGGCAAACTACTTATCCGGCGAGAAAATGATTTTCACCGTCGTGTTCAGCATGTCTTCTTACCCCTAAATCGAAAATCTAGTCAACTTCAAATAAAACTTTTACTTTTAACAAACTTTCCGGTTTTGACCGGATTCCGAGCGAACTACTTGTACGGTGAGGAAATAGTTTTCATCGTCGTGTTCAGCATGTCTTCTTACCCCTAAATCGAACATCTAATCAACTTCAAATAAAACTTTTACTTTTAACGAACTTTCCGGTTTTGGCCGGATTCCGGACGAACTATTTGTCCGGCGAGAAAATGGTTTTCACCGTCATGTTCAGCATGTCTTCTTACCCCATAATCGACTATCACATTAAATGTTTCAAAATTTTGTTTGCCCCTTAATTTAAACCTCCTCCCCTACCCCTAAATGTAGGGCTACAAAGCCCATCTATGAACTCGACCTTACTCTTGAGCCAAGGAATCCTCACCCCAAGTTTCATCAAAATATCTCATTCCCTCCGAGAGCTATCGTGCTTACAGATGGACAGACGGACGGACGGACAGACAGACAGACAACTTTTGCGATGTCATAGGTATCCCTCACTTACGTTTTGGGATCCCAAAAACCGTTCGCATAAGCATACCTCTACTGTAACCTTAACAGATGAAGTGACCCTTGTTTCAGTACATTACAATACTTAGTCCTTCAAATTAAACAGGCTAAAGGACGGCTCAGACGGCGTTCGTAAAGTGCGTAAAGTCGTTCGTAAAGTTGCTCCCCTAACCCGCGTAAAGTACTTTACGGTGACCGATAGGAGAAGAGATCGAAAACAAGTTACGAAAATAAATTTGAAAATGGGGATTAGGAGACGGAAAAATGATGAGATGATGACTCTTGTGGTTTGTATGATAATAATAATAATAAGGTCGAATAACTTACAACTTGTTTTTTGCAAGAATAATAATTAGGAACATTTTTTAAAATTAATTTTGTTCTTGTTGATTTTGGGGGAAAGGGGGAGAAAGAATTACTTATTGAATTAAATTGTTTAGAACTGACTTATTTATTTATATTATTTTTGTTGTTGGATTATTCAAATTTATTTATTAGAGTTTTTTTCTATCTGGATATTAACCATGGTCAATTATGGCTTTTAATGTTAATAAATATCTGCCTATGGTTCATATATGATACAAATAATCTCTAATAATTAAAATCTTTTTCTTTCTAGAACAAATCGCCATAAAAAATTCTCGTAATGTCATCTAAGTCAAATTCCCGTCTGAGCGGCGACAAACTTTCCGGAGCATACTTTGCGAAAAACTTTACGAACGCCGTCTGAGTCGTCCTTAAAGTTGTTAATACTAGGTCCCATTTTAAGGTTCGTGTTTTTTCTGAAACAACAAGACCAAAGGTTTCGATGGGATCCCAAAAATTTAATATTTGATCCAGACAATTAGGTCTTGTCTTCGCCAGATCCAGTCTTCGCCAGGCTAATCATCTGAGAAAACCAAGTTCAGATATACCTGTATAAGCCATATCTATTTTGACCATACTGATCGAAACTTCCTGCTTTACTTCGGCCAAATTTCCGGTTTCGGCCGAATTCCGAGCGAACTACTTGCCCAGGAAAAAAAAATATAGTTCGGAAACGAATTCAGCGTATCTCCTTATCCTTATAAAGAACATCTAATCAACTTCAAATTAAACTTTAACTTCTGAAAAAATCCGGTTTCAACCGGATTCCGGACGAACTATATGTCCGGGTAAAAAATGATTGTCATACACAGATTCAGCGTGATAGCATTCAGCGTCTTTTCTTACCCTTAAATCTATCATCTAATCAACTTCAAATAAAAGTTTTGCTTTTAAAAAAATTTCTGGTTTTGGCCGGATTACGGACAAACTACTTGTCCGGCGAGAAAATAACTTTCATATTCGGATTCAGCGTGTCTCCTTACCCCTAAATCAACTATCTAAATAGCTTTAAAAAAATATTTGTTTTGCCCCTTAATTTGAAACCCCTCCCCCACCCTCAGATATAGGGCTACAGAGCCCATCTTCGAACTTGACCTGTACTTTGACTCAACCAATCTTCCCGCCAAGTTTCATCAAAATATCTCAATCTCTTCGAGAGTTATCGTGCTTACAGACAGACGGACAACTTTTGCGATGTCATAGGTATCGCGCCACTTACGTTTTGTTATCCCAAAAAGCTGCAGTCGCTATTTTTCAAAACTAAAATCCTGAATTCTCATGGTGAACGAAACCTTCTTAGTGAAACCATTTTGTTCTTAACAGGTTCAAAAAGCCAGTGCCGGCCGGTGCCGACTGGTGCTGACTGGTGCCGGTCGGTGCCGAGTCGGGGGTGCACAGCAGGTGCCGAGGAGTGGGGAACCCCTCGGCAATACCCTTCGTTATCGCTAAATCCATGTCCATTGGATGGGCAGGAACCCAAGTTTTTAGAAAAAATTATATTGTTCCGGATATAACTCATGTTCTTTCGAATGTGAACTTCGAAAGAACAGGAATTGAACTGTTTTCGAAAGTGAACTGTTTTTGGTGATCTTCTTTAGCATCTTTCAAATATTTTTCGTGTTGCCTTGGTCTGTTACAGCTAATTGCTGATTGTGGCAGTGTTTTTTGTTAATCCCCAAGTTTAACAACAGTCCCATCCCTTACGTGCATACAAACTAGTCTTCTCCGTTCGTGTTGCGGCAGTCGTATAGAATCGTGGCTGGTTGCTGGAAGAAATCTCAACCAGTGCCGAATAACGGGTCGGCTTGATGCCAGTCATCCGCTTCGGTTGGCCAGTAACTTGACCTGGCGGTCTTCCAGGACGTGGGCAAATCTGGCAACGTGTAGCTCAAATTGTTGGCAGTCCATTGTTTAATTTATATTTAGTAAGTGTGTCCAAACTTCCAACCACGCATCCGCCCCTCTAATCACCGTACACTAGAACTAAGACACCCAGCAACTGCTAGACAAAAGCTTCCACAAACTGAAACATTTGGTATCCGCTTTTGGAATTATAGGGAATAAAGATCAAGACGTTCTGTCTGCCTGCCCGATGTCGAGTTCGTACCTGCTCCTGCGAACAGTCAGCGCAGCATCAGTACCCCATAAAACGCGGATGATTAAATAGCTTTACGTCGTGCCACTGCGCATCTTCGGGTCACTTAATATTTTTCTAACGTACAACATAAAAATACTAGTTTTCGTTTCTAACTATGGCTCAGACACTAATCTAAAAATTAAAAGAATATCACAGTACATTACTAAAATAAAAACCAAAGAAAATACAAATATCAGTTATATCCATCTATTCTTGTACTATCGGTGTTATAACGTCTTACGAAAGAGGAGATAGGGCTGTATAGTGAATAGTCTCCAGTTTTGGCTGAAAACAAGACTTAGTTTTATGGGAAGGGTTTCTAGTTTGAAAAGTCTCTGCTGATAACGTATCGCAAAACCTGTATTTAAAGGCCTGATCCACGGTTTTGATCGTAGCAAGAGAAACAGGACGGAATAATAAACTAGGCCAACGCATTAAATAAAACCGTCTTTGCGGGCAAAATCTATCCAGAGTTTCTTAATATCCTATAAGCAGACAGTTCCAGAGACTCGAGCTTCCACACTTGAACCAGCGCCAGAATTAGTGACCGCTAAGCACCCATTTACTTCCTGAATATGTCTCGTGACTTCCAGTGACAACAATCTTCCCTGACAAGTAATTAAAGAACCAGATGTGAAGTAAACTAAGGGTTTCATTGAGGATTGTTATAACTGATCAAAGCCACATGTAAAGGCTTTTAAATCAGTCCATTCCTAAATTCGGCAGACCTGAAGTTCATACTGTAAATTTACCCCCCCCCCTTCACGATACAATATTTGACAGTCTTACATATTTCAGAATCGTTCCTCACACCCGCGACGTACGGACTACAATGTCTACTCCACGTTTCAAAGCCATGAACCGGAGTTCGATTACCTCAAGTCCCTGGAAATCGAAGAGAAAATTAACAAAATCCGGTGGCTCCGGAGGAAAAATCCGGCCAACTTCCTTCTGTCTACGAATGGTAAGTTCAGATCTTGTTGGGGTGTAGTAGGTTGCGTAGCATTGATATTCTAGGTAAGACGTGGTCCTATAAGTCGCTGGAAGCCTCTTGCGACTTCTGACCTTGTCGAGGGATGTGCCGAAACAACAATTGTTTGGAAAAAAAATGAAATAGCCTACTAATATAGCTTTAGTTATTGTGATTTAAACTAACTAAAGAACAAATCTCTGGATTTAAAGTGGCGCTTCTTTTGCAGACAAAACCATAAAATTGTGGAAGGTGTCAGAGAGGGATCGACGAGCAGAAGGGTACAATCTCCAAGAAGAGAGTGGGATCCCCAAGGATCAGAACAGTCTCACATCCCTTAGAGTAAGTGCTAGAAAGCATCATCCTTCTTTGTTCAGAAATTTCTGAAAAAGAATGTGCGTCGCCACCTTATCTCCAACGTATATCGATTGTCTTTTTCCCAAAACATAGATTTTCGACATTTTTCAGCTTTTACAGGAACAATGAAAAACCTTTCACCCTACGACACGAAATGGCTCTTTTCAGGAAACTATCCCATTTTGGCACAAAACAAGTGCGGCACTACTGATAACTCAGTTTCGAGAAGTTAAATGTCCCTTATAATTTTTCGGGAAAATGCTGTCGAAATGAGTTCACCGTCGCTGACGCCTTCTTTCTGATTTGTGCGATCTGGCGCGGTGAGGAAACAACCAATAAAAGGGCAAGTGACGCCAAACTTGAATAGCTCATGCTGACGAATTCCTAGAGGCTCACCACGACCGTGTTAAACGTTGGAGTGCCTTAATCGGAAATCAATTTCTGTTCCATATAATAATAATAATAACGTTTATTTCCTGAATAGCTCATATAATAACTCGCTAGCATCGGATTGTCACACAATTATTAACACGGCTGTAACTTTATAATCACTTCTCAATAATTGCCTTAAAATATTTATATGTAAGTACAATTAGTTCAGTTCAATTTTATTCATAAAAATAATAAGCACCATTAACTCATTATGACCCCACCATAAGGCCTGGCAATGGGCGGGGCTTATTCTTTATTCATATAATCTTAGGGGAAACGAACCAAACAAGTCTACAAAAAGAATGATAGAAAAAAGAATAAAGACATGACAAACTGTCAAGAAAATCCGTTGACGGACGATCTTTCGTCAACGGACGATCGTTCGTCAATAACGAATATATCACAGTTACGAATTAAACTAGTTTACGAAATATGGTACAAATGACGAAAGATACCGGTCAATAGAGTTGATATCGGGCGAACAAGTCTGGCACAGTTACGGGTTGCATTTTTGTCTGACCATTTCAGTAATCTGTTGTTCCTCCTATTTGTTTAGCCTATTTTCCTGTACGTCGCTGTCGTTAATTGAGCCAGTGTTTCACAAAAACTACTGCTTTTTGTGGCCCAAAATTGTCATGCGCAGGATGTGATCTCTAATAAGTTCAGAACAACACTTTACTGTTTGATAGGGCTTCAGTTATCCAGAACTACGACCCCGATGTTCCATGAAATCGTTTCCTATCGCGGTTTATATCTCCTCCACTACCCACAGTGGTGAAAAGATATTGATGGCGCCTACACTGTGTTAGATCTAGACCAGTGGTTCCCAACCGGGGGTACGCGTACCCCAAGGGGTACGCGAGACCCTTGCAAGGGGTACGCGAAGGAACCAAAATCGTTATAATTCGTAACTTCAAAATCTCGCCTAACTCACTTTTGACTGCCGAAAGCCCAATATTACCAGCAGAGGCATCACTAGCCTAAACATTTTGTAGGGCAAGGTATTTGTATCGACTGGTTTTCAAAAAAAATAACTGTTTTTACGAAAAATCCCGGCGCTTCGCGCCGACTCGTTTCTGTTTGGGGAAGAGGTGTTGCCAACAAGTGCCTGACGCCCCTGAATACAGCTAGCCTACTGCCGTAAAATCTATTCCTGTGTCTAACAATATTGTTCAAGAAGAACCAAAGACATAACAAGTGATAACTATTGTCATTCAGGTTACGAATTAAGCTAACGAAAACGTTTGCGATGCAGTTTGATGAAAGCACGGAGGACATCAAAACCATACACAGAAACAGGCTGACTGTGAAACAAATATTGCCGTAAATGACGTAGAGCCGAGATTTCATAAAATTTTAGCTAAAAAGCAGCCTTAAGTGTCTCATTGATTTTGTGTAAATTTCTATTCGTGTATGCCTTATCATTTATGATAACAAATATCGTCTTTTTAACGTTCTGGAAAAGGGGGTACGCAACATTTTCGAACCTTGATTAGGGGTACGCGGTACGGAAAAGGTTGGGAACCACTGATCTAGACGTCGGATATCCGACCCTGATGGTGCCTTAGATATTAACACAGCAAAATTACTAGAGGAAAAGTCGACCGAAAAGGTGATTCTGGGTGGTTAGGGATCATAATGATTTTGACATAATTGTGTAGTTTTCATATCTTTTATTTTCCGATGGGTGTCTGCAATATTTAAGTCAGTTACAGTAGTTGCGTTTTTGATCCGAATTCTCCTCGCGATTCTCCTCCGAATTCTCCTATTTGGCGTGTTTAGACTATTCAGATGAAGCGAATTCTCCTCAGATGAAACGAAAGAAAGGAGAATTCGTTTCATCTGAATAGTCTAAACACGCCAAACAGGAGAATTCGGAGGAGAATCGCGAGGAGAATTCGGATCAAAAACGCAACTAGTGAGAAAGTGATCTAGGTAGCCGAGACACATACAATATGAAATATATCATCATTAAGTCGTCCAGTCCTCTATCAATCCGTTTACTGCGCCGTAATCTTTGCCATTTTGCCATGGCCTCAGGCTTTTTGTGCAATAAATTATGTTTTGTTATAAAAATAGCATTGGCGATGTCAACATCAAATTAAGGCACTAAAGACAATTAACTATGTACAGTTGAAGGATTCGACGAAATAGGGTGCGAATGATGACAGGTAACGCTGGCTTGAATTCGGTGCTGCTTGTTCCAGGACAACTTTATTTCCAGAAAGTTTGTACTTTCTTTCTGAGAAGAACCGAATACAACATTTTCAAAAATCGTTTGAAGTCATCAACCCTTCTAGCCAGCAAATTTATACTACTTTTTATAATGATAATAACGTTTATTTCCTGAATAGCTCATAATTACTCGCTAGCATCGGATCGTCACACAATTATTAACACGGCTAAAACTTAATCAGTAATTGCCATAAAATATTTATATGTATGTACAATTAATAACGAATATATCACAGTTCAGAATTAAAATAGTTTACGAAATATGGTACAAATGACGAAAGATACTGGTCAGTAGAGTGGATATCGGGGTGAATTTTCCGGATATCGGAGTGGATTTTCCGGCCTATAGTGCTGGTACCGCCTACTGTGTAACAGCAATTTTCTCACAAGCTACCGTCAGAGTCATTTTCGTTGTCACATCGTGATTTGCATGGTTGACACGCGACACTTCTTGGTACTAAGGGAAACGACTCTTGGAACATGGAAGTAACAAGTGATATTATACCTCGTCTCAGATTGGTATTTCTTGCAACATTACAGCTGCTGTATTTACTATGCAGTTGGGGTCTTTAGTAGCCTATAACAGATCTTACCGCGTTTTAAGGAAAGCGGCTCCTGGGACTGTTAGGTACCAAGAGGATTATTATCTTCATCCAGATTAGCCTTCCTTACAACAGGATCCTTATTACAGGTTCCTGTCCTTAAGCCGATGGAGCTAATGGTCGAAGCATCACCTCGGCGAATATATGCCAACGCCCATACCTACCATATTAACAGTATATCCGTGAACTCTGACCAGGAGACATACCTATCTGCCGATGACTTGCGCATTAATCTCTGGCATCAAGATATAACGGACCAGAGCTTCAATATAGTTGATATTAAACCTACGAATATGGAAGAGCTGACGGAGGTGATAACGGCCGCCGAGTTTCATCCTATAGACTGTTCACACTTTGTATATAGTTCGTCGAAAGGTGTGATTCGGCTTTGTGACATGAGGCAGTCGGCACTCTGTGATAGACATGCTAAGCGTAAGTAAAAAGTATTTCCTTCCCTGATTTTATATGGTTATTTGCTTATGTTTTTAGGACATATGCGAACGAATCTTTTTTTGGAAGAAATGGTCACTCTACATGGTTAGCTGAGAAATGCGTTTTTTAAGCATACAAAATCTGCTCTTGTGTGCTGAGTACCGAAACGGCAGGTATAAATCAGCCAAAAAACAGAAGTGATGTCATGGGTGCTTTAAAATTTGGTGATAACGAGTATCATGAGCGTCATTTAGGAGAGGCTTTTTGTTGCGGTAAGGATCAGAATTCCGGAGTCGCTTATCGTTAGAACCATGACAAGTGTCTCGATGCAGATTGCAGTGACAATCTAAAGAAGCAAAGTCGGTAAGTCAAGGCACAAACCTGTCCCGTAACCTAAAGAAGCGTATCCTTCGAACTACAGCTACGTCTCTGAAAAGACACGCTAAATATTTATAAACAAATTTAAAATTCGAATTTTCCCCGACTGTTCCTGCATTTTTCCGAGGGGTTGCTCACTCGCGGGCACCACTGTACAACCATTTTGGGAGTGAGCACCGGCTGGGCACCGGGCACCACTGTTTCCAGACAAGTCTTTCCTTCAGAATAATCCATCTGGCTTAAAAAGGAACCAACAAATATAACAAAAATACTAGATTGAAGCTAATTGAATGGTTTACATATTAGATAAACAAATATTGCTTCGATATTTCTAGTTAAATTTATTTTTCTTTTCGAACAAGATTACTTCATTCTAACCTTAGCTCGATTTACGTAAAAATGATGAAAAAGGAAGAGTTAGCAAAGTCAATAGCCAGAAAACAGCTTTTCAAAACTGCTACTAAATGGAGAAAAGGCACAGACAGAATTTGAATATTTTTCGCCACATGTGAGTTGCCTCTTGACTGTCAGGACAGCTTGTACATTTCGTTTTAACATTTTCGCGGCAAAAATCGAGGTAGTGTAAAACGAGGTCAGATACCTCTCCTGTAGGTGATGGTGAAGTTTGTAGGATACGGAGAATGGTGAATGTAGGATACGGAGAAATGCGAGGGGTTGCTCACTCCAAAAATGGTTCTACAGTGGTGCCCGGTGCCCAGCCGGTGCTCACTTCCAAAATGGTTGTTAATTTGAAATCTTGTCTGAGGTTGGATACCCCTCCTCCTGTACACACAATCCTATAAATGATCTAATTTCTGGAAACGGCTAAATTATAAGAAATCTTAAATCGAGTGCGATTGGTTTAGTTAAAAGGAGAAATTTGTTGAAATAAGGTTAGTTCGCTCAATTCGTATTTTCTTTTCAGTGTTCGAAGAGCCCGAAGATCCGGCAAGTCGGAGTTTTTTCTCTGAAATAATCTCCAGCATATCCGACGTTAAATTTTCCCGGTCAGGACGGTACATGATCTCTAGAGACTACTTATCTGTGAAAGTTTGGGACCTTCATATGGAGACAAAGCCTGTTGAATCTTACCTGGTAAGCAACCCATCCCTTCTGCTAGCCCCTGCCCTACCCCCCTCCACTTCTTTGGGGCCCTTAACCTCAAGAAGTATGTCATGTGAAAGTGGGGCTATTTTTCATACGACGTGTAATACCCCGCTCAGACGTTCGATACCCCCTTCACACCAGTCATACAAAATCCTCAAATTTGGGGCATGATACTCCAACGTTGGGGCATTGTGCAAGGGCATTGTACCACCATAAAATTGAGAATCCGAAATTTGCGTACAGAATGTTCGAGGAATTCTCTAAAATATTGACGCAAGTAGTTTCCAATATTATCCGGTTCTGTATCGTTATGAGTGTTTGCCTGTGTACAACACATCACGTTCCGAGTTCGTGAGCAATTCCTGTCATAAGTAAATAATAATTTAATCTGCATCATCTTTAAAATATTTAAACCAAAATCATAGAAATGTTGACTGTACTCTCCTGTTTCTCCGTCGTGAAATTCTCATCCGTTTGGTAGTTTTTGGAGGTCCCTACTAATACTGCTTTGAATCCCTGGCATTTTTAGCAGCTTCGCTTAGGGACAACAGTAAGTTGAAAGATCCACAATCACTCTACCGCTTCTTGTCGTAGAACGTGTGTCCTTCGTACATTAGACTTCCAGTCGCTATGATTTATTACACAAACAAGTCGATTGGGTCATCGCAGATTAAGTGCAAAAAACAAAACCGCAGTTCTGAGGGACTCACCTTTCCGGAAGAGACCTAAAATTCCCTTATTTCAACATCTGTACAAGCCAATCATCCCACATTTTCTCATCCCAGGCATAGCATCTCGCATTTCATTAAACTCAGCATTCCGCCAGGAAAGGCTCGAACTTTCATAACCACATCCATAACATATAGGAAAAGTTCTTCGTTAACCGCTTGCTACAGTCCTTAGCAATTACTATGACGCAATGTGAGTTTCGGCGTGAGGGGTTGGGGGAGAATTGTCCCCACTAATACTGCTGTGCACTCTTTGCAGTCCTAGCAGCTTCGCTTGGGGACAAAATTGAATTGAAAGAGGTGCTATTGTTCTTTGATCTCAAGATTTTAGGACGTGCTTCTTTCGTACAGTTAAGTTCGTCTAGGCTCAGAACTCAAGACAGAAAATTAAATGCCTCTGGCACCGAAAACGAGGGAGGCACAACCCCTTCTAATTTCCTTCTTCCCATTAGATCTGAGAGACAGGATCCCTGTTCTCCTTGGTAGTTTTCGGAGTCTTGTTGTTCGGAGTCTTGTTTGCAACGTTAACGTTAACCTCATAAATTGGGGCAAAAGGGTCTGATAACTAAAAAGTGTACTTATTTCGTGATTAGTAGTTTGCTGACACTGAATTCCCCTCTGGATTGTTTTCAGCCCTTTTGAGAAAGTTATATATCTTGGAATCCCTTATTATAATACCAGGGAATGGAAACTTATCCTTATTCAACCTGTGCAAGATAAAATAAGAAGCGCATTCGGTGCTGTTATTCTCTCACAGGGGATGTACCGCAGAAATCTTCCGCCAAAAAAGGCTTTACTTTCATTATCGCATCAGTACATAGAGCAACAGTTCTTCGCTAACCGCTTGCTACAGTCCTTAGCAATTGCTATGACGCCAAATGAATTTCGATGTGAGGGGTGGGGGAGAATGGTCCCCACTAATACTGCTGTGGACTCTTTGCAGTCCTAGCAGCTTCGCTTGGGGACAAAAGTGAATTGAAAGAGGTGCTATTGTCCTTTGATCTCAAGGTTTTAGGACGTGCTTCTTTCGTACAGTAAAGTTGGTCTAGGCTCGGAACTCGAGACAGTAAATGAATGCCTCTGGCACCGAAAACGAGGGAGGCACAACCCGTTCTATTTTCCTTCTTCCCGATTAGATTTGAGACATGATCCCTGTTCTCCTTGACAATTTGAGATGTTCCGAGACTTGTTTAGCAACGTTAACCTGATTGATGAAACACTGTCAGTGAAAAAGTATCCGACTTCATGGACCTTCTCCGTTAGCGGATAACATATAATTACCATTATTATAGACGGTTCTGTCTGCAGACTTCGACTTGCCATGTAGCACCTTTTTACATGACAACCTTTTACGAAGCGTTTATGTTTAAAATAAAAAAATATGAATGAATTAAGACACCTTTTACATGACAACCTTTTACGAAGCGTTTATGTTTAAAACAAAAAAGTACGAATGAATTAAGACCTTTCAATACAAAGCATGGGTTTTAGTCCCAGCTTGTCCGTTTCTTGGGGGTGTCGGCACCTTTTCCATGACAACCTTTTACGAAGCGTTTATGTTTAAAACAAAAAAGTACGAATGAATTAAGACCTTTCAATACAAAGCATGGGTGTTAGTCCCAGCTTGTCCGTTTCTTGTTTCGTGTCGGTTATCCTGGCCTTGATTCAAGGTAGTTTCAGTTGATGGGTTATTTGAGTAGTTGGTTAACTATCTCTTCAATTAGCCTAACAACGATTATCACGCTTGTTCTCTTTACGTGACGTATCGTGCCCCGAACATAGCTTCCGCTTAGTTCCAGAAACACCATGACCATGTAGTGCGAGGTGTCCGTTAACTAGGTTTTGACTTGCAGGTGCACGAGTACCTGCGATCGAAGTTGTGCGCCCTCTACGAGAACGACTGTATTTTTGACAAGTTCGAGTGCTGCTGGGGCAATAACGATCAAGCAATCCTTACCGGCTCCTATAACAATTTCTTCCGGATGTTCGACCGGACAACCAAGCGCGACGCCACGCTAGAGGCAACCCGCGAGATTGCCAGGCCAAAGACCGTCCTCAAGCCCAAAAAGGTACGATTGCATACATACATTTTGTATGCCCTTATTTACTAATCACTCCTTCCTCTTCCATGGCGTAAGTAAAAGTCCCTGCCTGTTCTATGATGATGTAAGTCTCACTCCTCCCTCCGTGTAATCTCGCGTCAGGAGACGACAGACGGGTACTCGTTACTCACATATGCCTCCGGGAAGGTCTGAGTCAAGAGCCAATCAACGCCCTAGCAGGGCGGCCTCCCGAATGGGGGTGCAGGGCAGTAGCAACTGGGCGGGCGTCATGGGGCCCAAGACGTTTGGAACTGGCAAGTGTAAAAGCGAATATTTCCACCTGGAAATATTTCTTTTTTGAAATATTGTCAGATCTAGAAAGAGGTTAACTCGTGGCGCTCATTTGTAAATACCCTGTGGCTAGCTAAGTGAGTCCAATGTGCGAGACGTCGGCAACGGCGCAACTCAATTCAGACTAGTTTATGCGGAGGGCGTGGGAGTTGAGACAAGACTGAGAACATTCCCCTTTTACCAGTTAAGAAAGTTTGTCGTATATAGCGCTGTAGCCGCAACAAATAACCTCTACCTGTTTCAAGACAAGCCGTAGACCCGGCAACAAAAGAATAGATGCAATTATGTATCCAGCTCAGAAGTTCGTTTCGCCATTCATAGTGACCCTGGGCGGCTAGTTGGCTGTAGTGCAGCGAGTTCAAAAGCTGACCGAAAAAACGAAGCGGTTAGTAGACGATACTAAGGATGAAATGCAAGGCTTTATTTACTAATCAATCCTTCCTCTTCCAGGGCTCAAGTAACATGTGTTTTAGCTGTCGGTTCTGGCAAATGCAATACATTAATCCTTCAGTCGACATTCATTGTTAAAAAAAAATTCGTACGGTATTTAAAAAAAAAGAACGTTTGTTCTCTTGTCAGACAAACTTTGTATACAATCACGCTTTTTCTTAATCAAGTAATTCAGTAATTAAACAAACACAGATTGCCAGCCTACGATTGAGAAACTTGGCTTTGAATAGCATATGCGGGCTGCAGACATGGGAATCCTTACTATGGCGGTGCTATACTACTGTACTTTTTTATCGGTGCTCGTTTTCGTGCGTTGCTTGAGTGTTGTACCACCTTTATGCATCAAGCTCTTCAGTTTTATCAGAAAGAACGGTATAACGCAAATTTGCAATCAGATGGCACCGCTGGACCCACCGGTACTGACTTGCCCCTGCCTGTTCGATGATGAAAAAGGCCTCACTCCTCCCTCCGTGTAATCTCGCGTCAGGAGGCGACAGACGGGTACTCGTTACCCAAGTATGCCTCCGGGAAGGTCTGAGTCAAGAGCCAATCAACGCCCTAGCAGGGCGGCCTCCCGAATGGGGGTGCAGGGCAGTAGCAACTGGGCGGGCGTCACGGGGCCCAAGACGTCTGGAACTGGCAGCGAGTATTTCCCAAGTGGAAATATTTCAGCCAGATCTAGAAAGAGGTTAAGTCGTGGCGCTCGTTTGTAAATACCCTGTGGCTAGCTAAGTGAGTCCAATGTGCGAGACGTCGGCAACGGCGCAACTCAATTCAGACTAGTTTATGCGGAGGGCATGGGAGTTGAGGCCAGACTGAGAACATTCCCCTTTTAGCTATTGAAAAAGTTTGTCACATTTTTGATGGGATTCTACTAATTTCTTCTTTGTCCCTAGGTTTGTTCAACGGGCAAACGAAAAAAGGACGAAATAAGTGCCGACAATCTTGATTTTAACAAGAAGATTCTGCACACTGCGTGGCATCCGAGTGAGAACATTATCGCTGTAGCCGCCACAAATAACCTCTACTTGTTTCAAGACAGGCCGTAGCCCTGGCAATAAAACATAGATGTAAATATGTATCCAGCTCAAAAGCTCGTTTCATCCTTCTTAGTGACGCTGGCGGCTAGTTGGCTGTGGTACAGTCGAGTGCGAAAAGCTGACCGAAAAAAACGAAGTGGTCGTAGCCGGTTATCAAGTATGAAATGCAAGGCCTGGTGTATGTTTGGCCGCAAATTTACGTGTTTTATGCTCAGACGAATGTAGCATGACAAAATCTTGTGTTTATTATCCGCCTGCTGTGCGAGGGCAGTAGCGCCAAGAACGTATCAGCTTCTGGAGAACTTGTCCGCGGACAGATTCTCAAACGTCGCATGAGGCTTATTGTTCTTGGTGTAAGCAGGGACCCATGAATTTCCTGTAATGCCTCGCCATTCAGGGGGCTTTTCATTTCCTATGTTGCTATGTTGCCCGACTTATTCCTACTTTCCAAAAATTCCGCTTTGGGTCAAAGCGTTGCCTCATTGGACGTGAGCGCCAAAGAGACTCCTCCGTCAAGGTTCCAGCAGCCAATCCCAAATGTTGTCTATCTGGATAGTCACGTATTCTATCCCCGTGGGTATTTCTCGAACTACCGGTTGGTCGGCCAATATCGCATCAGAAATCTCTTATTGACAAGCCCCCGGAATGGCGAGGCATTACAGGAAATGTATGGGTCCCTGGTGTAAGTAAGGGCCCATGTTTTTTTTCGTCGCTCGCTATTGTTGTCTTACCCCCTGTGAGATTCCACTGCACATTGCTCACCCCTGGCGCGACTACGCAGAGGTTGTTCACGAACCAAATGCTGTCGTCTCTTGGCGCATTCTCGAAGGAGGAATTAATTGGAATCGAAATTGAAAGAAACCTCGCGGGATAGAGCAGAATTGCGACGAGTCGTGTGGAAAATCATGGGCCCTTTGTATGACGCATGAGCCATCGGACCTGGCACTGCCTAAGAGGGAGATAGTCAGAGGTGGACAGGGTGAGGTAGAAGCCAACAATTGGAAAAAGTATTATTTATTTTTGATACGTTTATGGTTTATGTTATTCATCGCAGAGACTTCTTTTTCACGCTCCGATTTCCGTTATGAATCTTTGGAGAGTATATACTTCGGGAAACTTGAGTTGTTCTGTTTCGGACCAGGTCGGTAAAGTTTCGCCGGGATGCGGACCAGATACGGTCCTCGGTAGGCTATTTTCATAGTAAACTTTATGTTTCGTTTATATTCTTGTCGACTTGTGAATCTTTCGAAAGCTCGCTCGGGTGTTCAGAGCTTGTTTTACTGAAACAGTGAGCGCTGTTTGTCAACGGTTCGTTATTTTGTTTGAATCGGGCGTACAACAGCTGTTTCGTCCCTACTCCGCTGGGATATCGGGGGGGGGGGGCGTTGTGTGAAGAAGGTTGCTCGTACCTTCCCTCCTGTGTTCGTCGTGTTTCCAGTTTAGACGTAAAGGTATGCGTCACGAAGCGGCCCTGTCGGGATCGAAACTGCAACACTAAACTGTTGGAACAGCTTATTATGTGTTCGAAGTTCTGACAGTGTACTCTTGAGGAGCAATAATACCCTACTTAAATACTTTCCTTTGTGATAAAAATTCAGTTTTGGTAAGACAGCTTAGCTAAAGAGGACAAGCTACACATCCCTTCCGAAAATTATGCAAGTTGTACTATAGTACTTTGTGAGAGCACAACACGTCGCAGGTTAGGACACAACTCGTTATGAATGTCAGTAAAATTCTGCCTACTATTTCTTTGCTCTGTCCATGTATCTGTCACAGCTGTGCTGACGGTTCTAAACCTGAATATGTAATGTATTTTTTTTTCCTTTTTTACGAATACAATCGAAAACAAACCGTCTCTTGTTCAAGTGTTTTCTACTCATAGTAGTTACTTTTAGGACACTACCGACACACACTGATTTGTCATTTGTTCGGTCGAAGCTGAAAGCAAATCCGTTGGTTACTAAGTCTGCTGATATTTAACTGAAGATTCAAGTTAGACCGGGTTGACACAAGGATGAAAAACGGGATTTGTTGTTTCAGACTGAAATTCCTGAGTAATTTAGGATTGTAAGAGCGAATCCACTGATTCGGTGAATTTTGTGGTCAAAATAACAGTCCAAAGATGTATATCCGTGAAGTCTAAATGAGAATTTCCGTCTTTCGAGTTCAGCGCTCCTAGCGACTAAAGCACTGCTGGAAACCTTACTCCCGAGTTGGCGCTTAAAACTCGTCACCAAGTCACGATTGAAAGTCAAGAAGCCGAGGTAAAAAGCCAAACAACGAAATCATGGAAAGCTGGTACTATTAATAAATTAAAGCAGCGCAGATGGGATGGGATGGGATTTCGATGGGAGCCCAAAGTACTTTTTCGACAAAAATCAGATAATTAGGTTAATTCGTAAACTTCCTATTGTGGCCGTGTTCCCACCAGACTGTCCATCCGAGGCGAGAACAACTAGTATTTTCCGACTCGCGGGGTCTTTTCCCAGTAAACCTTCCAACCTGTTTTACTTGAGAACTTTTTTTTGGCCTCTATTCCCGGGTCTTTTCCCAGTCAACCTTCCAACCAGTTATACCTCTATTTATTCCCGGTCGCCGCAAAACACTTGATCTGCAGAGAAAATCTTAGTAAAAGGAACAATCTATCAGCATGCATCTTTATCCCCAAACAAAAGCTATGATCAAATTCAGCACACATTTCACTTCAGCCAAATTTCCGTGTTTTGACGGATTCTGGGTAAGTTGCTTATGAAATTAATTGGGCAAACAACTTTATCCGACAAGCAAATAAAATTCAGATATAGTTTCAGCATGTCTCCTTACCCCTCTTCGGAACATTTACAGATTCAGCGTAGTAGACCTACTTTTATTTGACTTCTCAAAAAAACTAACTTTAACAGATTTCCGGTTCGGCCGGATTTCGTGCAAACTATTTGTCCGACAAGAAAACAGGCCAGATTTGACTTGATATTCAAGCGTCACTATGGGGGGGGAGGGGGGACTCCCCCCCCCCAAAGGTCTTGAGAAAGTACTTTCGTCGGGCGAAGCCCGGCGAAAGTTCACTAGTTTGTCGGCGCGAAGCGCCGGCAAACATAAAATAAAAAGAATTATGCTTTTGTCGGTCGACTCGTCGGCACATCGGTTTCTTTTCACACGCAAGAAATCAAATTCTGCAAGCAGTCTCTGGACAAACTACAAGAATAAATCGAATTCTGCATGCTTTTGTCGGGCCTCGAGTGTTCTCGTCGGCACTTCGGGTTCTTTTTATACATAAGAAATACAAAGGAAATACAATTTTGTATGCTTGTGTCGGGTAACGGTCGACTCGTCGACACAGCGGGTTCTTTTTATACGTAAGAAATCAAGTTGTGTACAGTCTTGTCGGGCACAAGACAGAAGAAAGCAAATGCTGTATGGTTTTGTCGGTCGTGGGCATTCTCTTCGGCACATCAGGTTCTTTTTCACGTAAGAAATTTTATTCTGTAAACGCTTATCGGGCGCATCCCGAAAGTTTAAGTTTCGTCGGCACATCACCAAAGTTCTTTACAGTCTTGTCGGGCACAAGACAGAAGAA
Source organism: Branchinecta lindahli (assembly GCA_023053555.1). Taxonomy (NCBI): domain Eukaryota; kingdom Metazoa; phylum Arthropoda; class Branchiopoda; order Anostraca; family Branchinectidae; genus Branchinecta; species Branchinecta lindahli. The sequence continues at coordinate 32,695,635 of JAKZAO010000009.1, read as the reverse complement.
ATCAAATGCTGTATGGTAAGTTTTTTCCCGTTTTGTCGGTGGTGGACATCAGGTTCTTTTTCACGTAAGAAATCTTATTTTGTGAATGCTTATCGGGCGAATCCCGAAAGTTTAAATTTCGTCGGCACATGGGCTTTTGTTTACACCTACAAAATAAAAGTTCTTTACGGTCTTGTCGGGCAAAACCCAGAAGAAATCAAACTCTGAATGATTTTGCTGGGCGTAGGTATTCTTGTCGCCTCTGCTAATCAGCGTTTCCACAAAACTTCACCTGCGGCGGATTTCCTAGTATTCTCTGTTCGGAAGAACGCTTATTCATTTGGTTGGCGTTTTAGGGTTGAAATTCTGGGGGTATGAAGCACATTAAAAGCTAGAATTTGTATGGTAGGCTTAGATCAAATTTTATCCGAAGAAAGGCAGATTAAAAAAATTTTGCCTGCGGCGCTTAGTTTAACTCATTCTGGGTACAAACAAATCTTATACGAACTTAGATTAAAGGAATAATCTCAATTGACGCATTACAGTTAGTTTTACACAAAATGTTGCCTGCGGCGCATTTCGTAATAGGCCTATTCTCTATTTCGAAGAACGGTGTTTCATTTACTTAGCGTTTTAGGACTGAAATTTGGGGGGTTTGAAACACATTAAAAGCTAGAACTTGTATGGTAGGTATGGCAACATTTTTCTGGAAAGAAGGCAGATTTAAAAAACTTCGCCTGCGGCGCTTACTTTAACTTTCTCTGGGTGTAGTCATTGAAAGCATTCACTTTTTTTTGGCGAAAGTTGAATGGAAAAGCCGAATATGTGGACTTCAATATACGGATTTACATTAAAGAAATAATCGCAACTGATCTTTGCGGCAACGGCTTTTTTGTCGGCACATTTGTTAGTCCGTCGGCACAAACAGGACGTCCCCCCCCCCCAAAGATAAAAGGCTAGTGACGCCCCTGCTCCTTACTCTTATTCCGAACCCCTAATCTTCTTCAGAACACTTGTTTTACTAAAAATCCGGTTCCGGCCAAACTACTTGTCAAGCAAGATACAAATATTGCTTTCACACCTTTCTGAAACCGCCACCCCTCAATATAGGGCTACTGGGCCCATCTACGAGCTTGACCTATACTTCGTCGCAAAGAATCCTCACACCAAGCAAAGAACAAATATCTTGACCCATTCGAGAGTTACCGTGATAGCGGACAGACGGACGAAACTTACAAAGTTAAAGATGTTTTGTCGATAAACGTTTTCGGATCCCAAAAGGCTAGCTTGGTCTACCGAGGTCAGTTCGGAGTAGCATTTCCGATCCTATTTTCAATACGCTAGGACAGTTCAGCTGGAACAAGACCAAAGGTTTCGATGGGATCCCAAAAATTTAATATTTGACCCAGACAACTAGGTCTTGCCTACGCCAGAGATCCAGTCTTCGCCAGGCTAATCATCTGAGAAAATCAAGTTCAGATATACCTGTATAAGCCATATCTATTTTGACGATACTGATCGAAACTTCCTGCTTTATTATACTTCTGCCAAACTTCCGGTTTCGGCCGAATTCCGAGCGAACTACTTGTCCAGCCAAAAAAAGATAGTTCACAAACGAATTCAGCAAATCTCCTTATCCCTATAAAGAACATCTAATCAACTTCAAATAAAACTTTAACTTATAAAAAAAAATCCGGTTTCAACCGGATTCTGGACGAACTATATGTCCGGGTAAAAAATGATTGTCGTATACAGACTCAGCGTCTCTTGTTAGCGTCTCTCAGCGTCCTAGATGGAACATCTAATCAACTTCAAATAAAACTTTTACTTGCAACAAATTTTCCGGTTTCGGCCGGATTCCGGGCTAACTACTTGTCCGGCGAGAAAATAGTTTTCACCATCGTGTTCAGCATGTCTTCTTACCCCTAAATCAATCATCTAATCAACTTCAAATAAAACTTTTGCTTGCAACAAATTTTCCGGTTTCGGCCGGATTCCGGGCTAACTACTTGTCCGGCGAGAAAATGGTTTTCACCATCGTAATTCAGCATGTCTTCTTAACCCTAAATCGAACATCTAATCAGCTTCAAATAAAACTTTTACTTTTAACAAACTTTCCGGTTTTGGCCGGATTCCGGGCGAACTACCTGTCCGGCGATAAAATGGTTTTCACCATCGTGTTCAGCATGTCTTCTTACCCCATAATCGACTATCATATTAGCTGTTTCAAAATATTTAGTTTGTCCCTTAACTTAAACCCCCTCCCCCACCCCTAAATGTCGGACTACAGAGCCCATCTACGAACTCGGCCTTACTCTTGACCCAAAGAATCTTCACACCAAGTTTCATCAAAATATCTCATTCCCTTCGAGAGTTATCGTGCTCACAGACAGACGGACGGACGGACAGACAGACGTTTTTTCGATGTCATAGGTATACGTCACTAACGTTTTGGGATCCCAAAAACGAGAATTGTTTGGCTTGCCCTCAGTAAGTCTCATTTCGGCTGTCGGTCCTTCCGGCAATAAACCGAGCTGATTTATGTCACTTCAGTCTCAGCCTACTATTATCTTGGGTGGGTCTCTGCTTGTCCCGTTCACCACTTCCGTTATTGGCTGAAAGTCTTCTGTTGGGTCACAAAATGTATCTGGTATCAAGTCTACTGCCTGGTAGACTCGATCTTGTCGCCAAATGCATGATCTAGGCACAGCCAGAACAAGCAGGATCACACCCGTTACGACCACAACAACTGCTGGCAAAAGAACACACAGGTACGCTTTGAAACGGGCGTCTTTTGCGTCGAATGTTGCTACAGCCTGTCTTGCAATCTTATCAGAGACGTAGCAGGGAAAGGCGGAATTTCGGAAACCGAATTTGGCGAAAAATATATCACAGTCTACTTCAGGGGGATATCCACAGCCTTTTATGTTCACAAACAGTGGGAGGTTAGTGTAGTTCCATACAACGTCCTCGTGTAGTCTCCATCTTTTTAAGTCTCCCAAGGGTCTCATAGTCGTTGCGGCAACTTGTTTAGACTTGGACAGAAATGCCTTTCTTAGTTCGTGTCTGCTTCCCATTCGCATTTTATTCACAGTGTACGTTTCTGGCTTTTTGGGTGAAGCGGCTTGGCTGCCATACCCTATGTCAGCGCCAGTAAAGTTTGAGTGGATGGTCAGGTTCGAAACCAACGGACTGCGTATTGCTCGGACGCCTTTGTGTACCTCAAACACCAGATCACCAAACACAGCTTGTGATAGCTCCGTAGTCAATTCATTTCCTTCGACCGGCTGTGGGCTGAATTCAGATTCTTCAAGCGTAAACTCGCTGAGACTGTGATTAAATTCCTTCCAGGATCGCAAGGACACGTTGACGAAAACGTACGTGCATTTGAAGACCTCAACTGTGCAAGCCTTTCTGCAGGACGTTATCACACAGGGATTGGTCGGACCAAAACCGGTTTTAAGTTCGATATTTGATGTTACGCACAGAACCGGTTCTGATATAAAACCGGCGCTGAGAGACGCAAGAGCCGGCTCGCCCCAAACCGGGGTCAGAATAGCCAACGCGGTGATTCCCATACAGAATACGAATCCCACGGCTGCGGTTGCGATGCATTTTATCCTCTCTTTCCTAGTGAGCTCTACTGGGGCCGGGGGTGGGGGTCGTTTGTGGGGAGGCAGGAGGGCGTGCAGGGTTTCGATGGGTATTGCACCTCGCTCCTCCTTGCCTCGACCCATCCTAACGAACTGAGCACTTGTGCGGTTAATTGTTACGGTTTGTTCGGCAACTTTCCCTTAAAAACTGTCCCAGTCACGCTCATACGAGAATGCATGAATTCTTCGTCAAACTAGCCAAAATTTCATATCCTTTATCGAACATCCTGCAGTGACGATCTGGAAAAAATGTATAACACTGAGGAGATTTCTAAAGATTATTCAGGATTCACTGTCAATAGCCCGCTTCGACGCTACTCCCTTTCTTGTCGGGCGCGAACTCGTTCACCTCTGTTCCACCCTTCTTACAATAGTAACTATTTTTGTTCCAACCTTGTGAAAAGTTAATACGTTGACCGTTCCAGCCTTCCCGAAATAGTAACTATTTACTTACCACGTTCCTGCGCGTAGTAAGCGTGGCACTAACGATCTCTGTGACGCGATTGGCGGGATTAGCGCACAGCACGATATTTGGCCGAAAATAGAAAAATTCTTCCAGCCTTGTGCCAGAAGTTGTGACATCCCTATACACGACCTGTGTCAACAAAAATACGAAGTTCTTTAATGCCTTTTCGGGTCGTTATGGCGTCCTTCAAAGTAAGGACGAAAGGTACTAACGGTGGCGTTAGGGCGATTTGATCCGATCTAACAGAACCAAAGGTTAGTTTGTGCCATAGAAGAAGCCTAACTTCCATAGCACTAGTTGCATATATCGAAACTCCCAGTTGCATGGTCCGAGTGTCCCTGGTCTAGCGTTTGCTTTTGATGTTTTCCAGAAAGATGGATATCTTCAGAAGCCGGCCGGAGCCAGAGAGTGTAAGATGCCCTTAGGTTTTGGTGGCTGCCATATGCGCCAAATACGCACGAGTGAAAATATAAACCCCTTCACCCCCCCCCATAAGTCCTAGTGTTTAAGGAACTTACCTTAGGTCAGTGGTGATAAAAACTCCATTAATGGTCCCAGGGAACCGAGTGGGTCCCGACACTTTAACGACTGGTGAACGACGATGATCGTCGCGGTGAGTTAAGTTCTTAATTATTCCGAGAGCTCAATAATCAATTGTCCAATAGGTCCTGCATGTCTTAAAACATGATTAAACATTTATCTTGAGAGTATGTTCCCGCTCAGTTGCTAGGCATTCTTCCCGAAACAGTCTGAATATTGTAACGAGAAATTAGAGAATCGAAAAGAACGACGCCAAGAGCCAACAGTATTCTTCATGAAGAACAACACAAGCTTCCACAGAAGAACAGCATTCTTTCCGGCGTCTTAAAGGACTCGTATACCGCAAACTTCGCGAATGAAGAGATCTTACATCTACCCAGCGTCCATGTTTATGCCCATAATTTTATTTATGTCCACAAATTCATACCATAACATAAATTTATCAGAGAATTCGCTTAAATTGTTTGAAGAGCCGGTAAAAATGCGATACCTCGTTGTTCGACTACTTACGAATTAGTCGACCTTCATTATTATTAAGAATTTTTACGGTACGTCGATGTTCTCAACTTCCCTACTAGAGCCTATTGTGGGAATCCCGTAAGAGGGTCAAAACAATTCAGTTAAGCATTTAAAAAAAAAATACGATAAGACCAAAGGTTTCAATGGGATCCCAAAGGGGAATATTTGTCGATCATTTTAATAGTAAGATCTTGCAGATGTTCAGTCGTTGCCGAACCAGTACACATTTGATATCAGTTTTACAGACCACTGAACGTACAACAGCTATTAAGTCAGACACTCCAGCTAAGAGCAGATCAAACAAGGCTCATTCGAAAAAATCCTTTCACTAGATTCCGACAGGATGATGCGAGGACAAACAGTATTTCCTGATCCACCCTTTCTTTTTCGGATACATCTACCCCCTCAAACTAATTTTTATCGACATCAGAATAGTAGTTTATGTCCTCACCGATTTTGGCCCGACTCACGTCAAACTACTTGTTCGGTGAGAAAATAAAGCTCATATTTGGATCAACAATGTATTGTTAGCCCCTTCTTGATGGTCCGATCGACAATTCTTTTTTCTTCTATCAAATTTCCGGTTTCTGCCGGATTCCGGATGAACTACAGCGAGAAAATTCAGGTTCACACATGCATTCAGCTTGTATTCTTGCTCCTACAAGGAAATATCTCAACCCTTCGAGAGTTGTGATCGTGCTGACAGACGGACAACTTTTACGGAGTCAGAGGCAAGCTGGCTAGACTTTTATAAGTTCGCCAAAACCCTTCTTCTCTTTTAACGCTTTGCGAAATAAAATTAACCATATTACCCTCTAATCAATCACTAGCTAAAAACAAAACCGCTGCATGGCCGGTAGGACAAAGTCAGAAATCTGGAAGCGGTCTTTTGGGGTTAAAACTACGCACGCCATCTTCACTGCTGTCTTGTCGGCAGTTCACTGATCCTTCGGTTTATTTCGGAACAACTATTTGACATTTCACAATTATTATAAAAGATGAAAGAATAAGTTCAGAATTTCTTACTTTTCGCTGCAAACGCTGACACCTTTATGGAACTGTTTGCGACTTCCAAATGAAACTTAAAAACTTCGTTGAATTTCTTGCGGAAGTTAAACATTTGTTGAACTTGAATGAAAGTTCTTAAAAGTTTTTGACACTTTGCACCCAAATTACGAAATTTAGCAACTTAACTTTACGATCCCATCAAACCTGACTACGAAATTTAATGAGAAAGATTGAACTTACAATATATTCAGTTTCGTGACTATTTGTTTTATCATGGCCTCGCTAGCCGCAAAATACGTTTGATTGAAAATACCGAAAAAGACGGCTTCACCATAGCAGCTAGACAGCAATCTTCTCATACGAAAACGATTATGTTCTTAACCTCATGTGGGTACCCGTTGATCCCAGTGTAAATGACAGATGGTACCCCCAGGCCCCTATTCACTGTAAATATCGGGGGGATACGTCGTCAATCAAAGGGATACGTCGACAGGTTCGTTTTTCTAGCCTTAGCCTGGAGAGGACCCTGGCCAAAAGGGCCAAAAAATAAACGCACCCCTTTTAGGATCCCCTGTCCTGCTTCCACCTTTGATTTCTCTGGCTGGCTGTGTAGTTATTCGTGTTAAAAAGCCCCCCCATTGAAAACATCAGCTTCGTCGTCATTTCTTATTTGATGTCGAGGCGAACGGCCGAATTCGAGCCAGGACGACAAACTCATGACAAAATTGCCGTTTCACCGGAGAGCTGAAAATCTTAGTTAAGGCAGAACTGGACCCTTTTACTATTCCATTTATTTCCTTCTCAATATCAAGCGACATCACCAGTCCACCTATTTCCGATGTTCCTGTCACAATTGTTTTTATGCTTTTGCTCTCTGTCCAAATTCAATCGCTCCATTGGCAGACTTTTCACAATTTAGCCCCGCCTCTCGCTTCATTTTGTGATAGGTTCAGTAGGAAATACGGATTGTATACAAACCAAGCCGACACAACGTTTGTTGGCGAGGTTGGTCAAGGTTGCGCTTTCACACTGGATTTCACATTTGGATAAGTAATACATAAGAGCTGAGAGCTGATCGTTTTTTCGTTCCGGGCAGAGCAAAATAACAGTAGGGAGTAGCGCCAAGACCTATGCTTTCTGTTCTTTGCAAACGGGTCATACTCAGTCAACTCAAACGGTTTGGCTTTAAAACAAACGTTCTCATTATTTGTTATAAGACTTATGTGCGCCCTGCAGTTGAATACTGTTGTCCAGTATGGCACTGCGGTCTGAGTCAAGAACAAAATGACAGACTAGAAAACATTCAGAAACGGGCATGCAAAATAATACTTGGATATGAATATGTTGATTATGAAACAAGCGAGAAAAACTCGGATTACAACTCCTATCAGAACGGCGCCATGACTTAGTCATGAAATTCGGAAGGAAGTGTTTGTCAACAGAAAGGCACAGGGGTATTCTGCCAGACTACGCAGTAAAGAGTAGTAAACAAGCATGCACCAGAACGGCAAATAAAGTGACGCTACAAAACCCACCTAGTCACTCTTCTGATAGATTCCTTAAGTCATTTGTGCCATATTTTGTGAAGTTTTTTAACAAGTGAAGACACGTATAATGGTTTGACAACTAATCTAGTATTACATATTTTATATTTTTATGTTTGACATACCGTTTAATTATGTTACAAAAGTTTAGTCGTGTAAGTTTTAAATGAATTGTATATATCAACTATATTTTGTTTAAATTGACAGTCCTATGTTATCATGTTGTAAAACAGACATTCAGGAATAAATACGATGATTGATTGATTGATAGCGCCGCCCATTACGCTTGCGGCATTTAAAGCGAGACAAACTTCCGGGTTTAGAAATTTCTGTAAAGATAAGACGCGGATTCCAGACATCGTGGCAACAGGGGAGGTTGTATATTTTTTTTGCTGTGTCCAAAATACGAAGTCATTGAAGCCAGCGCTGGTGCACGACCGATTGAGTTTCAGTAGGGACGTTCACTATCGCTAGTGGTGCTAGTGTCGCGTCAAGACCTATGCTTTCCATGCTTTGCAAACGGACGCTTGCGGCATTTAAACCGAGACAAACTTGCGTTTTTAGAAAGTTCTAGTAAAGCCAAGATGAGGTCTGCACCCATGGAGGAAAAAGTGAAGGTTTCATCTTGTTTTCTGCTGTGTTCACAATTTGAAGTTATTGGAGCCAGCTCTGGTGCACGACCGATTAAGTTTCCGTAGGGACGTTCATTATCGCTAAGTGGTGTTAGTGTCACTGCTATTCGAGTGTGTGCCACTTTTTGCAAGTCTTGGCGCTACTTCCTAGTGTTATTTTGCTTTGGTTCCGGGGAGCGGAACTGGAATGCAGCAACATTGTGGGAAATCGGAATCGTGGGATCTCCAGTGAAGCTTCTAATGATAGAGATAGGCAAGTAAAAACCCAACTTCCTTGCAGACTACTTACTGAAATAATACGAATACCATTACTGAACACGTTTTCCTTGATTGCTTGCACATTTATTTCTATTAATACTTAAAAGGTATCACAAAATAAGGCACATGCTTTAACGGCGACCTACGACAACTTCCCCCAATTTTCCCCGAACAAATAAAACCGCCCTAAAACGACAGGTACTAAAAATAATTAAAAACGAGTAACGATAAACAACGTAACATCTCTAATATAGAAAATCCCGAGTTGAATGAGCATTAGAAACATAACCGCCTATTACGTACCCATACCTTCCGAAGAACATCTAAGCATCCGAGCAGAACAGTTTCACCTGTCAACTTACTGTCAGCGAACAGAACTGTGGCGTGTCTGAGTTTGTGTGCCATGTTACGTATGCATCAGAGCCTAGCTTCCAATGGCGCCAAGGCGCTCACTTGATCTGATCATTTTCTCAACCCAGACCGCATCCCTCCAGAGGCAGTGGTATCACTGTTTTCGAATAGACTAAATATGTTCTTGCCCCTTATATGCCTAACGGTTACGATCGCACCCGGCTTCACATTTCTACGACTTACCATTTACGTAACAACGGAGAAGTTTGGTCGTAAACCCATGTAAGCACGTAATTCTTGTGACACGAATTCAGGCTCGTATTTCGGCCAGTAGGGTATTTGACTAGGTGCATCCGCGACAAAGTGTGCAAGTAGTTGCCGATTCATCTCCGCAAACCTGGAAGAAAGTAGTGATGATAATTTTATTGGTCACTGAACCAGTTTTAAAGAAAATGAGAGAAAACAGAAACACACTAAATGAATTTCATCAAAATGATGCTAATATTATGCTTTCCTTGAAAATGACGGAGCTTTCGTCGACACCATTATTGCTGACTTTGTGAAAGCGTTCGACCTCTTGGACCACAAAACTATTCTACAAGAAGCGGCTAAAATGGGAGCAAGTCAGCACTCATTGTGCATGCTGGCTGGTTTTCTCTCTGGCCGCTCCCAAAGAGTCATACTAAAGAACGTCATCTCGGAGGTGAAAGCGATAACTTGCGGAGCACCTCAAGGAACTAAGCTAGGACCGCTGGTCTTCCTAATCGTGATCAACCGACTCCTTCAAGACATCAAAAACAAATACAAATTTGCTGATGATCTTTCAATCAATGTACTCCGCAAGTTAAGCGACCCGACAGGCGAAGATCCTCTGGTTTCGACGATTGAAACACTGACAAGTGATGCCGAGGATGTCAAGCTAACGCTTAGCACAGAGAAGAGCTCCATCCTCAGGTTTTGCTTGCAGAAAAGAGAAGTACCGTGTATCCAGAGCCTTGGTCTATCTACAGTAAACTCGGTAAAAATCCTTGGCATTCACATTGACAGCGACTTGAGCTGGAAAACCCAAGTAAACAATATAATCAAGAAAGGCGGGTTACTTCTTCAACTATTTGCGGTGGTTCGACGATTCTCCCAGGACCGGAAGGTTCTCTTAACAGTGTACAAGACACACATTCGGCCCAACCTTGAATATGCCTGTCCGGTATGGCATGCAGCATTATCACAGGATCAGACGGACAAGCTTGAAGCACTACAAAAAAGGGTCTGCAAGATCATCTTGGGTAGCCAGTATAAGGACTACGAGTCAAGTCTAGAAACGCTAAGACTGCAAACGCTTTCCAGCCGCAGGCACTGCTTACTGATGGACTTTGGCAAGAAATGTCTTGCTTCCCCGTTACATCGAACCATTCTGCCAGACTTCATGGACAAAGTAGTTACAAGAAGTCGCTTAAATACGCCTCCTTGCAGGACAAGCCGCTATGAGAAGTCGTTTGTGCCTAATTTCGTTCAGAATTTTAATGAAAACAAGCTCAGAGAAATTGATTGCTGACTGAATTGAATTGTAAATATAAGATCTGAGTAACTGTAAATATATTTTTGATTTAGTTTATTTATTTATAACTGTCAATATTTCTGCTTAATCTCAATTGTGCATGTTGTGTGTTTTGTATCACTGTCTTCTTTGTGACGCGTCCAAACTATCTTATAATGACATTGGCAAGAAATAAATTGATTGATTGATTGATACTGCACACATCACAGACTACCCTGGCTGAACAGTCGGGTGATCTAGCGGTGACTGCAGGACTTGAGGTTCTGGACATCCAGATTTTTCACTGCCCTGATAGGTTCCGAGACCCTATTCATGAGAGTCAAATGTACAGCCAGAAATGGTTCTGTCTTGTCTTGTCGTGTGCATGCGCTCGGAATTTGCCCGAAACACTCAGATATGAACCGTCAGTAATTTGTCCAGATCTACCAAGCATAATTTCGTAAACCACATTGGCCTGACATATCACAAGAAAACAACCAAGAAACCAACGAAAATGGGGTTTGTAAAGGCCAACGAATGTACTGAAAAAAAAAAAGCGAATATTTCGGGAGGACAACCGCCTCCCTTCTTCAGCGCAGACAGAAAATTTTGATGAAAAATGCCAAAACGAGGACGCCGATCAAAAACCAGAAAACCGAAACAAAGCAGAAAACCAACGAGAAACCGAAAAATATTCCCGAAATATTCGCTGTTTATTTCAGTACATTCGTTGGCCTTTACAAACCCCATTTTCGTTGGTTTCTTGGTTGTTTTCTTGTGACCAGATCTACCGCTTCACGTTAACAACCTATTCATCAAAATCCTTAGATTGCAGTCGATGGAACTATCATTGCCGGCGAGTGCTCCTCATCGGAGGACCTCAACCAAACCTATTCTCTGACCTCAGCTCAGGTGAGGCGACCCGCTTGACTTAAGCATATTAGTCAGCGGAGGAAAAGAAACTAACAAGGATTCCCCTAGTAGCGGCGAGCGAAGAGGGAAGAGCCCAGCACCAAGGGCCGGTCGTAGCCTCACGGCGGCGGTTCGGCCGATGCGGTGTTTAGGAGCTCCTTGAACCCCCGTTCACCAAGTCTAAAGTCCTCATGAATGTGGCTCGATTGCCCAAAGCGGGTCTTGCAGTATGGCCTAAAGAGCAAACTAATTTGAATAAAGCCTCAAGCCCTCGTAAATTTGTGTCCTTTCCTAAGGTCTCAAGTACCAAAGGTGTAGACGGGGCTAATTTTTGCGATTCCAGTTTCGAATTCAACAACAAAACCAGCAAAGGTGGCGGCGCTAGAAAAATCAAGAGGCGGATTGGAGACCAAATCAAGCGACCCACAAAGGTGCACGAACTATCGTCCAAACAGACAGCTAGGGTGCTCAGTGCTTGTCGCATTTCATCCGTTTTCAAACATAAATGTTCGGTATCGCCTGAAGATGATGCTATTTCCTTATGCACTAGATAGGAAAAACGTGCCGTGCAAAGAGAGAAAAAAAAGGTTACATTGAGCTTTCAACAACGAGGTGAATGCGCAAAAGAAAAGAGAACAAAGAAAAAAGGATTCATCGGGCCCAAGAAATCTATAGCATTATTTGATTTACTTGCATCACTAGCATCTGGCTCCAACATTTTCTCCGACAACATCCTATGACCGTTGTTCGGCCGCCGGTACCCTTCGCTGCACCTTCTCGAAAGCTCAGCTTATATTGTGGACAGGTGACCAGGGTCGGGGGTTGCGGGCTTGAACTTCTACCGGGGTCTTCACCCCACCATCACTTCCAAACGGAAAAGTAGAGATTTTTCCGTATAGCGCTTACCGATTTTCTGTCAGACTGGTAAGAAACTTCCAGTATGACGGCTTAACATTGTGAGGCTCGAAGACAGCTGTGTGAAAGAGAAGGGCAGTCGAGAAACTGTAGAGTAGTACTTCAAAGCCGGGAACGGAGGGAAGTACGCCGGAGGCGATGCCTTCTTTGTAGATCACCTAGATCAAAATAATCTTGTAAGTCTAAAGTATGTATACTTGTACAGTCAGTATCGTCTTTTACTTTTGGTGGACCCTAGGCCATCTCAAAAACGTAAAAACGCCGGCACATTAGCATACACGATTCTTGGTCGAGCAACACTGGTAACATCTGAGCATAAATTTCGGTAACGTTCAATTCAATTCAATTCAATTTATTCTCAAAACCATTTACAGACTTGCCGAATTTTCGGTCTCTTGTCAACCACGAAACAAAAATATAACACGTACGTTTCGTCAGGTCACAAAAAATGACGATGCAACGTAGTTAGTCACACCTGGATCGTAATGAATAAGGCAACACGGCTATCAACCGTAGCCTGATTTCTCAACAATTTATACCGGCCGCTTGGCCTCTCCTGGCCCCCCTGCCCAGGCCTAACCGGCCTAAGGGTTAGGCGCTGTGGGGCCTACGGCGCTGTGTAACGTGGAGATATACCTCAATTACCAAAAACAGGCAAATGTAAAAAAAAGCAAGCAAAGGTTCGAATGCAATACGCCTCGCAAGGTGCCAATCTCCTGTTTCACTGCAATCGGCGGGGATCTCGACGCGGGGTTGAGAGCAAACCATCCCGTGCTTTACCCTAGATTACTCTAGGTACCAGTTTTTCATCTGGGTGGTCCACGGGTTGTCCGTCCGTGGCCGAATGGTTATCGCGCCGAACTCACGAGCGAAGAGTCGCTGGTTCGAGTCTCGGTTGTGCCGACCGTTTGGTTTAGGGCGAGGGTTAGTGGCGTTTCCCCGTAAGACAAGCCAAAAGTCCACCCAGCTTCAAATGGGTACCTAGAGAAATCTAGGGAAAAGCACGGGAAAGCGTCGGATGACTTGCCCCCAACCACGCATTGCACCCCGGCCGAGGGCAGAGAATCAGGAGATCGGCACCTGCGCTACGCGAACCCTAATCGGTTTGCATGCGAAAGTTTGCTAGTTTGCTTTGGTCCACGGCTGGTCTTATAGAACCTTAATACTTTTCCGTCGACTACCGAGCGCCTCGACGAGCAGGGGCGTCACGTCTGGGGGGGGGGGGGGCGCCTCCTCCCGAATATCGTCGGCCAGGCGGTTAAAAATAGCCGAGTCGGCGCGAAGCGCCTCGATTTTTCTAAAAACAATCGATTTTTTTTCTTGGATAGGCTACAGTCGAACAGTTGGTATTTCGTAAAATCCGTCGATTTTTCGTCAAAACAGGCTTTTTTTTAAACCATTGAGTAAAAATGACCATACAGTCGGTAAATACCTTACCCCCCCCAAAACATTTTGGCTAATGACGCCTCTGTCGGCGTCGAACTTGGGGGCTAAAGTTCCTAGTTTGAAGCACAACGCCTTTACCACTCACTGACGGCAAACAGTCAAATGAGACTGATAAAGTTAGAGAATCTCTTGGCCTGAGATCAGCTGTTTTCGTGCAAGCCCATTGGCCGTGAAAGGCCACTTCGGCAAGCTCTTGAATTTGGATTTTAAAGCCGAGAAGAAGGAGAATGAATAAAATGAGGGGAACTCGTGTAAATCTTATATTATAAAGTCTTAAAACTCGAGTACTTACTACGTACTTACTTGCAGGTCAGTGTATTTTTTTTGACATTTCCTATCCTATGCCATTTTCCACAACGAAGGACTTTTGGAGAAAATTAATTGAAAATTGTTACCACGAACTGTATCTGATGATATTATTTTCTTCAACTTTCTTTCGTCGTACAAAGAGGAATAAATGTGGATTTAACAGAAGGAACCAATTTAGTATTTTGGCACTGCAGACTGTTCCTTCCCTGATATTATGAAATGTGACGCTATATAGTATCCAATCATTTCAAGAGACTAACATAATTGTTCCATCTCTAAGTCCGCATTAGGGTTAAACTTTATGTTCTCACCTCAATTGTCTTCCACATGAGATAGGAAGCAAGGGTTGTGCTTTTGTATGCTAGCATCGTCAACCCGCCCAGAAACCCGGCAACAGCACCGTGAGAGGGCTCATCCTTCCCAGTAAGCCATCGCAGAAGACAGAGAACACCCTACGGAAGAAATAAACATAGCTTCAGAACGAGAACATAGAAAAGAAAACAATTTTTCACTCCCTTATACGCTAACTATTTCAGTGAAGTCACGGTATTCTTTGGCCTAAAGTTAGCGAGAATATCGCGAAAATTAGTCCCTTAAAGTTTAACCGAAATGGGCTAGGATAGGACAATCTAGTTACCCATCACTTATTCACTTAAATTTGCTTGAAGACCCGCTGAAAATGAGTTACTTCGTTGTTCCGCTATTCACGAATAACGATTTTCAAATAGTGGAATTTCCGTGTGATTTGTGGTGCCTCTATGCGCTTGTATTTTTGTTGTATGCCTTACGAGAAAGATTTATCATTTTTTTTTTTGTTCAGGCACTAAGCAATCGTCACCAACCTCACCACTGCACACTGAAAAGCCGCATCTGTGTTGAGATTAAAATTTCCCGCGTCATAGTAGAATTTACGCTGTGGAGACGGCCGGAGATATTCTGAGCCTCATAACTAGAGCAGATAGTGGAAAATCAAAAATCCCTTCGCAGAATCCAAATAATTCAGTGTATCCAATTAAATGACACACAAATAAGTTGGCTTTTCAGGTAAACTTTAAAGCGCAATGGGCACTAACTATGCTTTAATTTTTATAAAATGCTGCACACATATAAATTTCTGACTTCCGCTATAGAGAGTGCTTCAAAAATAAGCCGTTTTCTTGTTATCGCTTGTCATTGCCTCTCCGGCGTATCGGCGGAGACGATTTCAGAGCATGGTATTGCAAGGCGCGGAAATTCAAAAACTCTCGGCTATGAATGAAAATCAGTCATTTTGTAGAGCTGAGTGATGAGAGTACCATGGCTGCTAAAATAAACCGTTTCTGTACCTGGCAGATTGCTCTAGTGTTATCTGATGAAACTTCTGTTGTTTGTAGTACCGAAGAAAAGTTTTGTTTTCTGGATGTAAAGTTACAAAACTGCCAAAAATGTACAAATATAACCGACCTGCTTGTAGCAGATTCCAGAGCTTACAAGGAATTCCCATTTAACACCGTTAATACGATTATTGTCAACAATACAAATAATCCTGAGTATCTAATAACAGCGAATGGATAAGACAAAAAGAAACTCCGCTTATATTTGTCGAAGATAGTAAATTGGAGTATGGCAGTCAGCTGGAAACGCCGTACCGATATATTAGCGAAAATAAGTTGTCTAGGAATCTGATGATTTCTGATGTAACATTGTATTATAGTGGGTGGTAGTTTGACATCATGATTGTTTGGTCCGCCCACTGAACTTCAAGTTTTCCATTTTATTAACAAAACTAATGGCAGATCGTGTTACACCAAAACCATGATACTCATGTCATTTCTCTCGAGTGTATTCCGGCCCTTCTTTTTCATATTTTGTCTGTTGACTCGGCCTGTGGTGGGTAATAATGAATAATAATAATGACAAGCATTTCAAAGGATATCATCCTGGGTCGGGAATATTTACGAAACTCACTGAAGGTGGAATTAATGGAGCTTTCAATTTGTTCTTATTTTATTCCATTTCATAAAAGCTTTTTTAGAGCCACCTCCGTGAGCAAGCCCTTTCGCATTCAGTAGCGACTTGAATCTTTAAATAAGAGGAAAATGGAACAGCCCCCATTAAATCCCACCTGGTGCCACAGTTATTTTCGTAGTTGCTAATGACATAATTTTCTAACTTCTACTACATTATAGAAGCTCCCGCGTTGCTTTAATTTGTTCCGTGTTGTCAGTTTTCATTTCTGAGATTTCGCTCTCCTTTTTTTTTTGCAAATGTTTGCTCCCACGTACTTGCTAAGCCATCAAAAGCTTTATATCAACTTTTCTCTTTTTTTACTGTACTATTTTCTAGTAACTGCGAAATCAAAATTCTTAGGTTTTGTCTTGTGTTTTTTTTATTTAATCTCGTATTTTCGAGCATTTGCCTGTTTTTACGTAATCGTGTTAAGTGTATGGCCGTTCAATATTACACAGCAAAGGTAGCCCATACTTACGCGAATAATTCCTGTCGACCCTCCAAGAAACAGTCCAAACTTGAAGTTTTTCTTAGTGAGAAGAAGTTGTGGGAGGAGACTAGGCCGTTTCAGCAGTTTCATCACTGACAAGGCAACGGTGAGGGCAGCGTGGATTCCAAACCCAGTTACAAACTTCCGCACAGCACCCTGCGAGACGGTAAGCGTGAGAATCCACGGAAACTAGCTCTAGTGTTGGTGATGATGGAAGTGAGATGACTTTCTCAGAGCCTCGTTTTTGTTGCAATAGCGCCGCAAAAATGCTGCAGCACTTCTTTGCTTTCGCACAATATGGGTTTTTGGATTCACTTTCTTCTTGGTTCAAGGATGCTGCTCAAGGTTGCTGCAGCACCTTGCAGGGAAGCGAGGATTTGGTCAATGAGCAAATCCGCGACTCTCGCGATGCGCTACCGTCTTCCTCTGAAGCACTGCACTGCAAAAACGAATGTAGAAAGAATCAGTCCGGAAGCGGCCGAGAAGTGGACCTGCAGCGTGCAACAAAAACGAGGCTCAGATACCGAGATCAGTTACTACGGTCAGGACCTTGGTATTTGAATATCATATACCACAGTAACTGGCCAAATACTCAGAAACTGCAAAAACGACTTCTGGCGGTGGTATCAGATACCACGGTAACTGCAATTAATATCTAACAAACGAGGGGGGGGGGGCATCACAATCTAAGATGAAGGACATAGGGACGTTGGAAGAAAAACAAGACCAAAGGTTCCGAACAGGATCCAAAAAATTCGATATTTGATCCAGACAATTAGGCTAGGTTTTGTCTTCGCCAGATCCAGTCTTCGCCAGACTCCTTGAACATTTTTACTCTTATAATTTAGAAACAGTTTAGGGCCAAATAGCTAATCATCTAAGAAAACCAAGTCCAGATATGGATTCAGCATGTGTGCATATCCCTAGACGCCGATCCAAACGATCCTGCCTTACTTCTGCGAATTTTCCGGTTTTGGCGAAATCCAGAACTACTTGTCCAGCGAAAAAAATAAAGCTCAAAAACGAATTCAGCATATCTCCTTACCACTATATCCAACCAACATCTAATCAACTTCATATCAGAATTTAACTTTTAACAAATTTTCCGGCTTTAGCCGGATTCCGGAAGAACTATATATCCGGCTAAAAAAGGATTGTCATATACGGATTCAGCATCTCTTCTTACCCCTAAATCGAACATATAATCGACTTCAAATAAAAATTTTACTTTTAACACACTTTCCGGTTTTGGCCGGATTTCCGGCGAACTATTTGTCCGGCGAGAAAATGGTTTTCATATTCATGTTCAGCATGCCTTCTTCCCCCTACACCGAACATCTTTGGCCGGATTCCGGGCGAACTACTTGTCCGGCGACAAAATGGTTTTCATATTCATGTTCACCATGTCTTCTTACCCCATAACCGATTATCACATTGGCTGTTTAAAAATATTTTGCTCGTCCCTTAATTTGAACCCCCTCCCCCACCCCTAAATGTAGGGCTACGGGCCCATCTACGAACCGGTTTTGGCCGGATTTCCGGGCGAACTACTTGTCCGGCGACAAAATGGTTTTCATATTCGTGTTCACCATGTCTTCTTACCCCATAACCGATTATCACATTGGCTGTTTAAAAATATTTTGCTCGTCCCTTAATTTGAACCCCCTCCCCCACCCCTAAATGTAGGGCTACGGGCCCATCTACGAACTCGACCTTACTCTTGACCCAAAGAACGCTCAAACCAAGTTTCATCAAAATATCTCATTCCCTTCGAGAGTTATCGTGCTCACAGACAGACAGATGGACGGACAGACGGACAACATTTGCGATGTCATAGGTATCCCTCCACTTACGTTTTGGGATCCCAAAAAACAACAATTTAGTATGTACACTTTCCTTTAACACCGAGGAGTCCCGCGGCCTTCTTTGAGGTCAACATAAAAGACTTAGGCAAATTACCGCCACCGCACGAGGAACATCAGGCAAAGGAAATGACTACCTGAAAGTGTGTCCATTACCTCTGCAACGTATTTAAAGCAGGTCGACCGGTGCTTACAAAGGGGATGTCGATATGGGTTTCTCCGAACGCTTTGACTCGTAGCGGACTGTGATTCACTGGAAGTCGGGCAGTATTCATTCCGTCCAATCACGAATCTAAAATGATACTGAACGGTAAGAACAAGGTCCATCCATTAGTACGAGAATTCGGACAACTTCTTCTCCCCGTAATTTTCCTCGATTTCCTTTTGGAAAAAAAGTAGACTTCATGATTTAATACTATATATTATCGCCCGGCCTGAGAGCCCGAAGAAAAGCAAGGGAGATAATGATTATAACACTAGCACACTGTGCAGAACAATGATTGATACCTCCTGGCGGAAATTCGGTAAAAAAGCAACTGCTTTTAGTGTTGGGCGATATTCGATATCGATAACGATATATCGATTTATCGGACTAAATTCGATATCGAATATCGAAACGTAAATATCGATATCGAAAAGGTATTTGTTCATTTCTAATTATGGTAAATAATCCAACATAAGTTACGTTTCTATATCAGAAATTGGACCAATATGTTCTTCGTAATTCAGTTTTAATTTGTTCGAATTTTTAGATGAAGCAAAGTGCTTTTTCACGACGACTTTGCGCGACTTTGTTCTTAAATTTTGGCAAAACGAGACGTATACTATAACGAAACATGGTGCCGAAATATCGATTATCGAATATCGAAAGTCAAAATATCGATATATCGAAAAATCCGAATATCGCCCAACACACTGCTTTATATCAATCTTTTCTTATAAATTAATGCTAATATTGCTAGTAGTTAGTAACTCCTCTTGCAATCTTTGCCAGAAAAACCGAGAAGTGCAGATCATTCACCTTTATCTATCATCAAACCGGTACCATCTAGCGTCAGAAACATCTTGAACAAATCTCACGATTGGTGGCTAGACCGTCGATTTTTCCACAGGTAAACAGGGCCGGGCCAGTTGCATGATGAAGCGAATATTACTAGATTGAAGGTGGGGAAGAAAAGAAGATTTGATTCTTTTGGATTGTTTTGATTTGTTCCACCAATTTTTATGATTTGTTGGGTGGCATACTGCTATTCCTGAGTCCACTAAGTGATTTTCTGTGTGGTACGGAGGTGGTGTATGTGGTGGTTTGTTCATATCTCTCTAAGTATACCCCTTTTGTGTTTTATCAGTAGTTGTAGTTTGACATGTCCAACACTTCTGGTGGTGGACCGATTAGGCCTAACCCTGACAAATTGAATGTTGTAAATCTGTATGCTATTTGTGTTGACGATGGGGGGTTCCCTGGATCTATCCTGACATTTTCTGACATTGAATGTGACCATGTTACGCTTAACAGACTGAAGCCAATCCCCTCTAGCGGTAGAGGATTGTTGGCAAAATTGCTGACCAAGAGACTCAAGAACCATGCTTGCAATGGATTGTTTGGCTCTGTGCTATCAAGACCTGGCCCGAAAGGAACAGTTGAAATAGTGTGTATGAGTGAGGACATAGCCGCAGCAATCCTATCAGTGAAAGATCTGAAAATCAACAGTGATAGCTTTGTGTTTGTGAGGAAAGGTGTGACTCCTGATGCTGCCACCGGGCGAGAGATTCGTAGAAGAAAAGGAATAGTGTTCATTGAAAAGGATCTGGCAAGTGAGGAAGAAATAGTTGACCAACTGAAGGAAACAGAACATGTGAGTAAGGTGGAGGCAATCAAAGGGACACCCGGAGCTTTTAAGAGTAAAAAAGATAAGGAATTCCATGCAATCATGATGTATTTTGACTCTGAAGTTACTTTCCCCCTGACAGCCACAGTTTGGAACATGCCATTCACAGTCAGACAGTACATCCCGAACCCAATGAGGTGCTACAAGTGCCAAGCCTTTGGCCACACAAGTCAGAACTGTCGAAGAGGTGAAAGGTGTTTGCTATGCACTGGCCCCCATTCACTCGAACAGTGTCCCCAGAAATTGGCCCCCACAAGCTCACAAGCCTTAAAATGTGCAAATTGCAAAGGGGATCACAAGGCCTCAGATAGAAGGTGTGAGAAATTTGTAGAAATGAGGAAGGTACTCGAAATATCCTACAAAGAAGACATCCCAATCCGTGATGCGAAAGCGAAGGCTCAACTAAACATACCAAATGCTTCAGGTGTAGTTAATCCAACCCAGAACTACAGCCTTTCTGAATTCCCTCCACTGCCAAATAGACAAGGATCAACCACACAAGCTGGAAATCCATCAAATTCTGCTAGTGAACCAGCACAGGCCTCCTGCAGTGAAGTTCTACGATTACAGAAGCAGTGTGCTGAGCTGCACCAAACAGTGAATGAACTTAAGCAAATAGTGGTTTGTCTTGTGGGCCTCCTAGACAAAAAGTCCTGACTCAGAACTACTCCATGGTGACATCGCAAATGTGATGGAACATACAGTAAAAAATTTGATCAATAAATGGGAAAAAATTCCACTTGCAAAAACTCTTGGAATAAGAGACGAAAGCAATGAAATGGAATTGGAGACCAATGCTGGTGGGTTTAAGAGAACCCTATCCCCAGAAAAATTGCAGAAAGCAGCAAGTGAAAATGCCCAGAAGGCACGCAAAATGGTAAGCAGCAACGAAAAGGCTAAGCTCACTAGCAAAATCTCTTAAGCTTATACATCTGAATGTATGTGGCATGAACCCCAGCAAAACCAAAGAATTAAGAAACATGGCAAAAAGGTTGAATCCTGACATAATCATGCTACAGGAGACATTTCTCTCTGCAGAAAAGCAAACACCCGTAATTCCAGGATTTAAAGCTTTCAGGTGGGACAGACCCACACATGGTGGTGGCCTCCTAACATATGTCTCTAGTGCCCTAAACTCCAATGAGCTATTATCCAATGGGAGTGTCAGTGGAAAAAACGAGTATGGAGCAGTCGAAATAAAAACCAAAGACCTAAGTCTGACGTGCATAAACTTCTACAACAATAGGAGCTCCAACTTTGACAAGAAACAACTACAAGAGATACTCGATAAATCAGCACACCCTAAGGTGATTGGAGGTGACTTCAACCTGCACAGTCCTATGTGGGAGACACAGCTTATGTATCTAGGCAGTTAAGCAAGCTCCTATCTTCCCCATGAGAAGCTTTTGGGACACATCTCCGAGCCCGGCACCTGCTCTCCTACGCGTAGATCCACCGTCTAACGCAGTGGCGGTGACGGAAATCTGCCTAGCTGTGTTGACTTTCCGTGAGAATGCAGGGGAGAGGGGAGAGACTTCTGCCTTGTTTTGCCCAGTTTCTTTGTTTTACTTACGATAAGGTGAATAAAAGAATACGTTGTGGGGATAAGGAGGAGTGATTACTTGAAATCTTGAAAGAGTGCAAAAGAATCAGTATACAAATAATCGATTTCGTATATTTGAACCTCACTTTTTTACTGCGATATCACGACAATTACGATGATTGCATTTAGCTTTGGTCGGGAAAGACAAACGAAAAAGTTCACAAAACAATGACTTTATATATCCTGCAAGCACTAACTTGTAATAAGACCACATGGACTATTTGGTCATCAGACAATCAGATCTTACAGATGTTCGGTCTTTGCCGAACCCCACACACATTAGATACAAAAATATCCGTGCTATTCATCTGAGGCAAGAATAAATCTGATTCAACATGTCTTATCGGACCTTTCAAACCATTTTTTTTAAATTCTATTAAATTTTTTCCAGCTTTTCTATTCTGGCCCGGATTCCGTTAAAACTGCTACTGTTACAAAATTAAAATTCTGTCCGGGTCAGGCAGTAAATCTCAGATAAATGTTCCAACCGCCTTGAGAATAGTTTTTACCTTGACGAAATGTACGACATCCGCCAGGTTCCGGTCAGTGTGCTTGTTCGGCGGGGACATAGCGATCAGCATGTATTCTTACCTCTAGATTGACGCTCTAATTTACCACGTTAATCTTCTAACCGACTTCGAATAATAATTTCTCTTGTACTAATCCCGGTTTGGCCTGGATTCTGGGCAAGCTACCTGTTCAGAGAAAAAAAGAAAAAACACACATTGCATCTCTTTGTTGAAACCCCACATCTTTCAATCCTTATTAGAAACGAGGGCCGTTTCCTACCTCTGAATCGGCTTACACTCGCTTACCACCACTTAAATTACACCACTCAGATTACACACTTTATCCCTTGCATATCAGGTCACACCCGCTAGCTCCGAGTGCTCCGAGTTCACGCTTCTTACTGGGAAGTTCCATCGGCTACCGCAAGTGTCGCACGGTTGTGGCTCTCCGGCGCCGCCCACTATGTCCCAAAAATAAATCGAGTTTGCTTAACTGCCTAGATACATAAGCTGTGGTGGGAGAGCAACACAAATGCATCAGCCAAGGCTGACGACCTTGAAAATATTATACTGGATCCGGGAAATGAAATTGTCTTAACAACCCCAAAGAATCTAGGAACAAGGATGAACCCACAGAGCGGGAAGATGTCGACAATTGACCTAACAATGGTCTCACGAGAACTAGCTGCTGGCACACAAATATCCAGCCCTTACGAATTTGATAGTGACCACTCTCCCATTCTAGTTGAATTTGCTGTGCAACATGATGAAATATATTCACCACCCCCAATATGGAAGTTTGATGAAAACAAGTGGGAAGATTGGAAGAATGACATTCAAGCAGAATCTGAGAAAGCTGCAACAAACTTAGAAGTAGAAGATCTATGCAAATTTGTTACAGACGTTCTAGTGGAGTGCAGTAAAAAAATTTTCCGGTATGAAGAACCTAAGAAACCAAAAACCAATTCTGCCCCGGGATGGAATAAAAAATGTGAGGCTGCCAGAACAGCAAGGAAGAAGGCCAAAAATAGGTTCAGACGAAATCCCTCTGATGATAACAAAAAAGCACTGAATAAACAGACCTCGGAAATGCGAAACCTCATTATGAAAGAAACTTCAAAAAGCTGGAAAAATCTGGTAGAAAACAAATTCCCACCTAAGGCATCCACGGCAGATCTTTGGAGAAATTTCAGAAAATACACCACCAAGAAAGAAGGCCGACAGGAGCCCGTGGTCATTGAACATGGGGGACATCTTTGCCACGAAAACAAAGAAAAGGCAGATGTACTGGCAAAACATTTTGCAGAGATATCAAGAAGTGCTCATCCCATACATCCACCCCAATCAGAGCCCGTAAGACCCGGAAATAATCAGTCGCCCCCATTTACACTCCAGGAACTGGAAAAACAGCTGAGACATCTCAAACCTGGTGCTGTTGGTCCTGATGTAGTTCACAACTGGATGCTAAAAAATGCCCCACCCAACATGAAAGAACTCATGTTGAACCTAATGAATAAGTGCTTACAGGACGGATATGTTGCTCCTCTTTGGAAGAAAGCTATAATCATCCCGATATTGAAACCAGGTAAAAACCCCAAACTTCCAGGTTCTTACAGACCCATAGCTCTCACATCATGCCTTGCAAAATTAATGGAAAAGATGATTAAGGATAGAATTCTCCCAGTAATCAAAAGTAAAATACAGATAGAACAGCTGGGGTTCATGCCTGGGAGATCAACTGAGGATGCCCAAGTAAGGCTGGAGCACGCAATTAGGAAAGCGTATAAGAAAGGGAAACTTTTGTATGTGATTTTTGTTGATATGAAGTCAGCATTTGACAAGGTCGATATCCCGCAGCTCCTTGAAAAGTGTAAAGTGATTGGTGTCCCATGTGATATTCTGCAGTGGCTGGGAAATTTTTTGACAGGAAGATTACTTGTGGTTAGGCTTCAGAATACAGTGTCTCAATCATATGAAACCTCTAGCGGGGTTCCACAAGGTGGAGTGCTAAGTGCTCTATTGTTTGCTGTTTATGTTAGTGATATTGACATCGATTCTGTTCCCAGAACTAAACTATTCCTATACGCTGATGACATAGCAATAGCAGTGGAAGGGAAAGATTCAGTAGAAATCAGAACATATGCTCAGAAAGCTATAAACATCCTTCAGTCATGGGCACTAGCCAATAACATGATTTTCTCTCCACTAAAGACCGAGTCAGTACTTTTTCACAGGAAAACAGTTGCCCAATCCCACCCTCGCATATACATGAGAGATGAACTAATACCTGTAAGAGAGCAAGTGAAGTACCTCGGCCTGATCTTTGATCAGAAATTGACTTGGAAACCTCATATTGATTATCTGTGTGGTAACCTGAAGACAAGGGCAAATTTCATCAATGTGCTAACATGGAACAAAAACGGGGCACACCCTACGGTACTGAGAAAACTGATCCAAAATGTCATCCTTTCGAGGGTTGACTACGGTGCAGTCTCCTATGGATCGGCAGCAACAACCCATCTGAAAAAGATTGACATAGTTTTAAATGATATATGTAGGAGAGTAATAGGGGCCCTTAAATCTACCCCGATCCCAGCCCTTCGAACTGAACTGGATATCCCCCTCCAGCAAAGAAGACGAGAAGTTCTTTTAGCAAATTACTTTTTGAAGAAATTGAACATCCCGGCAGAAGAAAAAGATATCATAAAACAGGAAGTCCTCTGCGACCTAGTCCACTCGGACGAACCATACAAAACCAACAACCAACCTGCCATAAAAAGATTTGCTAGAGTGTGTGATCAGCTCAAGATTCAAGCTCCACTTATGCAAAAATTTGATGGTGAATCTCACGAGAAGACTACAGGGCTCCAAAATAGAGTGATAGTGAATGGTCCATGCAAAAAGAGTGTCTCAGCTGAATCCTTGAGGTGTATGTGGCTAAGTGAAATGTGCTGCCTTGAACCGTGCAAAACCATCTATACAGATGGATCGAAACTAAGTAGTGGTGATTCTGGATTTGCAGTGTATGATCCATCTTGTGATGTATCCCTTGTTTTTAAAGTGCAAAATGTAACTAGTGTCTACTCGTGTGAATTAAATGCTATAAAAGAGGCACTGAATTATGTGAAACAGTGCTATAACCAAGAAAGAGTGGTCATATGCAGTGACTCCCTGTCTGCCCTAATGTGTATAAAAAACGGTAGTGAAAATGCGAGGAAAGCTGTCCTGGAGATAGAAGTACTAGCAAAGGAGATCATTGACTCGGGAACAGATATCCTCCTAAAATGGGTTCCAGCCCATGTTGGAATCCACGGGAATGAGAAAGCGGATAAGATGGCAAAGTGGGCAGCACTTAATGGTGAAAAGACCAATGTTCCACCTACTCTCCAAGAAGTTAAAAAAGAGGTCAATGATTGGATGGAGAAAGAGCTAAAACAAGACTACATATACATGAGTAGAAACACATACCTCGACCTGTTTGACTACTCCACAATCCCAAAAAGGCTAATCCATCCATCTAAAAGGTTCTCCTCAACAATCTTCAGACTACGCACTGGACATGCCAAAACCAACGAAACACTGTTTAAGTGGAACCAACGTCACTCACCTAATTGTGATAAGTGCGGTGTTACGGAAGATGTGCGCCATATTATTATGAATTGTGTTAAATACAAAGACCAGAGAGAGAAGCTTCGGAAAAAGCATATTAAGACTGGGAAAGCTTTCACGCTTACCTCTGTCCTTGGAAGTAGATTGACACCAAAGAGCCTACAGGCACCTGTTGTGAAGTGGCTTGGAGATTTTCTTGCCAGCACAGGACTCTTACACAAACTCTAGTTAGTTTGGTTGATGTTGGTACAGTTGTTGAATATTGTTTGTGAAAGGTGAAGGACAGATAATATATTATAAATTGTTATATGTTGATTAATAATGGAGAGTTATTTAGTGGCTAGGAATGATGGTATGAATGTAGTTTAGGTTTAATTCTTCCCCAAATTTGAATGACGTCTTCCAACTTAGGAATAAATTATTATGTATATTTATTGTATTTTAGTTTGTGTGTTTAATAGGATGGACGACGTCAATTTTTGATTAATTTTAATAGATTTTTAGAAAGGTAAAAGAGTTTTTTAATATTGTAAGAAAAAAGAAAGAAAAAAAAAGAAAAAAAAAAAAAGAAAATTATGGAAATGTTTGTTTGGATTTGTATAGAATTAAGAGAAAAAGATATTGTATATTTGTTTGAATGTATTTAGGATAGTTATGGGTATGAAATTGAGAGATATGAATAATATGTGAAAGTTTAATTGAAATAGTGGAAAGTGAAACATCGAAAGAAGTTATACGAGTCGTAGAAAGGTGTTATCAACCAACACCTGTAAACGCAAACACCACAAAGAAGAAGAAGAAGATTGAAGGTTGTATGATACGCAGATCTACGCAGCGGGAAGGAGAGTTGGCTAGCGTTTTGTTGCTTCATGGCAATTTGTTTGAATGATCAACACGATATGCATTTGTTTTTGTTTTCTGGTTGGATTTTATCACATGAGCTAAGCCAGATTTGCTCCAAGATGAGAATTTCCAAGATCTAGAGGTGAGGAATGGCTGTTTACCTAGGCTAATGGTTCTTGGTTGTTAGCACTCACCCTGACTTTGTCATGTCAATCCACTTGGTACTTTTGCATGGCGCTTTTTTGTGTTGGCTGTCACTACTGCAGGGTGGCCTTGACTGCAGCTTTACTGCTGCCCAAGGGCCAAATATTCCAAATTTTCCAAATGACTGTAACAAGGTATAACCCGGCTTGGCTGGCTAGGATAGCAACATTTTTTTTTCAGTTTTTAAAGACTTTTCTACAACGTTTTCCAACATTTTTGTTTACTGTATTATTTTTTAATGTTTTGTTTTGTTTTTCCTCCTGAAAGTGATGTCTTTTATTCATTTTTTGGAGATCAGGCTCTATTTTTCAGTACTTGAGGGAAAATGCTCAATGAACTTGGTGAACCGACCAAACGTGCGTTATCACTTTTTATCGCACGGCTGGCTGGGCGTTATCACTTTTTATCGCACGGTTGGAACTTTTTTCTTTTAACATCAGGGCAATACCAGAAAATTTTGGCACTGGCTAGGATAGGACTGATATCATGGGACTGCACAGTGTACTGGTGTTATTTCATTATATCACGCCACGCCATAACACGCAAGGGGCAAATCTGACCTAAAACAAAAGGTGAAGAACCTCTATCCGTCGATAGGTACTAGACTGCCCTTGTAAACATGAAAAACTTATTATGTGCCTTTGCCAGGGGTGTGTGGAGACTGTAATTTGATAAAGAGTGGATGAAAAGAGTTGTGAAGGATAAGTGTTTTGCTATTTTAAGAGAATGGGGCGCTTCCTGAGGTTAGCGATGGAGCATAGATCAAGATTATTTTTGTAGAACATTTGGAATTTTAGTACAAATATTCCTTCAGCCCAAGCTCGCGAATCATGTTTGACAGTGCGAAACGGATACGTCAGCTGAATTTTAACAGATAAAATATTTCGGCCCTTCTTCAGGTTGCTTAGAAAATAAACCTGTTTAATGTTGTTATTAGAACAGCAGAAGATGTTTTGAGGATATTTGGGTGATCTTTCGTGTGTTTTGGTGTTTAGCTTTAGCCATTGCCCTCGGGCTGATTAGCAAACAAACCCATCTATGTATCTATCAGAGACAAAATCCTTAAACGGAGGACTGTCCTTGCAATTATTCTTACAACTTTCCATACATCTCTGATGATCAAAGAGCTTAGGCAAGAAATGATGTCCGCAAATCGGTTCAGCTCACCTGGCCGGCCATCTACAGCCCAAAGCAAAAGTTGAAATCAAGTAAAAGCTCAAAAATGAGACAAAAGGTAACTGATTGCAAAAGACAATTCCAAGAATCTCGAAAGAACTGGGCTAGCTAAATCGATAATATGTGGTATTCCTTACTTGGCAATGGAGTGCACCGAGTCACTTGAGCCGCTGTTTCGTCTAAACCAGGGAACAAGGGCTGCCAGCGTTGCCATGAATATCAAAACTTCGCCTTTTGGAATTGATCTAACCAGTCCTCTAGCTTCAAGCATTCTCCATACTGTTTCACTTGCCTAGAGAAAATCAAAAGAATTTACAAGTCGAATTTGCTGTAACAAGGAACCAGCGAAGCAATCGGGCTTCTCTGCCTTTCTAAGGGCACCTAGCACTTCGACGCTTTTCCAAAACAGTAGCATTATGGGAACAAGACCAACGGTTTCGGGTCCCAAAAGGAAACCTTCATTTGACTTTTTGGGATCCCAAAACGTAAGTGGCGGGATACCTATGACATCGCAAAAGTTGTCCGTCTGTCTGTCCGTCTGTTAGCACGATAACTCTCGAAGGGATTGAGATATTTTGATGAAACTTGGTGGGAGGATCCTTCGGGTCAAAGTACAAGTCAAGTTCGAAGATGGGCTCTGTAGCCCTACATTTGAGGGTGGGAGAGGGGTTTCAAATTAAGGGGCAAAAACAATATTTTTTGAAAGCTGTTTAGGTAGTTGATTTAGGGGTAAGGAGACACGCTGAATCCGAATATGAAAGTTATTTTCTCGCCGGACAAGTAGTTCGCCCGGAATCCGGCCAAAACCGGAAAGTTTGTTAAAAGTAAAAGTTTTATTTGAAGTTGATTAGGTGTTTGATTTAGGGGTAAGGAGACATGCTGAACACGATGGTGCAAACCGTTTTCTTGCCGGACAAGTAGTTCGCCCGGAATCCGGCCAAAACCGGAAAGTTTGTTAAAAGTAAAAACGTTGTATTTGAAGTTGATTAGATGTTCGATTTAGGGATAAGAAGGCATGCTGAACACGAATATGAAAACCATTTTCTCGCCGGATAAGTAGTTCGCCCGGAATCCGGCCAAAACCGGGAAGTTTGTTAAAAGTAAAAGTTTTGTTTGAAGTTGATTAGATGTTCGACATAGGGGTAAGAAGGTATGCTGAACATGAATACGAAAATCATTTTCTCGCCGGACAAGTAGTTCGCCCGGAATCCGGCCAAAACCGGAAAGTTTGTTAAAAGTAAAAGTTGTATTCGAAGTTGATAAGATGTCCGATTTAGCGGTAAAAAGAGATGCTGAATCAGTATATGACAATCATTTTTTAGCCGTACATATAGTTCGTACGGAATCCGGCTGAAACCGGAAAATTTATTATAAGTTAAATTTTTATTGGAAGTTGATTAGATGTTGGATATAGGGATATGGAGATACGCTGAATTCATTTCTGAGCTTTATTTTTTAGCCGGACAAGTAGTACTGGAATTTCGCCGAAACCGGAAAATTCGCAGAAGTAAGGCACACACATGCTGAATCCATATCTGAACATCGTTTTCTTAATGATTAGCTGTTTGGCCTTAACCTCTTTCTAAATTTTAAGAGTAAAAATGTTCAAGGAGTCTGGCGAAGACTGGATCTGGCGAAGACAAAACCTATTTGTCTGGATCAAATATTGGATTTTTGGGATCCCATCGGAACCTTTGGTCTTGTTCATCTAGGCATTCGGGTCTTGTAGATTTCCGGCCTTAGCCAGACCCCGTAAGCATGTTATTCATCCTAATCAATCGCTTGAAAAGTACAAAAATAGTGGTACGGTAGGATACGTTTAGGCCAATTTCGGGCAAACGACTAACCCACAGAGAAAACCAAATACAGATCTCTATTCAGCATGTCTCCGTACCTCTATATAAAGTAAACTATGACCTGACCTGTACCTTCACCCAAACGATCCTCACTGCACAAAATATCTCCACTCCTTCAAGAGTTATCGTGCTGGTCGGAGAGATGGACGAACTCTACAAAGTCATGGGTATCCCGTCACTAAGGTTTTGGTTAGGGTCCCATAACATAATGCACTAAAGCATAACCGATTATTTGAAATGGAATTCGCATTCGTTTGCCAGGGAACACAAAACCCCTCTAAAGTCAGCTTTACCGGATGTCAGCTGTTTCGTATAGCGTAGCTTAATAAGTTTTTCACTAAAAGTGCGGTTAATGCAGTAGGAATTACAGTAGCCGCGCGGACACCAGCACGGAAAGCCAGTAGAGTGCGACGCTGCGCCAGTATTGTACGACACTTAAAGGACACGCTGTACTTCTGACAGTAATTCATTCTACTTCAGTCGTATTTCCATCTGTTCTCGTTCCCGAGATTCCTCACTTCATAAGTGTATCCTATCTCCTCTATTAGCAGTTCACTGATTGTCACGCTTGCCACGATTTCTTCTCTTTATGTGACGTTTCAGGCGCCCAATCATTGTTTCCGAGGAGCTGTTCCCGTCCAAAGACCGGTTATGCACATTTTACCAAGATTCTCATCCATGCAAAGGGCACGGAAAGAGGCTACAAACAGCCGAAGCCGTGTGCAATTTACTGTAACCACAGATTAGTTACAAAGTGGTCAACTATTTCAGAATATCTGAGCAGAAACACTATGCAGTGCTAAGTGTCCTTAAAGATAATATAATAACAATAATAATAATAATATAATATACAACAAGAGCTGTAAACTCATATGGCACTTGCATGGGTTGAGATGTAGTGTTTGATCAAAGGTACTTTTAAGGTTACCTTTGCGGTTCAGATGCGCACTTCAAGGGAGCTAGAGAAAAAGTATTTTGTTTTAGAACTTGGCTGTATTGATACGCACTTTATAGGTGCTAGAAATTCTTCTGTAAGAAAAACTATTGAGACAAAACGATCACAGGCCCTTAGGGATCATTGATATATACCGTTTGGTAAAAACTTTTTTTTCACTTTTCGGTTAAAATGTGCACTTTAAGGGTGATAAAATAAATTTTTAAGCAAAATCCTTGTGGCACAAATGATCATGGGTTGAGATGTATCGTTTGATAAAAAAAAAAAATAGTTTTCGACCTTGCGGTTCAGATGTGCACTTTAAGGGAGCTAGAACTTCATTTGTAAGCAAAACACTTGAGGCAAAAATGATAATGGGCTCATGGGGATCATAAATGTATAATTTGCTTAAAAGTATTTGTCTAAATTTACAGTCAACATTGGTACTTTAAGGAATGTCGGATTTGGAAAGTGGCGATTTCTGAGCCAATCTTGTCGAATCTCTAATATTCCAGCCCAGTTCCATCGTCCTAGCACATCTGGAAGTACCTTAAATCGTGACCACCGGAATTCCGGACCCCCCCTCCTCAAACTCCCCCACAGTCGCCGGAGCCAATCCGGTTCTGTAAGTGATTTATCCAGAGCATCTCTTTATTATTCCCACAAAGTTCCATCCCGATCTCCCCAGTCTGAGCCGGTCACGTATTCCCCCCCCCCCCCATTGTTGTCGAATCCGGTCCGGACGTGACAAAGATCACCAGAGACATGTCCTCTGATCAATTATCAAATTTCACTCAAATCCGATCAACCGTTCCAAAGTTACACATGACTCAATATTCCGGATTCCCCCTCCCGCTACTCTCCCCACGACTATCGGATCATGTAATTTTTTATTTATAAGTCAGTTTGATCGGGTCCCTGGTTCGCCTCCCAAGTTTCGTCGTGAAAATCTCCAAAACCGCCATTACCGGAATTTCGGGAAACTCCCCTCCACCCCCCCCCCTAGTGTCCGGATCCAGTCCAAATGTATTAACGATTTGTCTGGAGCAGATGCTTGTTCTTCCCAGCAAGTTTCACTCCGATCCCTCCATTCTAACCGTTTCTCGAGATTTCCGGTTTCCCCCCCAAATCCCCCATAGCTGTCGAATCCGGTCCGGACTTCAAATGGGACATCAGAGGTATGCCATTTATTCAGTTATTAAGTTTCATTCTAATCCGATCACCCGTTCGAAAGTTACACACTACTCCAGTTTTCTGGATTCCCCAGCCCTCCACTCCCCCAGGGGGTCGGATTGGGAAACTGATTATTTCCAGGTTAGTCCGGTCGGGTCCCTGATGCTCCTGCCAAGTTTCATCGTCCTAGCACATCTGGAAGTACCCCAACTCGAAAAAGTGTTGCAAAAACTACTTAATTTTCAGAATTCCCCGGCCCACCATTCCCCCCCAGATGGTCGGATCGGGAAACTGATTATTTCCAGGTTGGTTTGGTCGGGTCCCTGATTTTCCTGCCAAGTTTCATCGTCCTGACACATCTGGAAGTACCCTAACTCGAACATGTGGGACAAAAAAATTCGGACCGACCGACCGACCGACAGACGGAATTGCGATCGGTATATGGCACTTGAGCCAAAGGCTGCAAGTGCCATAAAAACAGGCCATTAAGCCTCAGAACGAACTCAGAGCCTTGTATTAGCCTCAGAATTAAACTCAGAACGAACAAAGACCTAGACAGATGAATGGACAAACATGTTTTCTTTAAGATCTGCCTGTCATGAGGGGATGTTCTCCTGAGGTGCGAGGAGCTTTCTAATATAAGGGGTACTCTTTTTCAAATGGAGGGATGAGCTACTTAGCGTCAAGCTGGGGCAGAAATGGGACTCCAGCGATACTTCCAAGAATAAGAATGGGACTAGTACTTCACCAAATTACAGAACAATGAAAGTTGTGTTCAAAGTTTCGCGTTAAGTTCTTGGTTAAACAGCTAACTCTGTGGGTATACCCTCAGTCCCTTTGTAACTGTTTACATTTTCGACTTACCACATTTGTAACATACAGAGCAAGAAGCCCTCTCCTACTTGGTCTTTCAATGAGAATTGCCAGAACTGATGCAATGAATGCAGGGAGAAATCCACTTGAAAACTTTGTGAAGTGTCCGTAGAAATACCTACAAGACATGGGGATCAGTTTAACCGAAAAGGGCTGAGATACGACAATCTATTTACCCATCACTTATCTACTTCAGGAGGCTTGGAGACCCCATGAAAATGCTTAATTTCGGTGCTTCGCTATCCAGGAATATTTGATTTTCATGCAGTGTAATTTCCCTGTTGGATTTGAGGTACCTCTGTGGGTTTGTAACATTGTTGTATGCTTGGCGAAAAGATTTTCGAGAAATAAGTGTTCACACAGTGAGCTAACTTCTGCAAGCTGATCAATGACCAGTGGCCATTGACAAGCTATGTTTGTATTGAGATTCAGATTTTCCGCGTCATAGTAGAATTTTGCGTCGTGAGGACAGCCGTAGATATTCTGAACGTCATACTAGAGCAAATAAATCCCTTAACACAATCCAAATAATGCAGTGTATTTAGTTAGATGATACAAAAGTAAGTTGGCTTTTCAGTTAAACTTTAATGAGGACCAGAAAATGACTGAGTCCCTTTTTTCAGATCCATGCGAAAAAGGCCAAACACTTTACAGTCTCTTTTAACATGGTCTACAGGCGTTTTTTAGCGGTTCTTCTGTTTATCAACAGTGTTGACCAACAAACTACCGTTGACAGCCAAAACCTCCCTGTTGATCAACAGAGGTGAATCTTCGCCAGAATGCTCTGTTTGAAAAATCTGGCTGACTACTAAACAAACTGACCAGCAGACTTGACCAACAATGTTGGCCACAGAGGTTTCTGTTGGTCGCTAGAATGCGATGTTGATCAACATGGACCCAATGTTGAACCACTAAAAAACGTCTTACTTCATAGCGAACAAAGAGTCAGCAGGTTATCTTACAGCAACTGCTGTGAACCCTAAGCCCTACCAGGTGTCACAAAGTTATGGCATGGAAATAGGGGGATCCGAAGTGCTACCTACGAGGAGTAATTTGGCTGTGAGTATTCTAACACTTCAATCTGGTATTCTTTCTTTCACATTTCAAGCTTCGGAAAGCAAGATCGAATAAATGCTCATTATAGTCAACTTAGCCACTAACTGAGCCAAGTTCCAGGCCTTCTTAAATTATTGCCCTAGTTAAATTTTATTTTGTTATGACTGTTTGTATTTTTTCAAACCTTGTATCTGTTATCTACAATTTTCTACGGATTACTTATATCAAGATCAGGAAACTTCAGGTTCTAGACTAAAGTGAATAACTTTATGTTTTTCATTTATGTCTCATCATTTTGGCAGAACGAAAATGCGGGTATCCGCCTACTTCTGCTGTTAAGAATCTCAGATAAGACTAATATAAACTGCCAGTATAGCCTAAAGCACTGAAGGGATGTACCTGCAGATGCAGAACCAGCCAATGAAGCCGAAGCCATTGAATCCTAAAAAGGCACTGGACTGCAATATTCCTTTGGTTAGCTTCTTTAAGTCATCAACTGTTGGCTTTTTACATCTTAACAAATATGATGCCTAAAACAAAGAAAGTAAAATAATCTGATATTCAGCTATCTCTTCCCATTGGAAGAAATGGGCGGAGTTGGATGTTTTACGGGTTCAACGCAGCTGTTAAAATTGAACTGTAATAAAACTTATGTACGTAAGATTCCTCAATCTAGTGGACATAATGTTTCTATTTTAGTTTCTGTGCCTGCTGCTGCCTTTGTTTGCATAACAGTCAAGAGCTCTCAAGACCAGTTGGCACTTGCAAGGTCAGTGATCAACTAAATTATGAGATATCTTGAGGTACCGGTACAAATGGCCTTTGAGGATCATGAAAATATTTTATTTGGTCAACAGTGTTTTTTTTTGCACTTTGTAGGCCTGAAGCCTGCCTGTAGCTGTATGTAGGCTTGGAACTGAGCCCCTTGCTTGGCTTGGGGATCATGAAACTGTATAGTCTGATTAAATATACTTTATGCGAGTTGGTTCCGTCAGAATCAATTCCCGTCAGAACCAGATCACTCATTCTGAGTTATGCATGTCACAAGACACAACAAGATTTACTGTCCCCTAACCTCAGCCCAACCTGCCCCCAACTCCCCTGATAGTGCCAGCATTCGCTCCAGTCCTATAAATATGAGTATTTCTGAAAAACAAAACTCCAAACAATATTACTGACCTTGTGAAAACCAAAGCCAAAGGGCCAAAGTGAAAGAAAGGCCAGTTCCAGACTGGTTCTAGTCAGAGCTGTGCTGTAACAAGTTTAGCAAAACATTTCCCTAATAAATTCTCACTGCAAACTTCAAATAATGTCTTCTGATAGCCTTGCAAACGCCTATAGGCTATACTTACAATGTAAACTGAACCATAGATTTTCAGGCTTTGCCTTAAACTGATTGCACCTACTCCCACAGCTGAATCGGCACAAGAAGTTGTCCATGTATGACCTACATCATAACAGGAGCAAGACAACTTGCTCAGTGCCATACTTGTACTGTATTTGTATCAGACTGCTATGAGGCACATACAGAACCTGATTTTCTGCAGCTTTTTTGGTTAGACACCTCCAGTAAATTCGTACAAATTTGAAATTTGGACTGTTTACGATACACTGTTGCCACTGTTCTCTGATGGAACCTGTGACCAAAGACAATAATAGTGCCTGTGACATTTGGCCGCAAAAACCTGTGACATTCTGGCGCCGACCGGTCGATTTAAAATCCTTCAAAACGTCTAGCCATTGTCGGCGTTATTCCCATTCGGCCTCTGTTATTGGCTTGGTGGCCTGCATCGTCTGCACCTTCTTTCTTCGTGGGCGTATCTTTTCGTGGGTCATGCAAGATCTAGTTAATTTCCTTTTCCTGTAGGATCACCCGGTGGAATTGTTTTTTCTCCTCCAACTTCTGAAGTGATGCCGAGTTGATCGCGCACTTAAATATGTTTGCTTAGTTTCCGTCACAAGGCACTCAGTTGGCTATTTGATTGTCGCCTCTGCATTCAACACATGTTGCACGCCTTTTCTACCTGACGAGACGATAATGTCTCTCATCGCTTGTCGTTTGTAGTTGGGGTTGTGTTGGATTGTTCCACTGCTTTACCAGCCAGGCCTTTGCCGTAGTGTTGGATTCCCTTATGGCTCGGGATATGCTGACATTTGGAACTGATGTTTTGACCTTCGAGCATTTGAAAGAGTTTTCTGAAGTTCTTGAAGTCTGTATCTTCATTTACCAAAGTGTACAAGATATGATAATGTTTGCCTTTACACTTTTGAGCTCTTTCGCATTTGTTTCTTGAGGACAACTATAGTCGGCTACCGGCAGCTAACGGGGGATATGCCTTATTGCCCTTATTTCCCCTAAATACGATTAAGTCTCAGTTGAATTGTGTATCATTCCGTTAAGGCCTAAAGGTCACATCACTTTGCATCTTGCCTGATGAACTCGACTCAGACTCGACTGCCTTTTTCCTTGTGTTTCAACTTTTCTGGTTCTAAGAATTTCCTTTATCCGGTAATTGGGTCGAAATTCGAGAAATTTGAAAACGTGTCAACACTGGGCAGATTTAAAAGCCAAGGTTTGTAGGTGTTTATGTTTGGAATATTTCTTTTTAATGTTGGGTCCTAGGCTAAAGGAGAGAGGATACAAAGATTCGTCTCAGTAAAATTTTGTAATTTCTTTTGTAACATAGAGAGACTGTATCCTACCTGACAAAAATTGGAAAGGAGTAGGCTGTTTGGACCAAGTTTGGGCTTGGCGTTCTGGTTTTGGCCGTATAAATCAGCAGTAAATGGTTGGCAATGGTTGGAGACATATATCCTGATCAATCATTATATATCCAACTCTTTCTTGTTTGAATAATCAAATTTTTGTAATAAAAGTTTCATAAAAAATTAGAGCTTGACTTGATGATGGCTTCAAACTTTTTCTACAAATACAAATCTTGCTTCCTATTGGTTGGTTTTGGCTTGATGGGTCATAATCAACCAATAGCCTAGAATGCGAACTTGATTTTTGTGTTCAAACTTTGAAGCCTTCAAGCTCTTCTTATTTCCAAGGAAACTTTTTTACATAGATGTGATTATATGAACAAGAAAAAGTCATTTTTTTTTGTTATGCACTTTTGCTGATGATTGTGAGGAAATATGTGTTTTCGTTGGGTAGGGTCCATCTGGGTCCATCTGCCACAAATCAATGTTCCTTCAGCCCAAGCTGACTGCGAATCCCTATACCAAATGCTGAGTATATCTAGTATTTGGCATAACCTATGCCTAACGCTGGATACCCTAAGCCAAATGCTGGATACCTGTTGGTAACCTAACCCTGACCTATCTCAGCACAAACGAGTTCTGATTGGTTGATTTAGCTTCACTCTAATCACTGAATATTTTCCTGGGTTACAGTATCCAGCACCTGGCATAGTAGTATCCAGCGTTAGGCATAGGGTATGCCAAATGCTAGACATATCCAGCGTTTGGCATAGGGTATCCAGAAATCAGGGGTTTGTAGGGGTTTGACTGGGTAGGGTGCAATCTCACTATACCCCTTACTTTCTGATATCCCTGGGCAAACAAAAAAAGCTCTTTGCCAAACATACTCTTAGTCACTATTGACTAGCCTAGCTAGCCCTGGAATAGCCTACCCTGTTTACTTTAGTTCCTTTGATCTTAGCTGTTGTGATTGCTAGCTGATTGCTAGATCCTGCCATTTTTTAGAGATTTTCATAAATGCACGATTCTGACATATTTATAATGGATGTATAGTAGGCCTACACGAGTACTGTGTACAGTACTGCTGTACATCCAACCTCAAATTACATAACCTTGAAATTGGCCTAAATTGTTAAAAGGAATTGTCTGTGCAGTCCTAACATGGTCCTAACTAGCTCATAATGATATAAAAAGAAGCAATATCTAAATAACCTCGTACCTAGCAGGACCTGGCCAGGACTGCAAAGAAGTTTTCATTTTAACATTTGAAGGTCAATTACAAGGTTACGTAATTCGAGGTCAGGGACCCCTCCTGTAGAGGTATGTTTCTTAGAATACATGTCCACCTTGATTTTGTGTTAAGCCCATAAAATAGGCTAGTCAAATGGGAATGATAAATTAAGAACTTAATATCATCTAAGAGCCAAGTTACATCTTCTTTGAACATAAAGACTGAAACCAAAGTCCTTTGGTGTAATTTGGTACTTGCATTTTAATATTCTTTCTCTTCTGTTGGGATCAGTCTTCCACAAATCCTCACATTTGGGGCATGGTCACGGTGTGTAGAGTCCCATAAAAATTATGTAGATTTGAGAATCTGAAATGGAAATTTGCTTTTCAAACATTTTTATGGGGGTACCATGCCCTTGCTACAAGGCATGGTGCTCTAACATATTAGCAACATGCCCATCAATGGGGCATGCTCTGACGTTGGGGCATCATGCCCAAAAAATTGAGGATTTGTTTGTGACTGGTTGGGATATTCTAGTTGGTTGTGAAAGTAACGGAACTGTGCTAAACGTTTGATGCTGAAACCTTTTGTGGAAAGGGTCCAGACTAACTGAGCAACAAAGATCAGAAGATTCAAAACAATAACAGTTTATAGCTACTTAAATTATCGTTTCTGCTCAGGTGTGGGCTGCTAATAATAGAATACCTCTAAATATTCCTTCAGCCCAAGCTGACTGCAAATCATATTTGATAGTGCAAAACGAATATGTCAGCTGAATTTTACTAGAGCTGTATTTCGGCCCTTCTTGGTGAGGGTCCTCTCCAGGCTCAAAGCCCCTCAAGTTGGAAAAACGAACTTGTGGAAACACAAGTGAACCATCAAATAAGAATACCTCCACTATATTGGTCTGCTTATTAGAGTGGTTTGGAGCAGCAAGAACAGTTTACCACAATTTACGACAAATCCTCAATGTTGCTGGAGGCTACACTAGAGGTACGATATGCCTCTTTGAACATCACCCAGTCCTGTCCATG
Source organism: Branchinecta lindahli (assembly GCA_023053555.1). Lineage (NCBI taxonomy): Eukaryota > Metazoa > Arthropoda > Branchiopoda > Anostraca > Branchinectidae > Branchinecta > Branchinecta lindahli. Next base: position 32,656,532 of record JAKZAO010000009.1, on the reverse strand, counting down.
AAGCCCTTTTTTGATAACCATTCTCAAATGCTGGTGCATGCTGGAAGGATGGGAGACGGTCTTCGGAGACGGTCAATTCTTTCCCTTCAAACCAGGATCCTCCGATCCCCTAGCCCACTTCTTAGGATCCTTTGTGGGCCTCAGATGCGGCTTTCTCTGCCTGTATGGCTTGCGTGGACTCCTGAGTTGTACGGGCTTTCGACGGGAGTCACGTAAGTGACCTGGTAGTTATTTGAAGTAAATAAATAAATGCTGGTGCATGCTGGAACGATGGGGCATTGTGCTTATGCTTATGTGTATCCTTTATTCTCAGAAGGGTACCAGTATAAAAACTTTGGTAATGACACTGACTTTTAATGTCTAATCACTTAGAAAGTGTTGTTTATTGGTATCCTTTTGTGGAATAAGGGGCACACTTGCATATTAGCACCATGAACACCCCTCCCTGAATTCCCCAGTGTTTGAGCATGGTTGTGAAAAAAGTGATTGTACCCCAAAGCACTGTTGCCCAACAGCTCCACTTCTTGCATCGTTCGGGATTGGTTCAGTTGGAGGTACACACCATGCAAACCAATCAGCCACAATGCTTGTTGGCAAAGTTGGTCAAGATTGCTTGTAATAGGTAGTGTACTTTCACAGTAGAGAGGGTCTAATGCATAGGGGCCGGTCTTTTTTTTCTGGGGAACTTGAACTGGAATGCAGCACCCATGCCTGTGGTGCATGGTAACTATTGCACGATAAACTGTGGTGGGGGTTTTAGTGAAGCTTTAAGTGTTGCCTCAAATGAAATTACGTAGGCTACAGTGTTTTATTCCTTGTAGAACTGCGATAAGACCAAGAAAATCTGAACTAAAAAATATTCTATGTTTCAGGAACAGATAATGCTTCTTTGATTGATTTGGAGTAGTTTTGAAGTTTAAAGGCAGCAAAATGGGGAAGATGCTGTCAAAGATTTTCGGTAGTAAAGAGATGAGAATTCTCATGCTCGGACTGGATGCTGCTGGAAAAACCACAATCCTTTACAAGTTGAAGCTTGGCCAGCCTGTAACAACGATTCCCACGGTCGGATTCAATGTGGAGACAGTAACATACAAAAATGTGAAGTTTAATGTGTGGGTAAGTAATGCAAACATTCGTATGCTCGGCCAGTACCCGGTCTCTGACATTGCAACCTTAACTGAAGCCTTTTCTTTATTTTTGTGGCACTTGCAGCCCCTGGCTCAAGTGCCATATGCCGATGGCAATTCCGCCTGTCGGTCGGTCCGGTTTTTGTTACACTTTTTTCGAGTTAGGGTACTTCCGGATGTGCTAGGACGGTGAAACTTGGCAGGCATTTCTGGGACCCGACAAGACTAACCTGAAAATAATCAGTTTCCCGACCGGACCATCTGGGGGTGGGGAGGGCGGAGGAATCCAGAAAATTGAGTGGTTTTTGTCACACTTTTTCGAGTTAGGGTACTTCCAGATGTGCTAGGACGATGAAACTTGGCAGGCGTATCAGGGACCCGACCAAACTAACCTGGAAATATCATTCAGTTTCCTGGAATTCCGGTGTTGGCGGTTTTGGGGATTTTCACGACGAAACTTGGGAGGTGTATGAGGTACCCGATCAAACTGACTTGTAAATACAAATTTACTCGATCCGATAGTCGTGGGGGGGAGTGGAGGGAGGGGGAATCCGGAATATCCGGTCATGCGTAACTTTGGAATGGGTGATCGGATTTGAGTGAAAATTAATAATTGAACAGAGGACATGTCTCTGGTGATCTTGTTCATGTCCGGACCGGATCCGACAACAATTGGAAGGGGGGGGGGGGGCCGAAAATACGTGACCGGCTTAGACTGGAGAGATCGGTATGGAACTTTGTGGGAATAACAAACATATGCTCTGGAAAAATAATTTACAGAACCGGATTGTCCGGGATCCGGTGATCGCGAGTTAAGGTACTTCCAGATGTGCTAGGAAGATGAAACTGGAATATTAGAGATTCGACAAGATTGGCTTAGAAATTGCCACTTTCCAAATCCGACTATTCCTTAAAGTACCAATCTTGACCGCAAATTAAGAAAATTACTTTTAAGCAAAATATACATTTTCGTGATCCCCATGAGCCCATTATCATTTTTTCATCAAGGGTTTTGCGTACAAATGAAGTTCTAGCTCCCTTTAAGTGCGCATCTTAACCGCAAGGTGGAAAAGTAGCCTACTTTTTATCGAACGATACATCTCAACCCATGATCATTTGTGCCACAAGGGTTTCTTAAAAATTTGTTTCTAGTACCCTTAAAGTGCACATTCTAACTGAAAAGTGAAAAAATATACTTTTGACCAAACGGTAGCCTATATACCAATGATCCCTAAGGGCCTGTTATAGTTTTTGCCTCTAGAGTTTTGCTTACATATGAATCTCTAGCGCCTTTGCCTTTAAAGTGCGCATCATTACAGCCAAGTTCAAAAATATTCTCTAGCTCCCTTAAAGTGCGCATCTTAACCGCTAAGTCGAAAAGTACTTTTGATCAAACTATACATTTCAATCCAGGCAAGTGCCAAATGAGCTTACAGCTCTTGTTTGACAACACGTGGTCTGGCTTACGTGAGCATGTGCTTGCGGTAAACGAGAACTGATACTGATAAGAACTTCTGGCTTCAGCCAATGCTCCAAAAATTCTGTTCTGTAAACATCGAGGGGATGTGCACCGTCTCGATTTCATATCACCGTCTGCTGATAGAAGTGCTTAGCAGGTGTATTGTCAGCCTCTGATAGCTTCATCCATTGTCTAAGAATATACATAAAACGCAACTCCATTTTTTTCTTATCTCACTGGTTAAACGGCACATGCAGCCCGAGTCTGCGGAACGTTTTAGTAGGGCCTTATGTAGGACGGTGTGTCACTGATCAAGAAATCCTCTTCAGAATCATGAGTAGCCCGAGTAAAAGCAAGGAACTAGAGTTTTCAAGTGAAAATGTTTGTCAATGCTATGGCTTAGGAACGACTAGTTCGAAGCAGGGGCGTCCCGAGCCTTTCTTCATTGGGGGGGTGAACCTGGTAAAAATTGACCGAATCGGTACCTGATTTTGACCGAATTTCTTAGTTTTTTCTTCAAGAAGCTACAATGTAAAAAGTTGCATAGTATATACAAAATCAAGTCCAAAGAGAAAATCTGGCGCGTTTTCACGCTGTTCCACTCCTGTTTTTCTGGGATACGCCGTCACTAGCCTTTTATCTTTGGGGGACGCCCAGTTTGCCAACAGGACTTGAAAATGCGCCGACAAAAAATGCCGTTGCTGTAAAGCCCCAAAGTCGCTAATGGGTGTAGCCAGGAAAAATTGAAGCGCCGCAGGCGAAATTTTTTTTTTATCCGCCTTTTTCTAGCAACATTTAACTGCTTTCCATGCAAATTCTAGCTTTTAATGTGGTTCAAGCCCTCCAAAATTCCAAGCCTCAAACGCCAACTATTTGACGCACCTTTCTTATAAGTAGCTAATACTGCATGATAAGCCCCAGGCGAAATTTGAGGAAACACTGATGATCAAAGTGCCGTTTTGTGATCCCAAGACTACCTATTAAACCACAGAGCTGTCTGGCGAAAAAAAGAGGGGACATCCAGGGTAAAGTAGAGACAAAGTAGGCTACATTTATTCTGAATTATAATTTGCTTTTGCAAACAAAACCAGGCTAATTTTCACGTCCAACGCAGTAACTGGGGTGAACCAAATACTGATTTCCTACTACCTAAAAAATAACAAAAAAAAGATCGGGAGCGGTATAACAACCGAATTTCGCAATGGAATAAAACCGAATGTGTCAAGTCTGGTAATAGATACGGACCGAACAAAAATCCGGTTCTCGGGTGAAACCGACTGAATTCGGTAACGAATCAGAACCAAATGAATCTGATTAATTACCAAATTATGAAATGGACTGACCGAATGCAATAGAACAGATACGGACTTCAGAAAAGTCCGGTGAATTACTGAATTCGTTAACGAATGAGACGAGGAATGAGACCAAATAAACACGTTAAATCACCGAATTTACGAAGGGACGGACCGAATGCGGTGAAATCAACGTTAACTGAACAAAAGTTGGATGAATTGCCAAATTCGATGAAGAATGGGAAACCAATAAGCACGTTAAATCACCCCAATTTGAAAATGTGGCGACAAAAGATTTATAAAACGGGCATCACAGCTTCGCCGCGATGCCCGTTTTGACCGAATTTTCGCCTTCGGCGAAAATTTGACCGAATGCCCAAAACGTAGGGGGGGCGCTGCGCCCCCCCCCCGCCCCCCCTTCGGGACGCCCCTGGTTCGAAGACATCGAGACTAAGCGGGCGACGATGCGGTTTAATGAAAAATGTCTTAAAGGACACCTGAACAATGAAACCATACTTGAACACACCATGGAGAATGCATTTACAGACATGGCCACGGAGAGCATTCTTCTCCTGAGCGTGACGTTTTCAAAATAGGGATGTTCGTTTCTGGAGGTTTGCACATGCAGACTCCAAGACAAAAAGCGCAATTCATTCAAATCTTGTACATCGCTGGCCGGATCGTATTGGAATTTCTTCTAGATATACGTTTGGGCTTAACTGGTTAACACATATTCCAGAAGAAGGGTTGATTGGAGACATTTGTTCATTTCTAAAATTGTTCGGTAGGCTACTGAAATACTGAAATAAGGACAGATGCAAAATGGAGCAAAAATCATAGCTTGGAAACACTATTTCGTATCTGGATTGGGTTTTCTGCAGCAATGTTAACGGAAGTCATACAGATAGGGATGATACTTGGTACTCTTCATTCAGGTGTCCTTTAAAGTTTAACTGAAAAGCCAATTCATGTGTGTGTCATTTAATTTGATACACTGAATTATTTGGATTCTGCAAAGGGATTTTTTTATTTTCCACTATCTGCTCCAACTATGAGGCTCAGAATATCTCCAGCCGTCCCCACAGCGTAAATTCTACTATGACGCGGGAAATCTTAATTTCAACACAAATGCGGCTTTTCAGTGGGCAGTGGTGAGATTGGTGAACATTGCTTAGTGCCTGAACAATAATAAAATGATAAAATCTTTCTCGTAAGGCATACAGCAAAAATACAAGCGCAGAGAGGCACCACAAATCACACGGAAATTCCACTATTTGAAAATCGATTATTCGTGAATAGCGGAACAACGAAGTAACTCATTTTCAGCGGGTCTTCGAGCCAATTTAAGTGAAGAAGTGATGGGTAACTAGATTGTCCTATCCTAGCCCTTTTCGGTTAAACTTTAAGCTCTCTGCTTCGTTTTCGACGACCAAAACTCGCCTGGGCAAGCCACATTCTTTAGCGTTTTTCGGGCTGCGAAAGCATACGCGATAAAGAAACCGAAAAGATTGGCCGGTCCTTTAAATTTTGGTTTTTACCTACCGACAAACGACAAATTTAGGATGGCACCTAAAATTGAAGAAGAAGTTGTCGCTGTCAAAGTTCTTCCGCCCTTAAAGTAGATCATCATCCGGGCGTCTTTGCGCCTTTATGATAACTGCAACCGGGACGGCCGCACCCTCTTGCCCATTCCTTCCCATGATGCAAGTGATATGAAAAGTACGTCAAGGCTTTTTATTTCCTGCCCTGCGTCAGTTGTGATGAGAGAGAGAGATACTTTAATTTAAAAAACGACTATCACAGCGCATGGCGCCGAACTTGCGCTTCACGTCAGGTAATTAACTATTCAGGTTAAAACCAATCGTCGACAATAAAATGAGTCAACAACAAAAAACTAAATAGCCTAAATCACTGGTTAATAATATTTACAAACGACGGGATGAAGCTTTTCCTATATCTCTCGTGGATTGGTGGGAGAGGTTGAAGGGTAGGGACTTTCTGGGAGTTGAGTCTTTGAGGTCGGGATCGTAAGGGTTGAAAAGGCGGGGGGAATAAATCTTGGAAACGGGGATCTGTCATGGCTTTATTGCCAAACCGGGTACACAGGAGGGTTCTTCTCTCCGATAATGTTGTGAGCTGGAAATGCTTAAGAAGGAAGTGATATGGGAGTTTACCTTGACAATAAATAATTCTTAATGCTCGCTTCTGGACTGACTCTATTGAATTAGATTGGGAAACAGTTAAACCAAAATGCCAAACCGGACAAGAATACTCAACGATAGGGCGGATAAAACTTGAATAAATTCTTAAAAGTTGGATTTTAGGACAAGAAAACTTGGAGAAAAATTTAAGCGTAGAAAGTGCCAAATTAGCTTGCTTTGTGATGTTGGCGACGTGGGCCTCCCACTTTAGATCGCTCGAGATGGTGATACCGAGGAGCTTGCACTGCTGGACAGACATCTCTGGAGGGACTGGTTGCTTGAACGAGGGCGTACTCTTCAAGAAACAGATAGTCATGATATTTGACTTTTTGGCATTGACAGACATGTCGTCCCGAGCAGCTTCGCTGGTAATATCCTCCATAATTTCCATGGCTGAGCTCTTCAAGTTTTTCCGGCATTTTTCTAGTAGGGTCATATCGTCAACAAATTTCCAGCGATCAGGGTGTTCAGTCGCAAGTCCATTTATCATGATCAGGAATAGGAGCGGGCCAAGGAGAGTACCCTGGGGTACGCCACAGTAAACTGGAAGGAGATCTGAATAGAAATTTTTATACTTTACACATTGAGTTCTATTGGAAAGGAAAGAAGCAATTATTCTAACAAGGTTAGGATCGACATGAAATTCCTTTAGGAGTTTTTCAACTAAAACATTGTGGTTAATCAGATCAAAAGCTTTTTGGAGGTCAATTAGAAGTAGATTTAGCCAAACATCAGGGTTTTCCAAATTTTTATATATTGTATCCAGTAAGCTTACAAGATAGTGGGTAGTAGAGAGGCCACGCTGATTACCAAATTGCTTTGGATCAATAAGTTCTTCAATCTTTGACTTAAGCCAATCGGTCAGAAAGCCTTCATACAATTTAGAGAAAACTGAGGTAAGAGTGATCGGACGAACCCCATTGAAACCCCCCTCAGCACCCTTCTTCTGAATCGGGGTCACGAATCCCTGCTTCCAGGGGTCAGGGTAGCATCCACTTTCTGTGATCGTGTTAAAAATGTCTGCCAGTGGTACGGACAGCTTGTCGGCGAAGGCTTTGACAAGTTCAATCGGAATATCCGATGGGCATATACTTGTCCTTTTCAGGTTATTTATCTTCTTTTCGATATCCTTTGGTGATACGTGGGGAAGCTTTCCATCCTGACTATGGGGAATAGATTCAAGTGTCGCTGCAGATAGTGGAGGTAGTGCTTGAACGATCTTGGCGAGGTGCTGGTTGAGATCGTTAGCAGTTTTAATACTAGGCTCATCAAGCTGGAAATCAATATTACCAATTTGCTTGCCAGAAAGTTTTTTAACTAGATCATACCACTTCTTGGGGTTATAATTAAAAATATCCTTCATAGTATTTTTATAGTACATGGCAGCTGCTTTTCGAATTTGTTTTTTTAACATTTTACGCATGCGGTTGGCTTCATCTTTTTTACCATTACGAAGTAAACGAATTTTTAAATGTTTTTAAATGTGATGTCAGTTTTGCACGATGTTGCAGCAACAGTTAGGCCTAACCACGGGCGGAAGTTTCTGTCATAAACAAAGTGTCACTCGTAACGGCTTGCGTCAGACCTGTTACTTTTGCGATTACGGTTGGTGTGTTTTATTGGCAAAAAATGGCAAATGATAGCACTTTACTTGCATTCGAAATTAGGCGTGTTTCCGAAAAGCTGTAGTTTCGGTGAATTGACCGGGGACTGACCGATAATTTCGTTGAGCGTGTCGCTCGAAGGAATAATAGGCTACTGCAGTTTTTGATAAGTTGACGTGCATGATTCGTCGAACAAAATATGGACAGATTTGGAACGATTAAACTATTCTTAGCATATTTCCATTGTACAATAGAGGTATGGTACTTGGAATGGCTATTTAACTAAATGGGAAAAACCAAAGCCCAAAACCGCAGGTCAGATATTCTGAGGAGACACCAGTTCGACTCACCAGTAGTTCGCTTCAGTGGCCTAAGGGGAAAGTTAACTGACGTCCAAAGAATCTGAATGTTGCCACACAAGCAGAGGCGTCGCGTATGGGGGGAATGCCCCTCCCCCAATGTTGTTCGCAAGTCAGTAAACAAAAATTAATCGGCGCGAAGCGCCGCGATTTTTCTTAAAAACAGCCGATTCATACTCCTTGAGCCCAAGCTAAATGGGAAACATATATTCAAAAAAGATACGTCAGTTACGATACTTTTGGCAGCGATATATCGATTTTTTTCCAAGATAACAGCCGATTCCATCTTAAAATCCCGGCTTTTCTGAAAAACAGCCGGTAAAAATTACCAGCCAGTCTGTAAATACCTTGCCCCCTAAAAAAAAAGAAAAAAATTGGGCTATTAACAACTCTGCATACAATGCGATATTCTTTTCGTTAATATGCCGAGTCTGAATGGTCGAGCAGCTTACATTGATAAGTGAGGAAAAAAACACATGTCTCCCATTTTCTTGTTTAATTGGATACGGTGTTTATTTACACTGCAAAAATCTCAACTATCACAGTACATGACAGACCAATAAAGACATAACCCCAAGCTACTATCTTCTACGCTACTTCTACTATCCCCTTACGTGTCACCTACACTGTCAGAAAGGTTCATAACAGTTAACACAAGGTGCGTGGTTTCGACAGATATCATTTGGGATGTTAGCTGTTATGTTTTTCAAACGTTAGCCTACGCATTAAAACATTATGCGTAATGTTGTAATGTTGATTACAGTGCGTAATCAATGCGTTGCGTTGATTGATTGGTCGATGAATGTATTCTGGTTGAAGTTTAAGGTAGACATTCATTTAGGCTAGTGTAATTTCTTAAAATGAATTGAATGTAGAATTGTGAAAGTTTATGGTCTAGTTGTTCGTCAGTTGTAGACCAATATTTATATTTTATTATATTTTTCTACTCGCCAGCTTTGGCGGATATAAATAAATGAATTGAATTGAAGTGTGCGTCCAAGAAGAGCCGAAACACCGCCAAAAGCATCTATTGGCTTTTTTGTCTGTCATCATGAAATCGGAAAAGTCAGTGGATGCTTTTTCGGCTCTTCCTGTCAGTGCTTGTTAAGCATGCCGTTTGCAAAATTATAACGTCCTAGGTGTTATCTGTTGAAACTGCGCATCCTTGTGTTATCTATATGAAACCTCTGACAGTCTAGGAGCCTGTAGTTTCGAACCCGAATAAATCTGGAATCTGCGTGCACGAGCCGAAAAGCTAAAACACGCAACATACGTACAGGACAATACAAGCTTATTAGTATTATCTTCCTTGCAAACAAAGGAAAGGAAAAGCTTACTCATCTCTATCTTGTTTCTCAATCGCAGAATGACAAACATGTAGATAAAGTAGGTTAAGTATTGTTTCTTAATCAAATTGACATTTGTTTGTTACGGCCAAGTGACAGCTAATCTGAGTAATTAAAGACAGTGTGTATGCTACTCGTCGCACGCATTTACGGGATTGAAAGAACAAGAGCAATAGGCTACACTGAGCAGCCTGGCAGTGCTATTTTTATTTTATTCAGAAATTGAAAACAAATCAGCCACAGTAAACCTCTTTTCCGATGGCCCTCATACGATCTCGTCTACTTGTATTCTTTCTAACGTGTTGACTTCGAGATGGATTCGGTAAATAATTAATAATAACACTAATAATGATAAAAAGCAACAGAAAAGGCTTTCGCCTCTAAATACCTCTGAGAAAATAAATCCCATCTATAATGCACATGAAACTATTGCTCGGTTTAGTATTGCCCGCACCTTCGGTAAGGCTGTTCCAAGGATTAATAAAGCTCCACTTATACACGTAATAGGTGAAGACAGTCTTTTTGCTACTTATATGCACAGTAATTGCAAATGAAACAATGAACAACTGAAAATACTAAATTATATTTTATAGCTTTGTTATCGGTGCTAACTAATTGAACCCAAATTGACGACTTTCCGTAAATGAGAGTGGACATATAACACTCAATAACAGTAGGCTACACAACAAAACACCAACTTTCCAGACGTTATCAAATCAGCACTGGAAAAACAAATTGAAAATTACCGAAAATATATTGGTAAAAACCGGGTAAAGAATGGTCCTTACTTCTGCCCAATGTGTGGTAAGATGAATAAGGATGTTTTCCATTTTCTGTGTGAATGTCACAAGTTGAAAGGTTTAAGGGAAGACATTTTTGGGCAGGGAATTATGAGGGAGGATTTGTTAGTGGATAAAATGGGAAGTACAAATAAGAGGGGTATTCGTAATTGGGTAAATTCCTCCGAATTGCAATGTCTCATAGGGAACTTTTCGTGTAATTTTTTCCTTTTTTTTTGGATTGTTAAGGATGTAAGGTCTCATGAAGAGTTATTTAGTGCCTTGTTGTTTTGTTTTTTTCCATTTTTGTTGCCATGACCCTCGGGTTTTTTGTGAAGAATATTCATATTCATTGATCTCGATTGGAAAATCCTTATGCCCTAATAAAGTTTTATGCTAAATCTTCTTCTTATTGTCTTCTTGTTGTTTAGTAAATTATTTTGTGTTTTACGTATTTTCTCTTTGAATGACTATGTTTTTATTTCCCGCATCTGTAAAATAGAAATATAAGCAAAATAAAAATCGAGAAAACTTAGATTATAATAAATATTCACACTTCAGACAGACGGACAAGACCGTGGTGCAGAGAAGACGCTGCAACCAGAGGCATTACTAGCCAAAATGTTTTTTTTTTGGGGGGACAAGGTATTTACCGACTGGCTGGTCATTTTTACCGACTGGTTTTGCAGATAAAAACGACTATTCTTGAGAAAAAACGACTGTGTTGACGAGAAATCGGCTGATTTTGAGAAAAACGACTATTTTTAAGAAATAATCGACTGTTTCCTAGAAAAAAAATCGACTGTTTCCTAGAAAAATAGCGGCGCTTCGCGCTGACTCGGCTATTTTTACCGACTGGCCGACAACATTGGGGGGGCGTCCCCCCCTCCCCCCTAGTAGTGACGCCCCTGGCTGCAACCGACAACTTTCTATGCAGCTCTTCCAGTTTGATGGTTAGAATATGTGACTGTGAATTTATTGATAATTTTATGATTTTTTTTTTTTTTTTTTTACCAGGGAAGAAGTGAAATTTACAAAACCAAAAATATGAATTTCGGAAAGCAGCAATAAATATTTCTTCGCCTTCGGCTAATTTGAAGGAAAAAAAATAAAATTATCGTCATAGCCTGTACCTTCAATAATAAAATAATAATGATTTGGTCGATAATATCTTTGAAAAATGTATAAAATAGCCTTAAATGTTTCAATTTGCAAACACTCTATCATAAATAAAACTATCATAATACATCAAAATATCAACTGAAACCGGTCAGAATTGCATAGCTAGAAACAATTAAAATGTTTGCTTCATCTCTTCTAGGACGTCGGTGGTCAGGACAAGATTCGACCTTTGTGGCGACACTACTACACAGGGACGCAAGGACTCATTTTCGTCGTTGACTGCGCGGACAGGGACAGAATAGACGAAGCTAAACAGGAGCTCTATCGAATCATTAACGATAGAGAAATGAGGGATGCTATTATACTCGTTTTTGCGAACAAACAAGACCTTCCAGATGGTGAGTATTTTAATTTATTTATTTATTACTCACTTAGTACAGTGGAGGAATAAAAATTAATGAAAGTAAAAGGCACGAACGAAAACATTAAAAAACATAAAACAGTTGAACATATTTGCTTTCCTGTGCTGAACATTGAAATTCTGAACCAATTTGCGATGGCGGAAGGATTTTTGAAGATACATAAGAAACTTGCAGTACTTCGAGAAGCAGCTTCTCAGATTTGCTTCATCTTTTTTCCTGAGAATGTGGTCAAGTCTTGAGCAGTTTCATGTTGGTGGGCGCAAAAAGAGCTATATAACCTTCCGAGTGCTTTACGTGTTGCCAGGCGTGGGGAAATACCTTCATGTCGTCCTAAACCTCTAATGATTGTCCATACGCGATACATTGAGACAATTTTTGGACTACCGAGGCTATGCAAAGTATGTGAGGATCTTAGACCGAAGCGGTTTTAGAACTTATTTTAGTTTTACAACCAAAAACAAAAACTTTATCAAACAGACGTACTAAAGGATGAGGGGGCTAACGTCGAGAGAAAGATGATTTCGACAACCTCCTGTCAAGGACTAGCTTAGTTGTTACATGGGGAACTTGAAATCACATCGGGAACTTGAATCGAATGGTGGACTACGGGAACCTTCTTCCCAAAAGCGTTGTGAACTGAGAAAGTTTAAATCAGTACCTGGCTGATGTTTAGTTTAGTGCTACCTGTGCCATGAAAGATTTGTAGAGGAAGTTAACTGCATTTGTATTTATTGTTGTCATCGTTAAACACAACTCTTACTAGAAATGTTCTTTTCACGAAAAATTGGTTCAGAAATAGTTTTCAAAATTATCAGTACTTTCCAAGTGAAATGAGTGATTTTCTTGTTGTTGAAGCCTTCCCGCTCTCCGAGGCTGCAACTCGATCCGAAACACAGAATTGCGGAGGTCAATTTTTTTTTCTTTTTTTTTCTTTTTTTTTAAGCAGACTAGGCTCCCGCATGCTGGTTCCAAAGAACTCATTGGGTACAAAAACTGGATTTGCAAATTTCTCCGTGTTGGAATGGGCCAGTAATTTTTGTTACGTAAGAATATTGAACTAAATATCGTAAGAACATATTACTGTATCGACTTCGACTTGGGCTTTAAAGCACACCTCTTACTACTACTGTTTATATTCAGATATTCAAACTATTTGTAAAACCAAGCTCTGCTTTTAACAAATTACCCACGGTTTTGGGTGCTTTAGCGCTTTAAATTGTTGCAATTTTTGTTTTTGTTAATTATTGAATATTTGACTGTATAAGAGCGCAATTGTATGTAGTTATGCTTGACGAGAGAACAAATATTCGTTTTTTTGTTAATACCGTACGAAAGGTTTTTCGAAGAATAAAGATTGATTGATTGATTGACTTTAAGACCTTTCTCAGACCCATTGACTTCTAGCAAAAACTTTGCAAACTTCAGAAAACCGGTTTTACGCGTCAATAACACAACACTCGAGCATTCGTCCGGAGCATAATGCGCATGGAAACTAGTGAACCGTTGCGAGTGCAAAGTTAGTGGGTTCGGAACGCAGCATACGAAATTTGGGTCTCCGGGTTTAAGAAGTAATGGATACAGTTACGGAAGTGGGTTGCATTGGCAGTATAGGTACGACGGATCCTTTAAGAATAAAACTGCCATCGAATGACACTGCAAACTGTCCATGAATGGTTCACACGTTTTTTTTCCGGTTGTTTTTCCGCCGGATCGGGTTTAACCGGAGTCCGAGAAAAAAAACTTCTACGGGCTATCGATCAGCACTGACTCTCCACTCGTGGCAATCGTGTATGCCGTCGGGTCAGACATGCTCACCCTTCTCTTACAAGACTGGTATTATTGGTCAAGAAAGTTCAAACATTTCCCAGTTTGAGATCCCACCAAAACCTTCATTCATGTTTGTTGTTGATGTGTTAGGTCTTACTAAAATACGTGTCTATTTCTTTTAGCGATGAAGCCGCACGAGATCCAGGAAAAACTCGGCCTTACCAGGATTCGAGACCGAAACTGGTACATCCAACCTGCCTGTGCTACAACTGGTGACGGCCTATACGAAGGTCTAACGTGGCTTATATCAAATCACAAGCCTTAGTGAAGATTCGCGCGACACCAATGAAAGTACAAACTAAAGAAATTATGATGTGAATATATCGGTTGCCAGCGAGTGAACAAAGTGTGCTTGTGAGCGAAGCTGCGTCATCACAGAGTGTGAGTGCGTGTGACGTGTGCATAGAGGGCCGGTGATTATTTGGCTTACCACAGCCTTATTCGACGCAGAAGTCCGTGTGTGTTTGCAGCTTGTGTGACTTGTCTGGGCTGCCAGCTAAATGTTCTTTGTGTGAGAGTGTGAACAAAGCTTGACATTCCGCCAGTGTCAGTGCGCACGAATATTTGAACCGCTTTACCATTGGTTACGCAGGGTACGTCTAATGCGTTTCGTTTTGTCGGAGGCGCAAAAGTTGACCAACGCGAAGTAACGCCGATATGCACCATTTTGACGCAAAACGCAGCGTTTTAACGCGCAAAACCGTCTCCGTCAAGCGCTGCGTTTCTCCGTTTTGCTTCAAAGGATGCTTTCTGTGAGGCACGTGTCTGCGTTTGGACGCTGTATTTTGTGTTGGAAATGTTGATGATGATGATGATTAACTTTACATAGAACTCTCACAGCCCAACTGCCAAACTTGGTGTCTCTCGCCAGGTACAAAAAATACTAGGAATATCGTTTGTTCACGAAGTCAACAAAAGTCGGTACAAAGTTTTTTTTTGTACCCTTCTGTTTTGGCGAGTAGGCTATAGGGATGAGAACAAAAGTCGGTACAAAGTTTTTTTTGTACCCTTCTGTTTTGGCGAGTATATGGATGAGAACTAGGACTTTTCTGATTTGGTTCGCGGTAAGTTCGGTCTAGGCGGGCAATATGGATCTGGATAAATATTTAAGAACCTGGGTTAAACCGGCGTCATCGCGTCTTTAAAAGCAATTCAACGCGATCGACGCAGTCTGTGTGGCCAAGAGTCTCTTCAAAACGTTAGAACGCTAAATCTGAGGCGTTATTCCGTGACCCCCCAAAAAGTCTGACGCTCGGTTGTGGCTCAAAAAGAGCGTGCCTGCGCCGCGACCAACAAGGTTTTTGTGGCTCAAATTTCACAAACAACTGTCGAGGTAATTTTCGATTTTCTGACTCGAAATTTAGCAGGAAATTCAAATTTGGTTGCACATTAAATTCCAGATGCTAAAAAAAGCCACTTTGTCAAGTCAGATGGACAGAAAATTGATGATCGTCCTATTACAGAATGGTTAGGGCGTAAGCCTGACGCCCTATTTATTGAGATTTCATTCGATTTACTCTTATTTTCATGGCATTAGAAATTACCGCAAAAAAAAACAATAGACGAAACTGCGTTTCAGTTTGTGGGTCAAGTATGTATCACACACGCAAACAGTAATTGAATATTTAGATTTCGTTTGCCTCGTTGTGTAAAATAGAGGCAATCCGGTTTTCCCAGCGTATGGCTATTCATGTACGCCTATTCCAGGATACAAAGTGACTCGACACGAGGCGATCGGGGTACATGTAAAATGTCAGACGATCTTCGTAGAACTAATCCGGAAACAGTACCGAGTTGATCAATTAATCGAAGCGTTCGTGAAAGAATGGACAGAGTTTAGGAGACCGATCAACTAATCGTATATTCTTCTAAGAACATGGTAATAAAAATCAGCCGAAAAGAACAGCCGATGAATTATACACGTAAAGTATTCAGTAACTGTGTCCGCCGTGTTACCTAGCAAAAAGTATGTTCCGGGGGGGGGGGCTCGGCGCAGTTCCGACATAAGCATGGGAACTAGCAATTAGGGGAGAATAGTGGAACAGTAACGTAAATTCAGCAATCAGTAACTGCCTTTTCAGTCACCGCCATGCTAGTATACCTCGGGGGAGGGTATATACTGCTAGATGTTCCTTGGCGCGAATACTATACAGTAAATCTAGCAAGAGTCAATATTGATTGTCTTATCTTTAAAGTTCAACTGAAAAGCCAACTTATTTTTGTGTCATTTAGTTGAATACACTGAATTATTTGGATTCTGCAAAGGGATTTTTTTGTTTTCCACTATCTGCTCTAGTTATGACGTTCAAAATATCTGCGGCCGTCCCCACAGCGAAAATTCTACTATGACGCGGGAAATTTTTATCTAAACACAAACAAGCCTTTTCAGTGGGCAGTGGCGATATTGGTGAAGATTGCTTATTGCCTGAACAAAAAAAGTCATAAATCTTTCTTGTAAGGCATACAACAAATTAGAGGTACCACAAATCACACGGAAATTCCACTATTTGAAAATCGATTATTCCTGAATAGCGGAACAACCAAGTAACGCATTTTCAGCGGGTCTTCAAGCCAATTTAAGTGAATAAGTGATGGGTAACTAGATTGTCCTATCCCACTCCTTTTCGGTTAAACTTTAATGTATTCCACGCAGTTGGGAGATATGTGTTTCCTAGTGAGTGTCTAAGTGTGCCAAGAGTGCATATAGTGCCTGTGCTTTGCTGATACACAATCTCGCGTTTGAACTGTTTGCGCATCGAGGACACTAATTGGTGGCTTATCACAGACCTGTGTATATACAAAAGCCTTGTTTTGTCGTAGAAATTGTAAATGTACATCTTCCATTCCGAGCTGAGTTATTTAATTGTACAATTTATGCAACGGAGTTAAATTAATTATTGTTTTAGGGTTCATATAGTTGTTACTGCTTAAAATTGATATTCCGGTTGTAGATAATTGGTGCCGGAGAGGACCGGAGCCCGAAAGTGTACGAACATGGGTTAATAGTACTAGATGGGATCCCAGACGTTGTTGATGCTGTCAGAAACAGACCAGTGACGGCGTCACCTAGCGATTGTCTGGGAAATAAAATAAAGATATCCGAGAGCGAACTCTGAGACCTGCCGTAGAGTTTTACTCATTCACACAATTATTATGTAGTGAACGAGGGAATAATAATAAAAAGATACCAGTTGGATAGGGTGCGTTTCCTAAAATATGTGGTATAGGGTTCGAGAGTGTCCGATCTATGTAGTGTTGCTGGAAAAGAACTAACCGAGTAAATCCATGTCTTTAAAACTCATATTTCATGTTTGATGTTGCTAAAAGGATCAGTTCACCGATTCTTTTTGTTCAACACTTTTTGGCACGGGACGCAGCTAAAACCAAATTTGGATTTTTAACCTGTGAAATACCACAATTAAATACGGCATTAAGACGACCCTTGCCAAGAAGGGCCGAGAAGGAATTTGGGCTGATCCGTTTCTGTGTTTGATTGGCAGTCTGCTTGGGCTTATGTTCTCTCAGCTTTGCCATACAACCTCCAGGCATAGATTTGCTCATTCGTTAGTCACACCACATAGATCGGACACTGAAATTTTGCGTAGCAGATTTCAATACATGGGAGAGGCACCGAGTGTCCGAGCTAGGTAGTATTTCTTAGGAGTAAATCTAAGCTTCCAGGAATTTTTTTTTTTCAACAATCGCTAGGTGGCTCTGATATTAGTATCTCAGCTAGTACCATTAAATATACTGTAATGAGCGGAGAACTCGTTTGGTCTGAAAGTGCTGGTATATATATTACTGTTTGCCAGTTAACTACTATGCAGAACCTCTGTTGCTAATTTGAAGTGAGGAAAAAAATTAAAGGAAGTCATAAACCCTATTTTGAGCTTTTTGTTTCTTTTTAATTTCGGCGTTTCAATAGAACTGGTGCTGTTCCTGAAATTTGATAGTACGATAATGCTTATTGTATTGTTGATTTTTTTTTTTTAAATAATGCACCGCATCTCCCGCAATCCAGTGCTCGGATTTTGGTCGAGCAGCTTAAAGCTTTCTTCCGGATTCCGGACATCCGTTGTCTTCGAGGTGAAACCAGAACCGGTCGTCGGACAATCCAGACTCCGTGATCTGGAAGGGTGTTCTAGAGGCAACGCGTTTAAGAGACAAAAGTTGCGTTTTTGCAGATACCATGGTATCTATCTGTTAGACTGTTACCACGGTAACCGGATCTGCAGTCAGTCGTTTTTGCAGTTACCGTGGTGTCTGATATATAGTTGCTCTGCAAAAACGACAATTGCCGAAAATGCGATTTTCTAAGTCGTCCCAAAAGAAGAAGAGCTACGAGCTCGTATGGCACTTGTTACGAGTAGGCGGTACAAAAAAGTAGATGAGAACGTCACAAACTACGCCATCCAAAAATGCGGTTCGGACCAAGAATTAGAATATGCAGTTTCACTCAATTCTGTGTATTTCTGGCATCGCCTGCTCATCTGGGCCAAATGACTGTGGTAACTTCCAAGTTTCCGCCCAGTAAACCCACTGGTTTGATCCCTAGACATGCCACACGGTTTCCGGTACCTCCCTCCAACTGCCCCTACCGTGGCCGAATCTGGCTCGGACTCGTGAATGGATGAATCTTCTCTCACCACCTATCAAGTTCCACTCGAATCTGAGCATTTTCCGGTAGATTCCGGCCCCACCCCCACCGTGGTCGGATCCGGTTCGGACATTAAAATGTGTCATCTAGTGTCATCCTGTACGAATTTCCTGCGACAGCGACTTGAAAACGTAAAAGTCGCATCTCTGACATCTCATCTTCCCGTCCATCAGTTCGACTGCAATCGGAGCGTAGCCTATCCATTCCCTCGACTAGAAGTGTTTTACGAGTTATCCGGTGCCCGCCTCCCCCCCCCAAAAAAAGGAACGGATCCGATCTGGACTTGACGTGGAACACCTGAGACGATATTTCTTTCCATTTGCCAAGCTTCATTCAGTTCCGATCACCCGTTCAAAAGTTATGCATGCCACTAAATTCCGGATTCCCCATCCCTCCACACCCCTACGATGGTCGGATCAGGGAAACGACTATTCTCAAGTCAGTCTGTTCGGGTCCCTGATATGCCTGCCAAGCTTCATCGTCCTAGTACATCAGGAAGTACCGAACTCGCGGGATTGCCAGAAATCCGGACCCCCCAACTCCCCCTCAGTGCCCGGATCCGGCCCATCTAAAATAATGACGTATCTAGGAATGATTGTTCTTCCGACCAAGTTTCATCCCGATCCCTCAACTCTATAAGCGTTTCCCAATATTTCCGGTTATCCCCCCCCCCCCTTCCCACGAAAGTCAACGGATCTGGTCCGCACTTGAACTGGGACTTAAAGCGTTCCCCAGTATTTCCGATTCCCCCCTCCAACTCCCCCGAAAGTCAACGGATCTGGTCCGGACTTGAAGTGGGATGTCTGAGACACGAGGTCTATCTAAATATCAAGTTTCATTAAGATCCGATCATCCCTTAGAAAGTTCAAAACTCAGTTTTCCGGATTCCCTTCCCTCTACTCCCCCAGAGGACTATTCTCTAGTCAATCTGTTGGGATCCCTGACACGCCTGTCAAGTTCCGTCGTCCTAGCACATCAGGAAGTACCGAACATGCGGGATCACTAGAAGTTTGGATCCCCCCTACCCCCCCCCCACAGTGACTGGGTCCGATCCGGTTATGCCATTCACATATCTAGGACTTGTGCTTGTTCTTCCCACCAAGTTTCACCCCAAACCCTCCACTCTAAGCGTTTCCCAAGATTTCCGGTTCCCCCCTCCAACTGCCCCAGTGTCACCGGATCCGGTCCGGATTTAAATGGGGCATCTGAGGACTGGATCACCAGAAATTCGGACCGCCCCCCAACTCCCCCACAGTGAGCAAATCCGGTCCGGTTATGTCAGTTTTTAGTTTGGTCGTCTGGGGCACGAGATCTTTCCAAAATCAAGTTTCATTAAGATCCGATAACCCGTGCAGTTATAAATTCCTCAATATTCCGGATTCCACCTCCCCCACGATCTTCGGATCGGGAAAGTGACTATTTCCAACTTAATAATTTGGGGTCCCTGATATGCCTGTCAAGTTTCTTCGTCCTAGCTTATGTAGAAGTGCCCGAACTAGCAACTCTGGACCGACGGACGGACAGAAATTACGATCGACAGAAATTGATATTCGGACGGACAGAAATTGATATTCAGTCACATCACTAAGTGCCAAACTTCTTAAACACCAATTTGACAAAAATTGATGAAAGTGAGATGACTTTTCAGATACCACGATCAGTTACTACGGTCGGACCGTGGCATCTGAATATCAGATACCACGGTAACTGGCCAGATACCACCAGAGGCGTCACTACTGGGGGAGGGGGGGGGGACGCCCCCCCCCAATGTTGTCGGCCAGTCGGTAAAAAAATAGCCGAGTCGGCGCGAAGCGACGCGATTTTTAGTAAAAACAGTCGATTTTTTTCTTTGAAATAGTCGTTTTTTCTTAAAAACATTCAAAAGCAGTCGGTTTTTCGTAAAAATAGTCGATTTTTCTTAGAAATAGCCCTTTTTTTTCTTAAAATCAGCCGACTCTTCGTCAACACAGTCGTTTTTTTCTCAATAATAGTCGTTTTTATCAGCAAAACTAGTCGGTAAAAATGACCAGCCAGTCGGTAAATATTTTGTCCCCCCCCCCAAACATTTTGGCTAGTAACGCCTCTGGATACCACGATAACTGCAAAAACACGTTTGACCGTGGTATCAGACACCACGATAACTGCGAATACGACACAACTGCGATACCATGGTATCTGCAAAAACGCAACTAAGGTAACCGCAGCAACGGAGAAATAGTGGCCGAGAGAGCGGAACCCTCTCTAGTGCCAGTTATTAAAGGAAGGAAAGACAAGGCGTTCCAGCATTTCTTCCCCGAAAAAAATTCTCAGGTACATCTGAGCTGGTGAAGTCGGGACAGAGATTTAAGTAAGGAACAAGCAGATAGAACCAGGCTGCAGTGAACCGCCCTTTCTTTTATAATTACCCATAAATAAAGAGTTCACTTTTTACACCGGGTTATCTCAACTGTGTCGATTTCTCAAACTTCATCACTACACTACAATTGCATCAATATGAGAGCAAGGACGTGTGAACTAGGACATTAGCCGAAACCTTTTCTTGATACTCTCACGCTATTTTTCATGTCGACAACTCAAGGCTTGAGCGCTGAAGAGTATGAATTAGTTTAAGCTAAAATATTACGTAAAACAGTCCGACTTTGGCACGCAATGGAACGCCCTTTTTCATTTGTTTACTTTTTTGCGGTCGGAATATTTGTTTGATGTTGTGAGACGCGATTGTGAGATATAGTTATCAAGGAAGGAGTATAGCGTCACGACTCTTCTTTAGTTCTACCAAGAACAAATAATCTGATAGAACCTCCGTCTCCCTATCTCTGTGATACGACCATGCAGAGTCGAATATATTCTGATACCCTACCCGATGCAAACGAGCGGAGGAGGAGCTATGCAGAACATCATAGTTGTTATCTCTACAAACAGGTGCATTGCGGTACAACTCCTCAGAAGAATCCTAACGTCGTCCTTTACAGCTGATTGGCTGTCTGCCATACTGACGTCACATGTGATGCGCTTTAGAGCAGGCTCACCACGCCTGCAAGGCATCCTACGGTTTTTCACCTCGTATGAGCAACGGCATAGAGGGAAGTAGACGGGTATCAACTTAAATCTCACAGCATGTACCTGAAGCTCCGCTCAGTTTTATCGGGTTATCCATAGTCGCTGCATGGGACCAAAGACGGAGGTTCTATCAGATTATTTGTTCTTGATTCTACGGAATTGCAGGTCAACGGGACCAAAGGTACGTGCTGACTATTCGATTTTCGTAGTCGGATGCGAAAATTCGACGCATCCCATTCAGTGTTCCCCATAGGAACACTGAATTCTACGCCTGTCCAGCCTGGCATCCAGGACTAACTGCTGTGCAAACCGAAAAACTTGAAAATGTCCAGAAACGGGCATGTAAAATTATGCTTGGGGCTAATTACATGTCCTATGATGACAGCCTGCAAAAACTGAGGCTGCAAAGGCTGGCTGAAAGGCGTCATGACCTCACCATGCGCTTCGGGAACCAATGCCTGCAGTCCGAGGTTCACCGTAAAATCCTGCCTGATTTTCAACAGGCACGCAGCAGTGGGCCGAGTACTCGTCGAGGAATCCTCACTTCAAGGTGCCAACTCCTCTGTCCCCCGCCCCGAAAATCTTCAAAGAGATACCTATCGTCCTTCGTCCCTTACTTCGTGGGCACTTCAATGACGAATCGATGGGAAAAACGTTAGACGTCTGAAATGTTAATTAATTGTATATAGTATAAATCGTTTTATTTTTGTAACGTATGACGTCCGCCGCTAGCCACGTGCTATTATGGAAATAAAGAGTTTATTTATTTATTAGTGAAGCGAGCTTTGCATCCGTATTTTCGCTTGCGAAATCGTATCTGACCGTGTGCGCACGTAGAGTGCTTACGAGAACCCAGTCAGAGTTGTACACAACTTTGTCTTCAGATACGGTAAGTTGTTTCAACTTCCACGATGCTGGTATATTTTCAATCCGTCGATTGGCTTCTGGCCATAGTTCCTGCGGAGTCGTCTTGGTAGTGTTGGGCGATATTAGATATCGACAGGGGCATCACGACTGGGGGGGGGGACGCCCCCCCCCCAATGTTGTCGGCCAGTCGGTAAAAAATAACCGAGCCACGATTTTTCGTGAAAACAGTTGATTTCTTTTCATGAAAACAGTCGTTTTTTTCTGAAAATCAGTAAATTTTTCGTCAAAACAGTCGGTATTTCTGAAAATAAGTCAATTTTTGTTCAAAATTGTCGTTTTTCTCTTGACAACAGTCGTTTTTTCTGCAAAAAAGTCGGTAAAAATTTCCAGTCAGTCGGTAAATACCTCGCCCCCTTCCCAGCCATTTTGGCTAGTAACGCCTCTGGATATCGATAACGATATATCGGACCAAATATCGATGATAACGATATATCGGACCAAACATTGATATCGAAAAGTAAAACGATGTTTGTACATTCATAATCATTATGAATAATCCAACGTTAATTACATTTATATATCCAAAATCAGAGCAATATGGTGTTCGTAATCCAGGTTTTTTTATTCGAAGTTTGAGTTGAGGCAAGCTGCTTTTTTACGACAATTTGTCCTTAAATTTTGGTAAAAAAAGACATATATCATAGCAAAACAGGGTACTGAAATATCGATATATATTTCAGTACCGATGTATCGCAAAATCCAAATATCGCCCAACACTACTTCTTGGGATTGTTCCCTACAGCTCGAGTGTGGCTATAAAAATAGGCCTACCTGAGCAATTTTCTTTGGATCTTGCAGTAAGATCTTCACTATACCCCTTCTCAAAAAAAAAATACCATAGCCTACCCGGTTCAGGCTGGGCTTCCAACTTCTGAGGCTATATAAAAATGACTCGAAACGGTTGAGTCAGCTAGGGTGTTCTTCAGCGACATTTCGGCCCTTCTTGGCAAGGGTCCTCTTCAGGCGGTAGGTGGAAGAAAAAAAAACTTGCAATCGTTTCTTTCTCACTCAACAGGACCCTTGCTAAGAAGGCTGAAAATATCACTGAAGATTTTTAAATCTGACTTATCCGTTTTTAGTCATTTTTGTATGCGCTTCCCAGTCAGCTTGGGGAGTATTCCTAGGCTGATTTGCTTAAAGCGGGAAATAATCACTAGGATATAAGACACGATGACAAATGGGTGAAGCAGCACATTTTTTGCGAATAAGCTTATTACACACGCAACCAACAAAACAACGCAAAACTAAATTACATGAGAGGGCACGAGTAGTGAATAATACGTAGCACCAATTAAATGCTGGCACAGTAACAGAATTCAACCAAAAACTGGTTCATAGAATACATACAGGACTTAAAACTGACCTTCAAAACTTAACTCCTTATAATAATTGAGCTGGTTATATTTAAACGCTATAAGATCTGATATTGCCATTCTTACACTGCAACAGGCTTATTAGAAAACTAGCTATGCAAACTTGAACTCGGACGGAGGTCTAGACAGTTGTGTTCCTAGTTGGGGGAGGGGGGGGGGGGGGAACGAAAGTCGTCCGGGGAATATGATTTAGATCGCTTTAATGCACCGAGAAATGGGGCACGAGATGAGAAACTGTGCATAAACTTGCTGGGGGGAAGGGGTATGCCATATTTAGGCGTTCTGGAGGCTTAGCAAACTTATTTTGTGCTTATCCCTTCTTGATAGGTTTCACCAAATGGCTTACTGATAGTTCGAAAATGGGCAAACAAAAGAAACAGGGTTGCCAAAACCGCGAAGTGCCAAAAACGAGATACATTTGAAAATGGCTACAGGGATCTGCGGTTGGGTTAAGAAGCTCGTTAAAGCCTGTGCCAAAATTTGACTTGACTGAATGGGTATTGCTAAATTAAATCTTCGGGTCTTCCGTAGGCGAAACCACTGAAATGATGACCCAGCTCAAAAGCGGATCGGCTGTTCGAGTTATTTTCGATCGTTCGTCCCTCAGAATGGCCGAACTTCTTTAATTTCATTGAGAAAGTACTGGACTGGTTCGCAGAAAGTGGCAGCACTATCTGTTTAGAAACAACGCACACATGGGGAATCCGGTCTCCTAAAAAGTTTCCTTTCTGCAGTTGGCATCGGCACTTGCTGTTTATTTTCGAGTATACTAAAATAGTTAAAACCTAGGCTACCTTTTAACAAATTACCCACGGCGTTGCTGTTTTATACCTTTCTACCGCCCCAGCAAAAACACAGAACAATTCAGATAACCGGTTTTCTTACGGGTAGGCTTCTCGCAAACAATCGTCGGAAACATGATATGCATCAAAAATAGCGAAACACGGTATGTGTGAGAATAAGTGAGTTATCATATAGGGATAATTTGGACCATTTTCTCCGCAGATGCCCGAAGCTTTCCGAGTTAAGAAAAATGTATCTAGAAGGTATAAATTTGGCACTTCCTGAAATTTTGACTGATATCAACCCTACCGTAATTACTAGAGTAGGCGTGTATACAGATAAATGTTTAGAGTTAAGAAGGAGTCTGATTGTTTAAGTTATATTTTTTTTTTTTTTTTTTGTGTATATGGCCCTTGGGCTTTTGAAATACACTTATCTATCTATCTATAGGGGGTTGGAATGTACCGTATCAAAGTCGGTCTCTGGATTTAAGAACTGATGGAGCGATGACGGAAGAAGGCGGCATTAGCATTATGGTACAACGGGTTCTTTAAGTAAACTAAACGATGTTCAACCGCTTCGAAATTCAATAGGGAGATTGGAAGTGAGTTTAAGTGGTACCGAGTTAAGTCACGAGCGTGGTCGCGGATGGTAGATCAACGGTTACTGCCTCAAACTACCGACTGAACGCTGGTAACCGAGTCTAGAGTAGCTGAAGCACCCATGACCATAGTTGTGTTCTCCTTCTACTTTCGTAGACGCTTGGTGTTATATTCTAGCTTCCAAACAATAACGTTTTTATGTCAATTACGAACAAATAGAGTTAGGTGTAAGGCAAATTCATGCAGACTTTACGCAACTTGTAAGATATATTAATCCGCGACTGCGAAGAAGTAAAGCCAAGCCCAAATTTACCACAGATGGCTAAGAACCAAGATCGGATTTGCTCCTCTGAAGCCAGAAAACATTCGACATTCCAAATAGTTTTAAGATTCTGGCATTCTTCGGCGGTATACCATAGCTCGAAACAATTTCTCTTGTCACTTGTGCTTTAAGAAGCTCATGGCTCACGGAGCTTTCATGTTTTTAATTTCGTGTTGGGCATGTACCGGTACAGCATTCTTTTTTGCTGGGGTTTAACGACTTTCATGTTCGGAATACAAGCCTTCAGACGCTTCTCTAGGCTTAAGTTTTTCATCGCAGACCCCAAACGACGCTGTCGCAATTCTCCAGTCACATACAGTGATGTCACACGTCACTGTAACTGCGACGAAAAACGCATTTTCACTCGAATCGAAACGTCCGGCCCAGAATAACACTCTGCACGATAAAATTCACAGTCTTTCTTCAGTGCATAGTTGAAATCGGTTCTGGGATGTAAGGTACAGTTCTATACCCGCCCGGAGCGGGGTAGGGCTTCCCAACATTAGGGGGTCTTCGATTATTATACATGTCAGGGGCCCTGTGCTTGGAAGACCCGTGAGCGAAACTCCATCGGTAGTTGTCCGATGAAAGGGGGGATCGGGTAGTGTCTATGCTCGAGTTGCCTGCAATGATAAAGGTAATTAGTCTTGCAGAAATACAGAAATGTGGTCAATGTTCGAACTGTGAATTGAAGCCCAAGCTCACTACGCCCGCGGAGGGGGGGGGGGGTCAAAATTTGTCGGCGATTGGACTAATTGACCTTATCTTCAGCATCCCAAGCGGACGAGCCTGTGTTTGTTCCCCTCGCTTCATTACCAGTATCCATCACAAATAGGCAGTACCGTACAACAGATCCATCAGTTATTGAAGAGAAAAGAGAAGCTTTCAGTTTTTTAATTAAAGGATAGGGCAAAATTCTCATCGTCAGGGAGGTTCACACCTTTTTATGCTGAAGGAATATAATTTAACACATATCCTAGCAGAGTTTTAGTTAAACGATGATGATGGTGATGATCATTGGAGGACTAATAGGAACTAAGCCGCAGGGTGGCTTTGGACTGGAATATAGAGACTTATCGTGATTTAGAAGTGTACCCAGGGCATAAGTAAGACTATAAACACGGGCCAGAAAACTATTTCACGAGGCAAACCCCGTACTGGGTGTTTAATCTAGCCCGCGATATCTCGAGGCCTGGGCTTGGCTAATACATTTTCACATACTTAATATATCCCACAACAGATATAGGTATAAATCCAAAGAAGGGCAGCAAATGCAATTTAGCTCGCTAATCACAATTGGATGTAGTTCAGTTCAGATGATATCCCAAGGAGGGTTATTGCCACAAAGTATGATATATCTCTTTTCCGGTCTAGAGGCATAAAATAAATCACAATTAAACTACCGAGAGGTAATTACATTCGACTTAGGACAATGGTAGATTCATGGTAGGGCGTAGGCCGACGTAAGATCTTGCCACAGGCAGTCTACACTTATTAAAGTTTATCTGAAAAGCCAGCTTATCTTTACACGTTCGATTTGAATACATCGAATTATTTTTACTCTGCTAAGGATTCATTTTTTATTTTATTTTAGCTTGGGCTCTAGTATAGTGATGTTGACCCGACAAGATAAAGTTCATTCCGACCCGGAGAATTTTAATTTCAATAAAAGCGTGCATTTCGAAGGCTAGTGAAGCGAAGCTCAGAAACTGTTAATTTCCACATTGTAAGGTCACTCCTGAAGAAAAGCCAATATTGCGCAAATTCGAAAGAAACAAATTCGAAACAGAAACAAATTCCAAAGAAAAAGTTCATGATGAAAATCGATTATTTCATGATGGAAATCGATTATGCGAATAGCCAAGCAACGAAGTAACGCATTTTCATCAGGTCTTCAAGCCTATTTAAGTGAAGAAGTGAACTTGACTGTAGTATCTGGGCCCTAAGGCCGTATCCAGGGGGGTTAGGGGGTTCGACCCCCCCCCCCAGAAATCCACAAATTTAATCGTTTGTTGTAGGCTTTAAAACCTGATCTGTGTATTTTTTGTACTTTTTGGTCCAACCCGCTGGCAAACCCCCCCCCCTGAAACAAATTCCTGGATACGGGCCTGCTTGGCCCTCTTCGGTCAAGTCTTAAAGACAGGAACTGAAAGAAAGAAATAGTACACAGAAAAATGGAGTAATTCTATCGAATTTTTATTTTGTCTGCCTAGGTTTACTAGTTTACGTGATATATGCACCGGAATCCTGATGAATAGTTACATTGCAAATGTTGACTGTTTCACTTTATTTCAGAAAAAGCTGAAACACAAAAAAAAGGAGAACTACTAAAGAAAAATAAAACAGAAAGTAAACAAACAACAACTACTTCCTACTACAACAACTTTTCCAAGGTGGTAAGTCGTGGAATACATGACTGGCGATAAAAGCAATAAGATCGTTGTCTGACTCCATCACCCTCAGGTAGAGCGAAGCTTTTGTTTTTCGAAAATTTCATGCAACGCCAGATAATTTATCTGTCTTCACAGTTACAGCTTCAAAGATTGCTCAAAGAACGTGTTACTGATTTTCGAAGTACCTGCCACTACCCGATTTGGATCCAATCTTCCGCAAATTTTCACTCTCACGCACTGCTAAAAAAAAAAAAAAAAAAAAATACACTTCTCACTGTTTCGGAGTTTTCTAAGTACCGAGACGTTCTCTATTACACGACTGACGAAGGTCAACTTCATTAAAAACCAGAGGTTTTTCAGTCGATGTAAATCAGGTATGTAGCTCCGATCCTTGTACTAACCTCCAGTGGTAACATACAATTAACGAGGATTTCGTGTGGTCTCTCTAAAAAAGAGGTAACACTCACGGGGATCCCAATTACTTGCATATACCATACTTAGGAAATTTCTTATTTTCGTTCTAGCAAGGGCTCAACATTTTTTCTTCGTCCGCTTACAGAATAATTAAATAAAATTTGTATTTAATTTTGTTCAGCTTGAGTGTTGTATTTGTTGCGTATTGGTGCTTAATTTACTTATATTTTCATCATTTGTGGTGGAAAATAGAACATCATTTATTCATTGGAAAAAATGATAAATATAAGCTACCGTACCTCAGGCGAAGTAGGCTATCCTGGGTTTACAGTTCTACCCGCTCGCAGTTCCTATTACTATCAGAATATATTAAAAATGTGCGATAATCAATGCAAAATATTGCGTTTTGTTCCAGAGCCGAAGAAGTCGATAAGGTTCATGTCACCTGGTCGTTCATCAAGCTCGCCCAAGCGTTTATCGGGGGAAGATTAACGAAAATACAACAATTAAATATTCCTTCAGCCCAAGCTGACTGCGAATCATTTTTTCCAAAAGTTCGTTTTTCAACTTGAGCGGTTTTGAGCCTGAAGAGGACCCTTGCCAAGAAGGGCCGAAATATAGCTCGAATAAAATTTAGCTGACGTATCCGTTTTGCACTGTCAAATATAATACAACAATTAGTTATTTTAACAATGCCAGAAGTTGCTCTACCATTTTCTGAAACAAGATATCACAAGAAATATGACAACGTATAGCAGTGTGAAACAAAGGCGAAAGCTAGGTTTGCTACTTCTGCATCTCTGGTGGGTTCTGTCTGTTCTGCCGGGATAAACCTGTTGAGGAAACTAATTTGTTTCCTGTTCCTTAGAAACGGTAATAAAAAGTATTCAGCGCTGTGTCTAATACTAAGAGCTGTTGAAGGAGTCAGACCAAGGGAAGACAACATCACAAATTTTGACGAATGAAGGTCTCCGACCTTCGCCAGTTACCGCCTAGGAGGATGAGAGAAGCATTTTTCTCATCGTTCTTTAATTATATATCTATTTACGATGATCTTTCAACCTTTTGTCATGCTAAGTATCCCCTTAACAAGGCATTCAATACTCCGCGCCATGGGGACACCATGAAAAACTAAATATTTGAAAATAATGATGGACAACAGATGGACATATTTGGGACATGTTTTCCGCATGCCCCAAGACAGACTGCCTTCAAGAGTCAAGAGTGTGTCAGCTAAGAGGCTCAACGCAATTTTTAAACAGTTTTATTCCCACATTTGTTTCAGGCCAGTGTATTAGTTAATTTATTGTTTTAATGTCTTTTCTGGATATTTCGCATGTATTTAACGGCCTGAAACTAGCTTTAACCTATCTGGTAATAAAGCTGATTGATTGAAGATGAAGACGATGCCGACCAAGCGCACACTGCGGCGAGGCACTAGGCACTAGTCAGTGTGTTCCTGAATGTCCCCCGTAACATTCACAGGTACAGCTACTTTTATTTTTCTTAGACAAGTGTGATACCGATGCTGTTCAGCGAAACAAAAATTATATTTCCAGCTGGACAGCTTTTCTGCAGAGATCTTTGATCGTTTAATGCATCACATTTTATTACTAAACCTGCATCTAAACTCAATATCTCACTCGAGACAGATGAGCATGAGCTTTTGTATCTTCCATTCCAATTCACTCACTACAAAGAGGTTCAAAGGTACTTCAGTGAAAGTGAAACTGCATGTCCCTGCCAGGCATATACCCATACACAGCTTTTTCAAGAGGCGTCACCCTGGGTGGTAGAATACCCGCCAGTTTCTACCGAGATCTGAATTACGAACGGAGGCCCGGTTCCACAAAATCTCCAGTGTACATTTGTTACGAAACTAAAATATAGAGGTATACCTGTAGAAATCTGGGTTGCAAGTTGGATTGAGATCGGAGGGGGACACGGTTTGAGTATAAGCTACCCCCAAGAGATCCAGATGAGGGCCCGAGGAGCACCTACTACGGGGACTTTTCCCATCATCATAATGGATGTTTTCGCGTTGATGCCATCAAGATCGATAGTCATTTTCACGTGAGAAGCTCGACGTGTGACGTTACCACCCAGCTGAATGGACGTCTACCGTTCAACGACGCTCCTCGAGCTCTGTTGAACGGGTAGAGGAAGATGGCATATTCCTCTGTCGTATGGATGGCATCATCCAGTGACATTTTCGCGTGGTCTTTGTCGGGGTTGTCGACATAACGTCCCCATTCGAAACGTCCCTGTCGAAACGTCCCCATGACAAAACGTCCCCGTGACAAAACGTTCCCACGACAAAACGTCCCCACTCAAAACGTCCCCTGACGAAACGTCCCCATGGCGAAACGTCCCCGGCTATAGATTTACATCAGACCGGCATTCTCTCAAAGCGGAATAATTTAGGACCACGGCATGGGAATAAGGGATTAAAATCGCCTAGATATATAAATGTTACCCCGAGCAATTCAGGGTTTATTAATCACTTGGCGACTGCTATAAAATGAGCTGAGCGGAGTAAGACTTTAAAGTTTAACTGAAAAGGTATGAGATAGGACAATCTAGCTACCCATTACTCATTCACTTAAAGTGACACGAAGATCCAATGAAAATGCGGATTTGTGGTACCTCTATGCGCTTGTTCCTGTGTTGGGACAACAATGCAGTGAACTACCTTCTGCGAGCTGATCAGTGCTCACTGAAAAGCCGCGTATGTAATTGAGATTCAAATTTTCCGCTTCATAGTAGAATTTTGCATTGTGAGGAAGGCCGCAGATGTTCAGAGCATCATATTTGAGCAAATAGTGAAACAAAAAATCCCAAGCCAAATAATGCAGTGTGTAGGCCTACAGTTAAATGAGACAAAAATAAGTTGTCTTTTCAATTAAACTTTAAGTATGGCGCTCACTATAGGGTTCGAAATACTACCTTTGGAAGGCAATTACCGGCTTTCAACTCGTATCACTTTTTGGAAAAGAAATTGCATGCAGATTGTGCATGTTCATTCAAACGACATGGAACCTGTCAGTTACGAGTCCATTGGAAGGCATATTACACTACATATTTGTACTGGAAACTATACATTTATGAAGCGACCGGTCGTATATCCGATCTTTCCTGCTTACAAGGAATGTTCGCATATCTGTAATGCACACTGTGAAGTTGTTTTACCTCGATCATGCACCTGAAGATCGAGGCGAACTTAAAAATCTATGCTTGGGGACGTTTTGTCATGGGGATGTTTTGTCACGGGGACGTTTTGACAGGGGGACGTTTAGTCGCGGGGACGTTTTGTCATGGGGACGTTTCGACGGGGACGTTTCGCCAGGGGACGTTTTGTCATGGGGACGTTTCGTCGGTAAGCCCTTTGTCGAGCTCAACAGCCACGCGAAAATGTCCCATGGGGTTCTTGAAAAAAAGAAAATAAGATCGCCTCAAAATATGCTGTTTCTGCTTCAATCAACTCCTCTCTCTGTATTTCGTGATCCCTTCAACCTTTTCCATTCCACGAGAATATCATAGACAAATACGTTCATTTTCTTCCGCTTGCTACTAACAAAATGTCCGCCCATTTGCTTGCCACCCGAATACCAACGTCGGGATTCTTAAATTCCTTCCATGCGTCATGATGAATCATCAGTGATATCACAATCCGAGGGTTTTAAATATCAGCATGTATTAAGTTTATCCTTAAATATTCCTTCAGCCCAAGCTGACTGCGAATCATATTTGACGGTGCGAAACGGATAAGTCAGCTGAAATTTATTGGAGCTATATTTCGACCCTTCTTGGCAAGGGTCCTCTTCAGGCTCAAAGCCGCTCAAGATGGAAAAAACGAAACTTGTGAAACTTGGTTATCACAAGGGTCGAAGGGTCAAAATATAGCTCCAATAAATTTCAGCTGACTTATCCGTTTCGCACTGTCAAATAAGTTTATCCTTAGGAATGTCTCCTTTCTTTTTTATTTTTGTTCTTGCAAGAAACGTGTTGCTATGTAGGAGACAAATATTTCACGCCTGAAATCTTGGCTGGTATTGACCCACGAGAGAGGGTAGCTTTATCAAACAGAAGCTACTGTTTTTACTGAACTTCTTTATCCTAATCTAACACTTGGATTTTGTTTCATAAAATCTGACCTTCTCTTGTGCTCCTAGACCAAGACCAGACAAGATTTCAGGCATCAGCCACTCTCTTCTACATAGCTACACGTTTCTTGCAAGAACAGAAATAAAAAGGAAAGTAGACACTGAAAGTATTCCTAAGGATAAACTTATTACATGCTGATATTTCAAACGATTGCGATATTGCTAACTGTTCACTGATGATTATGACTATTCAAAACTAACTTTGAGCTAGAAAGATTCTAAAAACGAAAGACGACATTCAAAACATTCATAACGATAGAGTTCTTGCAAGATGATGTTTAAAACTAAAAAACATGATTATACATCTATGTATCATCATGCTCAAGGAAGGAATTAGAGAATACATTTTCTCTTCTGAGATGTATTAAGGTGCAAAAGATGGAAGAAACGTAGCCTACCAAGATGGAAGAGTTTGTGCCACTTTGAAATTAAAATTCCCACTGGATGTGCAGTCATGACAAGAAGTTCGATCTACTTTCGAAATTTCGATCTACTTTCGATAGTTCGAAAGTTCTTTTGGTCTTAAAGGAACAGTAAACTACGCAACTTTCGGCCATCGAATCGCCAGGGTGGCTTAGATAAATATACAGGTCTTATTGTCGACAGGCCCCCCCTTCTTTGTTATCTCGAACCGTCTCGAACCCCCTCCTTAGTGTTCCCAAAGCTAGCTGACAGGCCCTTGCCCCTTATGCACTGTAATTATGCACTTATGTACTGTAAAAGTTCGCCTTTCTACATGTAGACTACAGACTAACTACCTCCCCGACAAGACGGCCGGGGTTCGATTCCTAGTCGCGGCACACAAACCTTTTGCTTTTGCAACCTTTTGCTCAAAAGTCGAATTCTCGGAAACTGCCCGGAAACTGCAATGGTCGTAACGAGAATTTTTCTTACTCTCAATACCGACTCGGGGTACATTCTTGATATGTTAGCTAGCTCCCCGAGTCAAGTTTGAGTCAAGTTTTCTGTTCCTTTAATGAAAGGAAATTAAAACAGAATGGACTTTCATGGATGAAGTCCTTTTACAGGAATAACAGATAATTCTAAAACTGACGTGACAATAAAAATAATAATAATATTAGCCTATAATGCAAAAGATCGGCCATTGGCCTCCACAGAAGACAATAGTGGTAATTTTCAACGACACACACGAACGTATATTCAGACGTTGCCCTTCTTGGAGCAACGGTCAGGAGAATGGCCTAGTTCCGATTCGAATCAGATTAAAATCAATCACGAATAGGCCAAAGAGTAACGACCTCCAAATAAGTAAATTTGACTCCAATGCGACATTGCGTGACTCAAAATATGTCGCTATGTGATCATGTCTTTGCCTCGCAAACGAACCGTGGAAAACAATCATACAAAAAATGATGTTCAAAAACCATTATCTCATCTGAAAACAATTACAGTGACGGAACTGACTCAAGAAACACATAACCTTCGACGGCATAACAAATATTGTTATTTCTGTTTATTTTTACTAACTAACGTAAAATTAATCCAATCCCGTGACACAGGGATGTGAACTGCTTCGACAAACTTGCCTCCGGCGAGATCACTGTTCCTGTAGCCCGTTTCTATCTTGTGACTGTAGTAACTGTTCGCAAGCACCCCGGTAGCTAAGTGGTAGAGCGTCGGCAATCAAAGCCGAAGGTCCTGGGTTCAAATCTCGCCGGAGGAGCATTATTGTCTTTCAGTTTACTACAGTGTAGGTATGCTTATTTGAACGTTTGTTGACTTTGGACTTTGCCATTTGCATGCATTTGCTGTGACTAAAATCAGCTATGACTTAGCCCAAGTAGGTAATTAAGGGCCTCTGAAAACACCTGAATGTGTATTTTGGATCTTCATTCTACCATTAGAATGCAAAATAGTCGACCACTTTATTCCAGCCAAATAGCTTAGAGCAAGAACATACAGTTGTAAGTCATACGAGCCATTTACAATTCACGTTGATCCAAAAGACAAGTACAAATTCCTCCGATAATCCATCAAAACTTCCCGAGACACACGTTTTAGTCTTCTGTTGTGTTCTTCTTGTTAAAGTTCTTATGGTAGACTTTTTTAAGTATGTGTATTGATATTATTTATCTTGGCATAGTTAACACGCCATTAGGCCCCAAGCCATCATTTGTGTTAGTTTTTTAGATAAAGTCGAACTCATTTTTTTTTATTTATAAAGTCAAATTAGAGATCTAGGACTCAGGTAGCCTATCTTTTTTTCAAAATTCAATTTAAAATATTTAAACCTTCTGTTCTCCTGCATTTCCTAACGCTTCAGAGCACACTCCCTACTTAAATGAGATCTGGGTACACTTAATTATAATCCCAAGGATCGTCTCAATTCCACCATTTAACCTTTATAGCCTCAATTATTGCGGATCGTCGAAATACTTCCAAAATACCGCTAGTGTCATAAACGGCTCGGAAGGTTAGATGTCAAGCGGTTACAATGACCTAGTGTCCAAAATAATATTAACCCCAACCGATGAATGCAGTTTCATCAAATTGGGGTTTAATGTGTTCAAATTGGAGCAGACACGGTTAAAGGACTCGAATCGGAAGCATTCTAGCATTTTCAGTGTCTCGATTCGAGTTGCAACAAACCGCGACTCGGTGCCAGCTCCGTATCATCTAGAACAAACAAGCACCAGAATCGTCCGTCTCCCTATCTCTGTAATTTGACCATGCGGAGTCGAACAGATTCCCGATACCCTGCCCGATGAAAACGAGTGTAGGGTAGGAGCTACGCGAAACATCACAATTAGTTACCTTTACAAACAGCTATATCGCAGTAAAGCCCCGGAGAAGAAATTTCGAAAGTAAGAGCCGATTGGTTGTCTATCATTGTGACGTCACATGCGACGCGCTGCTGAGCGGGTCAACACGCCTGCTGCAACTTTTCCTCTGAAATGCGCAGCGGCGAAGAGGGAAGTAGACGGGTATCAGCCCAAAGCTCAGCAAGTACCTCTAGCTCAGCTCAGTTTTGTTGGGTTATCCATAGTCGCTCCATGGGACCAAAGACGGAGGTTCTATTGGCTGATTTGTTCTTGGTACCATCTAGTGGCGCTGTTCGGAAACACCCTTACTGGTAAGATCAAAACAGACCATGACAAGAAAATCAGACAAAAATAAATTTTTTTAGCTGGTCTAAGGAAAAAAAAAATCACACCTAAATATTTGGTAATACCTATTTCTTTCAACAATCTTTTTTCAAGGTTTTTATGTCATTTCCGTTTAGAAATCACCACTATTTTCGAGGTTGCGTCCCCTGAGCTAGTCAATGCAATGTGACCTATTGAATAATTAAAGCTCTTGCTTATTTTGCCTTATATCCCCAACGTAATTAAAAGCTTCTGAAATCCCCGCCTTTAACAGTTGTTCCGTTTTGTTCGAGGGGTTGCTCACTCGCTAGGCACCACTGTACACCCTCCCTGGGCACCGGCTGGGCACACCTGGGCACTGGGC
This sequence comes from Branchinecta lindahli, assembly GCA_023053555.1. Taxonomy (NCBI): domain Eukaryota; kingdom Metazoa; phylum Arthropoda; class Branchiopoda; order Anostraca; family Branchinectidae; genus Branchinecta; species Branchinecta lindahli. The sequence goes on along the minus strand of JAKZAO010000009.1, from coordinate 32,620,829 downwards.
GGCGGGCACCACTGTACAACCATTTTGGGAGTGAGCACTGGCTGGGCGCCCGGCTGGGCGCTGGGCACCGGGCACCACAGTACAACCATTTTGGGAGTGAACAACCCCTCGGTTTTGTTCCCACGACTTTTTAGCACTTTTTCGGCCGGAGCGAGTTTTCAACGTCAACCTCGCCGGATACATCAAGGTTCGCGGACAACTATTTCACACATAAGGACAAGAGTTGTTTTTCATTTTTTAAGATATGGTAGGCCATCAGGTTTTTTGAATAACGGCGAGTTTAGTTTTCAAATATTTTGCGTTCAGCCGTCGCGTCGGAGAGCGGGAACACAGGACAAATATGACAAGTGCTAACAAGAAAATCGCTAATCTCACGTGGAAAGAAAAAGGCCAAAAGGGCCGATTCGGTTCCTCTTGTGGGGAATAATGTTGGCTGATATTAGGACTACGCAGAAAGAAAAGGTACATCGCGGTATGGTTAACGGTAGGCAATCCTATCGACTGATTACGGTTTCTCCTTCAATTTCGTCATATCACTCTTTTGATACCACTCCTTTGATTTTGTAAGTACAGGGAACTTACCTGAAGGCGGGGGGCTTATGGTTAAGCTCTCACTCAAATGACTGCTCCGCTGGCCACTGCTTCCGCTTACGTAGCTGCAAAAACGATACATACATTAATTCCTTGCTGACCTACTTAACTTCGATTTTTAAATTTCGTGCGTGGGAATAAGAAGTAGTAACAATGGTGCTACTATTCTTGGGCATGATTTGTGAACGAAGAGAGCCCGGATATAAGGTTGGGAGGATGGTGCGCTGGATACAAATATTAAATCTATCAGAAATCGGTTGAAGGACATCTCGCACTAATTGCCGTTTATGTCCAATATTCTAAATTAATGAATACTTTGAAATTAGGCTCTGAATTCAACAAATCACCGATGTCTTTGACTGTTTAAGCCTTCGTTCAGGCCCATTGACTTCTAGCAAGATCAAGGAAAAATTAAAAATTTCCATTCTTTTTGACAAATAAGCTTATTGCAAATAATCTTCGGGAGCATGAACATGGTAAGAGTATAAAAACAGTGTGGTGTACGGGGAGAGGTACAGAATGAAATTCGAGTCTCCGAGTTTGAGAAAGGATGGAGTGATTACGGTGAAGGCTGCATTAGTGTTGTAGACACAGATTTACAACCACTTGGTAAGAATCCTAACAGACCATTTTCATATTCTAGCATATGGTATTTATTTTCACCCAATTCCTTCACATTTAAGTTACTTACATAATTCTGAATAAAAACTACCCGTATACAAAAAAAGCCCTACGCTTTCTTGAGCAATTCATTCCCTCTCCACTCTCCCTCCCTAACAAAACATCAACCAGAACCCTTTATTTTATTCTTCACAATTTGCCGGTTGGTCTTCTTGTCAATTTTCATGCGCCACTATTTTAAGCCGAACACCATTACAAACTACTTCCAAGATTTTTTTTTTGTTTATTGAGTATTGACTGATGACTGTATTTTGGTTGAAGTATAAGGAAGACATTCGTTTAGGCTATAGTGTATTTTTTTTTAAATGAACTGAATGCAGAATTTGTGAAAGTGTGGTCTCGTTGTTGGTCAGTTGTTGACCTATTATTTATACTTTATTATATTTTTCTACTCGCCAGCTTTGGCGGATATAAATAAATAAATTGAATTGAACAAGCCGTACATGTTCGCCCACAACAATATATATCCCATCAAAATTTTACGTGGAACAAATCACAACTACGTCAGCCATCCATACACACAGGAAGACCAAAATTCTCTGTTAGGAATAGTGATACAAAATCATGGAATAAATATCAATCTAGTTTGGACTCCAAATGTCTTCTGACTGAATATGATATACTGAGTAATAAATAGTACATCCAATATTTAATAAAACTGATGGCTTGTTTTTTGAGTATTGACAGTTTCTTGGTCGTCTCGTCTCGTCTTTTTTTTTTTTTTTTTACTGATGAGGTTACATTCTGGGTGTCCCCATTCTTGGGACTGGATATTGTATTCAGTTAGAATGACCAACTTTAAGTTGTATCTGTCGGTGTTATTTTCCAGCCATCGTGCCTGCTCTCTGCGGTGAAATGATGCAAAATTATTCGTTTCGGATATTCGAAAAATTAAATGAACCTGAACTTGAATATCCCTTTGATTCTAAATTTGTGAATGACCTTTCTGGAAACTATTTGAGTGTTTTGTAGTTATTTTTATATTTCTATGTTCTTTTTTTTTTTTTACTGAACTATATTCTCTTCATTCATTTATTCAATTTATTTTGAAGCTCTCTAATTATGATAATATTAATAATAAAAATAGTAATATAAATGTTCCTTCAGGAAAGCTGACTGCAAATCATATTTGACAGTTCTAAACAATGATATTACTGCAGCAAAAAGGCTTTCGCCTTTATAATGATGATTCATTTATTGGTTCATACACCCAAAATAAGATCTGGAGCGAGTCGTCGAGACGGCAACTGCCATGGTCTCAAGATTCTTGTGCTAATAAACTGTTACGATTAATGATTTTTGCGTTGTGGACCAAGTAGCGAGAGCGTATATTGTCACAAAACCATTGGTGCTATCATCAAAAATTGTCTGTAGCTTTCAAAATAACCCACTGGAAAAGTAATGTAAACGTTGCCAAATATAGTTTATGAACGTGACAGTTATAACAGCACACGCACCCGCAACGTCCATCAAAGCTTCTAGAACCACAATGATTACCACGAACAAACAGCGGATACTGCTTTGACGTCGGTCGTTTGCGCATGACCGACTTCCGAACATTTTTTTTTTAATATTTATTTTCATCCTGGGAACAGAGCGAGTACAGAATATCAATTCTTGAAAACAGTTATTTGAGGTAGGCTTATTGGGTAGATTTTAAGTGCAAAAAGAGAAAAAAAATAACGAAAAAGAGCCCATTTCTGGAATAGAAACAAATACCTAGGAGGAGGAACAAGTAGACTTGGGAAGAAAAAAGTTCTATTGCCGTAGATTCATTTTCCAAACATGAAGTCCCTTTCTGTTGTATACATATAGTAGGATCCGAAGTAAGTAAAGTTCTTTACCCATAAAAGTTCAAAAGAACAGACGATAGAGTACAAGGAAAAAACGGAAGAACAAAAAAGGGAAAGTGAACAGAAGAAAAATATAATAAACAGATTTGCCAGTAACACAAAAGTAACTAAAATACAGAGACTCAGCTACACAGAGGGGCTCGCGAATTCCGTACATTTCCCAAAGGCTAGAGTTACGTCGCCAACTTTTTCAATGAAGCAAATACTCAGCGAAAAACAAACTTCGCAGGCTTTCTTATCGATAACCTTTCTTCCCAGTCTTTCATCGCGCATGTTTGTCTAGTTTTAGTTTTTATGTTGGGGGTAAGTGCGGATGTCCTAGTAGTTTTAGAGCCATGATCAATGAACGATTATGATACGAAAAATTTGACGATTATTATAAATAAAACAAAATAAACTTAAAATCCGGTTTGCTTCTTTAAATACTTTTGTGCCATGTACTGGAATATTTATAATCGGTAAGGGGTATTTAGGATTATAGTGTTTATGCGAAGTCTGTTGCTGGGTATTTATATGCACATGTATAGGTATTATGCACATTCCTGTGCTTTTCTCTTTATAATGTACCCACCGATTTGGCGGATAGAATTAAAAAAAAACGCAGATAAATTAAAAAAAACTTATGAGCTCGTGATTCGGTTACTCGCGGGTTTCCATTCCTTTTGTCTAAATCCACTCTGCTTGACATCTGGTCGAACAGTAAGCGCTTTTACGGGCGGGAGCTCTTTTAGAAAATTGCCAAATCGGAATCGTGCCATTTCTAAATGGCAAATCATGGTGCAGAATCTCCACAACTAAATTTCTTGGAAGAGAGGACGTCACTTTCATGTACCATACATAACGAGGGCTAAAGCATTCTGCTAAGAGTTACCCGGTGGGGGTGGAGGGTAATCTGGATTGGATTCAAATACTGAGAAAGTCATAATTTTATGTTTAAAAAACGACGACGAAAAGCGACGACGAATTGGCGCGTATTTTGTAACGTTCGCAAGAATTTGGCAGATCACATTCTAGTGTCCTTGGTACTTTAAAGGACCCCTCTTGTTTTTCACTGTTTTCAATGACGACACACGTGGTTTAGGCTACTAACCTCCAAAACCTCCCTCTTTACAAATCCCGTGTGAATCACTACATTTGAAATTTTTGCTTTTCATCGCTAGCCGAGACTTTCCTGCGTTGCCAGACAACATCTTTTGCTTTGTCTTGGGACGCCGTCAAACAAGCGGGCAAGACCGATTTCTCTGCTTTCCTGCAGCATTTGACTTTGATCACGGCGCGTATTTCTTTAAAACTTTTAGTCAGAAAAAACGATTATTTTGCACTAAGCCCAGCCAGAATCAGCAAACGCTAACACGTGAATCTTAAATTTCACAGATCATGTACGAGTGTTCTTGAAAAACAATATTTTCGGACCATCTTATCGTGAAAAAGTCATTTCTAGTAAGCGCTTTGCTTTAAGCACAGTATTCTCATTATTTGTGTCGTGAGATTGTAGGGTACGGATATTTCGCTGGAAAACTACGACCGAACTGTGAAAGCAAGATGGACGAGGACGCTATAGCCTACCCTCCACGCACACCGGTTAGAATTAAAGAAAATACCTCGGTGGGTACGCCATCCTCTGGCCATAGTCCATGTATGATCGACCCAAGTAGTCTTTGTACTCCCTCCTATTATCTTCTCTATACTCCGATAGCTCTTGGGTCAACCTCCTCGGCTTATTTTTCAAATCCCGGATTTTTCGGCTCCTACTGGATCCGGAATTCGGTGGTGACGTCGACTGTGAGGGATCACTGGATCGGGAGTGAAAGTCGCTATCCGGGCTAAACAGGCTTCGGTCACGGTGGTGGCCGGAAATCTGGGATGGCGCACGTGATGATTGACTGTCCTCCTCGACAAGTTCGGACAGCTGCCGGTAGATTGACTTTTTCCGCTCTGGACTCGGGTCGCGTCTGGGGTTCATCGACAACGGAATACCCAACTTAGACGGGATGTCTGACTTTTTGGGTTCGGGCTTTTTTGATAGTAGGTTATCAATAGCTTTCTTGGTTTTCTCTTGCGGTTTCGAGTCGACCACCTTTGGTGGTGGGTTGGAGATCCGATCCGTGTGTCCGGTCCGGCTTTTTGCCGCAGTGATTACCTCTCTCCGGTAGTCCATAGAGCTTTCTTTCCTGAGAAAGTGTGAAGGCGTCGGGTTCGGTGCCCCATCGGGCTCCTGCCGCGTTTTTTCACTTGTCCACCCAAGCGGCGCCTCTTTACTCTTCGGGCTCGTATTGTAGTCGACAACGGGCTCTATTGGGCGTTCCGCCTTTAGGTAGACCAATTTCTTTTGGTGCATATTACCGATTTCACGCGGGCTGATGTCAGAGTCACTCAAGCGTGACGAGTGATTCTCTTCGCCACTCGGCGTCCGACGAACGGGCTCCCAACTGTCGTCACTATTTTGCCGCTCGGAATCACGGAACCGTGGATCCGCGGATTGTCGCTTGTAGGAATCTTCCGGTTCCCTGGGGCGTGACCGCGATTCTTCCTGACCGCGACTGCGCTGTCGGTCAGGGGTGCTGCTTCCCGCGTTGTTACGCGGTGCGGACGGTTTTTTGCTCTCCGACTCGATCTCCTGAAGGAGGCGGAGTTGTTGCTTGACATCTTTCCGCTCAGAGGATCGTTTCCGCTGGAAGTCCTCTTCTACCCGCCGCATCATCTCGGACTCCGCTATCCGCCTTCTCTCTTTTTCTTCCGCTTCCCTATTTAGCTTTTCCTCGAGCATTTTCCGCTCGTTTAGCCGAAGTGTACTTTTGAATGTGAATTTCTTGCTCTTTCTCTGATCTTGCTGCATTTTCTTTTGAACGTTTGATCTACTGAGATCGACGAACGAATTGGCAGACCGCGGATCTTCATTCTGCGCTGCGGCGTACACCGGGTCCGCGGATTTCGCCCTTCGAATGTCGCTCTGCTCCTCCCTCGAAGTACGATTTAAGGAGGTCGTTCGCCGCGAGTCATACTCGGGCAGATAGACAATTCGAGACGTCTGCCGAGCAGACATACCCATCGGGACTACCCCAAATTCAGCGCTTGACTCTGGGTCGGAAGCATTAAGCACGGGCATTGACGAACTTAAATTTGCGGGAGACTCGAAGCTTTGATTCAAATTCGTAACGCTTTTACTTAAATACCAGTTGTCAACGGGTGGCTCGTTGTTGACGCTTTGAGTGCTGGAGCTTCGAGAAGAAAAGACCGAGCTGACTGCACCAGAAACAGATCGCTTGAGCTTTCTAATACTGTTGAATTTATGCGGGGTCGGCTGCTGGACTGCGGGAGCGTCTTCGCTCCGTTTTCGGTTGGCTCTGGTCCAAGCCGGGCTCGCGCTACCGCTTTCGTTCCACGCTGCGTTTTTCGCGAACATGTGCGTTCTTGCGGCCAACAGCTTCGGCGGCGTGTTTGTGCCAGAGGCTCGCCGAAGCGACTTGCAGTCTTCCAAGTCAGCAATACTATTATCGTCTAAGTCTTGTTCGGGCGTCCAGTTTTTGAAAACCGGCGAAGAGGCGGCAAGCGGTTTCTCGCCTCCCGGGGCTGGACTGCCTGCGTCACCGGAAATTCCGGAATCCGCAGACCTATGCTTCAAATCGTCTTCAAACAACTGACTAGATTTTGCAGGAGGACTGTAGGACTGAGTGGATGTGTCACTCAGTGCACGCCACGCTGCAGCTGGAGAAAACTTAGGGAGTTCTAACTGCTTTTTGGGAAGGGTAGGGCGAAGGTGGAGGGAAATTTTATCTTCCTCTTCTTCACTTTCAGTCGTCACTGGATAGGTTAACGGCGCTTCGTTCACTTGCTCCTTGTGCCGCCACAGTTCCGCTTGCGAGTCATTGACAAAGCTGTTGATTCGCTCTTTTCGGGCCTCACTCTCGGAGTTGTCTGGCAATACTGGCTTTAAATCACTCAAGTCTGACTTGCTATCAAAAACTGTCTGATAGGAAGGCTTTCGAACCTCTTCAGCAACACTGGTTCGCTTATCCGAAGTGCTACTGTCGCGCTTGACTTTCGAATTGTCTACGTTTATTTTTACGACGAACTTGTCATCTTTAGCAGTCGCTGCTTCGACATCACCGGCGTTCTGTCCGAAGTAGAAGGTATGCGGCTTTTCAGCGGCTTTCATCGATGCCTTTCGCTGGACGGCTTGCTTCACTTCCAGTTGGAACGCGGGGTCTGAGCTCACTACTGCAACACGCTGCCTTAGTTGACTTGAATCAACTTGGTCCCACCCAATGTCAGAGTTCACGGGTTTAGCTTCTTTTGTTCTGAAGGACGTCTCCTTTTGCAGATTCGTTACTGGTTCATTTAGCACACTTTCGTTATCACTCGCAGCGACTGACTGCATATCGCGCTTGCTACTCAAACTAGATCCGCGCGAGCGCTCTTCAGATACGGCGCGCCTATCGCGCGGTTCGGACACACTGCGCTCTTTTACCTGATCCTGCGCCTGTCGTCGAGCTCGGACATTCTCCGGATTTTCAACGGGCGCGGGCGCGCGGCCTTTTCGGCGCGCTTTAATCTTCTGCTTTGCGGGACTTTCTCGTGGCTTTTTTACTGGTTCCGGGAGTGCGTCGCGCAGGTCTGGCTCGCTCTTAAAATTGCGTGTCTCCGGTTCAAGTGTTTCTAGCCTACGCGCGCTTATCGTGCCTCCGTGGTTCAAAATGTTCCCATTTTCTGTAAGGCGAAGTTTCTGACCAGGAAGTCGCTGCGGTAACACTTTGATCATCTGCGGCTCCGGGGAGATACCACGCCTGCAAGAAACAAACTTATATAGTAAGAACTTACAACAATTTCGTATCGTGGAACATACACCTCCCTTTACGCAAGACATCCTAAACCCGACGACCAAATTCTCGCAACAGCCGCAACACTATCTCACGCCTTTGCAACAGGTAAGTTAAGTGATTTTAAGAGTGTTAGTGTGTTTTTGCGGATTAAGGCTTCAATATGCAAATAAATCATTTATTCCTTCATTCAACACACTAGTTTTATGGTGCCAAGCTCTATAGATTATCAATTACCAGATTACATTTATTTAGGCTGCAGTAGAACTCGGCTGACATGGGCAGAATCGCAAAAACACTTACGACCAATACGAAATACAAAACAAACAAAACTATATTAACAAAGACACGAAAATAAAAGATTATGTTGAGTCAAAAAGATTTATGAAATGTGGTACGAAGACTTGAGATACCGCTCTGACGATTTTGTTGGCGGAGGAGAATTCAAGTCGGGTCAGGCGGCCTCAGGACAAAGCAATAGACTACCGTTAGGATCAAATCTGACTCGAACAAACTTCAGATGACTTAACCGTCTCAAATATGTTTCATAGTCAGCTTGGGCTTAAGGAATTCTCACAATGTATCGGCACACATTTTCGGCTTAATCAGAGGGGTTGGGGGTAAAGTACGGGGATTTCCGCAAACCACCACCGGACAAAATGATATACTTTCATAACCGGAGGGCCCATGATCATTTTTGTACCGGTGCATTTGCTTACAAAATGAATTCCTAGCCCCCTTCAATTGCGCATTGTAACCGCAAAGTGCATGGCGTTTTTTACTAAACCGTACATTTTCATGAATCTGAAAGATCCATAATCGCCTGTGCCTCAACACAGCACAAATCTTAGCTGTTACCACCACCTACTACGGATGCCTGCAAGCGCCATACGAGCTTCCAGCTCTTGTTTCTCTCCTTAAAGATCGGAAACAAATTCAATGGCTCATATTTTGCTTGGGGCATTCACGTTCTGTGTCAGAAACTTCAAGCTCATGCATAACACCAAAAACTTCACATTCAAATCCATCAAGAAGCAACTGGACGAGGGCTGGTAATCAGCCCAAGAGAGATGACGTCGTGCATCCGAAAGTCACCACCACAAAACCCGCAGACGCTCACCGAGACTCTACATCCTTACAAGTGCAATAAAGGTAATCAGATGCATATTTGAAGCAAGTTTCCCCTTGAGCATCTCAACAAAGTCAGCTGACACCAAAACACAGAATTACTTTTATCCAACTCATAAACAAGTGCTTCCACCAAGATCTTCTGAGACACTAGAGAATCATAATGGTACCTCGTCAAGAAATCGCTTAACCTATCAGTTCCGTGCAATGCCATGCCCGCGCCAAAGGTATATCTCCACACACACGCCAAAAGAATAAGTCAAGGGTAAACAATTACTGGTAATTAAAACGGTGACTCAGACAAAAAAAAACTGCGGGTGTTTGAACAACGCGAGTCAAGTATAGAAAACCTCAGGTTTTTGAAAGCTGACAGGAAGCTGTGGTTGCTCGCGTGTGGCTAAGTACACAACCCATAAGCGCATCTCCGTTAAGTTTATTGTGTATTTTTTTTCTACATGCTTTTCTTGCAGGCGTAAATCCCCGTATTCCTCCTTGACTTTTTGCCCAAAACCAAGAACTGAAATGAATTCAAAACTGAACGCCTAAAAGAAAGACTTCAGTGGACTTGTGTTACTAAGTGTTACTAATGATTATCTGAGCATTTTAGTCGTTTTTGTTACCGTGGCCTAGGGCTTATGTGCGTTAAACATTCATTCGTCTCCAAAACATCAAATGAGTTGGTGTTTGACTAGTTAGGTTATGCGTAGCAAAAGTATTCATTCATTCAAATTGCTCAAGATTTCCGGGTTTGCTTCCCGCACAGCCTTGGAGTTTATCGTAACCAGATCTATCGACATATCTAATTTAATCTGCGATCATGAGCATACAGACAGGAAAAGAATAATCGAACATGCAAACAAAGAAACAAAACAACAGGCTGGCTATTTCTACTTCGCCTTCAGAACTAAATACTTCTCCAACCGAAAAATTTACCCAAAATTATAGAAGCTACCACACCGAATCCATCACAGACCGGTCGGTTCGTTGGGAATTTATAATTTAAAGACGAACTGCCAACATCATGACGACAGATTAGATGCTTGATTTTGGCTAAGCCTACGAATTAAAAATTATGACTCCAGGCTGGTTTTAGACCACCTGCATCTTGCACACTGTCCAGCATTGCCGCGCAAGATTTAAGGAAGAGAACAATTCAAAAGTTGCGTATTTTAGATACCATGGTATCTGATACCAGGGTCAAGAGTCGTTTTTGCAGTTACTGAGCTCTGATACCGCGGTCCCGACCGTAATAACTCGCCGTGGTTTCTGAATAAGTCATCTCACTTCATCTTTATCATCACACAGGAGCTTAGGTTTTTGTCAAATTGGTGGGAAAGAGTGTGTCACTCTTGTGAGCTGAGTTTATGTAAGTGTTTATTTCGTGGAACTTGTAAGAGCGCGAATTCGGCGACCGTCGTTTTTGCAAAGGAACCGTAGTATCAGAAGATACCATGGTAACTGCAAAAACGAAAAAATGCACATCCAGTTGACGTGGTATCAGATACCGTGATATCTGCAAAAACGTAACTATTCCCTCAGAAGTATTTACTCCCCTCCCTGACTGAGAATTTTGCACTATCCTTCAGTTTAAAACTGAAAGCTTCTCTTTCCTGTTCAGTAACTCGTGGATCTATTGCACTATCTATATGTGATAGATGCTGATTATCCGACGATGGCGGAAAAGCAGAGATAGATCCGCCTGGAGCGCTGAACTGGCATAAGGTCAATTTTAAATATTCTTTCAGCCCAAGCTGACTGCGAATCATATTTATTCGCAGCCGGCTTGGGCTGAACCAATATTTATCAACGAAGTACGGAACTCCAAATCGCCCACAAATGCAGACAAGGCCAATTATACAGGACAATTTACGTTCTAGGATCGAAAAAGAAATAGGTTTATTAAAGTTTAACCGAAAAGGGCTAGGATAAGACAATCTAGTTACCCATCACTTATTCACTTAAATTAGCTTGAAGACCCGCTGAAAATGAGTTACTTCGTTGTTCCGCTATTCACGAATCATCGATTTTTAAACAGTGGAATTTCCGTGTTATTTGTGGTGCCTCTATGCGCTTGTATATTGCTGTATGCCTTACGAGAAAGATTTATCATTTTTTTGTTCAGGCACTAAGCAATCTTCACCAATCTCACCACGGCCCACTGAAAAGCCACATTTGTGTTGAGATTAAAATTTCCCGCGTCATAGTAGAATTTACGCTGTGGGGACGGCTGGAGATATTCTGAACCTCATAACTAGAGCAGATAGTGGAAAATAAAAAAAATTCCTTTTCAGAATCCAAATAATTTAGTGTATCCAACTAAATGACACACAAAAAGTTGGCTTTTCAGTTAAACTTTAAACGAGTCCCAAATTTTCAAAGAAAATCACACTGGAAATTTTTAGAACTTATTCGTTGTAATTCATGATGAACAAGGGGACAAACGACTTGGCCAGAAGGAGCTAACCCCCGTTTGAACGACTCGTTTATATCATATACGTATAGTCAGTACAAAATGGGGCCGAACTAACGAGCTCGTATCCCTGCCGGCCCCCATTGACTGATATTTATTGTAAAGAAGTTTTTTTGCAGTTAAAGAGCCTGAACCTCAACCTTAAACAACCGGCAGCTCGTCATTTTTTTCTTATTTTTACCCTCCCCCCAGCATCCGTTCTTACTTCCTCTACGTAGTTTCTTGCTTTTGGGGCTACGGGGTTGACGTTATTATTTTAAACCATTTAAAATTTATGGATCCGATCTAATGCTGATAGCACGCTGAGCAAAAGTCACCGTGTATTTTCCTTATTTGAAGTGATAATTCACCTGCTAATAAAATAGAAACGATACCTGTGATACTTGCTGATTCTTGTCTCTTGCAACTGCGGCTCCACCCACCTCCCATGCTGATGAGGTCGAGGCTGAGACTGTGATCGAGGTCGAGGATAGGTCTGGCTCCAAGCTGGGTCCTGCGACGAGCTCGAGTTACCCATCACTCACCTGAAATAAAGACGGAAAATCAGGTCAGATCTACAGTTTGAAGCTCTGGTTGATCGGTAAACCCTTGCGAATTGGGGTGAAGGGAGGGGGAATAAAAAGAGGGCGTGCCAGAGATGACTGCACTGTTCTCATGGTTAACCAAAATATGATTTTCTAGCAGGGAGGAGTTAGCCACGGTGGTAAGCGCAACAGAAATTTAATGAAATGAAAGTAGAGTTTGAATTTTTTTCAAATGTCTCGTGGACCAAGTTCCAGAACGGTGAAAGACAGAGGACGTAAGGGCTACTGATCTGAATGACAATGCTAGAACTGGTCTGCAAGACCAACTTATCGGTAACTTTTCGAGCAAAGGCGCCGCTTGCTTGGAGAGCGAGGTAACAGCAATGACCATTTTACTATTATTTCCCTCAAAGACAAGCAGTAAACATAAACAAGCAAGACCACACTGTTTTCGTTAAACGCTCAAACTGTGTCGTCACCCAAATCTTGCTCCCCATCAAACAAATCTAGGGAGCTGGAGAGTGTAGTATATAGTCTTTACTCTTGCCCTATGTGTGGCGACCCCGACGGCCACTTCATCTCAGATTGCCAGAAACCGTGTGCAATACATCTAGTTGATGTGTCGTCTTACTCGTCTTTCTCAGATTGGGAGGCCGCTATCGGGAGAGCCAGACTTTAGCGATGGTCTAGGCATAAAATAATCATCCAAGAAGCCCCGCCCCATTCAGCCGGGCAACCTTTGAACTTCCCGATCGTTTCACAAAACTTCATAGCAGAATTATAGCCAGCAAAAACGACAGTCCACGTCCCCTTGCCGCTGGATTGCGACTAAATCAGTCCGTTCGATAATTAAACCGAGCTACTAAACTTATAAGAACCAACGGTCCAGTATCTACAGAATGTGATTCTAGGAAATCCTGAGACTCTTGACTGAATTGCGATTGAGTTGCAGGGAATAATGAGACGGCTAATTATGCATCAAGACACTCCAGAGGATTGGCCTGATGAATTCCAAGTCATGGTTTCTAGAATACGAGGCGTCGGAATTTCCGGTGGTATTATTATAAAGGCGGCTGACCTTTATACAATAGATTCACTGGGGAAAACAGAAGTCTCTGCTACTAGGCCCATCGTTTTTCCACACAATTTGTACTTAAACACGAGCTGAAAATAAGCTATTTCTGCTTGAAACCGACCGTACTCTCTGTTTCGTGATAAGTGTAAGCTATTCCACTATCCGCAGGTTTCATAAACAATAGATAAAACTACGCATGCACTCACTTCTTTTGGATTGTTATTGCCTCGGTTACTGCCGAGTTTCTAACCCCTTGGCTCATTGCATTGCATGTCACTCTTTTATCCCGGTTCCGCGATGCCAGAGTTCCTAAACTCCATTAGTAAGCTTAATTGCATATGTGAGTGGTGAGGACCCAGCCATGGGCATATTCATGAGTTCGAGATAATAACTTGAAAACAATTGATCCTTGCAAATCTCTTCTGCCTGAACCTGGTGCCGGGTCTTGACCAGGTCTTAACAAAGAGTGGGTGTGTATGAAGCAAAAGCTTAACATCGGATTAGGCTTAACAAGTTCATGTTTGAATACATGCTAAGACTTCCGGAGTCGCCACTAGATGGTCCCACGGACCCGTACCCAGTCCGGGTTTAAATTAGAAACTTGTCTGTGGGTGATCTAAACACTGCATGCGCTATAATGCTACCAATTTTACTGCTTTAAATTTTAGATCAATCGAGACATTTTTTTTTTCAAACCGTTAAATATATCTACAAGTCCGTAACATTTGGCGATCACTGTTCCACTTGTGACATTTGTCCCAGTTAGGCTAAACCGAACTCTTTTCAGCCGAGTTCGGATCTCTTCCCACGTCCTTCCCTGTAATAAGTTATTAATCTACGCGGTCGGCATCGAAGCTGTCTAGTTCGAACACCAGTGTCACCCGTTCCTAGATTTTTAACTGCCAAATCGAGGTAAAAAATAAGCCGCGGCCTTTAAACTCTCCAGAAATTTATATGGCCGAAATCCCAAGAAATCTCTTAAACTGAAAGGATTACCAATTCAACTCCAAAACTTTTCGCTCTTTTTAACATTTAACGTGAGTTCGCAAATACTATTGATGACTAAATGAAATTCTCATGACAAAATCAAATCACGCCAAAAATAAGCAGGCTAGAAAGAAAAACTGCAAGCTTTACGCCACACGCCATTTGCAAAAATGCCATTCTCCGATAATACACCAATATGTCGTCCACACTGCCAAACGACCAGATAAAATGGGAGAAAAACGTCCAACTTTCGAAGCTTTTTTGTCTACTACTCATACAATAGAATACATTCTTATACCTTTCGGAGATACTAATGGGAGCCCTTCCAATACTATAGCCTACAACAAAGACAAAATATACTAACAGAAAACCTTTCACTACCATACGACGAAGAAAAGAAATACACAAAAAGATATAGCGTGAAGATCTCATTGATGTCCAAGGATGGTCATAGGTGCGGCCACTTAGGCGATCTGGCAAAGCACACACCATACTCGACGGAAACCAGTTAAAAGCGTAAATATTTAAATAAATGCTGAGCCAACAAACGTGATGGACTCCACCAGAACGTGACTAGCAAATTTGAAAGGACACACTTTAATTTGTTCTTCGACAGACAAAAGCCAAAGCGAAAGAGAATACAATTCCTGAGTTTTTCCCGGTAGTCGAGCGAGGGCTCAAGGGTAGAAGGAGAAAGCTCTCCTACGAGGACGTCAATACTTTGCTCAAGAAAACGAAATAACGTACTAAATGATGATGTGAGACAGACGAGAACAGTACTCCTGACTACGAATGATGGCTGAAATTTGTTCAAGCGATATGTCGGACCTTTTTGGCAAGGGTCCTCGTCAGCCTACACAGATGGGCAACTTCGATCGTGAAAGGATTCGAATCCGAATCCAGGGCTAGGTGCGAATCCGATTCCGAATCCACCATTTCATGCTGAGGATCCGAATCCGACCTTAATAAAAGTGTTTGCCCAATGCAAATAAGATGGTTAATTGGACGATATAAACCGTATTTCTACATTTTCATGTGTGTATGGGTACTATATATGGTATAGTACCAGGAATGAATTTGGGCTTGTTAATCAAAATACCTTAAGCTCAATGTGTAAAAATTGGCAAAAGATTAGAAAATGAAGCGGATTCGTAAAATTCAGGGTTTCGAATCCGAGTCCGAATACAGCCTGACAAGCAGAAGATTCGAATCCGGATTCGAATCCAGCCAAAAGGACGAATCCTGGATTCGAATCCGGATTCGGATTCACCTATCTCTCTCAGCATAAAGCTACAAGAACAGATTGCAGGGTCGTTTGTTAAAGCTACAGCCTGACGAGGAGCCTTGCCAAGAAGGGCAGAAATGTCGCTCGACCAAATCTCACCTAGCTTATCTGTTTAGCGCCACAAGAAAAGATGGCCAAACTTTTAGGACCGGAAGAAGCAGTGACTGGGGTACAATAGATTCAAAACATATACATATTATATTGTATTCAATGATTAATATTATTAGTTTTTCATTACAATGAAGGTTCAATGGAAACCTAGAGAGATTAAACAGACGCCAAATTTACTGTCCGATAAGCAGGTCCGTACCCAGGAATTTATTTCGGAGGGGGTTTTACCCGCGGGTAAAACTAGTCCATACCAAGAAGTACCAAAATGATATAGAGCAGAGGTTAAAGTCTATAAAAAAACGATTATTTCGGAGGGGGTTTGGACCCCCCCTGGGTACGGACCTGCCGATAAGTAGGCTTTTTTACGGTATTTACCGCTATATGTTTGTGACTTTGGCCTATTTATTATACCAGATTTACTAGTGTTTTTTCTTCTGTTTTCTTTCCTCTTTTGTACTCCATCTTTATTATCTTTTATTACGGTGGGTTAACAAATGAATATATGCGTTGTGTTTATCCTAGTCGCGGTATTTTTCGTTCTCCACGTAGTCTTGTTATCATTATTTAATAAGCGGAAACAAATTAAGTTCATTTTCTTTCTTCTTATTCTACTCATCTAATCGAATGGTAAAAAATAAAATCCCGTGATTGATTCAGGAATTGAGTTAAACAGCCTTTGGCTTAGTCATAGCTTCAGGATAGTTAGCTATTAGTGTACCACCCACTAAGCCTTGACCGACACTGGGCCCAGTCATAATTAACTGCGCAGCCCCAATATCTTTTTTTTTTAAACAAAAAAGCCCAGGAGCACAAACGTAATCGCTTCCTGTTAATTAAGGGTGAATTCCAACGGGGAAAGCATTTGTCAAAAAAATCACAGCCTTGACTTTTAATTTCCGCTTGATAACACTACCTCTATTGAACAGCTATGTCGTCAGCCAGGTTTCAATCTTCATCTGTGACTCTGATTGCTAAAATTAAAATCGCACCAAGAACTCGTTTCAGACACTTTCACTACCACTGTTGAGCTGATAAACTCATCTTATACCCGTCATGTATGGGTCGACTGTGCTGTGGAGACAGGGACAACCCGTCGCGATTACGACCAAATGAGCAATGATTACGACAGAAAGACGACGAATACTATGAAGTTCAGCAGAAACACGAGTTTCAAGATGCCAAATTGCTGACACTTTAAAGCCAAGGCAGCTGGGACCTTCGCAAACACATGCAATTCTTCTACAACCTTCATTTCTTCTACCTGTATATTCTGAAGACAACTCGTATCGACGAAGAAGTTCGGCGGCGTGTGCTAGCTTATGCTCATGAAAAAAGACTAGCAAAAGATGAGAAGCCCAATTATGGAAGTTCAGCAAGGCAGATTTTGCTGTATATTTTGATGAAACTTGGTGTGGGGATTCTTTGGGTCAAGAGTAAGGTCGAGTTCGTAGATGGGAAAGTCGGTCATGGGGTAAGAAGACACGCTGAACACGAATATGAAAACCATTTTCTCGCCGGACAAGTAGTTCGTCCGGAATCCGGCCAGAACCAGAAAGTTTGTTAAAAGTAGAAGTCTTATTTGAAGTTGACTAGATGTTCGATATAGGGGTAAGAAGGCATGCTGAACAAGAATATGAAAACCGTTTTCTCGCCGGACAAGTAGTTCGTCCGGAATCCGGCCAGAACCGGAAAGTTTGTTAAAAGTAGAAGTCTTATTTGAAGTTGACTAGATGTTCGATATAGGGGTAAGAAGGCATGCTGAACACAAATATGAAAGTTATTTTTGGCAGACAAGTAGTTCGCCTGGAATCCGGCCGAAACCGGAAAGTTTGTTAAAAGTAAAAGTTTTATTTGAAGTTGATTAGATGTTCGATCTAGGGGTAAGAAGAGATGCTGAATCCGTATATGACAATCATTTTATGCCGGACAAGTAGTTCGTCCGGAATCCGGCCAAAACCGGAAAGTTTGTTAAAAGTAGAAGTTTTATTTGAAGTTGATTAGATGTTCGTTTCAGGGGTAAGAAGACATGCTGAATCCTTATATGAAAAGCATTTTCTACTCGGACAAGTGTTTAGGTCGGAATCCGGCTGAAACCGGAAAATTTTTTAAAGCAAAAGTTGTGTTTGTAGTTGATTAGATGTCCGATTTGGGGCCAAGAACAGATGCTGAATTCGTATATGACATTTTTTTTTTGCCGGATATATAGTTCGTCTGGAATCCGGCTGAAACCGGGAACTTTTGGATGGTCTAAATAAATGCTTCGTTTCTAGTCGTGAATATTGTAGCCAAATAGCCTTTCTGGTTTTATCGGATGCACTTCCAGACCTTAACACTGAATCTCGCGAAGACAAAACCTATTTGTCTGGATCAAATATTCAATTTTTGGGATCCCATCGGAACCTTTGGTCTTGTTTATCTGGCATTGATCGCTTCTCCAACCACCAAGTGGCTGAGCAATGCTAGAGTGAGTGCGTTTTTTTCCTCAAAATTACCCAGAATTTGCAGCATGTTGCAGTCTTCTGAGCTTGTCTCGATGAGTTGCTGCACATTTGAAGACATTCGCCGTAAGGCCAAGGCGGCATTATTTGGCCGCCTTTCCGCTTCGGAATTCGCTGTCAAGCCAATTTTCTGTAGCCTGCCTGTGTGGCAGTCTCTCCTTGCTGCAAGACCGTATCCCGGCAATCGAGACCAACCAACGAGAAACTGATCGGATGATGAACATCTAGCTTCTTAAATCGTTTCACCAAGAGGCTGCTCACTTTGAGCCTGTCACACAAAAACGTAGGAGAAAATAGAAGAAAAAGAGAAAAGAATAACAACTAAATTGTTACAAACACAAATAATCTATACCAGTATGGTAGCCAACCATGATACGAGTCAAGGAGGCGACTTTCATATCAACTGATTTTAGACTCGATAGCTGTATAGGGGTCGATCAGACCGTGTCGTCAGACAATAT
The DNA here is from genome assembly GCA_023053555.1 of Branchinecta lindahli. NCBI lineage: Eukaryota > Metazoa > Arthropoda > Branchiopoda > Anostraca > Branchinectidae > Branchinecta > Branchinecta lindahli. The sequence goes on along the minus strand of JAKZAO010000009.1, from coordinate 32,602,348 downwards.
AACAACTGCTTATCCAAATCGGGAGATGGAGTAAAAACTTACCGTACCCAAAGTAGTTAAGATCAGATCTCTGCCGTAGCCGTTACCAAAATGGGGCCGAGCATGAAACATGCGGCAGGCAACCAGTAGTAAACGAATGTGCTAGTAGACGTAGGTCTAAGGAGGGTTTTAGCGAGACTTCGGAATCAACTTCAAGCGAGCGTATTGTGAAAACTGTTGGAATCTGATTCCTGGAATTGGTTTCCAAAATTTCCCATTGGAGTGATCGCGGAAACATATGGAAAGTTGAAATCGTCGGGAATTTTGAATTCTCACTGAACATTCCTACCGTTTTCTAATGAAGTCATGAATAATATCGCTTGTGCTGTGATTTTTTCACATTCCCGCCGAAGCTTAACTTTCCGCGGAGCTGCACTAACTTTCTTGAATCACTTTTCCAGGAAAGCTGCTTCGGTTTCCACAGCGCAAAAGCCGGAGAGGAAAGCGCCTTGCAGCGCGAAAACCACAAGACAAAAATTCGTTCTGTTTATCTTTGTTTCTGTAAATACCTGCTCCGCCCCCCTCCCTGGACTCGGAACAGTAAAATAGTCGCAACTTGCAATATCACTGGCCCGCTTACAACAGTTGGACAACAGCAGTTCGACCATAATGGTAAGCATGACGGAAGAGCATTCTTCCGGAATAGGTTAGTTTTGTAGATAGGTAATGCTTTCGTCGTCTTTTGTTTTTTCCTCTTATTAAACCTTGTGCTTTCTGATGCGTGAAAAATATAATTATTATTATTTTTGATTTCTAGCTCGCTATAACCCTTTTATAGTCTGGGCACAAATCTGGCGGCAAACCAATTCCTGGCAGCAAAAACAAGGGCAGTACCTCTACCGCTGATGCCTGGTGTAGCTTATCACGCGCGCTCGAAAGCACGGCGCTCTGTCTACTATTAGACCTCTCTTACTGCCGGGGAAATCCCAAACAGTGATTTCCAAGACAGGCAGTACAAACTTGCAGCCAAAAATGTCTATGACCGTTTGTCACGAAAATACGATTTTGGCACCTCATGTCGAATGTTTTTTTGACTGCTTGACTTAGCTAACAACCGAAAATAATACAATAATGATTATTTCGCACACTGTTGAGCATCTATAGAGGCAGCACGGGTGTGCCGCACTTTCCAGTCTGTACGTAAAAAAATGAAAATTATTTCGTTCTTGGTGCCCATGTCAAACAATCATGTTACAGCAATGAGCAAACGACTATGAGATTAATTGGCTTAAAAAAAACGAGATTAGTGGCTTAGAAAATACAAATATACGCGAGTAGTTGAGAACTGCTTTCGAAGGTAGACTGGGTTTACCCTAAACCTTCACTGAAAAATTCAAAGGTCAAATAATTTACTCCACTTTCTCCAATTTTTCTAGAATGACCCTTCTGGGACAGCGGTGGCGTACAGATAATGAGAATCAACCAAAAAGCAGCGATGCTATTACTTACTGAGTCATGCCTATGACGGACTCAACTCGAGACCATGGGAGCTATCGGACGTTGGTATCAATAAGGTAGGCTAATCAATCACAGCTCAGTATGCAGCACAGCAATGCTGGATTGAATATTAAACCAGCTCCACAAATGATTTTGTAATATGTATATCTATACTGAGAAAGCAAAGATCAAAGTCGCCAATCTACTCCAGATGACCGTTTCCGTTCGGAGAACTTTCAAACAGCAACGACTTCGAGACAGGCTATCGCTATACACAAAGATGTATTTTCATTCAAAAAAGCAAAAATTTAAAATCGTTTTTAGTATTATTTTTAACTAACTCATATGTACAATTTTTCACATCTTCCATTTGAATCCTTCCACATACACCTCGACATACACTTTACAACATTATGAGATTTCTCGGAATAAAGAAGGCCTACAAGCAAACTGCGGACGATAGAGAGAACTACTCAAATTAATGGATCTCTGGTTAATGAGATGTTAATTGCATATGAAAAGGACCCCAGCAGACAGTCACTCAGTGGAACTAAGTTAGCGCCGAGGTCTGTTGGCTCTACCCCAGTTCATCCCTCCTTCAGGTCAGTCGAAGTGTTTCGTCTCGACGGGATTTATTCCCTTCGCTGGTAACCGGATATAAAACAAAGGGCTTAGGGTACAACGGGTTTCATTTTGGTGATTGAACCCAGAAAGCTACAACATTGTTTGGACAGGGAAATGGAGGATGGGCTTATTTTTTAATGGAGAAAAAATGTTTCGGGGTAGTTAAAAATTTGGCGAGGTTTATCCGCATAGCAGCGAAGCATCGACAAGACTTTATGTAATAAATGTTTGTTTTATAAGGTGATTTGTTTTTCTTCTTTTTAGTTTATTTGCTGTTGCCGTGGCCTGTTGGTTTTTGCAATAAAATATCACATTAAAATCATACCATGTAATTGTAGGTACTCTACCACTGTAGTGTGAATCGGGTAGGCGGGTCTAGGCCTAGTGAGTGATCATAGCTACGGACGGCTAATTCCTCAAAAGAACGGGTGGAAAATGGGAGGTGATCGTAAAATGCTTCAGAATTCCGCTACGTCGCGCCACCAGTGTACCAAGCCATAACAAACCAAAACCATAACAAACCAAAAGCGGGACAAAGTCCAAAGAAATACCAGACCACTGGCTGGCAAGGACTGTTACCTAGACGCAAGTTCTACAAAGGCTCTACCCTTCGTCCCATTAGCATGATTATACAGATGGTCTCCTAATGATTCTTACTGCTATTTGTAATGACCAGTAGCAAAGGGTAGCCAAAGGGATTACGGCATTGTAGGTTTCTCAGTTTAAAGACATTGTGCTCCGCCACTGCTATCCTGGGTTCCAAATTGGAATTCCTGACAGTAAACTCGTCGGAATGGCTTAACCGCTAATTGGCCTTATTACAGTTCAGCGCTCGAAGTGGAATAGTTTCTATTAGTCCCCCATTGCCTCAGAACCAACCCTTGTGCAGACATTTTTTGGAAGAATCAACTTTCGGCATATTCCATTAGGCTCCTTCGTGGTCTCCGACAGGGAAGTATTTTATCACCAACTATTTTCAATGTGTCTCTATCACCTTGTTTGAATAAGCTTCCAAGTTCTTTTAATTTTAGAGGATTTGATATTTCATGGTTAGCTTATGCAGACGATGTATTAATGTTTAGTCGGTCATTAGAGGTTTTACAGAGGAATGCTAATAAGTTTTTTCAATTGTTGGAATGCTGCGGTTTGAAAATTAGACCTGATAAGTGTAAGTTTTTAGTTTAGGTACAGAAGACCCTAAGTATTGCATTAGGATAAACCAGGTTGTAATTAAAGCAGTTTCTTCGTTTCGGTACTTGGGTATTGTGTATGGTTCTACTTTACGACTTACCAGAGGCCTCATCGTCAAGAGTATAGAAAACCGGATATGCGCTAGTTTTGGTCGGGTTGTTTGCCTACGAGAATTTTTAACACGACGTACTCTTGCTAAGATCTTTAATACGGTTGCCCTCCCCCAAGTTCTAGTTGCTAGTTTAGTTTTTAATTTTTTAGAATTTCAGATATAACACACCTTCGAGTTACTTTCTTTAAGTTTGGTAAGTGGCTCTGCAAATTCAACAGATTTGAGTCTAATACAAGAATGATGCGAGATCTAAATCTGAAAGACCCTATCCTTGTTGCGAGAAGTAAGGAAGATAAGCTGTCTGCCCGGTATCAGGAACTCAACCACCATCTTGCTCAAATATAGTTTTTATTAAATATTTTAGTTTATGTTAAAATTACACGCTGAAAGTGAACTTTTAAAAGTTCAGTGAAAAGTTTATTCACGTTAGTTTTTGTTCGATATAGATTATTGGTCTTATTTTTATGTCTATTAGTTATATAGTGGTCGAGGGGTTGCCCACTCCTCGGCACCTGCTGTGCACCCCTGACTCGGCACCGGCCGGCACCAGTTCAGTGAAAAGTTTATTCACTATAGTTTTTGTTCGATATAGATTATTGGTCTTATTTTTTTGTCTATTAGTTATATAGTGCTTGAGTGGTTTGTTATGATTGTGTTTATGATGCCGATGTTTAGTTGTTGTCGATTTCTTTTTTTAAACTCGTCTTTTGGCGGAATTAAAACTTATTATTGTAAAAAGTCGGGTCCATAGGGTAATGGGTCACTTTCTGCTGCTGAGACATATGCAAAACCTCCATTACCTGGAACACAGATGACAGGTTTTCCACTCACTGATCTGTGGATCTATTTTACCATGTCTGATCCAAGTGCTGATGGTGGGGCACAGGGGGATTAACAGAAACTAGTCCGCTTGGAGGACCTGAACGGGAATATCGCCAATTGCTAAATCCTCGAAAGAGCTGGCGATATGGGGACATGAAATTTAATGTTCTCAAGATCAGCACAGGCCTAGAATGACTGCCAAAACGTTGTTCTGACAGGCGGAAGCTTTGAAAACCTCACAAAACAATTAACACTTGCTTATATCCCTCAACCCTTTTAAATACATTCTCTTGTCACAATAACAAAAGGGAGCCCGCTGTGCCTACATAACCCCTGCCGAAATCAAATTGGGGTGTAATCTATTTTTGTCAGAGGGTAATCCGATGAATCACATTTTGTCGGCGATCCATAACCACTGAATAGATTATTATCCTTTCCAAAACAAACGTTAACTATGGAGTGCTATATTACGACAAGCAATCGCTTAAAGGCTACCCACTGATAAGACTACAAGCCTTTTCCCGCGATTCCACAAAGGGTCTGTGGCTCAAAAAGAGTGGCTCCGCGATGGATTGTATCTCGGATTGTATAGCTCATAATAATAATAATCTTAATTTTTCACCTATCAAAAAGCATAGACGAAGTAGGAATAAAGAAAGAAAAGAAGAAGGAAACACTGTAGTAAGAGGAGACCAGACAAACATAGAGACTACGACAACGTTATCCTATCTACAAAACTATTATATTGTAGAAGAATACTCTTCCATTCATGCTTAATCTTATTGTTGTAATTCCTTATAAATTGTCGAGTGGGTCAATGATGTTGTAGTTAGCGACGATTTTACTATTTCGGGTCAAATACTTGTTGGCTTCCGCGAGCAAGAAGTTCTTTGTGTCTCGCATTATGGCTCAAATTTGACAAACAAATCTCGTGGTGATCTACAATTTACTCTACCATTTTTCACCAGTCGTTAGTTCCATATGTCGCACATTTGTACGGCTCGTTTCTCGAGGTTTGAATAGTGCCAGTTCGTACACTTGTCTATGACAAAATTCAGCTACCAATCAACAAAAGGAAAAGGGAAACTAACTGAAAAGGCAGCTTATTTTTACATCCGATATTTGAACACTCTGAATCATTTTGACTCATCTAAGGGATTTTGTATTTTTTTTTACCGGGGCTGTGCCTACTGGAACGCGAATAAGTTTAAGTTGACTGTCGGGTCTCAGCCATATTCGATTAAACTTTCAGTGCTCCTAAAAGCATCTGAAAAAGTGTTTTGAATCGTCATTTAGCCCTAAATTGCACCGTTCAAAGAGGCAGCTTTTAGCTTGAGCTATTTCTTCAACCCAGGCTGACCACGAATCATTCCGACAGTGCTAAACTGATTAGTCAGCTGAATCCCAAGTTCGTATTCCAACCGAGATTCCAACTGCTAACAGAGAACCCTGGCTAAGAAGGGTCGGCACAAAATCATAACTGGCCGTTCCCTTTAGCACCATCAGACACTAAGCTGAGATTCTCTGCCACGGCTATTCACCCGGTCTCTTAAGTCCGTATACAAACATGGACTTCTTAATCTCAATCTGATCTTCGGCTTTTGCATATTTTCGGTCACCATGAGACAAGATTTCAGATATTAAACGTTCCTGTTCGCAATAGCAACCCATTTCGACGAAAACAGAAATCAAAAATGAAAGAAAACATCCAAAAAGAAGGCATCCAAAAGTAGACCCTTTCAACTGTATCTCTAGTAGCAGGCTACCTTAAATAGTGTACCTTTCTAGTGATTTTGTTTAGAGTCTTTGCACATCTTTTTGTCAGTGTTGTCGTAATGATTGTTAGTTACTAGCCTATTTGTAATGGTGAATAAATAAATAAATATACCAATATTTATTTTCCTTTACCAGTATTCAGATAAAAACAAATTCACTAATACACACATCAGACTATTCCGCTTTTGAAGTGACAAGAAGTCTCCTGCACAAGACGGAAAAAAATGTAGTAATACAATGTTTACAGCCTAACAAATAAATATTCCTACAGCCCAAACTGAATGCGATTCATATTTGACAGTGCAAAACGGATACGTCAGCTGAATTTTATTAGACTTAAATTTCGGCCCTTCTTGGCAAGGATTCTCTTAAGGCTCGAGCCTCTCAAGCTGGAATATGAACTTGTCAACCTCATTTTCCCTCGTATTTTCCTTGGACAAGTTTATTTTCCAGCTTGAGCCTGAAGAGGACCCTTGCCAAGAAGTGCCGAAATATAGCTCTAATAAAATTCAGCTGACGTATCCGTTTTGTATCGTTTTTCCCTTATTGAAAATCTTAGTCTTGAAGCTAAGGAGTACTTACCAAAACGCCCTGCGTCAAAAAATCCAAATTCCAACTACTCCTGTTGCTAACTCTTATCCGTTTTCCATCTTGTGCGAATTTCGTAACACGGTTCAACTATGATGTTGTCTGACAACTGAAACAGTTGAGTTCAGTGTTGCCACTTTTCTTTTACCGAACCTGTGACATTTGGCCGCAAAAATCTGTGAAAATCTGTGACAAACGAAAATCGGTCATTTTTCGAAAAAAACTCAAAGATTTTGGGTGTTGAAGGAGTGCGTATATCAGTTAACATAGTAAAATGTTACACCGTGTGTGAATCGAGATTTGGTGTCAGTTCAACTTGAAAAAAATATTTAGTTTTCGAAAAATACTATATTTTTGCTATCCTTTGCTATTATAACCTCGATTATAACCTGTTGCGATTTTGCATTCTGCGACATGTGACACAAATCGAGCGATAAGCACAAAATGCATGCGATGACACATGGATATATTGAGATTTTTCTTTTTTTTTTACTTTTCATGAAGGAAAACATCAATCCTTGGATGACGGGAAGAACATATCTTCTCAATAAACCTTCATTTAATAACCTCATTTGAACTTGACGAAAATATTTAGTTAGACTAAGATTCCCATAGTAAGATTGTCCCCAGAGTCCTTAGAGTTTAGTACGTCGCATCTGACGCAGCAGTCTAAACCAGGGGCAAACCAAATTACAAATTTTTAAAACCAATACGAAATTTTATCGTAATGTGACTGCAGGTAGCTTTAGGGTACCGTATCGTCTTGAACTTATTTTCTTCCTTTACTGAAAAGAACTGACTGAACTGAAGAACTTACTGACTGAAATACATACAGTCTAAATAAAATTTAGAAATTAAAATAACTTAACAAAAAGAAAACAGGTTCGTTATTCTTGCTTGAGCCTGAAGAGGACCCTCGCCAAGAGTGGTGTTTTATAACTCGATCATTAGTCAGGAAAAGAATGAAGGGGTCAGTCCACTAAATTGCACCCAACTATTTTATCTCATGACATTGTTTACGCCACTAAATAAGCACACTGTTAACAAGAAATGTCGCTTTTTCAACTTCGTAATCATATACTTTTTTGTACTTCAACGTTTGGTATTTCGGTACACCAGTATACCATGGCCGAATCAGGTTAGACACATAAACGTTATGTTATCCTTATTTATTCTTGGTATCACCCAGGGCTTCTCGTACCACTCGTCATGTTTCACTCAAATCTGAGCATTCTGGGTTATTTGCTGTACCCCCTTCAACTTCCCCCATCAAGGCCGAATACGAGAGGTAGACCAAAATGGTTCACCTAGAGCATATTTCAGACACATAAATACATCACCCAGGGCTTATCGTACCACTCATCAAGTTTCACTCGAATCTGAGCATCCTGGGATATTTGCTGTATCCCCTTCAACTTCCCTCACCGAGGCCAAATATGGGCGGGACACCAAAATGGTTCACCTAGAGCATATTATGACCTTTAGACCTTCCAAGTTTCATCCGAATCGCCCTACTCATTTGATCATGTTCGGTATATTGCTTAGGGTATTTTAGGGTCAAGTTCTCAAGTCTGAGAACTGTTCCGGAAATCCTCGTACCCCCCCCCCCCCCCAAAAAAAAAAATGGATCATCTAGGGCGTATGAACTTTCTACATTCCGAGTCTCAGTCCAATCGCTCCACTCATTTGACCCCTCGGTGATCCGCACAAATTCCGGGACCCTCCCCCAACAATGACTGAATCCGGTTCGGACACATAATTAGATCATATAGGCGTTTTCTCTTACCACCCATCAAGTTTTACTCAATCGGATAACCCTTCGCAACTCACGCATACGAAAAGGTTCTAGATTGCCCATTCCTCCACACCCGCCGATGACTGAATCCCGAGAGCGAAAAGTTCCATAGAGCAATTTTCTGTGTTTCTTGTCTCGCCAGTAGCTGAATTCTGGCAGAATGAAAAAATGTCGCAGAATTCTGCGACATTTTTGGCAAAAGTGCGATTTCCTGTGACAAATGTTGTCACAGCTGTGAATCTGGGGAGAACTCGAAAACCTGTGACAAATCGCAGAATTCTGCGACAAGTGGCAACACTGGTTGAGTTCCGGCGTTGCGAACCTCCTACTCCTCCCGCCGTGCACTTCAGCGTCTTCAATGGTATACCTGCAAGGTACGGAGCACTTTACCTGTAGTCATACGCTTGAGCACGAAACATATCAGGAGTTGGGAGCTCTTTTTCACGGGTACGAGCCTTTGCACCTCTCCCGAGCAATGCTGCCAGAGCGTGGTGAAATTATAAGCCACGGACTTTGAAAAATACACCAGAAATCCTTTTGGACCAAAATCCCAAGAAATCTACCAATAGCGCCCCACAAATCTTTCGGCAAAAAAAAAACCAATCTAGCAACACTGTGCTTGACCTCGATTCGTAATTTTTATTTTTAAACTTTGCGATTTGGTTTGCCTTTTTTAAGTAAGCTAGAATTGTGTGCAAAACATAATTTTTTTTTATTATAGAAAACTCAAAAGGGATTCCTGTCACGATTTCAAAAACACGAATGCTTAGCTTTTTGTTGGCGAGCATCGTGCCGGGGAAGTCCTCCATCGCCCTGGACCCGCCAGAGACCGGTCATTCTCCAGCAGGCTTTACCCCAGAAGTCGGAAGTATCAGTGAACCCGTACTTTAAGCTTCCAGCCCCTGTAACATGTCAAAGCCTACTATCATTTGGTCAGATGCACCTATATTACGTTTATACGGTTCACCGCTAATATCCTAATCCTTTGGGTAGTGACCTGAAATCCTTCAAACCTTCAGCGAATAGATCGCACGGAAAGCCGTGAATAGATAACATAGCAATAGATTGAGGATCTATTGCTATGATGACTAATCCGATTTACCGGTAAAAGATCCGTGCACATACAGTCTCAGTCGAATGCGAATTGTTTCCTCCTTCGAAATTTGACGCATCGCATGCATGTTTTCCCGTTGTCCTGCGAATTTCGCATGCGTATTTCGCTAACCAAATCTTATCGGAAGTAGCCCCTACTAATGAATAAACAGATGAATTTGCTTATGACCCCATCTGAGATAGGCTCGTCAGGGAAGTCAACGAATCTACCATCCACACCTTTCAAAGAGTGTATTATGCAAAGTTAGCAGTCAAAATAAAACTACCAAGAACAAATAATCTGATAGAGACTCCGTCTTTGGTCCCATGCAGCGACTAGGGATGACCCGATAAAACTGAGCGGAGCTAGAGATACATACTGTGAGGTTTTAGTTGATACCCGTCTACTTCCCTCTACGTCGTTGCTCATACGATGTGAAAACAAGCAGGATGCCTTGCAAGCGTGGAGAGCCCGCTCTACAGCGCGTCACTAGTGACGTCAGTATGACAGACAACCAATCGGCTGTAAAGGATGACTCCGACGGCGTTCGGATTCTTCTGCGGAGTTGTAACGCGATACAGCTGTTTGTAGAGATAACAATACTCTATATGACTAAGTCCAAAACACGCCAGTGATCCTTAGGAAGAACGAGAAAACGTCTCACTATCGACTCAAACTCAACAACTTAAACCCTGTGTCAACCAATCACGGCTATCGTCGGGCGTTGGGGACAGCTGTGGTGCCGCTTCTGGCTCTTCCGCTTGGTACACGGCGATTTTGCATCGGCAAGGACAGTTAGTCATCAAGAGTATTACGATGTTCTGCGTTGCTCCTCCTCTGCTCGTTTGCATCGGGCAGGGTATCAGAACATATTCGACTCTTGCATGGTCGTATCACAGAAACAGGGAGACGGAGGTTCCTTCAGACTTTATAGACTACTTATATATACATACTTTATACTTTATATATACTTTATACATACTTATATATAATACTTTATATACAAACACTACTAAATCTATACAAGAAAATACAAATTATCAAGGAACACACGATTTTACTGACCCCTTCACAAAACGTGTAGACTCGAACGACTTTATAGACTACTTATTAATACTGGAGCTGTTTATGTTCAAAATATGCACGACGAAAACAATTGCCAGTAGCGAGCGTTTTTACTTCGCTTTTTTTATGATCTCACGTTACGCTGTAACGTGAGATTAATTGAGAACTGACGGACATCTGGTTCAAAGACAAAGTGAGCCTAACATCCCGGCTGAAATTCAAGACACCAGGTACTGAAAGCGGAAGTACACCTGTTTACTGCAGCGCCCGAGACAACAAAACAAGTGCACAACGATCGTCTGCACAATCGCAGTGGTCCTCGATCGCAGCTTCTTTCGATTTCGACCTGGCCAGGCATAAGTCACCATCCTCCGGGAGTGAATCCGGGACACAATGTGAACGCCCATGCTGCGTGACATCCGCAACGGGATTGCAATGTCACAGGGATTCCCCCGAGCCGCGGAATCTCCCCCTACCCGTTTACTGTTCCTAATTAAAACCCAGGGTTCATTCCAGATATCCGTTTTCGTCGAGATGGATCTGGAAGGTAGAGCTAGGCGAAAAACAACTGGAGCGATCAAAATATCTTGAAACAAGAGAACTGTACATTTATCTTTGTCATTAGGCGACCGTTTTTGTAAAACTTAAACTCTCTTGGCCTCTTTCAGGATGGTTTATTATTTCAGTCCCAAATATTATAGTAGTTCAAATACATATTCCTTCAGCCCACGTGCTGACTCAGTTTAAAGTTCAAGTACTATCGAAACAACACAGAATTTGAATTTCAACTGAACTAGATCGGTAATGCTGCTTTCACATTGAGCTACGCAAGTTTTGCTCTCCGTTTACGAAAACGCAACGCAAGCTTTGCGTATGAAGATTCTACGCAACGTAAGGATGGGATTCAAGCCTATTTTTGCGTTTTCGTTCGCGCAACCGACCCCGCACAGGGTCCAATCCCACACGAATATGATGAACATATATAATTCACAGAAATACTAATGTGTAAACACATCCAAACCCCACAGAAATTAATAATATTTCTTCATAAGGACTAGCTATCTCACTTCCATGCGGACAGAACCCATACGAGCTCTCGCAGTATGAAAGGACCGACGCCGCGCATACCCGACGCGGACTACACGCAAACGCAATTTAACGCAAGACTCTTGAATTCATTCTAAATGTGAAAGTCCCTTAAAGTTTAACTGAAAAGCAAACTTATTTTTATATCCTGAATCTGAATACACTGAATTATTTTTACTCTTCTAAGGGATTTTTTTTTTTTTATCTCGGGCTCTGGTAGTGATTTAGAATATGTGTTTAGTGATTTAGAATATCCACGGCAAATTTGAATGTCAGCAAAAGCGTGGATTTCAATAGCCAACAGAGGGAAGCTTATGATCACGTCTTAGAGATGATCAAGGCGATAGAGGGCGTCTGAGGACTGAAAGTAAAATATTTTGAGGATAGAGGTACAACGACGTTGAGGTACAAGTTCGTGAATAAGTTCATTTGGTAAAAAAAATATTCGGAAACAGCGAAGTAACGAAGGAACGCATTTTTATCGGGCCTTCAGGCCAATTTAAATGATGATGATGGATAACTAGATTGTCGTATCTCAGCCCTTCAGTTAAACTTTAAGATCTCGCACCTCGAAGGCTGCATCATGTGGATGTAGGTTTAAAATGTACAGCAGCAGGAAAGGCCATGAACCAACTCCTTGAAAAGTCTAGGACTGTCCAGGTTCGGAGCGATTCAGGCATTGGGTACTAAATTACTGGGTCATGCTGCCGGAAATAAGTGAAGATCAGATCTTTCGAGACATCCCACCTCCCTTGTCAGATCAAGATAGGATGTAGTTAACAAACCAAATACCCACATCCTGATCTGATAGCGAACAGCCTTTTGGGTCACGTTTACTTGTTTTACGGCGGGAAAAGCTAATTGCGAAACAAACAGGAACAGGACAACAAAACGTGTTCCATCGTTTGCAGTTTAACCCCCCTCCCCCGGAAGGCGTCGAACTCGTGGGGAGAAAGCACAGTGGCGGTGAATCGATCTTTGACGGATGTACGAAAACATAGTTCAACACCAATTTCCCGCACCATAATGTCCACCAAAACCTCGATTACCTCAAGCTAAAGAAGAAAAAGGCCCGATTCTTAACCCCGTCAATGCAAGAACCGAAGACTATGGAAAGAGCTTTGTGCCAGAGTTCGTTGAAGTCTTGAATAATTGACGAATGTATTCCCTAGAATGTTTTAGATTTTTAGTGTTTATTTTGACGTGTCATTTTCGGACGACTTTTTCCCCTTTAAATATGCTTCTTCTTCCATTGGGGTATGCTGGTTAGTCTGAACGCCATCTACTTGGTGAAAGTGCACAACTAATGCAAAATTTGAAATAATAAACAGAAGAAATATTTTAATATTTATATATTTCAAAGTCAATGTGATATAATATTTCAAAGTCAATGTGACGTATGATAAACTGGACACGAAATAAACATTTTCGACAAGTACTGTGCTATAAAAGTTGTCTGGTATGGGTTTTAGTGTTTTCTTCAATGACCGACGACCGTTCGTTCAAACTTGGGCGACATTCAAAGAAGCATAACTCTATTGTAACGAAGTATCAGTTTCGTTGTAAAGGTTGTTTCAGTAAAGGTTGTCATCGAAGCGATCGGCGGGAGCAAGAGGATGGCTTAAAAAGCGCCGAACACGGAAAATGCAAGAATCAGTCTAACGGCGTGCGCTAGCGTGGAGAAACGTTACATAGGAAGTTCAGAATTTCGGGAACAAGAATGAATGGAACAGTAGGGACGCAGAGTTAATCAGTAATACCGGCACGACGGGTCCTTTAAAGGAGTCAAACCGGAAGCACTTCTAGCATGTCTAGATCACCCCCATCCAGGTCGCTAGTTCAAACCAGGACTGGGTTCGAGCTTGGAATCATCTAGTGACGCGACGTGGACCCCCCCCCGGGTGAGGTCAAAATAGCAAGAAAATCAGACAAAAGAAAAATATTTTGCTCGAATGTGAATAATACGTAGCAATCTCTCGAAGTAATGGACGACTTTTTTTTTGTTTATTATACTTTCACTTATCAATCGTCGCTCTGGCTCATATTCTAACCGATAGCTGCCGTTCTATTTTTTTTTTAGTTATTGTTGCTGAAAAGACGGCCTCATTCAGGCGTGAAATATCGATGACACATCCATTTAATTGTTTCCCGGTGTCCTACCTGTCCTACTATTTGATACTGGAATTTGAAAACAATCAACCAATTTGCGGTCCATTTACCGCCTACTAAAGTGAAACTTTTAAAGTCAACTCCCGGACGGCACATTTTGTCTGTAAAAGACCACAATACCAGCAGTACAGTTTCAATGCACCACGCAGAAAAAGAAAACAAACATTAGTCACGTTTTCTACAGAACAAAAAAAAGGTAACGAGACAACTGCGATGGTTTAATTAGTCGTCGCCGTCAGAAAATATATAGTCACAGACGGAATGTTGGACACTGCTTGTCCTGATTGATTTCAACGACCACTTCGGGCTTAAGGTATTTGGTTTGATAAATCTGATTGAATAAGCGCCCACTCAGAATGGGGGCGTCAGCAGCTCAGCAAAAAATCGTCTCATTCATAAAATACATGGTAAGATCGGGCGAGAAAATACAAAAAGGATCTCCAACTGGAACATATCGTCAAAAGTGGTCGGGGGAGCTTACTGACGAACAACCAATAGACGAAGCAAGGAAAACTGTTTGTCGGTGTGGAGCCGACTTCTTCCTCGTATGAAGTTTCCTGATTTACCGACAGAGCTCTTGTCGGTACCAGAAACGGTATCCGCACCGGCAAATACTGTCGATTTCCCGATGAAAGATTTTCTGATCGCACAACAATCTCGGCCGATATCTCGAGAAAATGTTTTCTTGGCGCACGACAAGCACTGCCGCTTTACCGACAATATACAATCCAAAATGAGTAATTAAATTTTAATTCTGTGTCATAAACCTGGGATTGGGGCCCAAAGCATTTACTTGGATTGGATTTTCGTTATTTCTCTGCACGAAATTCATATGAAGGTGTCGCTTTTCCCTCACTTTCTATCGGACTTCCTTTGATTCTCCACGGGCTTTTTTGGAAAGTGTATTCTAGCCCACTTTAGGTTGAGCCCACAATAAGGAAAGACACTGATAGATGGCATTTAGATACGTAAAGTCACTGGTTCCACCATTCTGATCTGGGGCAGCATTTGGGAGGGGGCCAGGGGGGTCATAATCTTCCTCCTTCATTGGTGATAGTTTTGGCCGCTAAATAGGTTTCAAAAGGCAAAATGCAAAGCAGTAACTTCACTGTCACGCCCAACTCTTACTAGAAATGATCTTTTCAAGACAGAACGGGCTAAGAAATATCGTTTTCCGAAACTCCCGTTCTTGCAACGTGGAATTGGCGATTTTTTGTTAGTGCTTGTCGACTCTATTTAGCCTTCCTTCTCTGCGACGCGAGCGAAAATCAAACAAAGTAAAATAAGTCCAAAACAGAAGATAGACCTGATTGCCAACCACGTCTTCAAAAAAAAAAAAAAAAATTGAAGCTTCTCGTGTCCTTGTCCTTATGTGCGGAAGAGTTGTCGGCGGACCTTGAACCTTTTGGCGAGGTTAGCGTTGCGTGGCTGGCAAAACTCGGCTCGGCCGAAAAAGCGCAAAAAAGGCAAAAAACGAAACATTGGCGAAAGGTGCAGATTTTAGAAGATTATAATTCATAAAGGAGCTAGGGATAACATAAAAGGCAGAATAAGTAAGAGGGGTCCTTTAAGGTATATTCGCCCCCAAAAGGGCAATACGAATTTTTATCATGTGTAATAAACCTGGACTCGGGGCCCAGAATCTTTGCCCCCCCCCCCCCATAACGTTTACTGAAATGGCGCCGCTGGTTCTAGCTGGTAATTTTTTTTCCACCGGAACCGGATACCATTCATGCCCCCACCACATATAAGAACAAATGCTTGCTTATAAGCCGCGTTCACAAGCATGCCTAGCCAAGCACAGATGCCTAGGCACGTGCCTAAGCTTCGCCAAGGAACCGATTTCTAGAGCCTAGAACTCTGTGCCTGGCACAAAATCTGTGCCTAGGCATGGGTTGTGAACGGTGATGCTAGGCCCATGCCAGGCAACCGTGCTTGGCTAGGCATGATTGTGAACGGGGCTTTACAACCGAGTTCAAGACGTGGTAAGAAGGATAATCGATTACACACAGAATACTGCTATGAAATTTCGGACAGAGAACAAAGCTTAAAAAAGTGTAACCAACGAACATTGGACAGCTCCTTCCACAAGCACCCCCAGCCACCAGTACTGCGACAACAAGAATCTTGGCTAATTACCAAAAAATACCTCTGGATTTACAACCAAACGCAAGAAACGAGAAAGTTTTCATCCAGCAAATCAACTGTACCGAAAACGCAGGCTACCGTCCCTCCGAGCTAGATTAATTTCTGATCGGTAAAAGCGGGCTCACGGCGTAACCACAGACACAAAATCAGTAGATCAGCGCATCCTTTTTTCGAGAAAGACGTATAACTTCCGACTTTGCGGCGGCTGGCCGGGAATTTCATGTCCCATTTTGCGGTCTGAATTTTTATGACAATACGCGCACGTGAGATTCCGGTTGGTGTACTGTTTCAACATCAAAAGCCGCGAAAATCCAACCGAAACTCTGATGCATTGTCGTGAAAATGAAACTAAACACCTCACTCAGGATTCAATTCAGTCGATTCAATGCTTTTTATTCCGGTGATAAAGACCATAAGTGAACATTAGGTAACAGTTAAAAAACAACAAATAAAATAAAAGTCGCGATAGCACACTTAACCGTTCTCAATGGGTTCTTATGGGTTCAACCAAACTGGAAGCGAAAATTTGTTTCATTTTAGATTTTATTAGTTGTATTAATTCACCATGTTTGTGATGACGTCGGTTTTATTATGACGAAAAAACAACCCATCGGCGTGTCCGTTACGCGTCTGTTAAATTTAGAATCTGAAGGACGTAATAGCAGAGAGCTAAGAACCAATACATCCTTTGGAATCTCTCTGGTGGCATGGAACCAGACTTCCGTGGATAGAGAGGCGGTTTAGGAAAAGGAAGTCAGATGAGCATGAAAGTGCAATTCTTCTTTGCAAGAAAGTTATTTTTCTTATTGTTACTTCACTAGAATCCTGCCCCCCCGCTCGTGGTTGACTGAACTCCCTTCTGGACACTGCCTGTGAGAAGTTCACTAGATGAAGTTGCGAGACTACTATGCGAGATTGTTCACAAAATTAGAAACAAAAACCATTTCGCCAAATTCCAGTTCAGTTCTTCCAAGCGGGCTAGTTTTCTGAAAGTCCTCCATTGTCTAATCATTAACACTTGATAACATTAACTGATGATTATTTAATGTTCGTCTGTTAAATTATTGTTATTAACTGCTTCATTTTTGTATTGTTTTGTTTGTTACTTCATCTCTATGGCATCTCGCGAGCCTTTTTGTCGAGATGGGATATAAACTGAATTCCTCAAAATTACTGGGAGGAGGGAAATAAGGAGGGGGAGGAGGAAAACAAAAGTTGGGAGAAACCTCATGCTCTTAACATCCCTCCTTACTGGAACACGTTTACCGAGTTTAAAATTAAACACATCCTACCTCTTTTCTTCCGTTGCCAAAACATTTTGGGTGATACGACCACAGAGGAAGCGGAACACCTACGTAGCGTATCGGAATCTGTCACCACAGTGGTGTCCCGCCACAATTCACTTTTCATCAGTTGTTGTGTTTTCTTTTCTTTATGTCTTAGTTAATACTCCGCTAGCCCTAATAAGTTTCATTCGCTGTAAACTGTAATTCAGGTTCCCACACCCTTTGACATAGAAAAGGTGAGGTAAAGATATCAGCATCAGCCTTGACCGGCTTTTCTGCACTGTCAGAAGTTTCATAACAGATCGCGCATAACACTTTCAAGAATAACACATTTTCACTTAGAAATAAAATGTTATGATCAATTAAGTTTACACTGTTTCGTGCCTGGATCTCCAACAACACCTACAATTGGTAAAAATACTACACTGTTAGAAGTTACATAACGACAACAGAAGGATGCCCGGTTTCAACAGATAACACTTTGGGATGTTATATGTTACGTTCTTTCGTTCTCGTTAGTATTTTTACCAATTGAAGGTGTTGTTGGAGATCTAGGCACGAAGTAGTGTAAACTTAATTGATCATAACATTTTATTTCTAAGTGAAAAGGTGTTATTCTTGAAAGTGTTATGCGCTATCTGTTATGAAACTTCTGACAGTGTGGCGGTGCTGATCTCCGATACTTACAGCCAGAAAGTGAAATGGGCGCTTGGCCACCCTGATGCTTTCGCACACCCTGCTTGTCACCATCTCCAGGTTTGTAGGTACCCATTTGAAGCTGCGTCGACTTTGACACAGGGTCACGCCACTACCCCCCCTTAACCCAAACCGCAAACACCTCCAAGACTCAGGCCTGCGCCCCAAGGAGAGAAGATCTGGAAACTTTTTAGTTAACCAAACGGCCATTGGACCAGGCATACAGAAATCACTTTATTTTTAAATAATTATTGTCTGCGTACATCTAATTGGTGGGCTGGTTTAACCTCGACTTACCTTTCAAAAGATCACTGAGGAATCTCCTCTCTTCTCGAGCTACTCACCGTGAACGTTTATCTTGACCACTTGGCTCATCTGGCGGCAGTGCTACGTATCTCCATCTAGTCAGCTTGGCCTATTCTAACTCTTCTCTCACTTGCCCAGCTCTCCCATTCCCAAATGGTGGTCTGCATTCTTACAATAAGTTTGAAGAGGGATTCAACTCACGTTTTGCTGTGTGAGTTGATACTTAAGCTAGACCAGTGCGACGTTTTCACAATTATAATTCTCATCCATTTTCGAAACAGAACATGAAACTTAGCAGTTGCATTTCAGTATTCTTCACACAAGTCTAACAAACAGACAAGTGTCAACAAGCCGCAGAGGAATGATGTCGCAGCGAATAAAAACGTCATGTCGGTTCTCCTCGGTTGGTATACCTCTGACCTTACTTTCCAGATCTAATTTCAATACTTCGCAAGGTCAGTTAATTTGAGTTCTTATCGACACAAATGTCTGTCGTGGCAACCTAAATTCCATAACTGTATACCACATCAGGCTACAGCGTCGATATGGTCACTATCGCCACGACGTCTGACGATGCTGATCACAACATTTCTCCCTTTGAGCGTGTGCACAAGGTTGCATCACAAGTTCACAATATCACTATGATGTCGTTGTCGTCACTATTCTCGCGTGTGACGACGTTCTGATGGTATGACTAAACTCTCAACCATGTTTTGTGCTCAACGGCAGATCGCAAATTTTCAAGAAAGGCTGACGGTGTGAGGAGTTCACGATTCCTTTTCCAGTCAAAACTTTGTGTTCAACAGTTGGTCACAAGTTCACAATATCAAATCAGGCGTCGAGGTCGATTTCTTTAGAATGTGCATGACTGACAATGTCAACATGCGATTCAGCACCTTGGCAACCTCCGTCGCTTGGAACTTCGTCAAAGAACTTCTCATAGTACGTAATTAAGGCACGTTCAACGAGATGGCACAGACGGACGGACTCTTCAAGGGAGAGCTGAGTGTGCTCAAGAAGAGTTGGGAGGTTCATGAGTAGAAAGGCATGACCATCGACTTCCTGAAAGAGGAACGACAGGTGAATGGTGTTTTTTTTTTCTCTTTGGTTGAATCAGCTAAATTTCCCTGCAAGCAAGTAACTACTTTATGCCTTCAGCCCTGCAGCGGGTCTTACGACGAGTGGGCCTTCCTTCTAGTGAAATGACTTGTACTGGTTTCCGTTCGTTTCCGTTTCCGCGCTGCGAAAATACAGGAAGACAGGCCGATGCTGTGCACAGGCCCCTTTCCGAAATCAGATCACGCATTGCTGTAGTCATCGGAGTAGCGAATGGAGAAGGCTTTCCATTTTCTGCATAAAGGTAGATTCCCGCTAAGTAGGCCCAGTTCGAAATAATGGAGCTTTTAACCCTGCTTATGAACCTGGAACCAGGGGCGTCACGACTGGGGAGAGAGGGGGGGACGCCCCCGCTAATGTTAATTGTCGGCCAGTCGGTAGAAAATAACCGAGTCGGTGCGAAGCGCCGTGATTTTTCGTCAAAACAGTTGACTTTGTTCATGAAAAAAAAATCGATTTTTCGTCAAAACAGTCGGTTTTCTGAAAATCAGTCAATTTTTTTTCAAAACTGTCGTTTTTTCCTTGGAAACGGTCGTTTTTTTGCAAAAGCATTCGGTAAATACCTTGCCCCCCCCCAATCATTTTGGCTAGTATAACGCCTCTGTCTGGAACAAATTTCACAGAAATGCCATCTATTCCAGAGATCGGTTAACTGCGGTTCAAAGGTGACGAATAGGCATTTCACATCAGATGACATATTGGAAAAAAATCTGTCCATCGCAATTCCCTACGGCCAAATAGCTTTCGTGCTAATACATAAGTACTACAAAAGACACGTCAAGAAATTTTCAACTCGTGATGGAAACGGAACAGATTCAATACACTTTGATTCCATGGACAAGGGGTTATCTCACTCCATCCATCGTGGAGTCAGGCTAGGACAATAGCTTCAGCCAAGCCATCACAAACCACGGACCGAATCTCATTAACGCAATATTTAAATGGGAGTTTGATTGATGCAAGTATTCATTATTAAACCGGTGAATATGGTAAGTAGTGGGAAGGGCGACATAACGCAAAGGGTATTCACCGCCTTCTCACTGTTTTCTTACTTTTTTTCTTCGCGGAAGTACGAGAACGACGAAAACAGTGTGGAAGTCAGATCAGCTAGCCCCGTAGTATCAGTAGTATCGCATAGCTTTTTCGTTTAACCGAAATATCTTCATATACCGAATTCTTTTGACTCTAGTTAAGGTTCTTCCACATAGATAGATAGATTGAGAGTTTATTGTAAAAATCGACTTTCGTGGCTACAAACCAAATTTGCGATTATTGCCAAAAAACAGAAGAAATAAAAATATATGTGTCAAATGTCAGTACACTCAAAAATCTGTCACGGTTCATTAAAAAATTTCACGAACTCTGGAATAAAACTTTTTGCATATCTAGCGTGTCTCTTCTCCTTCTCGTAATGATAACGCAGGTCGTGTCATAAGCAGAGCACGCGATTTGAATTTCACCAGGGATGCGTTTCTTTACGACATTAAAGGACACCTGAACGATGAAACCATACTTGAACACACCATGGAGAATGCATTTACAGACATGGCCACGGAGAGCATTCTTCTCCTGAGCGTGACGTTTTCAAAATAGGGATGTTCGTTTCTGGAGGTTTGCACATGCAGACTCCAAGACAAAAAGCGCAATTCATTCAAATCTTGTACAACGCTGGCCGGATCGTATTAGAATTTCTTCTAGATATACGTTTGGGCTTAACTGGTTAAAAAATATTCCAGAAGAAGGTTCGATTGGAGACATTTGATCATTTTGAAATTGTACGGTACTGAAATAAGGACAGATGCAAAATGGAGCAAAAATCGTAGCTTGGAAACACTATTTCTTATTTGGATTGGGTTTTCTGCAGGCAATGTTAACGGAAGTCATACAGATAGGGATGATACTTGGTACTCTTCATTCAGGTGTCCTTTAAAACGAAAACTAAGAAGTAGGTTTGGAATTGCCTTGTACGCTGTATAGGGAGAAACTCCTGGTCAGTCGGCAAGTGAAATATTTCTGACGTTTTTTTTTGTATTTATGCTGTGGGGCAGGTCAAAAACTCTATCCGAAACCCAGGCCACACAGTTTCTTACGGTAAGATTGGTTGTTTGTGTCAATGGGCCCTTACGGAAACTGAGTTCCCTTTTCTATCACTCTATTGTTTCTATTTACGAACATCCGTAGTTGTTTTGCAACACCGTCAGAAGTTTGATAACAGATAATAAATGTTTGCGCATTCTTGTGTTAAACGTTAAAGGAACAGTAAACTTGACTACGCAACTTTCGGCCATCGAATCGCCCGGGGGGGCTTAGATAAATATACAGGGTCTTATTGACGACAGGCTCCCTCTTCTTTGTTATCTCGAACCGTCTCGGACCCCCTCCTTAGTGTTCCAAAAGCTAGCTGGTAGGCCCTTGCCCCTTATGCACTGTAATTATTCACTTATGTACTGTAAAAGTTCGCCTTTTCACATGTAGACCACAGAGAAACGACCTCCCCGACTAGACGGCCGGGGTTCGATTCCTAGTCGCGGCACATAAACCTTTTGCTTTTGCAAACCTTTTGCTCAAAGTCGAATTCTCGGAAACTGCAATGGTCGTAACGAGAATTTTTCTTACTCTCAATATCGACTCAGGGTACATTCTTGATATGTTAGCTAGCTCCCCGAGTCAAGTTTGAGTCAAGTTTTCTGTTCCTTTAAGTGAATTCAGTTAAATACATTTAATCCGGGAAGAAACCATATTCTAACACTTCAACAAAACAAAACAAAAAATAAACAAATCTTTTGTGACTCCTTTAAAAGTGATATTTTCACAAAAAAAAAAAAAAACACTTAGAAGGGTTATAATGAAAGTTTTGTCTGAAACTTTAAAACAAGGATGCACAAACATGTGTTATCTGTTATCAAACATGTGACAGTGAGGCAATGAAATAAAGAAAGAAATAAAATAAAATCCATTACTAGTCGCAGGACCGGACTTGCCATCTTACCATCCATCTTAGCCACCAAGCAAACGTCTACACTCATCAGATAGAAGCGGGCTGGAGAATCGTGATCCAGTTCGAGTTAAGTCTATCTAAAACACTTAACTCAGGTCACAGGATCAGAACTCCTACAAAAGATCCAGACTCACCTCGTAAAGGAAATGATCAGCTTGATCCGAGAAGTCGTGGAAACGCAGGAACGACGCAACTTGGTGTGGAGACCAGAAGAGAGGGTTGGATTCCAATTCTAAGGTCTCTATTACGGGGCCAAATTGCTTCTTCGGAGACCTACTGACCGGGGCGCGAATTTTCCTTGGCCTGTAAAGTGCGAATATAGTGACGTGCTATAGCAAGTCTCTCACACGGGTTGTCTGTAGAACGTTAATCCTCAAAAGCCCCCTAGCAGAACTTCTCCCACGACAAACGTCCCCAACAAACAAGTCCCATGTAAAACGTCCCCGGCTGAACCATAATTCACTAATACAAAAAAAGTCTACGAACATACTATTTCTTAAGGTTTTTATGGCACTTGCCTTCCGGCCAAGTGCCATATACCGATCACTTTTCCGTCGGTCGGTCTGTCGGTCGGTCAGTCCGGTGATCGCGAGTTAGGGTACTTCCAGATGTGCTAGGACGATGAAACTTGGCAGGCGTATTAGGGGCCCGATCAAATTAACTTGGAAATCGTCACTTGCCCGATCCGACCATCGTGGGGGGAGGGAGGGGAGCCGGAATCCGGAATTTAGTGACATGCATAACTTTCGAACGGGTAATCGGATCTTAATGAAACTTGATATTTGGAAAGACACCATGTCTCACATGTCCCAACTCAAGTCCGGACCGAATCTGATGAATGTGCGGGAGGGTCGGAGGGGGGAACCGGAAATCATGTTAAACGCTTAGAGTGGAGCGATCGGGATGAAACTTGGTGGGAGGAACAAGCACAACCCCTAGGTACATCATTGACAGAACCGGACAGGATTCGTGCACTGGGGGGGGGGGGGGGGCGGGAGTTGGAGGGAGGTTCCGGAATTCCGGTCACACGGAGTTAAGATACTTCCAGGTGGGCTAGGACGATGAAACTTGGCAGGCAAATCAGGGACACGACCAGATTAACCTGGAAACAGTCAGCTTCCCGATCCTACCATCGTGGGGGGAGAGGAGGGAGGGGGAATCCGGACTCTTGAGGCATGTATAACTTCCGAACGGGTGATCGGATCATAATGAAACTTAGTATGTAGAAAGACCACATGTCTCGGATGTCCCATTTCAAGTCCGGATCGGATCCGATGAAGCTGGGGGGGGGGTCGGAGGGGGGGAGTCCGGAAACCTTGTGACATGCTTGGAGTGGAGCGATCGGAATGAAACTTGGTGGGAAGAACAAGCACAAGCCCTATGTAGATCAGTGACAGAACCGGACCGGATTCGAGTATTGTGGGGGAGTTAGGGGGGGGGGGGGTCCGGAATTCCGGTGATCGCAAGTTAAGGTACTTCCAGACATGCTAGGACGATGAAACTTGGCTTGAAAATTAGAGACTTGACATGATTGGCTAAGAAATAGTTAGTTCCCAGATCCGGCCATCCCTTAAAGTACTAATGCTAACCGCAAAGTACAAAAAATACTTTCAAGCAATAGATACATTTTCGTTATCCCTATGAGCCCATGATCATTTTTGCCTCAAGGATTTTGCTTACAACTGAATTCCTTAAAGTACAAACAATACTTCTGAGTAAAATATACATTTTCGTGCTCCTGGTGATCATCTTTTTTGCTTCAAGAGTTTTGATTACAGATGATTTTCTAGCGCCCTTAAAGTGCGCACAGCCAAATGCATTGCCAAACGATACAGTCTCGTGATTTCCAAGGACCCATGATCATTCTTATATCAAGGGTTTTGCTTACAAATGATCAAAAGAAACCCACGAATTGACGAATTCCTACTTTCATCCTCTGACCTAGCCTTGCAAGTGCCATATGAGCTTCCAGCTCTTGTTATTAGACCTCGCATTTATTCAAAGCAGATTGGTTTGAAAGAACACCCCATGGATATAATAAATGTTGTGTGCTACATTCCATCGATTCATTTTTGTACTATTCAATAGTAACGATAAAAAATTACTAATAGTCAGTTAGGGGGGATGAAGTTTGTCCACGAAAGAACTATTTCACCTTCTTTTTTTTACACAACCCATAGACCGACAGCGACATGTGGTATTTTATATTTGGGGGAAACGGTCTACGTGCCCAAATCTCCATGCCGAAATTCTCTGTCTATAAAAATTTGTCTCCAGATCCATAATTAAAACTAAGGCGATGTTTTACCAAGAATATGAGCGTGAATTACTGTGAATTAACCAACGTGATATAACGTGAATTAAACAAGGTGAATTATTGTTTTGGGGACTTTTCGCTGGTGACGAAGTTCTTTTATATACTATGTATATATATACAACTACTATTTTATAAATATAACTAAGCCTCACTGTGACAGCTCTTTTGTTTTAAAATAGACGTTGACCTAAACTGGACCGGAATGATATGCTTCCGAGGTCCTGTTGTGTTGGCGACGTGATCTCAAAGGAAAGCGCATGACCTTTAAAACGTAAAATCACAAATGTTCACCTGAAAATTACCTCCCCCGGTTGTCCTATACACATTTTTATATTCAAAAGAAACTGGGTGTGTCATCTTCTTTGTCAGAAGTTATTGTCTTCTTTTATTAAGCGCCACGAATTCCCGGTGCCTTTGGAGGCCGCCCTTTCAAAGACATATTTGCTTTATATTTTTATATTTGCTTTATAGAAGAGATTTTAACTAGAAGTATCAAAACAAACTTTTTTTTACTGATTGATTGATTTATTCATCTTCAACTTGACTAAAAATATTCTTCTTTGAAAGTGGCAACTGCCATCCCAAACAAGGAGAAAATATTCAAAATCAAACTACAACTCAACAAATATTCTAAAGCCTACACTATTCTTTTTTATAACACCCCTAACTTTTCCCATAAATTAACTATTACTCAATACTTGAAATACCTCTGACCCCCTCACCCCCCCCCCAAAAAAAAAAAAACATTCAGGCTTAAAGATCCTTTCAATTACGTTCACGTCTCTAAACTTCTAAAGTACATATTTTATTTTCTCCGAATCTTTCTTAAAAGGCTATCCAAGAGCAGAAAAAAACTACTTTCAAATAATGTTTACGACATTGACCTTCATTAAGCTTTAAAATGGAGGAGTGAAATAACTTTCTCGGTTGATAAAAGGAGTATCTGTAGTTCAAAAGGTTAGCATGTGGAAGATAAGTCGCGAGTCCGGTTGAAATTGTGCGCAGTATTGGCACTTAAACAAGCTGGACAAGATATTTACGTTCTCCTAAGTTCATATGAATATGCAATCACAGGTGGGGGCACAGAAATTGACAACCCACGTGGTGACGTAAATCAGGGAGTAGCAATGAGAATTATTTATATGACACAGCAGGTAGTAAATGACAGTAGTAATATTGGCGAGGAACCAAAAGCGAAGCCACAGTAGCAAAGTTACTGTTGATTAATCTGAAGTGGAAAGTAGTTTTGTATCATCAACTTCGTTAAATGCGAAGAACACTCGTTTCGACGGATTATCAACCCCAGGCCGCAAGGTGTACCCTTGTTCCATAGAGTGTCAATTCGCCTTATTCCACTTCTCCGCCCCAAGTGGATTGGTTTCTGAAAGTCCTCCATTGTCTCATTATCAGTACTTGTGACCAAAGAGTTAGTAAAACATGGATCCATTGCACAGGTAATGAGCAGACAATAATGGCTTTCACTTTTCGATCAACAGATAGTGCAAAACTTTCATTGCTCGGGAAACATTTCTGCAGATACTCTTGATGACTATCTCTCCTTGCCGATGCAGAATCTCCGGTTACCTAGCGGAAGAAAGGCAGAAATGGTATCACAGCTGCTCCCAAAGATCGCCGTGATTGCTTGACACAGGATTTGAGTCGTTTGAGTTTGAGTCGTTACGGAGACGTTTAATCCTTCTTCCTGAGGATCACTGGCGTCTTTTGGACTTAGTCATACAGAGTATTGCAGAACTTGTAGATCTATTTTACTACATCTGTGGAAAGGCGCTGATAATGAAACACGGGAGGATTTCCAAAAACTTGTCTGCTCCGGAGCGATGAACTGGAATATGTCTAACACAAGCGAATAGAGGTGTAATAGATATGTCGACTGACAGGCGATTTTTCAGCAGCAAAACTTATACTCAGTGGGAATAGTGCTTCACGGTGACACAGAAGTAGACAGGAAAGGCTTTCTCTTTTCATAAATCCGCTAAAACTGAAAAATACTTTGTGCTATCTTTTGACAGTCTTCCAGGCACTAAAACGTCCATAAAATCTAAGTGAAAAGAAAAATACTTGGCTACGACGAGTGCCCTGTTAATATCGATGCTAATGCAGCTAGCACACATCAGTTAAATTTTCTTTTCTCCTAGCTCCCCTAACTCTCTCTCTTAATTTTGAATGAAGGTTCGCGTAGCGCGGGCTCCTATCTCCTGAGCCACTGTCCTCGGTCGTGGTTGAGGGCAAATCCTCCGACACTTTCCCCCAGATTTCTCTACGTGCCCATTTGAAGCTGAGTGGACTTTTGATTGTCTTGGGGAAACGCCCTAGCCCTCGCACCAACACAAACGGTAAGCCCCAACGAGGCTCGAACCAGCGATCCTTCGCTTGCGAGTTCACTTTGCTAATCAATCTGCAAGGACGGACTTAACTAGTTGTGCGGCAAAAAATAAACGCCAGATATGTACTCTTTCTACCCCTATATCGAACCTCTAACCAACTTTTTGTTAGGCGAGAAAATTAGTTAGATCTGGATTCAGAATGTCTCCTTTCCCTATATCGACTATCTCATTGGGTTTTCGAAAGTTCCTGCTAAATTTCCGGTTTCGGCCGGATTCCGCAGGCGAATTACTTGTCCGACAAGAAAAAGTAAAGCTAAATAACGAATTCAGTACGTCTCCTTACCGCTAAATCGAGCCTCTAATCAACTTCAGACCAAACTTTTACTTTTACCAAATTTGCACTCTTGTCCGAATTTCGGGCGAACTAATTGTCCGGCAAGAAAATCAAGTGTAATATGAACTCAGCATATATCCTTACGTCTAGACCGACTGTTTCATTAGCCTTGAATTTGTTTTGTTTCGCCCCTTAATTTGAACCCCCCTCACCCACCCCTAAATAAAGGGCCACGGAATCCGTCTACGAGCTTGACCTGTACTTTTACCCAAAGGATCCTCACAACAAGTTTGAACGAAGTATCTCCACCTCTTCGAGAGTTATCTTGCTAACAGATAGACAGACAGAACGGCCGGACAGACTTTACGAAGTCATAATTTTCACCGTCTGTTGCGGCATATTCTTTTTCATTTCACGGTTCAGTGACAGGCATAAAGGGAGCAGTAAGAAATTTATAGCCTAATGTTGCTTAAAATTTTGTGCCCGTCATTATGTACGACTTCCCGGTTCTGGCCAACGAGGTTTCGGTCCAGGCGCGGTTGCATATCGTCGCACTTTTAGCTCTGGCTTTTCGACTGTAGCCAATTCTACTTTCGCCTTTTTGACCTGTAGCCCACATAAATGGAACCTTAATATTCACTGTGGCCCTGAATACTGTTTGTTTTTACGCCAACACTTTTTTATTATCTCAGCAAACAGCCCATCACAACAAAGCATCACAGATCAGCATAATCATGGTCATTATCGCCTAATCACATACAGGAATCTGTATAATTAGGGTTAATCAAAGTGGAGTCCCTGCTGTTTTGCAGAATCCAAGGCCAAGCGTGTGTTTCACACTCAGTCAGGCGAATTTTGCGAAATGCTCACGTCAACTAATCTTTAATTCCGTGCAGAATTGCCAAATATCTTTTTTCATGAACGTTCAGTGTGACAAGCTGCGCAGATTTATGTATTCTCAGACCTTCAAGTCAGCGGGTATGAAACATTTCGACTATATTTTACATCATGCAAAGATGTCACAGGGCAGCTTTAATATACTAACTACATTTTCAGAAAGGGGATTTTCCTAACCAATGTTGTATACTTGAGGTAAAATCTGATTATACAATCAATGTTTGCGTATGAGTGTGTATGAGGGGGAGAGGGGGGGGGGGGGTAACGGGAGTTAAAAGTTAATTTCCCAGCTTGAGCGGCTTGAGCCTGAAGAGGACCCTTCCCAAGAAGGGCCGAAATATAACTCTAATAAAATGTAGCTGACTTATTCGTTTTGCATCGTCAAATATGGTAAGGGGAGATTCCTTACGGTCCACCGTTTAGTGTTTGAAATGATGGGCAACGAGCTCTGCGCATTCTTTTGACTTCCGAAGCTCGGGACTGCAGCGGCGTGAGCGGAACAAAACACTTTGCCACCACCGATCTTGAGATGCAGGGGGTTAGTTCAGAACGTGAAAATATGGTCGGATCCAACCTCCCCCGAAAAAAACAGATCTGTTTTGATTCGAATCCGTTTTTCGAAAAACACTGGAGAGCATCTCCCACCGAATGCATTCACTTGCAACAAAGGCCTAGTTTTACCCATAATTCGATGTCCGCCTGTGTGAACACCATCGGACTAGTAAGGCTATGCCGGAACCGTGTAAGAAGAAAACTGACTTGGGTACGAAACACGGTCGTAAAACGAATCCGGATTTCGTTTTCGGAGACATATCCGCTGTGTGACAACCGGCGGACTATCGTCACCAGGCCCGTATCCAGGAATTTATTTCGGGGGGGGGGGGGGGTTGCCCTTCGGGCGGGTGGGTTGGCCGCTGGTTGGACCAAAAAGTACAAAAAAACATAGATCACATTTTAAAGCCTACAAAAACGATTAATTTTTGTGGATTTCGGGGGGGGGGGTCGAACCCCCTACCCCCCTGGATACGGCCTTGATCGTTAACCGTTTCAATTTTCTGGTTCGCAGACGCGCAACAAGCTAAATCACAACGATAAGCATTATAGCCGGAAAACGAATCCGGATTTCATTACCGTAGACATATTCACTATCAGAGCTCCCCGAAATCCTTCGTTTCTAGATCCTCATCAACCCTATCCCCAAGACCAAGAGGTCAGACTCATAAACCCCGAGTTTCGTTAACAGAAACGTAGAAGATATAGGCACAAAATCCTGTTTTTTTCCCAAGTTCCTGGGAAACCCCATCTCAACTTCGAAGGTGGTGGTAGTGGTGGGGGGGGGGGGGGGGGGGGGACGATATTTTTTTACTTGACATACCTTTCGGCTCCCTCCTCTTTCTTCTTTTTCTTGGGATGCTCCTCTTCTTCGGGTGCAATCGACTTCAAGTTTCCGAGAGTCTTCAAATCTATGCGTTTCTTCCGGGTAGTTATCTCAGAAACGAATAGGGGGATGCGGGGGTTCAGTCGTATCTTCTTGTCTCCGCTGTCACCCGTTTTCTTTAAGTTTTCTTGCCTGCCGTCACGTCTTTCCCCCTCCAGGTCTGTAAATGAAAAAGGCTTTTAAAGTTTTCATCATTATACATTCTTTAAGACAGATGCGCCCGTCCGGCATTGCCTTTTTGGAGGAAGTGGAATAAATACAATATTACTCAATGCTCAAAACTCGTAAACTCGTCATTTTACCATCTTCAGTCATCCACTACAGGAGTGCACTCTTTAACAGCAGAGCCAATACAGACTAAAGGTCGGGCTTCACTACCCAGATTTTTCGCCCGGATTCTGGGTTCCGTTTTCTTCGATACCGGTATGGGTAGTGAAGACAGATCTAAAACGGTCTGCAAGTACCCCGGACGCGTCCGGGAATCTGGTAGAAAAATCTACCAGATTCCCGGATTCTGGGTGAAAAGAAGCGGGAATTTGAAAGTAGTTTTCATTTGACTTGGAGAAGTTATTGTGCTGAGGTGGTAAAATCTAAGAAAATGACAGAAGTGCTGAAAAATGCCCAAAAGTGGACTGTTGAAGAGACATTTGATTTGATTTCTGTTTGGGACCGTCTTCACATAATCCAGACCCCAGATTCTGGGGCGTCTGGGTAGTGAAGCCCGACCTTAAAAGCCATCCACATACCATACACAGTTTAGGGACCACGAAAACGGCCCGCACGCTGGAAACCTTGTTATAAATGCCAGGCGTCACCTTCCCGATTTTTCTTTTGGATTCCAGACATCCGTGTTCGTCGGGATGGATCCGGAAGGTGAAGCCAGTGCAAAAACGATAGTCAAGTCTTGGGTGTTGGACATCCAAAATTCTGCAATCAGAACTGTGTCATATATGCAACTGAAGGGGACAGGAGAAAAAAGAAGATTGAGCGATAGCGACGAAATGCAGAAGAAACAAGACCAAAGTTTTCGATGGGATCCCAAAAATTTAAATATTAACTACGTCTTGTCTTCGCCAAATCCAGTCTTCGCCAGGCTAATCATCTGAGAAAACCAAGTTCAGATATACCTGTATAAGCCATATCTATTTTGACGATACTGATCGAAACTTCCTGGTGTACTTCTGACAAATTTCCGGTTTCGGCCGAATTCCTGAAGAACTACGTGTCCGGCTAAAAAATGATTGTCATACGGATTCAGCATCTTTTCTCACCCCTAGATCTATCATCTAATCAACTTCAAATAAAACTTTTACTTTTAACAAATTTTCCGGTTTGGCCGGTTTCCGGGCTAACTAATTGTCTGGCGAGAAAACAGTTTTCGTATTATTGTTCAGCATGCCTTCTTACCCCTACATCGAACATCTAATCAACTTCAGACAAAAATTTTACTTTTAACAAACTTTCCGGTTTTGGCCGGATTCCGGGCGAACTACTTGTCCGGCGAGAAAATGGTTTTTATATTCGTGTTCAGCACGCCTTCTTACCCCTAGATCCAACATCTAATCGACTTCAAATAAAACTTTTACTTTTAACTAACTTTCCGGTTTTGGCCGGATTCCGGGTGAACTACTTGTCCGGCGAGAAAATGGTTTTCATATTCGTGTTCAGCATGCCTTCTTACCCCATAATCGACTATCACATTAGCTGTTTAAAAATATTTTGCTTGTCCCTTAATTTGAACCCCTCCCCCACCCCTAAATGTAGGGCTACAGGACCCATCTACGAACTCGACCTTACTCTTGACCCAAAGAATGCTCACACCAAGTTTCATCAAACTATCTCATTCCCTTCGAGAGTTATCGTGCTTACAGACGGACGGACAGACGGACGGACGGACAGACGGACGGACGGACAGACGGACGGACGGACAGACGGACGGACAACTTTTGCGATGTCATAGGTATCCCTCCACTTACGTTTTGGGATCCCAAAAAGAGCTAAAGTCATTTTATAGCAAAAGTGTTCATCTTGGGAAGCCTACAGCCAGGTCCATATCCAGGAATTTATTTCGGGGGGGGGGGGGGGGGGGTGCCCACGGGTCGGACCAAATGTACAAAAGAGACACAGATCAAACGTTAAAGCCCATAAAAAAACGATTAGTTTTGCAGGTTTCGGGGGGGATTTGGCAAAATCCGACGTCAACAAACGTTCACATAAGCATACCTCTACTGTACATCAAAAATGAGAGTCGTCGACCCCTCGTTCGCCGCAGGACAGACCGAATAGGGTGAAATAAATGCGGACTAAACAAAAGTTGGGGAATTACCAAACTCGATAAGGAATGGGCAGGGGCGTCACTAGCCTTTTACCTTTGGGGGGGGGGACGTCCAGTTTGTGCCGACGGATTCAAAAATGTGCCAACAACCCCCCCCCCCTTGGATACGGCCCTGCCTACAGCATAGGAAGAGAGTATTGCAGTTTGGAGGACTCAAAGGTCCAGCAGTCGGCAACAGTGGCATCGTCACTATTCCACTGGGTCTCGGTATTTCGGGGTGTTCCACAGTCC
The DNA here is from genome assembly GCA_023053555.1 of Branchinecta lindahli. Classification (NCBI taxonomy): domain Eukaryota; kingdom Metazoa; phylum Arthropoda; class Branchiopoda; order Anostraca; family Branchinectidae; genus Branchinecta; species Branchinecta lindahli. The sequence continues at coordinate 32,570,104 of JAKZAO010000009.1, read as the reverse complement.
AATTGAAAAAACAACAAAAAAACAACAAAAAAACAACAACATATTAATCAAAACCGTTACGTGACCAAAGAATCATTCAAAATGAAGAGTAAATTACTGCTTAGAATACTCCCAAAAACTGGTAATATCTAGATAAAGTAACAGATCACGAGAATTCAAATCTTTATCGCAGGTGCGCAGTTAGATGTATCTCAACCATCCCGGAACCCACAAATTCTTGGCACGTCCATTACACCATTTCTTGCACGCAATAACCTATTATTACAGCCAACTCCGAAATCTTGTAATTAAAATATCCCGCTATTCAGCAGCTAAATTTGCACTTCGACCCTGGAACACCTACTAAATATGCTTTCTTGAACTTGTGTCCTTGGGTGGAACTATACACAGTACGAAAAAATCGGGTATTCCCGGCTCAGCAATATACTTTTGCAGTACCTGGATTACTTACAGTACCCTGGGGCAAATATTTTCAAAATTTACTTTTCGTCGTGGGGTAAGGGGGTGGCCGGTCATGGATAATACCAAGAACAAATAATCAGTAAGAACTTCTGTCTTTAGTCGCATGCAGCGACTATGAAAACCCCGACAAATCTGAGCGGACCTGGAGGTATTTACTCTAGCTTTGAGCTGATGTTGATACCCGTTTACTTCTCTTCCGTCTTCACCGTTGCCTATCGCACAAGAAATATCGAAAGAGGCGAGCAGGAGGCGTACTCCGCGCGCTGATCCGTTTTGGAGCGAGTCCATAGAACCAATCAGCGTTGACTTCTAGATTTCCTCTTTAGCAACTTACCGGCGATCTAGCTATTTGTAGAGGTAACGAAACGTGATGTGGCGCGAAGCCGCTCGTTTGCATCGGGAGTCGGTCGTATTTTATTCAACTCAGCATGTTGGTATGACCAAGATAAGGAGACAGCAGTTCTGTCTCGTTATTTTTTCTTGATAATACTGAAGAAATTGCTAAAAACTCACTGGTGAAAAACAGACGTAGTTTGCTGTCACTTGGCTCAGCCTTCAACATTTCGTTCCTCAATCTTACGTACGTCTTCAGGTACGACCTGCCAATATTCAGATATTTCCGATGAAGCCAATATGCTAAAAGAAAAAGAGGATTAAATTTGTATCCCGTTTTCACAGTAACCTGTGACTAAAACATATTTCTTTCCGAAATTCCGATTTTAAAACATAAATATTCCTTCAGCCCCAGCTGACTGCGAATCATATTTGACAATGCAAAACGGATACGTCAGCTACATTTTATTAGAGCTATGTTTCGAGAGCTATGAGCGAGCATTAAGAATTATGGTCAAGGTAAACTCCCATATCACTTCCTTCTTAAGCATTTCCAGCTCACTACCTTATCGGAGAGAAGAACCCTCCTGTGTACCCGGTTTGGCAATAAAGCCACGACAAATCCTAGTTTCCAAGATTTATTTTCAACCTTTAAGATCCCTACCTCAAAGACCCAGGTCCCAGAAAGTCCCCACCCTTCAACCTCTCCCACCAATCCACGAGAGATACAGGAAGAGTTTCATACCTGCGTTTGTAAACCTTATTAACCAGTGATTTGTGTATTATTTCGTTGTGTTGACTCAGCTTTTCGTTGACGATCGGTTTTTATCTGATAAGTGTATAAATAACCTGACGTGAAGCGCTAAATCGGCGCCACGCGCTGTGAAAGCCGTTTTTGAAATTAAACTCTCCCTCTCTCTCTCTCTCTCTTGTCTATCTCTTGTGACTAATATCACGGTCAGACGCGGTAACTCCTTCCGTGTTCTGTACAGTATTTTCCTCCGTTGGTTGCACGGTTTTCCTTGGAATTGTAGTGTCTCGGCAATGTTTATTGGTGAAGGTCTCCAGTCTTTCTCTGAAGTCCGTAGATCTGTTTTTTTTTTCCCTCAAGAACAGGATTTCGGAGTCCCAGAACCCTTTTTTGGCTGTTATCTCTAGGCCGCACACCCTGCTATCTCTTCCCATTAGGCTGAAATGGGGGGAGTTGGTTAGTGACCCAACTTAGTATGTAAAGTGTAGGAGTGTAAAATGTTTATTTTGTTAGGTATTATGGCCTTAGTCGGCCGATGTTAGACTCAAATAAATAAATAAATATACCTTTTCTCATGTTTTCACAGCTGTCATGACAGGGGTCTCCCACTTGGGTGAAGCTCACAAGGTTTGGACAACACTTCAGCTTTTCCAGGATCGATTTGAGAAAGCCAGGAATAGACGAAGTCGAAGAGGCTAGAGCGACAGACGCATGCGCTGTACCATTCCTGGTCCTGAAAAATGCGAAATTCCACTTTTTTAAGTATCATATTTTTTAAACCGGCATAAATTGTCTCCCCATAAGCATTCCTTCACCCCAAGATGACTGCGAATGATATCTGATGGGGATAAACGGATCGTCGACTGATTCTGGCGATATTGTGATCCTATCTTGGATCTCTAGGGTCAAGCTAGAAAAACGAACCTGCCAACATCTTCAAGATAATCAAACGAGGATCCTTGCCAAGAAGGGACGAAATATGGCTAGAGGAAGTCTCAGATGACATAACCGTTATGCGCCATCAAATATAACTAACTACACGTTCGTTAAACTTTGAATTTTCAGATTTACACGAGAGAAAACTAATCTTTCTTCCAAACAAACATTTTTTTTCGGCTAAAACCATACCGATTGGAAATGAATCCACATCGTACTGGGATCCTACCTAAAACTTTGATCTTGTTTTTGTCTTCGGAGACAAGCTCCAGGCGGCAAGGAGCGAGTATCCACTGAGCTTGCAGCGCTCATCGTAATCAATCACCAAGATCTCAACGCACGAAAGACACTCTCCAAAAAGCTTATATATCTTGCGGAATGCCTAGGGTTGTAGCATGGAAACGTGTTTGATCCCACATTTTAAGGGAAATTCGCAAAATACAATATAGCCTGACAGAACATTCATACTAATAAGTATGATCTAAAGAACCGCACGGAAGTGCCAATCGTGCTCAGCAACCTGCTCCAGTATCAAAGGAATTATCTTGGGACAGAAAATTACTAGGTTACGAACTAAATTAGTATTAAGAAAATTTGTATTTGTTACTGAGAGGAAGTATCGAGGGGTTGCTCACTCTCCGGCACCCGGTGTACACTCATTCCCGGCACCTCCCGGCACCTACCCGGCACCTCCCGGCACCTACCCGGCACCATCCGACTTTTGTCAGTTTTTAACCTCTCTAGGGTGAATTTTCCTAAATCAAGTAATATGGCGCTGTCTAGCGTCCAAAAAAAAGTACTGTAACCGATTAACTGCATCATAATAATCAAACTATTCACCCGAGAGAGGTTAACAAGAGCTGGAAGCTCATATGGCACTTGCAAGGCTGGGTCAGAGGATGAAAGTAGGAATTCGTCAATTTGTGGGTTTGTTGTGATCATTTGTAATCAAAACTCTTGAAGTAAAAAACATGACGATCAACTCATCGGGAGCACGAAAATGTATATTTTGCTCAAAAGTATTGTTTGTACTTTAAGGAAATCACTTGTGAGGGATCATAGGGATCACGAAAATGTATATTTTGCTTTTAAATATTTTTTTGTACTTTGCGGTTAGCATTAGTACTTTAAGGGATTGTCGGATCAGGGAACTGACTATTTCTAAGCCAATCATGTCAAGTCTCTAATTTTCAAGCCAAGTTTTATCGTCATAGCACGTCTGGAAGTACCTTAACTTGCGATCATCGGAATTCCGGACCCCCTCCCTCTAACTCCCCCACAGTGCCCGAATCTTGTCCGGTTCTGTCACTTACGTACATAGGGCTTATGCTTGTTCTTTCCACCAAGTTTCATTCCGATCGCTTCACTCCAAGCGTGTCACAAGTTTTCCGGTTCCCCCTCCCCCCCCCACCTTCATCGGATCTGGTCCGGACTTGAAACTGGGCATCCGAGACATGTGATCTTTCTACGTATCAAGTTTCATTATGATCCGATCACCCGTTCGGAAGTTATACATACCTCAAGATTCCGGATTCCCCCTCCCGTCACTCCCCCCACGATGGTCGGATCGGGAAGTTGACTATTTCCAGGTTAATCTGGTCGAGTCCGTGATTTGCCTGCCAAATTTCATTGTCCTAGCACACCTGGAAGTAACTTAACTCCGTATCACCGGAATTCCGGAACCCCCCTCCAACTCCCCCCACAGTGCACGAATCCGGTCCGGGTCTGTCAATGACGTACCTAGGGTATGTGCTTGTTCCTCCCACCAAGTTTCATCCCGATCGCTCCAGTCTAAGCGTGTCACCTGATTTCCGGTTCCCCCCTCCGACTCCCCCCCCACATTAATCGGATTCGATCCGGACCTAAATTGGGACATCTGAGAAATGACGTCTTTCCAAATATCAAGTTTCATTAAGATCCGATCACCCGTTTGAAAGTTAAGCATGCTCCTAAATTCCGGATTCCGGCTCCCCTCCCTCCCCCCATGATGGTCGGATCGGGGAAGTGACTATTTCTAAATTAGTTTGGTCGGGTCCCTGATATGCCTGCCAAGTTTCATCGTCCTAGCACATCTGGAAGTACCCTAACTCGCGATCACCGGACTGACCGACCGACAGACCGACCGACCGACCGACGGAAAAGTGATCGGTATATGGCACTTGGCCGGAAGGCAAGTGCCATAAAAACTGACAAAATTGGGAAGGTGCCGGAAGGTACCATCCTATTTATTAGTCGGTGTTCCAAACTCACAAAGTTCAATAAAGGTGCATTAATTATGTCAGATTATTTACAATAATTATAACATGAACAAATATCGTCTCGATATCGATATTTATGTTTCGATACTCGATATCGATATTTGGTCCGATTTATCGTTATCGCTATCGAATATCGCCCAACACTATTCCCAGTCGCCTTATAACAAGTATTTTTCTCGTGTTAATACACAAGTAGTTTCATGAATCTTTTACAGCAGTTTTTATGGCACTTGCAGCCTCTGGCTCAAGTGCCATATACCGATCGCAATTCCGTCTGTCTGTCTGTCGGTCGGTCGGTCCGAGTTTTTTTGTCACACTTCTTCGAGTTAGGGTACTTCCAGATGTGCTAGGACGATGAAACTTGGCAGGCTTGTCAGGGACCCAATCGAACTAACCTGGAAATAATCAGTTTCCCGATCCGACCATCTGGGGGGGGGGGGGAGTGGAGGGCGGGGGAATCCGGAAAATTTAGTAGTGGGTAACTTCCGAACGGGTGATCCGATTGGAAAGAAACTTAATAACTGAATAAATTATATATTTTTGATGTCCCATTTGAAGTCCGAACCGGATTCGACAGCTATGGGGGAGTTGGGGGGGGACCGGAAATGTCGAGAAACGGTTAGAATGGAGGGATCAGAGTGAAACTTGCTGGGAAGAACAAGCATCTGCTCCAGATAAATCGTTTACATAATTGGACTGGATTCGGACACTTGGGGTGGGGGTGTAGGGGAGTTCCCTGGAATTGCGATGATGGCGTTTTTGGTGATTTTCACGACGAAACTTGGGAGGCGTATCAGGGACCCGATCAAACTGACTTGTAAGTAAACTTTACTCGATCCGATTGTCATGGGGGGAGTGGAGGGAGGGGAATCTGGAATATTGAGTCATGCGTAACTTTGGAGCCAGTGATCGGATTCGAGTAAAATTTGATAACTGAACAGAGGACATATCTGTGGTGATCTTTTTCACGTCCGGACCGGATCCGACAATAGTTGGGGGGGGGGGGGGGTAAAATACATGATCGGCTTAGACTGGAGAGATGGGGATGGAACTTTGTGGGAATAACAAACAGATGCTCTGGATAGATCATTTACAGAACCGGATTGGCTCCGGCGACTGTGGGGGAGTTTGAGGGGGGGGGGGGGTCCTGAATTCCGGTGATAGCGAGTTAAGTTACTTCCAGATGTGCTTGGACGATGAAAAAATCGCCACTTTCCAAACCCCCTTAAAAATCGCCACTTTCCAAACCCGACTTTTCCTTAAAGTACCAGTCTAATACTTTTAAGCAAAATCTACATTTTCATGATCCCCATGAGCCCATTATCATTTTTGCCTCAAGGGTTTTGCTCACAAATGAAGTTCTAGCTCCCTTCAAGTGCGCATCTTAACCGCAAGGTCCAAAAGTACTTTTGATCAAACGATACATCTCAAACCATGATCATTTGTGCAGCAAGGCTTTTGCTTAAAAAATTATTTCTAGCACCCTTAAAGTACGCGTTTTAAATGAAAAGTGAAAAAAAATACTTTTGAACAAACGGTATACATCGATGATCCCTTAGGGCCTGTTATCGTTTTTGCCAAAGGGTTGCCTCAAGCCAAGTTCAAAAATAAAATACTATTTCTCTATCTTCCTGAAAGTGCGCATCTTAACCGCAAAGACGAAAAGTACTTTTGATCAAACAATACACCTCAACCCATGCAAGTGCCATATGAGCTTACAGCTCTTGTTAGTGGAGTGCTCCTTGGAACAGTCCACCCTTGCGAGCGCTGTAGCAGCTTTCGGCTTTCGGTTTTCACCGTTTTTGTGGAGCTCATAACTCGTGAAGGTATCAAGTTCGAACTTGGTACACTTGTGGGTATTGGCGTGTAGTTATGCCTTTTGGGGGTCCCACCCCCTACACCCACCCGGTTCAGTAGCAAACGGGCCCAGATTGCCCAGTGAATAATGTTTGTAACTCAAAGAATGAACCACGAAATTATGTTCGTAACTTGGCCAGAGCTGGACATAGGACGATGAAATTCCTTGTGCTTGTAGATCCTAGGGTTGAAAAATTACTTTTAAGGTTGCATCTCCCCCACCCACCCCGTTCATGGGCAACTGGGCCGAGATTGTCCAAGAGGGGGCAGACTCGTGACAGGAATCAACAGGTATCTAGTTAAAACTTGGTAGGCTTGTGAGCATTGGGGTCTCCTTTGCTTTTTGGGGGTCCAAACCCCACTCCGACTTGGTTCAGGGGCAATGGGGCCCAGGTTGCTCATTTTTCAATGCTTTTAACTTGGCAATAACTGGAGATAGGGCGATGAAATTCGTTGTACCTTTAGATCTTAGGGTTGGGAATATACATGTGGAGTTGAACCGCACCCTCCACGTTCATGGGCAAGTTGGCCCAAGCTGCCCATGAGTCAAGTTTTTTACCCGTGACTCGAATCAAACTCTAAGCTGGGATACTTGAGGATAATATGTCTAGATACGTATTTTGATGGGTCCCGACCCCCCGCCCTCCCGTTCACGGGAAGCTGGAACCCGAACTCGAGAACATTGGCCTGACAGACCGACCGACAGACCGACCGAAAAGTCATCGGTATATGGCACTTCGCCGGAAGGCAAGTGCCATAAAAACTTTGAAGATAGGGAAATGACGAGGGGTTACTCACTCTCCGGCACCCGGTGTACACTCATTCCCGGCACCTACCCGGCACCTCCCGGCACCTACCCGGCACCTCCCGGCACCTACCCGGCACCTCCCGGCACCTACCCGGCACCTCCCGGCACCTACCCGGCACCTCCCGGCACCTACCCGGCACCTCCCGGCACCTACCCGGCACCTCCCGGCACCTACCCGGCACCTACCCGGCACCTCCCGGCACCTACCCGGCACCTCCCGGCACCTACCCGGCACCTTCCGGCACCTCCCGGCACCTCCCGGCACCTCCCGGCACCTCCCGGCACCTCCCGGCACCTTCCGGCACCGGCACCCGGTGTACACGGGTTTGGGGAGTGAGCAACCCCTCGGGAAGTATCTGTGAGTGAAGACAACCCTAGACCTTCTTGCAAAAATTCTGGAGCTTTTGCATCGGTTGCTTGGGAGGAGGGAGTGTGGTCAGACTTCCTTTGTTAGTAGTGGTGGGGTGGGGGGAGGGGAGGGGCTGCTACGAGTGAGTTCGAACATTTACTTACAGACGGACATTATACTTATATTTATAACAATATATTTATTTTGTCACGGGTCCAACTCCTGCCAGAGTCGTATTTTTGTCTTTTATTTCACTAGTTGCGATGAACATTAAGCAGTTTAGTGCAGCCGTATAAAGGCAAGGAGACACAAGGAGTCTGTGGAAAAACACTGCCACGAAATCGTAGCCTACCCGAGAGGTTGCCAACTCCCCATCACTTGGTGTTTCCCAGCCCGGGCCTGGCACCGCGTCACTTGGGGTACAGTGGGCAACCCCTAGATCCTCCTACCATATACTTCAGCAGTAAAGCTAAAGTTCTTGCAGGGTCGCCATGTTGATACAAGTCCCGAGACCCCGTTCGAATTTCGCACCGGAATATGCTTCAAAACCAATGGGTAGACAACTAAGTATTCCTGCAGTCCAATAACTTGACTGCGAATCATGTCTGATAGTATCAAACGGATTAGTCAGCTCCTCTTCAGCTAGCTGAAGAAGCCCCTTTCCAAGGAGAAAAATAAAATCCCGTCTTCAGCAACAGTAATGTAGGGGTGTATAGTCATTTTTGTTCAAATGAAGAAAGCCCAAATCTAGAGCTAGCTATAATCCGATAATAATATAATCCAGATCCCTGCATTTTCCTTGTTCGACAGCTTTCGCGCCAGGCCGGGTTCCCACGTATCGTTTCCGAGGAGCTGACTCGACAGAAATATCGGTTATGCAAGTTTCTCCGTATCTATGACCAAACCAAGAGGGCTGTGATGCCGAATGGGTTTGTGGCAGTTGAAAAACCGAGCAGAGTTTCAAATGAGTCACGTATGTTCAAACATTGGAATACAAACTGCATCTACTGTGACTTGTGCTTTAAAGCCGAGGCAGCATACTTGGATCAAGGATAATCAAAAACGTCCTGAAGAGGGCCCTTGACAATAAGGGCAAAATACGACAGAAAAAAACTTTCCTCAGACTAATTCGTTTGGCGATACCAAACACTTAAACTATTTTTCTCTCTGTTTCTGTTTGCATTTCGTTTCTGCCGATATGATTTTGAAAGATTTTGAAAGATTACAGAAACTACCTATAGACAGAAATATGGATATAGCCTACCGAGTAAAGTTATACGGCAAGGATGGTCTTACTTTGCTTTGAACACTTCCAAATGCATATCTTGGGGTGCTTTCTCAGTCTGCAGCTCTCTCAAGAGCCATCTAGGATTTCCAGACGCGCTGATAAGCAACGATACCAACTCCCTCACGACCAGGGACACGGGACCAGGACCAATTGTCCGAGGAAGGGCAGAAAATTTCCTACTAGCCAGGTGATTCCCCGTGTAACATTTGTGGTTGAAGTAAAGGCTAGGGCACCACATGGATGTCTGTGTGTCGGCGGCTAGCACGTCTGATGGGTACTCCTCTTCTCTGGAAGAATAACTGGATTTAGCATTCAACTACTAATAATCGTTCAAGTTCTGTTTGAACGAACGAAGAATTTATGACGCACTGCCCAAGGGCATAAGTGCAGTAAAAAGGACAAAGATACAAATATTAGTTTATCTTGTTTATTAATTAAACTAACATAAAGAGCCAATTTGGCAAAGAGAGAGAGAGAGAGAGCGCGAGGCGAAATGGCGAACATTCAAGCAACAAGCTTTTTTCTTCTCTCTCTCCTTCACTCTACTTTATTCTGAGCTAAAAATATGGGTAATAAATACTTTACTTACTTACCCTGTCACTATTCTGCATGCTCGATATGACCAAAGCTTATTTCTGACTTTTTGACTGAATGATACTATTATATTTAGGACACACAAAAAAACAACAATCGACTATGTCCGTCGCATGTTTTCTGAACAAAGGAAAACTTGTTAGAAGAATGTACTTGTTTGAAACTGTAACATCAAAAACATGAATAAAAGAACAAGAATTTTAGGACAAGGTAAATACATTTGAAAAAAACACACCCAGCAATGGTCCAATCTTTCTACCAATCTCAAGCAAAAATCAAACAAAATTAGACAGTGGAAATATAAATATATCTGTCAGTTAACATCGAGAACAAACAATCTGACAGAACCTCCGTCTCCCTATCTCTGTAATATGACTATGCGGAGTCGAATATTTCCGCATACCCTGTCCGCTACGAACGAGCGAAGGTTAGTAGCTTCACGCCACATCACGTTTCGTTACCTCTACAAATAGCTAAATCGCTGTGAAGCCGCCGTGAGCAAAAGTCGAAGTCAAAGCTGATTGGGGCTATGGACGCGCTCCAAAGCTGGTCAGCGCGTCCATTTTTTCTGCGATGAGCAACGGCGAAGACGGAAGATGAATAAACGGGTATCAACATCAACTCAAAGCTAGAGTAAATGCCTCTAGATCCGCTCAGTTTTGTCGGGGTATTCATATTCGCTGCATGAGACTAAAGACAGAAGTTCTATTTGATTATTTGTTCTTGTTAACGTGTACGCCTTGTGGGCCTTTTTAAACAAAGTTCCTGAGCGGACTGTAGAAGCAGGCACAACTGCTTTGAAATTCATTGTACGTAGCGAAACATGAGAACTGGATTGAATTGTTGACTGACGACTGAATGACGATTGACTGACGACTCATTTTGAGCAATGACAAAAAGCCGAAGATTCTACTTTAACCCAGCTGCGACCAACCTAGCAATACTCTAGAATGTGGAGCAATCGTGCCAGAAATTAAAGAATAACACGAATCCTTGCACGTTTCAGCAATAAAAACTCTACCAGTAAGGTAGTTAGAAAACTTCGCAATTTGCGATATAAAAGGAAGCTAGCTGTTTGACGACTTACGGAACTGGTAGCTGTCTTTCGTGATCAAGCTGTTCTTCTAGTGGCCCAACTAGGACGAGGTCATTACTCTCAGACCAACCAAGAGGAAAAAGTCGAGTGGAGGACACTGGCACCAAGAACTTGACGGACCTAAAAATAAGAATTAATCAACCAAATCATTAGAGCTATTACAGATATTAGAGCAACTAGAAGGGGGTTATTATATACTTTGTGTTTTTGTTTTTCCCTTTTTCAGTTTCTTTTATTATACTCCACTAGTCATCATCGTAGTGCAGTGGGTCAATAAAATTCATTCATACTCTAAATTCTTGGTTGGGTTGCCAATTTGGTACCGGAATCTTCGGAACACGTATATAATCATGTGGTTAAAGACACGATTGAGGCTGTTATTAAGCGTCGTTATCAATTCCCTCGAACCTCTAAACCAGTGGTTCCCAACCTTTTCCGTATCGCGTACCCCTAATCAGGGTTCGAAAAGTTTGCGTACCCCCTCTTTCAGAACGTGAAAAAGACAATGTTATTATCATAAATTATAAGGCATACATGTGTAGAAATATATACAAAATCAATGAGACACTCGAGGCCTTTGTAGCTAAAATTTTTGTCAAATCTCGGCTCGACGTCATTAACGGCAATATTTTATTTTACAGTCAGCCTGTTTCTGTGTTTGGTTATCACGTTCACTGTGCTTTCATCAATCTGCATCGCAAACATTTTCGTTAGCTTAATTCGCAACCTGAATGGCAATAGCCCTTGCAATGTCTTCGATTCTTTTTGAAACCATAATGTGTAGACACAGGAACAGATTTCACGGCAGTAGGCTAGCTGTTTCGGAATTAATATTATTTCATTGAATTTCAGTAGAGCTTGTAATCAGAGGCATCACGCACGGGTTTGCAACCCCATTCCCCCAAAATGGTCGGCCAGACGGTTAAAAGAAACGAGTCGGCGCGAAGCGCCGCGATTTTTCGTAAAAACTTTTATTTTTGTTTAAAAAGCAGTTGGTAGAACCAGCCAGTCAGTAAAAATACCTTGCCCCCCCCCCCAAAAAAAAAAAAAATTAGTGATGCCTCTGCTGGTAATATTAGGCTTTCGGCAATCAAAAATGAGTGAGACGACATTTTGAAGCTACAGACAGAAAAAAAACGATTTTGGTACCTTCGCGTACCCCTTGCAAGGGTCTCGCGTACCCCTTTGGCTACGCGTACCACCAGTTGGGAACCACTGCTCTAAACAGCCTATATCCAGCAACTAAGCAATAGCTAAAGGGACAGTTTTTATGTTATTTAAATGAAGTTAACATTGTATCTTGGGTTTTTTCTTCTCACTTTACTGACACTTCACGTAAAGATGACGGTAAACACAATAACTCGTTCATAAATTTATTGACTGCTCAACAAGAGCTCATATTATGGCACCTGTAAGGCCGGGTCGCAGACGACGAATGTATGAATCTGCCAATGCGTGGGTTTATTGTTATCATTTGCAAGCAATACCCTTAAAATAAGAATGATCATGGGTCCTTCGAAATCACGAGAATATATCGTTTGATAAAAATTATTTTATTTTTGCACTTGGCTGTGATGTTGCGCACTTTAAGGGCACCAGAAATTCATCTGTAAGCAAAACCCCTGAGGCAAAAATGATCATGGGCCCTTGGGGATCATGAATATGTATCGTTTGGTCAAAATAATTTTTTTCACCGTTCGGTTCAGATGCGCGCTTTAAGGGTGCTAGAAATCCATTTTTAAGCAAAGCCCTTGTTGGAAAAATGATCTTGGGCCCTTGGGGATCATGAAATGTATCTTCGGTCAAAAGCATTTTTTTCTTTGCGGTTAATCTGCGCACTTCCGGTTATATCCGCACTTTAAGGGGGACTGAAATTTATTTGTAAGCAAAACCCTTGAGGCAAAAATTATCGTGGGCTCATGGGGAGCACGAAAATGTGCTTTTTTTTTTACCCTTGTTGGAAAAATGATCTTGGGCCCTTGGGAATCATGCAATGTACCTTCGGTTAAAAGTTTTTTTTCTTTGCGGTTAATATCCGCCTGAAATTCATTTGTAAGCAAAACCCTTGAGGCAAAAATGATCATGGGCTCATGGGGATCATGAAAATGTGCACTTTGCTTTAAAGCATTTTTTTTTTACTTTGCGGTTAAGATGAGTGCCTTAAAGAATGGTCGGATCTGGGAAGTGACAATTTCTCAGCCAATCTTGTCGAGTATCTAATGTTCCAGCCAAGTATCATCGTCCTAGTACACCCGGAAGTACCTTAACTTGTGATCATCGGAATTACGGATCCTTCCCCTCCAACTCCCCCAACAGTGCCCGGACCCAATCCGGTTCTGTAAAAGATTTATCTAAAGCATTTTTTAGCTCTTCAAACCAAGTTCCATCGCGACCTCTCCAGTCTAAGAGGGTCACGAATCCCCCCAGAATTGTCAGATCCAGTCCGGACTCCGGACATGAGAAAGAACAGCATAACCATGTCCTCTGTTCGATTATTAAATTTCATTGGAATCCGATCACCCGTTCAAAAGTTACGCATGACTCAATATTCCGGATTCCCCCTCCCTCCACTCCTCCATGTCATGTCAACATCTCGGCGTATGTGTATGTGGGGGGACGATGACAGAATCTGAGGGAGAACTTCTAGTAGCTTTTTGGCCAATTTACCTACGCTCACTTACCTCGGTTCGGAGTCAACTTGAAGCAACAAAATATGATCAGCTATACCAGAGACTGTCGCTACGCACATATCTCCCTTGTAAGGAAATTCTAGCTTCATCCCAACTTCAAAACCCTTCGCTTTCGCGCAAGGGAAGATTACCGGGAAGTGTTCAGGAGTTGATAGTTGGACAGAGCCCTCTGGCCATTCAAATGGTATCACTCTATCTGTTATCCGACATCTGGCAGTGACTCGAATCTGATGGCTCTTAGCCCAGCCTAAAAGAAACGAGGACTTACTGTGGGAAAAACAAAAGATATGACTATTTTCTTTCTTACAAAAAAAAAGGATTACAGTTTTAGCCAAGAAGGATCAAGACGGTAAAAGGAGATCAAAGACGTCTTGTCTGCAAGTCCGCGTTGTTTGACTATGCGGATTCTAAAAGTCAGAGGGGTCTTTTGGACCCTTTCTTCTGTTGAAACCACTAATTTGCCTATAGTAATGATCAACGACTTACATTACGGTCGTATGGCCCAATCATGGCTGAACAAACACTATTCTATTCTATTCCATAGCAGGATCGTGCGGCGACTGACGCAAATTAAAATAGAAAATCGTATAGCACCATTTTTTCTAAACAGAGTTACTATCGTTAAGGAATACTTAGGCTCTAGTATTTTTAAGAAGTTTGTTGTTTTAAAGTTTAACCGAAAAGGGCTAGGATAGGACAATCTAGTTACCCATCACTTATTCACTTAAATTGGCTTGAAGACCCGCTGAAAATGAGTTACGTCGTTGTTCCGCTGTTCACGAATAATCGATTTTCAAATAGTGGGATTTCCGTGTGATTTGTGGTGCCTCTATGCGCTTGTGTTTTTGCTGTATGCCTTACGAGAAAGATTTATCAATTTTTTTTTGTTCAGGCACTAAGCAATCTTCACCAATCTCACCACTGCCCACTGAGAAGCCGCATTTGTGTTGAGATTAAAATTTCCGCGTCCTAGTAGAATTTACGCTGCGGGGACGGCTGGAGATATTCTGAGCCTCAACTAGAGCAGATAGTGGAAAATAAAAAAAATCCCTTTGCAGAATCCAAATAATTCAGTGTATCCAATCAAATGACACACAAATGAGTTGGCTTTTCAGTTAAACTTTAATAACTGTATTGGCATGCGTACGAATTGTTGTAATTATCTGAATATTCTTGTGAGGTACGGCAAGCTAAGGTACAACTTCACTGAAAATGGAAACAACTGCAATGACACAAAAGCGTCAGACATGCAAGTGACATAGAAAAATGACACCCAGTTGATTATGTAATGGATTCGTAACCCGAAAAAAAAAATATAGCCAGAAATGCTTGTATTTGTGTTTTTCTCTGTGTAATATACTCTCCGATTTTGGCGTACATAAATAAAATAAGCTAATTAACACTCGTCGGTGATCTCCCGGTCTTGCATGGAACACAGCATCAATGTTAATTATACTGTAAAAACATGTTTCTGTTCAACTATAAATTATGTCTTAAATTGTAGTTAGTGCCCAGGCTTCTCATGGCCATGTGCGAAAATTAAATAGCTGTCCAGGAGCAGTTTTTATCAGGATGTTACGATCCTGTTCTTGTTTGCATTCCACCGCACGGCGCAATAAGAAAATAAGCTTCTCCCTCTTATCATTTTCCTTCTACAAAAGTTATCATCGTTACAATTTACTTATGATGATCGGGAGCATAATAAGTGATAATAATAATAATCATGATAATAATATAATTGCACTAAAAAGGCCTTGGGCTCTATGAATTTATCACGACATCAAGTACACTAAATTGAATGTCAGCCAGGTGACGCTCCACACCTGCTTTTAAGTGATTGATAAAAAAAAACAATAAATAATAAATAACTATCTGTTCAGAAGGAAATCCCGTCAGAACAGTGACGTCTGTCCACGCTGTTATTATTTTCGCTCCAGAGAGGGTTAAGAACTGCCAAAATAAGAGCGGGCTCCTCCTCTTATCCTCATAACTTGCTGTATTAAAGACATTTAAATTTTGAAGACGTCGTAATTTAATCACTGTACATTTTTAATGCATCTCCTCGTGCATGTCGTAACTGAACCGAAAGTTAGTTCAGAAGTTCGCTGTGCAACATGATATTCAGTCACTGGAGTGGACGTCGGCGTCTCTACTAAAAGCATCTATTCATCCAGCTCATCAGTTACACGATGTTTTTCATGAATTTTTTAGGCCCAGTTAGTAATTCAGTCTAAATTATCGTGCTTTGTGTTGATTCTTGTGTTGTTTTTTCCTTATTTTCGTTTTACTCCACTTTCGCCTTGTGCACTTGGAGGGTCATAAATAAATTATATATACATAATAGCTTCTCTTGACCGTAACTAAAGACCGTATTTTTACCTGCAGGAAAGATTCTCGCCGAGTCGGCAGTGTGCCATCTATCCGTAGATCTATCAATCCCGATTACTTTCCCAGAGGCGTCTACTTCCAGCATTGCAATCTTGAAGTGGTAATCGTCGATGACTTCGGTCACTTGACAGGCGCTGATCTTCGTCGGGTCGAGGGGGCTGATGCTCTCAACAAAGAGACCGTAACTCATTATGTGCTTTGTCAGCGTGCTAGAGTCCGGCTGAAAAAATATATCAATTCCAATAAAGCTATCAAGCGGCTTGACTACTGACCATGCAGGTATTGAGGACTGGAATACTGACTGAGCAATACTAATAGCGAATAATAATAGCTGCGTTTGTAATTTCAATTGTCCTCGCGATTTTCCTCACAATTCTCCTATTTCGCGTTATTTGAATATTGAAATGCAGCCAATTCTCCTTTTCTTGCGTTTTTGTCAAAAAGGAAAACGTGGAAAAGTTCCGAATTCTGCAGAATCAGGAGTTGGTTGGATAGTCACTTCTGGTTTCTCCGTAATTCGTAAGTAACTGGAAAATGCAATAACTGAGATAAAAAAAACCCAGCTTATATTGGTGGTTTGTCATTTGAGTAACGACGGTTTGATGGTCGTCTCGTGTTTTTACTTTTTTGTTGTAGTTTACGAGTTTGCCTGTAAGTTGTACCCGTTCTTGGGATCGTCTATTGTATCTATTTATGAAGGAACATCTTTTATCTTCTTTTTAACTCCGTTGCAATACTCCACTTGCTCTACCTAGAGCCATTTTGACAAAAAATTTCAACTGGCGAAAATGAAACGAAAATCTCCGGTCCACTTTCTTCAGATTTTCTAAATACTTACTTCGACCCTCCCCCCCCCCTAGACAAGAAATACCAAACTTGCTATTTCTAACCTGATCAGCAAGTACCAACTAAACAATCCAGTTCCACCCCTTGAAGAAAATTCTCAAAGTTTAAGTGGATACACATATAAATATGTTCAACTGGACCACGACATGTATCAGTTTATAATTGATGATTCTCTTGGTCTGTGATAGTTTAATTTTTTCTTTTTTTCCTTTCTACTCTTTTTCTTCTCGAAATGACGGGTAGTGAATAAAGGAATACAAATATTTTTATTGCTGTTATCTTCCGGCTATTGAATCTGCTCCCCGCCAATAAGCAACTTCGATTTTTATGGTTGATTGTCGTCCTAGGTTCGATTTATACGGCTGCTGTACTTCCTCACATTCTTTTCTGGTCTCTTTTCTTTTCTACTTTTCGTCCATCTGAACTTTCTTCTTTGAAATCTTACATTATATTCTATGTTTCTGGACTAAAACCTCTTCTTAAAAAGAAAGACCTTCTTTCTCTCCGAAAAAGTTGTGTTTGGTTACTTCTTTATGCCTCGGTGCAAGGCCGTATCCAGGGGGGGGGGGTTGACCCCCTCCCCGAAACCCACAAAAGTGATAGTTTTTTGTAGGCTTTAAGCTCTGATCTATGTCTTTTTTGTACTTTTTGGTCCGACCCGTGGGCAAAACACCCCCCGAAATAAATTCCGCGGGCAACCCCCCCCCCCCCGAAATAAATTCCTGGATACGGGCCTGTCCCGGTGTTACATATATTTCGCAGAAATTACTAATGCTACACAGAAAGCTGTCGGGTTCAGCCTACTCTCGGTTTTCACCACACCACCCCCTTACCGTCCTGTTTATGTGGTAGTGTTTATGTATGTATAGTTATTTTAGTATTTTCTTCCTTTCTTTTTCTTTATTGTACTTCACTTGTTTTTCCTTTGGAATCTGTGGGTAATAAATAAATTATTAAGATTATTATAATTTCTCTAAACTCCTTCTTGGTTTCCTCATTTCCACTAGTAACTATTTTCTTACTTCTAATAAACATTATTAACTTCTAATATAAAAAAAAAACATTAAAAAAGACAAATCGCCGTTCCCGCGAGTTTCAACTTGTGGGTAGGTAGAGTGAGTGCAACTCTTTTGTTTGCGTGATAAACACTCAGAAACGTGATGGACACAAATATGCCAGGGAAAAACACCTTTAATCTGTGTCACGTACCTTATGAAACGAGGGGTTGGAAGCTCTTTTGCGGATTTGTAATCGGACATCATGATCAATCTGACCTAATTCCAGCTCCTGCCCGGCGAAGCGACGCCACTGGGGTGGTCTAAAGATCCAATGGGGGTTTCTGTTCCCAATCAACAAAGGGTTGTCGTCTGAAAAGAATCTGTCTAATTAGAGTTCAATATTTTTCTTAAAGTACAGATACTGATATGGTAAGGTTGTTTGTTGTACGACTTGTAAATTTCGACGCAGAAAACTAACGAAATTAAATCTCGTCACGAAATCTTTAGATCGAAAACACATCATCCAGATGCAGGCTATCTGGGGCATTTTTCGACGCATTGGGCAGTTCCTATGGGAATCAGTCAGTTCTCAAATGCACAAAGACATTTGTGAAGTTGTTTGGAAGTTGGGCTGAACAATGTTTAAAGGACCCCTCTTACTTACCCTGTCTTTTATGTTATCCCTAGCTCCCTGACGGGATTATTAGTTTCTGAATTGTTTGTTTTGTACCTGCGACTTATTAGCGGTCTTTCGGCCTAGCCGAGTTTTGACAATCAAACAACGCAAACTTTGCCGAAAGTTTCGCGGCCCACCGACAACTTTTTCACACATATCAGTTTTTCACACATGAGAAGCTTCAAAGTATTGTTTTCATTTTCTCAGACATGCTAGACCTACCATGTCTACATTCTGTTTTGGACTTATCAGGATAAACGCATAGCATACCAATGTTCAGACAGGAGTAGTCCAGAATTCGTTGTGAGGTGTAGAAAACACCCAAATCTGGCACCACAAATCCACGGGGGAGCAAGTAGGACAGTTCCAGAAAGCCACCGCTAGAGCTCGCAACTGCGGCGTACCAGGCCGTGAAAGGGTCTACTTCATCACGAATAAGCAACACCATTCCAAGGTAATCGTCGAAGTCCGTTTTTACAGTCTAGAAATAATGTAAACAGTAAATAAGTAAAGCTGATGTGCTAAAACTACATCAACAAAACTACAATTTTGTTGTTGTTGTTGTATTTATTCATTGTACGTTTGACGTCATTTTGGTAGCGTTCCAGTGAAGTTATTACAAGTTACGATGATGAGAGGAGGGGCGATCGTCGTAATGTGGTAGTTATCACGCTCTCTGGAACGCAAATAATAACAACGCGTACATACGTCATCACTCTTACGGGAGTTCCTGCAGAACCGATAGTTATTATCACTTACGATACTCGCGACAATCATAAGTAAATCGTAACGATCGTAACAGTCCTGGAACGAAAATAATAAGTGGGAGGAGCCAATTTAACTTATAATAACAAGAATAGTAACGATCGTAACTAATATTACGTCGCTGGAACGCTACCTCTATCTTGATACAGTTATTTTTGTTGACAAAAACCGAAAATTCGGCTATTCCTGAATGGTGTGAAAATGAATTGAACTGAACTGAAAAAGGTGAGGTACAATTTTATTAAAATGGAAATATATGAGTGAAAGCGTCAGACATGCCTGTGGCATACAAGAAATGCCGCTTTGTAATTAACTATTTAGTAGCTTTCTACTATTACCCCTTTTAGAATAGGCTTCTGCAGCGTCCGAGGATTCGCCTCTAACGTGTAGTAAAGCAATCTTCTCCAATCAGAGTGAAGCTCTCGAATGCAATCTGGCGGCAGGTACTCGTCCTCTTTGGCTGTTCGGAGAGGGAAGATGTTAAGCTTTGACGTCTCTCCCCACAGCTCAGCGGCTGCACCAAGCTCTTCACCTCCAACATACTCCAATCTAAAAGAAAATGAATTTGTTCACTTAGAAAACAATCTAAAAGAAGATAAATCTCCGCAACTGAACATTCGGAAGAGCTTGCGCCGTTGTGGCCTTGCATGTTCATCTTTTTATGTTTAGTTGGTTTGTGCTGGTGACAGCGCATTCGAGCGACGATGACTATTTCACCCATTTATACAGTAATATATATACTATGCTCGTTTGCGCCCTTTTTTAAATACATTTTTAACAAAGTGTAATATATTTTAGTTTATTACCTAAATGACTTAGCTAAAACAATGGGTTTTATGTCATCGTGTTAAGGTTTACGTCCAACGGGGTGGCCTGAAAGGAAGGGTTCTTCCTTTCAGCTCACTTAGTTGTTTACCGAGCCTTTCGGTATTATAGCGTTCAACGAAGGCGTAAATTTGTTCGTATGGTTTTCGCTATGTTTAGGTTCAGGACAAGTTTATTGAACTCTACTCACTGTGTATTGTCTCTTCGAAGCTTCACCACACTCTCCTGCGATCCGCTTGGAAAATGACTAGAAAATCCTTTTACAGACTCTTTCTGACGTCAAACTCGCCTTGCTCAACTCCCACTGATCTCCAGCGATCCTCCCGCTCCTGACCGCAAAATAAATAAACAAATCCTAAGCAAATCCTTCAGCCCAAGCTGACTGCGAATCGTGTATGATCAGGCTTAAACGGATTATTCAGTTGACAATTTGTTGCGGCGGTATTTTGGCCCTTACTTGCAAGGGTCCTCTTCAGGCCGTAGTTTGCTGCTATCGTTAATCATCAATGGCACACCATAGACCTTTGGCAAAACTCAAATCTGTATCTTGTCTTTTATGGTTACACCGCACGGAACGGTGAAAGCGGCATAGTTAAAGGACTCGTCGTAACTCTAATGACAATGCACTTCACTTCCATAGTTGAATTCATTGATTCTTGATCCCGTAGACCCAAATTTCGTATGTTACATTCTAAACCCTCTAACGACACCTATCACTAATCTTTGCACTTGCCACGAATCACTATTTTCCCATTCGCATTAGTTGCGTTTTTGATCCGAATTCTCCGTTCTGAGCCGCGTTCGATTCGACTCGCGGAAGTCAACCACAGAGTTGACTTTTTTCTCTGCTGCCGTTTTATTCAGTAAGAAGTCGACCAGAAGTCGACCGAGCAAGAATCATTTTGACTTTCGCTTTCTTTCTTGGTTAACTTGAGACAGTTGAGACAACTGACAATTTCTCCGCGTCGCTTTCGTCAACCTTCAGGCCGACGTTGATGAATCGAACGCTCCCAGTTAACCGAGAATCGCAAATAAAACGTCTGACTGAGGATCTCAGTTAACTTGAGAAGTGAATCGAACGCGGCTCTGAATTCTCGATTCTCGTACAAAATTACCGTTTTTGCTCCTCTAGCTTCTCCATTCTCGCTTTTGACAAAAACACTAATTTGACAGCTCGTCTGCCACCCGGTATACCTGTTTGTGCATATTAAACACCGCACCCTGCTGACCAATCAGGGAGGAGAACGCGGAGAGGAGAATCGAGAATTCACTAGCGGAGCAACTTCTCGATTCTGCAGAATTCGGAGGCTTTCCCCGTTCTCGATTCTGACAAAAACGCAAGAAATAGAGAATTCGCTTCAACTGAATAGTCCAAAAACACGAAATAGGAGAATTCAGATGAGAATCGCGAGGAGAATTCGGATCAAAAACGCAACTATTATGGTTAGCGAATTATGCTATTCATACGCAAAACCGGTTTTTTGTTTTGCCGAGTTTTTGCTAGAAGTCAATGGACCTGGCAAAAGGCTTAAAACAGCCAAAGCCATGGATAACTTGTTAAAAGCAGATCCTAGTCTTACAGTATGCAGATCAGTCAACCTATGGAACTCACTAACAGACTCCATTGTTACCTTCCAAACAACAAATAGTTTCAAAAAACAATTGGACAAGGAGTTGTCAGGCAAACCGTGGAGATTCGACTGGAAATCTGAACAAGGCATCACCCACAAAGCCGCATACTAGGAGAAATCCTACTCGCATGCAATTTCAAATCTGCAGGTAATACTGCGTACCTTACCACATGGAGAGAATATAGATAGTGGACTTTATGTAAATGCCGACGGCGCTCCTTGCTTCACAGCCTGGTGTGGGAGTGGAACCCCTTCACAGCGTCCCAGTTGCTTACGATTTTAAACAAAAGTAGGGGGGGGGGGGGGCAACTTACTTGCTGATAGGTCCACAGACTAGCTTGACTGTGGCTGGCCAGAATTGCACCTGGTTCCCATTTTCCCTCTGAATTTCGACTACCATATCTTTCTCCAGCAGTTCTTTTGACCCCTTCTCGACCTAGAAACATAACTATGAAATTCAATCTATTGTGACCTAAAGGAAAGTTCACATACAATCCAATTGCCGAAGTCGGATGCGAATTTTCTCCTTCAGTCCGAAATTTTGACGAAAAGTTTTATGAGTAACACTCTACTCTACTCAGGTGTCTCCATAGTGACGCGAACTTCGCATGCGAAATCTTATTGGACTGTGTGTGAGCGCAGCTTAAGCTAAGAAGGAAGTTCCAAAGGGTCTTAGCAAAAGTCAGGTCTGCCGCAATCATATGTCGATATTTTGAATTTCAACATATTACTGATTTTAAAAAACATTTGTGCCGTATATTACACAGTTTGATAGCGACAAATATCAATAACAATTTCTTGTTCGGTTTGTATCGAAGTGTCGTCGTACCAACGTTATAATTACTATTCATTCATGTTATGGTGAATAAATCTGAACTGATATTTGACAGTGCAAAAACGGAAACGTCAGCTAAATTTTATTCGAGCTATATTTCGGCCCTTCTTGGCAAGGGTCCTCTTCAGGCTCAAAACCGCTCAAACTGGAAAAACGCACTTGTGGAAAAACCAGGGCCGAAATATAGCTCGAATAAAATTTAGCTGACGTTTCCGTTTTTGCACTGTCAAATATGATTCGCAGTCAGCTTGGGCTGAAGGAATATTTATAATCTGAACTGAACTGAACTGAATACGGCAACGATCTCTGGGCTAAGCTAAATTTTTCTACGCTCTTTTTGTGTTATTTTTGTTATCCATTGTTGATTCATTTGTCACTTGAATGCTGAACTTAACTGGATACCGAGAGTATGTTTCCACCTCCTACCAGGAATCAGGGACGTCACGTATGGGAAGGACGCCCCCCCCCCCGATGTTGGCGGCCAGTCGGTAAAAAATAACAGAGTCGGCGCGAAGCACCACGATTTTTCGTAAAAACAGTCGTTTTTTTTTCTTGGAAACAGTCAATTTTTCTTTTCTTTTCGACAAACGACTCTACTATATTTCATAAAAACAGTAGAGTTTTTCTTAAAGGACCCCTCTTGCTTATTCTGCTTTTTATAATATATCTAGCTCCCATACAGAATTATAAGCTTCTAAAATCCCCACCTTTCTCCATTGTTTCGTTTTGTGCCTACGAAATTTTAGCGCTTTTTGGCCTTGCCGAGTTTTGCCCGTCACACAACTAAACGTTTGCCGGGATCATCAACGTCTGCTGACAACTCTTTCACACATAAGGATCTGAGAAGCTTTTGTTTATTACTTCTTTTATTTGCTTAGTTTTCACACTTTTGAACCACGGCGCGATCAGTTTTCAAATGTTTTGCGCCCAGCCGCCGCGTCGGAGAGCAGGAAGGCTGGACATAGTCGACAGGCGCTAACAAGAAAATCGCTAATTTCAGATGGAAAGTAATGGTATCTTCGAAAATGTTTTTTTCTGATCCATTTCATAGGGAAAATATTATTTTTAGTAAGAGTTGTGCTTTAAAAACAGTCGGTTTTTTTGAAAATCATTCGATTTTTCGTCAAAACAGTGTTTTTTTTTCTGCAAAAACAGTCGGTAAAAATGACCAGCCAGTCGGTAAATACCTTGCCCCTCCCCCAAACATTTCGGCTAGTAACGCCTCTGCCAGGAACCACTACGTTGTTTTCCATTACTGACCGGAAAATTAGACATGGTTGGAACATCGACAGTAACTTCGATGTGCAAAAAAAATAATATAGGTTAAAACAAAAATTTAAGTGCTTCTTACGGACCAGCAGCCGACAAATTCATACATTTTCGTGCAACTCTGTGTAGTAAATTGCTTAAAAAAAGAAAGAAAAAAGATGAGAGTGTAACCTATGTGGACCTGATGTGGAATACTTTTAAGTGAGTGCTTCAACCCATTTGACGTCAAGTTGGTAGGCCTATTAACAGAGGTTCAGTAATCCAGAGTTTTCATTAGGAATCATCGTAGGGCAGATCGGCATTTAAATGCGAAGGTAGCTGCACATTGTTGATTGACCTCAAATTTTTACTACCGAAAAAAATCGAATTTGCCGCTCAGAAGTTCCAAGTCTGTTAACCTAGGTAGGGAGCCGACAACCCCTCGAGAACACAATAGCCAAAACCGAAACTAATTTTTAGCGTTTCATCGGGAAAACTTTTGGCTTCAACCTACGAAACTGAAATGACACGAGCCCCTTGTCTCATAGAAGACTACATCAATTGCGTTACGTTCGGCCGCACACACGAAAGCTGGAGTTTTTTCAGCATAAATAATAGTGAAAAGGAACACTGTGGTCGCGTTCCACCCTACTTACCATAGGCTAGTAACTACGCATGACTTCACTGCTTCTTGGCGTTTAGGCTGGAATGCTTTTTTCTACTTTCGACAAAGTATAGCACTTCTCGCTAATCACGCCACCGAGATCGTAGTTACCACGCTTACAGTACTACGTTCCCGAGCGTGGTAAGGAAATAGTTATTATTAGGTACTATTTCGAGAAGGTTGGAACGGTCAGCGTAGTAACTGTTCACGAGGCTGGAACGAAAATAGTAACTAACAGTTACTACTGTAAGGGAGGATGGAACACGCTCCTTGTTGACACAAAACACAGCGCTACACCAAGAACAAATAATCTGACAGAACCTCGTCTCCCTGTCTCTGTAATATGACTATGCGGAGACGAGGATTTCCCCATACCCTATCCGCTTTGAACGAGCGGAGGTTATTAGCTTCGCGCCACACCACGTTTCGTTACCTCTACAAATCGCTGTGAACCACAGTTGAGGAAAATGAGACGTTAAAGCTGATCGGTTATATGGACGCGCTCCAGAGCGGTCAGCGGGCGTTGTACGCGTCCTGCCAGCCTCCTTCAGCATTTCTTGTGCGATAAGCAACGGCGAAGACAGAAGAGGAGTAAACGGGTATCAACATCAGCTCAAAGCTAGAGTAAATACCTCTAGGTCCGCTCAGTTATTGTCGGGGTTTTCATAGTCGCTGCATGCGACTAAAGACTGAAGTTCTATCTGATTATTTGTTCTTGGCTAAACGCAGAAATGTGTGAACCATGGGTTAAGCATTTCCTATGGCGCAAAACAGAAACGCTTACCACATGGGGAAATAAAGAAGCAGGTGCTGCAACACTCTCCGTTTTCTTCAGGTACTCTTCCCATCGAAACCCGCACACTGAAAAATTCCATCAATAAACACACTATCAACGTATCAGCAAGAAAAATAAAAGCGGCAAACTGCATCGGCCTTCCCAAAATGAGCCTAACCTATACTGTAAAAAGTTTCTCCGAATAAGGATGCAGTATTTGCTACTGGTATAAGATTAATCCAAATTCAAGATATACGGCCGAGATGAACTTAGGTTCTCCATACAGTAAAACTTTCAGTTACATTTCAAATCGAAACTCGAACGCCATCTAGACGCTTACGGCGAATGTTTTTCGGATCGCTTCCAGTAGGTTGCCCCAAAGTTCTTCAGATCTGATCCTTTTCAAGAAGAAGGGAAAGAAACATCATCATTTTCCAGGAGAGCCCCAGTGGCAAAAATCAAGTGTAAGAAACCCCTTCCCCAACTTATTCATTGTAAAGGCTGTTCGGTCACTCAATTAACCAGAGAGTCTCTTTTCTAGGCAGGTGATAACAATGAAAATGCTAATAATTTTGAACACATTGGGTTGTTTTTTTGGTTGGGAAATCTCATTTTTTGACATTCTTCTTGTGGCAACTTTTGAAGTTGCCTAATTCCAGGTCAGTTAGACCTGTAGACCCAAATTCCTTTCTAATCGACCAGAGTTCCTCCTGTCCGTATGACCCTTTACATGAATTACATTAATAAGCCTGAACATTATATTTTGTTTACCCTGCTTTGACTCAAATTCATATAGTTGTTCATATAACTGCCCTAGTCATTTCCATTTTAATAGCAGTTTTTATTCACTGTGTATCCAGTGAGATCTTTAAGGCATGTCTGCGATAGGTTTGAGGATGATAACTGACCATAGCTCTTAGTTACAGTCTATAGATGTGTCACATCCATGACATAACAAAATCAGACTGATATATGCATGCTGGGCACTGTCTAGGGAACCGGGAGCCGTACTTTATGTCCTACGGGCTACGGAACCGGTAGTTCTCACAGAAACCAAACTGTAAGAGCTACGATTCCGGGATCTGACGACATTGACTAACAGAAACTTGTATGTGCTGGCTCCCGTTCCGGTAGTAAATGGAAATAGCTCATGGAAACTTCATCGTACCAGCTTCTCGTCCAGTAGTCTCACGGAATTATACACTCAGAAGCTAGGGAGCCGGTAGGTGATACCGGAAACTATATAATTGGAGCTTGTGCTCCGGTAGTGTCTACATGGGATATAGATATAGAACTCACAGAAAAGTTTGGATGACAGCTAGGATGCCGGGATTTTCACTGACTTAGAGAAATAACATGGGGAAAAAACTACTACCGGAACCCATACATTGAGAGCTAAGGTATCGGTAGCAACAACTATTTGGTTGAAAATGACCAGCTAACAGACACAGATGACTGTGGGCTAGGGTTCCGGTATTGCAAAAAAAAAAAATTTACTCACGGACCCATGTTAGTGAAGACTAAACTCACGGAACCCAACTCCTGTGGGCTAGGGCTCCGGTATTGCAAAAAAAAAACAAATCAAGTTAAAAATATTCACTCCCGGTCTCCTAGTCTTCACTAACATGGGTCCGTGAGTAAAAAAAAAATGTTTCTGTCAATACCGGAACCCTAGCCCATAGGAGTTGGGTTCCATGAGTGAAAGATATTCACTCCCCGTCTCCTAGTCTCCACTAACATGGGTCTGTGAGTAAAAAATATTTTCTTTTGTGCAATACAGGAACCCTAGCCCACAGGAGTTGGGTTCCGTGAGTTGAAAATATTCACTCCCGGTCTCGTAGTCTTCACTAATATGGGTCCGTGAGTAAATTTTTTTTTTTTTGCAATACCGGAACCCTAGCCCCTAGCCATCTCTGTCCGTGAGCTGGCCATTTTCAACCAAATAGTCGTTTTTGACAGTGCGAAAACGGATACGTCAGCTGAAATTTATTGGAGCTATATTTCGGCCCTTCTTGGCAAGGGTCCTCTTCAGGTCCTTGCCAAGAAGGGCCGAAATATAGCTCCAATAAATTTCAGCTGACTTATCCGTTTTCGCACTGTCAAATATGATTCGCAGTCAGCTTGGGCTGAAGGAACAAATATTCGTTGCTACGACCTCTCAGTATATGGGTTCCGGTAGTCAATTTTTCCCCATGTTATTCTCTCTAAGTCAGTGAAAATCCCGGCATCCTAGCTCTCATCCAAACTATTCCGTGAGTTCTATATCCCATGTAGATACTACCGGAGCACAAGCTACAAGTACATAGTTTCCAGTATCACCTACCGGCTCCCTAGCTTCTCAGTACATAATTCAGTGAGACTACCGGACGAGAAGCTGATACGATGAAGTTTCCGTGAGCTATTTCCATTTACTACCGGAACGGGAGTCAGCACATACAAGTTTCCGTTAGTCAATGACGTCAGATCCCGGAATCGTAGCTCTTACGGTTTGGTTTCCGTGAGAACTACCGGTTCCGTAGCCCGTAGGACATAAAGTACGGCTCCCGGTTCCCTAGACCAGTGGTTCCCAACCGGGGGTACGCGTACCCCAAGGGGTACGCGAGACCCTTGCAAGGGGTACGCGAAGGAACCAAAATCGTTTTAATTCGCAACTTCAAAATCTCGCCTAACTCACTTTTGACTGCCGAAAGCCTAATATTACCAGCAGAGGCATCACTAGCCTAAACATTTTGAGGGGCAAGGTATTTTTATCGACTGTTTTTCAAAAAAAAGTAACTGTTTTTACGAAAAATCGCGGCACTTCGTGCCGACTCGTTTCTGTTTGGGGAAGAGGTGTTGCCAACAAGTGCGTGACGACCCTGAATACAGCTAGCCTACTGCCGTAAAATCTGTTCCTGTGTCTAACAATATTGTTTCAAGAAGAACCAAAGACATAACAAGTGATAATTATTGTCATTCAGGTTACGAATTAAGCTAACGAAAACGTTTGCGATGCATTTTGATGGAAGCACGGAGGACATCAAAACCATACACAGAAACAGGCTGACTGTGAAACAAATATTGCCGTAAATGACGTAGAGCCGAGATTTCATAAAATTTTAGCTAAAAAGCAGCCTTAAGTGTCTCATTGATTTTGTATAAATTTCTACTCATGATATGCATTATCATTTATGATAATAAATATCGTCTTTTTAACGTTCTGGAAAAGGGGGTACGCAACATTTTCGAACCTTGATTAGGGGTACGCGGTACGGAAAAGGTTGGGAACCACTGCCCTAGACAGTGCCATGCATGCTACAGTATAAGTTGGAAGGAGAAGAAGAAAGAAACAGATTTTTATTTTCTTCAGGGTTTTTTTTCTTTGAGATGGCATGCTGATAGTGTGAGACTAGAAAAGACAACCACCTCAGGGTGCCACTTGGTGGAGCTAGGGGGGGGGGAGGCATGCCCCTCTAGATTGCAAAATCTTCATCCTTTGTAGTATTTTTTGGTTGGTAAATAGGTTTCAAAAGAAAAAATTCATTACTTTCAGATACATTCAAAAGCTACTTTAAATGTACCACAAGAAGAGCAACAAATCTTTATTGAAATGGCACCAGTGAACACCACCCTGGCAGATGTCAAACTTAACATTCAATGTCTATTTACTAAGGCCCAACCAAAATATGAGAAAACAAAATTCAGCGCAGAGAGAAATCTTGGAAAAAAAAATCTGCCTTGAAAATCCTTCCAACCTCTTCTTAGACTTCTTGTCCGCATAGCTGTCTATTAATTTTTCCTGATCAGAACAGCCTAGACCTGAGCCTTAATTGTTAAAGAGTATCTATCTATGGTTGAACAAACATTTTTTTTACAACAACTGTAAAGCTGTAAACATTAGCATGGGCTAGCCTACTATGATTCTCAGTAGGGACGGGTGGGCAACAGACTACTAAGAGGAGTAGTCTCCATTTGACTGTGTGTTCTTTTGCTACACTTTCTTTTTGAATTCCTCACTTCCAGTTATTCACTGTTTTAGTTTCATTTAATGCTAAATTCCACAACTGTTATCAAGGACGTGAAGAACATTTATGTTATGACCTTTAAAGTAATATTTTTAAGTGAAACAGAACACTTAAAATAGTCGTAAGTGGTATTTTTTATGAAAAGATAAAAGTCTCAAAAGGTCATAACTTTCTCTGAATCTCTAAAAACAGTTAATGCACGGATGTAGGCTACAGTCTTGCAATAAGTGTTATCAAACTTGTAACTGGAAAATGAAGAATTCAAAAAAGCAGAGTACTTGAACCTTTGAAGTGTTGTTGGTAATTCTCTGAATCCCTTATAAATCCAGCCTTTATCTAAACTATTTAAATCCTGAATAGTTATATTTTTGGCCTCGTTTAGGGTTTTCTCTGAAAAGATGTCCATCAGTGTCCAGTTCATACTTGGAGAGGCACGCAAACTGTCCAGTAAGTTGAGAGATAGTGAGAGTCTTGCTGATTCACTCATAAATGAAGCTCAGGATATGCTTTGTAAGGTGACTGCCATGAAAGAATATCAGGATGAAATAACTGAGCTAAATATCATGGCTCATCACCGGCCACATGCTGCTTTGGTGTCAAGCATCCAACAAGAAAACAGGCTTCTAAGAGAACTTCAAGCCGAGAATCGAGACCTGAAAGCAGCTCTTGAGGACTATCACTCAGCCCTCGAACACATCATGTCAAAGTATCGCCAGCACATGTCTGTTAAGCTTGACAACCTGAAGGACCTGGACTTCACATCTCGAGTTTCTGTTGAAAGCGATTTGACAAGAAGACAAGTCGACAGAATACTGGAAATGACTCAAGTTATGCAAAAGGCTGCTGAGTTGGACGAGAAGAATATCCCTCAAGTCATTGAAATGCTTGCACAGCTTTCAATTGAAAACAAAACTCTCAGAGAGCTACTCAAGCTTTCAACACCTGAAACAGACAAACAAGAGACAGTTGCAGAGGAAAGGGAAGGAACTAGTTCCCACAAAGCCATTGTACCAAGTGATGGATAAAACCTTTCATAACAACATTCAAAAAGAAATTGGTTACCTGGGTATGGTTGTGGGGAGTTGCCTGTAGATATTTTTGCTGGTTTGTCTTCAAGGGCTGGTGAATCTATTCTCAGTGAGAGTGTGTCCATTTCTGTCTCCAAACTAGAAAAGTTAAAACTTCTTAACCTTTTTCTTTCTACAGATAATGAATGTGATGACAAGTGGCACAAAACAGTTTAAGGTTACACCACCGGAGAAAGGCAGCTTCCCACTGGATCATGAAGGAGAATGTAAACTGTTTATGCTGAAATATATGAGGTGTTTACGTGAAAATGACAACCAGAATTCAAACTGTCGCGAACAGTCAAAGGAATACCTGGAGTGCCGTATGGAAAAGGAATTAATGGCAAAAGAAGACCTGAAAAAGTTGGGGTTTGCTGATTTAATTGAACCAAAAAAAGGAAACTAGTGATGGAAAACTGTAAAAACATTTTAGTTGGTTGCACTGGGAGTGTTGCCTCACTAAAAGTACCACTGATTGTTAAAAGCTTGGTCGAGCTTGGTTTTAATGTGAAAGTGGTCCCAACTGACCACTCAAGACATTTCTTTGACACTGGAGACCTTCATCGAGATGTCAAAGTGTACAGTGACAGCGACGAGTGGGAAATGTGGAGAAAACGTGGTGACCCAGTGCTTCATATAGAACTTCGAAAATGGGCTGATTTGTTTGTCATTGCTCCGCTGGATGCCAATACAATGGCTAAACTTGCCTGTGGTTTGTGTGATAACTTACTAACTTGTGTTGCCAGAGCATGGGATCCAGTGAAACCCCTTCTTTTTGCACCTGCAATGAACACATACATGTGGAATCACCCGATTACTGGGGAGCAAATACAGAAGCTTGCCTCTTTGGGATACACAGAGATTCCGTGTGTCAGTAAAACTCTTATTTGTGGAGATTCTGGTCTTGGAGCAATGGCTGAATATCAAGATGTAGTTAAATGTGTTTGTTCAGCACTGTCAGCTAATTAAAAGTTATTAAAATCAATTTATTACCATATCAGGATTGCATCAGATGTTTGGGCTACTCAGTATATATCAAAAGGACTGAACGAAAAGTTTGTCAAAGTCGATTAGAGACGAGTAGCCGTTGGCCTTAATTTGTCAAAAACTACGGTGACACTACTGTCTATGGTGTATTTGAACACTTTCGAATGGTTTGTTAGGGATAAATAGTAGAATACTTAAAGTTAAGGGGTCAGGCGAAGACCGGAAATCTGCAAGACCGGATATTCAACTTTTGGGATCCCATCGAAACCTTTGGTCTTGTTAAGCTTGAACACTTCACCGTGTGTTGGTCGGCCGTAGGCGATCCATATTTTCAGCCAGGGTCTCGCTGAAATTTTAGCTTTTTATGTCGGGGTTTTGTGTTCTAAAATGGTTTCCAGGTTCCTCGACGGATTTTCTCAAGCAGGATGGTTAAATCTTGAGCTCGTCGCATGCACCATGCGCATAGGCCTACCTTATACGGGCGCCAGCGGCAGGCTTTGTTGAGAGAATACTGATCAGCAAAGTGGATCTTATAAGCAGGGGCGTCGCAAGTGCATTTTCGGGGGTGGGGGGGGGGGATGCACATCGAAAATTTTACCGAATCTCTATATATTTTTTTTTTTTTTTTTTTTTTTTACCGAATCCTAGAAACAGAGAATTCGAGCTTTAAATATTGGAACAGGAAGGATTACGTAGGAAGAGTAACATGAAAGGGCAGCATGAAAGACGATAAGCCAATTATTTTTTTCCTGTGGGCTAAAATTTAACTGCTTCTCTTACAAATTCTATCATTTACCGTGGATTAAATGACGATAATCTAAGAAGTTCCAGAAACCGGATGGAGCGACGCAGCTACTGTAGTATAGTCAATACTACCCACGATCACATAAAGTGAGCGCAGCAGGCGATATTTTTTTTTAAAGTTAGCTTTTTCCTGCCAAATTTACCTATTTCCATCCAGATTCTAGCTTTAATGTTTCGAAATCCCAATCCTAAAACTGCCTTAAAACCCCAGTCAAATGAAGCGCCCTTCACAAATAGAAAAGTGCCGCAGGCGGAATTTTCGACACATTTATGGTTAGATCTTCTTTTTGGGATCCAAAATAAAAGTAGCCTAAAGACTATCGATGAAATCATAGATCAGTCCTTCTGTCTGCAACCAGTGCTTCAATCGATCTCTTCCGAGGTTCGTGGTAACTCCCGAATCCCAGTAATTATACCGAATAAGTTTAGACCGATAGCATGTTCGGGATTCTGTATAACTACCGTATCTCGTTTATTATACCGAATTGTTTTGGTATCGAAAGACTACCGAATAATATTCGTGTTCGGTACAATTGCGTCGAAACTTGAACTAAAGTTGGGATTCGTGGTAACTACCGATACCTGAAAATTATACCGAATAAATTGCCTAATCCCAATTATGATACCGAATAATTCTGGACCGATACCTTATTCGAAAAAATAGCAAAGAATTTTAGCAAAATTTTGGGCCTCCCTGCACCCCCCCCCCCGTGTAACTCGCGAACCCAACAGCCCAGAAGAAATAAAATTTTGCATGCTTTAGTCGGGCGTCGGCACGTCGGGTTCTTTTGATACGCAAGAAATCAAATTCTGCACAAATTTGTCGTGCAGAACACAGGAGAAATCGAATTCTGTATCCTTTTGTCGGGCCTCGATATTCTCTGCAGCACATCGGGTTCTTTTATACATAAGAAATTCAGTTTTTATGGCACTTGCAGCTTCGCTCAAGTGCCATATACCGATCACTTTTCCGTCGGTCGGTCGGTCTGTCTGTCGGTCGGTCTGTCGGTCCGCTGATTGCGAGTTAGGGTACTTGCAGATGTGCTAGGACGATGAAACTAGGCAGGCATATCAGGGACCCAACCAAACTAACTTGCAAATAGTCACTTCCCCAATCCGACCACCGTGGAGGGAGTAGAGGAAGAGGGAATCCTGAGAATTTAGTAGTTTTTGTAAAACCCCTACCCCTTCCTTCACACTAGTAGCTCTGCGCGTGGGGTGACGTCACTCTTTGCATCGGATCACTCTGTTAAACATCGGAAAGAGCTAGTGCATTCGAGGGTCAAAGGGGTTTGTATATGTGGTTCAGTGCGGGGGAATATGGGAAATTGAGTGTTGTGTAACTTTCGAACGGGTGATCGGAAAAACACTAGTAGCTCTGCGCGTGGGGTGACGTCACTCTTTGCATCGGATCACTCTGTTAACATCGGAAAGAGCTAGTGCATTCGAGGGTCAAAGGGGTTTGTATATATGGTTCAGTGCGGGGGAATATGGAAAATTGAGTGTTGTGTAACTTTCGAACGGGTGATCGGATTGGGATGAAACTTAATACCTGAATGAATGACATATCTCTGATGTCCCATTTGAAGTCCGAACCGGATTCTACGGCTATGGGGGAGTTGGGGGGGGGGAAGACCGGAAATCTCGAGAAACGGTTATAATGGAGGGGTCGGAGTAAAACTTGCTGGGAAGAACAATAATCTGCTCCAGATAAATCGTTTACACGTTTGGACTGGACCCGGACACTTGGGGGGGGAGGTGGAGGGGAGTTTCCCGGAATTCTGGTGATGACGATTTTTGGGATTTTCACGACAAAACTTGGGAGGCGTATCAGGGACCCGATCAAACTGACTTGTAAATAAAAGCGACTGTGGGGGGAGTTTGAGGGGCGGGTCCGGAATTCCGGTGATCGCGAGTTAAGGTACTTCCAGATGTGCTAGGACGATGAAATTTGGCTGGAATATTAGAAATTCGACAAGACTGGCTTAGAATTCGCCACTTTTCAAATCCGACCATTCCTTAAAGTACCAATCATGACCGCAAATTAAGAAAAATACTTTTAAGCAAAATATGCATTTCCATGATCCCCATGAGCCCATTATCATTTTTGCCTCAAGGGTTTTGCTTACAAATGAAGTTCTAGCTCCCTTCAATTGTGCATCTTAACCACAAGGTCGAAAAGTACTTTTTATCAAACGATACATCTCAACCCATGATCATTTGTGCCACAAGGGTTTTGCAAAAAAAAAAATATTTCTAGCACCGTTAAAGTGCCCATTTTACCCGCATTAGTGGAAAATACTTTTGATCATACGTATATATCAATGATCCCTAAGGGCCTGCTATCGTTTTTGCCTCAAGGGTCTTGCTTACAGATGAATTTCTAGTGCCTTTAAAGTGCGCATCATCACAGCCAAGTTCAACGATAAAATACTTTTTCTCTAGCTCCCTTAATGTGCGCATCTGAACCGCACAGTCGAAAATTACTTTTGATCAAATAATACATCTCAACCCATGCAAGTGCCATATGAGCTTACAGCTCTTGTTTATGCTTTCGTCGGGCCCTGGTAGACTCTTCGGCACATTGGGTTCTTTTTTTACGCAAGAAATCGAATTCGTCACACATTGGTCGGGCAAAACACTCGCCTTCCGGCCAAGTGCCATATACCGATCACTTTTCCGTCGGTCGGTCTGTCTATCTTTCGGTCGTCTGTCTGTCGGTCGGTCTGGTGATCGCGAGTTAGGGTACTTCCAGATGTAATAGGACGATGAAACTGGCAGGCATGTCAGGGACCCGACCAAACTACCTTGGAAATAATCAGTTTCCTGATCCGACCATCTAGGGGGGGGGGTGGAGGGAGGGAAATCCGAAAAACTGAATAGTGCATAACTTTCGAACGGGTGATAGGCAGGGGCGTCGCTAGCCTTTTACCTTTGGGGCGCGGGACGTCCAGTTTGACAACGGCGTACACTTCCCACAAGCAGAGAATAGAACCGGTGTAAAACGATCTATAAAAATCTAAATCTATATGTAAACTCTAAAAAATCTATATCTGCCTTCTTTCCGCAAACAATTTTGCTATACCTACCATACAGATTCTAGCTTTTAATGTGTTTCAATCCCCCAAGAATTTCAATCCTAAAACGCCAACTAAATCAAACATCTTTCTTCCAAACATAGAATACTACGAAATGCGCCACAAGCGAAATTTTGTGTAAAACTAACTGTACTGCATCAGCTGAGATTATTCCTTTAATTTAATATGAATTCGTGAATTTAAATTCACATATTATTTATGAGTTTCTTCGTAGCCATACAATTAAAAAACGTGATTTGTGGGTGGAATTCACGGTAACTGCCTGTAGGCTATGTCATTCTGAAAAGCTCAAAACATACGACTGAGAGTAAATTCTCTGGAGCATGGGGGGTGAGTCCCCCCCACGCCACCCCCTCGAATCGCCCCTGCCCCGACCTCCACTAAACAAAATCAATATTTGCATGTCGGGGAACGTTGGCCCCTCGCACTTCGATTCTCCGATCTCAAAATCAATTATTTGATTATGAGGAAACACTAGCCCCTGGCATCTGGAAACTGGTCATTACTTTGCACAAGTTTCTAACCCCTCGCCGAAAATGGTATATCTCTCGAGCGAGGCACAAATTCCAAGTTGCAAAAATTCTGAATTCTGAATATTTCTGTCGGGCGTCGGTGTTCTTGTCGGCACATCGGGCTCTTTTTGTACGGCAGAAATCAAATTCTGCAAACATTAGTCGGGCGACTCGGGCGTACCCGGAAAGTCTCGTCAGCAGATCAGGATCTTATTATACGTAATAAATCAAATTCCGTAAGCTTTTGTTGGGCCAATCCCGAAAGTTCATGTCTTGTCGGCAAATCGAGATTTTTCTACACACAAGAAATCAAATGACTGCAAAGTTTTGTTGAACGAAGATCGACAGTTTAATTTTCGTCGGTTAATCGCGCTTTGGATTTCATATAAGAAACCAAATTCTCCAGACTAATTAAAGTCTCGTCGGTGCATCGGAATCTTTTTTTTTGTGCTTTAGAAATCAAATAAGATTCTTTGAATTTCTGTCGGGCGATCATAAAAAGGCGCCTAGTATTCCTAGTATTCTCTGTTTGGAAGAACGGTGTTACATCACTTGGCGTTTTAAGATTCAAATTCTTGGGGGCTGAAGCACATTAAAAGCTAGAACTTGTATGTTAGGTATAGACTGGGCGTCGCTAGCCAAAATTAGAGGGGGGGGGGGGCAGGGCGCCTGCCGCCCGTTTCAGCTTTTCCTCCCATATGTATTCAAAAACTCGTGATACCTGCAAGCGTTGATGTCATATCTCCAACAAGCTCAGGGGCGGTTCGAAGGGCTTGGGCGCGGGAAGTGCCTACCTCAAAATATACGACTGGCAGACGTCCGGCAAGGCTCAAGAGTCATACTAGCAGCTAGAAACGTAGCCAAGAAACCCAACACCACATGCTAGAAACTGTCTTTAAGGAATGTTTCATCAGTTTTCCTGAAGAAAATAATCTTACTGGAACATAGCATTTTTACAAGTTTCAGTGTTTTCAGTGTTCAATCGATGAAGAAGAGATGAAAAATGTGTTCTCCTGCAAAACTGGTCATCGAAGCTGACCAAAGGTTGCTGCAACACTTTACGTTATCCCAAATAACACACAGTAACAGCAAAGTAGAGCCCTGGTAGACAGCTGGGTATTAGTTTAGCTCAGGCTGGACCATTTTCATTGATTTACTGTGATAAAATTCAACTAGGCTTACTGCTAAATCAAAGCTTTCAAACATCTTGAATTCGCATTTTAGATTTCGACAGGCAGTCTACAGGAATCCAATCCAACACTCGGAACTGTTGTATTGTGCCTCTTGACTATTAGGACTGCACAAGTTTACCACAACTCCCTGATTTTTTGATACCCTACACCTAACGCTAGATTCCTGTTGGTAACCTAACCCTGACCTACCTCAACATAAAGGAGTTCTGATTGGTTGATTTCTCAGCTTCACTCAAATCATAAAATAATTTACTGGGTTACAGTATCCAGCATCTGACATAGTGTACTCAGCCAGAATCCAGCATTAGGCATAGGGTAGGCCTATACCAAATGCTAGATATATCCAGCATTTGAAATAGGGTATCCACAAATCATGGGTTTGTGGTTGATTGGACTGCAGTCTATTGGACTGCACAGAAAT
The DNA here is from genome assembly GCA_023053555.1 of Branchinecta lindahli. NCBI lineage: Eukaryota > Metazoa > Arthropoda > Branchiopoda > Anostraca > Branchinectidae > Branchinecta > Branchinecta lindahli. The sequence continues at coordinate 32,532,945 of JAKZAO010000009.1, read as the reverse complement.
TTAATTTTCAAATATGTGCATTCACCTTCAAAATTACTTAGTTTGAGCTCATCAACCATTCCACCAAAGCCAGGCTAAACACCTTCCAGTTTTTCTTCCAGGCTCCAAATACACATTTTTGTCTTGATGGCTCAGGAAGGTGAAGCCAGGCCAAAAATGTCTCAAATTCCAGGGTGTTAGACATCCCAGAATGTCTAACACCATAGACATTTTGAAGGGGTTGCAACACATTTTAGAGATCCAACAAATACTTTGAATGGGACAGAAGGAAAGGGAAATTGGGTGACAAAAGATGTCTGAAATAAATTGGTAGCTAAGATGAGCTAAGAGCCTGCTAAAGTGTCCTCCTCTAACAATAGTAACTATTAGTTCTTAGTTTCGTTCCAACCTTGTGAAAAGTTACTACACTGACCATTCCAACCTTCTCGAAATAGTAACTAACAGAGTAACTATTTGCTTACCACGCTCGGGGAACCTTGGAAAACACAATTCAAATACAGGAAAAATTGAGTCTCCAATATGTACCCATAGTGGAATAGAGGAAGAGACAAATAATCACTTTGTTCAAGAGTGCCCAGCATGGACAAGGCAACGACTGGAAGCATTCCACTCTCTGAGTGTCAATTTCCACGAGGTAGTGAGGAAAGCCAGACTAAAGGAACTGTCCAGGTACCTTCAGTTGACAGGGAGGTTAGACATGTTTTAAGGTAAGAACGCGACTTAAAACAGTAGAATGAGTGATGTTTGTATCAATTGTTTTTACAGAGTGATGTTTTCATCAATTGTATCGTAGAGTGGTGTTCACCATCAATTGTGAATCGGGGGATTGAGACAATGAGCCTTTTGTGGCCTGAGTTTCGGCCAGTGTGTTTGGCCTACCCCACAAAATAAATAAATAAAACTGTGACGACTCAATTAGGATATACCAAATATGTTGATCATTTTCCTCTATCATCATTTCTCTCTCTATTTTCCAACTAGCTCTAATGTCCATGCTTTTCTCCAGAAAGGGACAAAGAATCCTATTCGACGGTGCACTGTAAGCGAGGTTAGGGACCGGATAAAAAAAGGATGGATTTCCCAGTTGGGAAGCAGTTCGGACAGTTCAGACTGTCCAGCTCTAGTTGGGGCATAGCCTCAAGTCAGCCAAGGGACTCAGGGGAGGTCTAGGTTGAGTTTATTGTGCTAGTGTTATATCCTAATCAGTGTAAGTAATAAATAACCGTTTTTAGTAATTGACCTAAGAAGAACTGAGTATCGCTTTCAAAAAAACTTGGTGCATTAACATCCACAAACCAGTAGCCAATATCATGCTCGCCCGCTACATGTAGCCCAGTCAAGCACAAATCCTCAATTTTTGGGCATGGTGCCCTAACGTCAGGGCATGCCCCAAGGTATGGGCATGGTGCCCATACGTTGGGGCACCATGCCCTGGAGCATGGGCATGGTACTAGCATGGCACCCCCATGATATTTGGTTGAACTGAGATTGACTACATACCTAAATAGGGCTGTCTTCCTCTCCTAGACCACAAGATACTTGATCTTACGTTTTATCTAACCTCTTTTTCCAATTTAAAAAATATTAGAGAACTTCCAAGAAATTTAGCCTTTAATGAAGACCACTTTTTCCCATTGGTTTACCTATCTATCTCCAGAGAAAAAGGGGAATTCATTCATGGCTAAATTTCTTGGAAGTTCTCTAATATTTTTAAAATTGGAAAAAGAAAGAGGTTAGATAGAACATAAGATCAAATATCTTGTGGTCTAGGAGAGGAATACATCCCTATTTAGGTATGTAATTGATCTCAGTTCAACCAAATATCATGGGGGTGCCATGCTAGTATCATGCCCATGCTCTAGGGCACAGTGCCCCAACGTATGGGCACCATGCCCATACCTTGGAGCATGCCCTGACGTTGGGGCACCATGCCCATACCTTGGAGCATGCCCTGACGTTGGGGCACCATGCCCAAAAATTGAGGATTTGTGCATGACTGATGTAGCCACGCTAACATAACCAACCCTTACGCCATAGGCATACCACCACCGTTTACACTCCATCATAACTATAATGAACATTACCTTTCGAAACACAGCATTGACGACAGTTTTTAAACTTTGCGCTCACTGCTAAATTGCAAATGAAAACGCTAGGTGGCGAACGATTGCGATCGGCTGTGATGTTTTCAGTTTTGGAAGAAACAGAAGTTAACAAAAGTTTGGAATTCTCTTTGCTGTTCCTATATTTTTTTTATTAGACACAGGCACTCAACACTTCACTGCAGACTATGCTATGCCAAACTGATGCCTAATGATTCACTCGTAGTTTCATAAACTGAAAGGCATTAATCTTTACAGTAACAGCTTAAGGCCTTAAGCAAAGCATTTCTTTTAAGAAGCAGGCAGGTTTGTCTTTTTTCCATTTTCAGCGTTCTTTACCAAAATTTCATTCTGAGGGTGTATGTAGTCAGACCAGTTAGCAGAAATTGCTGTTGTGTCAATATCATTCATTCGGATGTCAGAAATTAAAGCTCAACCAATCAACTTGCAATCAACCTGCAATCAACAAGCTGTCAACAAGGACACAAGGACTGATCTTACAACAAAAAACAAGGAATAGCCTAGCCTTACAACTATAAAAATCATAATAATACTGTAGGTTATTGCAGGAAAGGTCCTTACCAACTCGCTGGTCATTTCAGGGTCATGCCTCATCATGGACATGGGTGATTTATCGCCTTCAAAGACGAAATTTACTCATTATCAGAAACACCGACTGTTTTTAAGAAAAAATCGACCATTATTAGGGTAGCCACAAAAATGCCATTGGCAGTGCACGAATTTGCCGATTTTCTGTAATGTAAGCATGAATTGCTGTTAGGGTAGCCACTAAAAAAAAAAATTAATCAAACCTGAGCTTTTGAAGATCATAATGTGATTCTCCTATCTTTTAGCTTTGATTTGAGGCCAAAATCACCTCTCTATCTTGTCTCTAAGCATCTTAAATCTTCTTTAGAAAACAGTATTTTACATAAAAAATGCCTATGTTCATCCATTGACTTTAGGGTTTTGTCCATCTAGTGACCAGCTTGGAACTATGTGCTTCAATGAAATTCTATGAAACTGGGTGATTTTGATCTGGTTTTGAGTGCATGGGGAGCCCCAGCAAGTGAGTTAGATGAGAAAATATGAATATGATCATCAAGGTTATAGTCCAATCAACCTATTGCTGCTATAGGCTGCTGACTTTTCCTCCTAGTATCAACAAATTTTTGTAGGCAAGTTAGGCTACTTTTTTTTACATCTAAATTTACATTGAATATTAAGAAATAATATTAAATAGCTAGGACATCTTACTGTTAGCCTTATAAAGTAGACAATTTTGTCCTGAATGCAATGGTATTTTTAAAATATTTTTTGGAGATGTTTTAGATAGGTAAAACTGATAAGGAAAATTCACAGCAATTCATGCATTCATTACAAAAAAATCGCCAATTTTTGCCACTAGGTGTTTTTGTGGCTACCCTATGCTGTGAATTTATTTTATCTGTTTTTCAGTTTTAACTATCTAAAACATCTTCAAAAAATATTTTAAAAACACCATTGCATTCAGGACAAAATTGTCTATTTTATAAGGCTAACAGTAAGATGTCCTAGCTATTCAATATTATTTCTTAATATTCAATGTAAATTTAGATGTAAAAAAAAAGTAGCTGAACTTGCCTACAAAAATTTATTGATACTAAGGAGGAAAAGTCAGCAGCGAACAGTAGAAATAGGTCTATTGGACTATTCACTTGATGATTATATTCATATTTTCTCATCTAACTCACTCTCTGGGGCTCCCCATGCATTCAAAACCACCCAGTTTCATAGAATTTCATTGAAGCACATAGTTCCTAGCCTGCCCCTAGATGGACAAAACCCCAAAGTCAATGGCTGAACACAGGCATTTCATTATGTAAATTACTGTTTTCTAAAGAAGATTTAAGATGCTTAGAGGCAAGATAGAGAGGTGATTTTGGCCTCAAATCAAAGCTAAAAGATAGGAGAATTACATTCTGATCTTCAAAAGCTCAGGTTTGATTTTTTTTTTTTTTAGTGGCTACCCTACCATTATTGCGAAAAATCAACTGCTTAAAGAAAAATCAGCTGTTTTCAAGAAAAAAAATCTACTATTTTAACTGTGGTAACTGATATTCAGATACCATGGTCTGACCGTGGTAACTGATGTCTATCGGCAGTGTCTATCGTTCCCCTATCTGGGAATCTGTACTCCACACGCTATTGTTCCCCATTTGTCGGGGATTCGATGTGTCAGGAGCTAATGTTCCCCGCGATGTCGGGGAATCGATAGGCCCTGGGCTAACATTCCCCGACTACTCGGGGAATCGAAGTGTCCAGAGCTAATGTTCCCTCATAAACAAATAATCGATTTTGAGATCGGGGAATCGAAGTTTCAGGGGCTAATGTTCCCTGACATCGTGACGATGATTTTACTGAGTTAAGGTCGGGGAATCCAAATGCTAGGAGCTAATGTTCCCTCATAATCAAATAATCAATTTTGAGGTCGGGGAATCCAGGTGCCAGGAGCTAATATTCCCCAATAAGCAATTATGGCTTTTGAGGGCGGGGAATCGAAGTGTCCAGAGCTAATGTTCCCTCATAGTTAAATAATCGATTTTGAGATCGGGGAATCGAAGTGTGAGGGGCTAATATTCCCCGACATGCAAATATTGATTTTGGTGAGTTGAGGTCGGGGAATCCAAATGCTAGGGGCTAAAGTTCCCTCATAATCATTATAATCGATTTTGAGATCGGGGAATCGAAGTGTGAGGGGCTAATGTTTCCCGACATGCAAATATTGATTTTGTTGAGTTGAGGTCGGGGAACAATAGCGTGTGGAGTACCGATTCCCAGATAGGGGAACGATAGACACTGCCGGATATCTGTAGTTTTTTTGATGATTTTGAAAAACAAATCCAGCAATTGTTATTTTTGCAGAGCAACCGTAGTATCAGATACCACAGTAACTGCAAAAACGACTAATTGCGGATCAATTTGCCTGGTTACAGATACCATGGTATCTGCAAAAAGGCAACTAATAAAAACAGATATTTCTGTGTGATCATCAGTGGTGCAGAAAAAAATAATTTGACATTGGGAGGTAGCCTATAGGACTTTCAGCTTCAGACTTAATTGTTGGCGTTTGGTAAACTATTTTGAGCCTAGTTTGAAGGCTTTAGAGTTTTAACACAAAAACCAAGTCACGCATCATATTCTGATCCTATTGATTGGTTGTGTTACATCCTGCAGAAGCCTACTAATAGGAAGCAAAATATGTATATTAAGAATTGAAGCCTTCAAACACTCATTTGATGAAACTTTCTACAAAATTGTTATTACTCAATAGAGAAAGAGACATAAAAATATTTCCAGTCATTAACAGGCTCAGAATAAAAGTTATTAAACGTCTGTAATTTAGTAACCTAGGCTAACTAAGTTGAAGGTCATATACCTGACAGTGCTAAATTATTTTCTTACCCCTCTTTCCATTTTCGTCAGGTAGGGTGCAATCTCTCTATGACTTTGGGAAGTTAGGATGCAAACCTCAATGGCAAAGTAGGCTACAGAAATCATGCACAAATCCTCAATCTTTGGGCACAGTGTTTGAATCTTAGGGCTGCATGCCAGATCTAGTTTTACGAGCTATCTTTCTGTGCACTAGCAGGTTAAAGATGCTGGTTCCTGCTGACAGTTTCAGAGTACCAGAGATAGTTTTTGAGATCCCAAAACGTAAGTGGAGTGATACCTGTGACATCGCAAAAGTTGTCCGTCCATCCGTCTGTCCATACGATAACTCTCGAAGGGATTGAGATATTTTGATGAAACTTGGTGGTAGGATTAGTGTTGTAAATGGTAAAATCGGTCACAGTAAAATTCGGTATTTTACGTATTTTACCGTAATTTTACGGACCCCCGTAAAATTGGTATTTTACCAATTTTACTATTTTACGTCATTTACGTATTTTACCGGTATTTTACGTATTTTACCGGTATTTTACGTAATTTACCCGTATTTTACTGCCATTTTTACACATGTTGACGGGAAAAACCACCCAGGGCCTGCAAGGAGGACAAGGAAACCGGTTTTCAAACATCATTTTACGAATTTACCCGTACCGTATTCCATTGACATCTTTACATCTGGTGTCAAAGCAAAACTACCCAGGGACTCCAGGGACCAGGGCGGCATCAGAAAGCAAAACATGAGTATGACATCTGGTTTTTAAAGGGAAAACACCGTGAATAGAAGGGCGGAATTTGGAAGAAAGTGACAGTAGTAGCCTACCAATTGTGCAGGTCTGCTATGACATGTTTTATGGGCAAGTGCTATGTTTTATTTTAACTTAGTATCGCCTAATTAGTGTTGTCATGTGTTACTGTGTTGCTACCTGCAGTATGCAGGCATTGACATGAAGCCCATGTCCAAAGAAAAGGAAATAATGCACAGAGATTAGGCCAATATGCCTTAGACTACTACTGAAAATCCTGGACACACAGTATTAGAGGATAAACTGGTTGATTTGGTTACCGACTCCATGACAGCAAGTCTTTCTTTTTTAGCTCGATAGGGGGTAATAAGAAGAGAACGGAACAATTAGGGATTTCTTCGAGTTACTCCTCAAGTCACCTTGAGCTATTTTATTACTTTATTACTGTGATCAAAGTGTTAATGTCACTTTTTCTATTCGTATTTGGAACTTCACGGAAAAGTAAATTCTCTGAAGTTCCTCAAAATCAGTTTTGCCAGCTGCAAATAATGCAATTGCACAATCATCCGAATTGCACTAGATGCAAATAAATATTTAATATATAGATATTGTACTGATCTAACTCGTAGCGCCGACATGACACTAAATACGATTATACTACGACACCCTATTTTACCAATTTTACCTATTTTACCTTATTTTTACCAATTTTACCTATTTTACTTACCGAGTTTTTATTTTACGGTAATTTTACAACACTAGGTAGGATCCTTTGGGTCAAAGTACAAGTCAAGTTCGAAGATGGGCTCTGGGCTCTGAAGCTCTATATTTGAGGGTGGGGGGGGGTTCAAATTAAGGGGCAAAAAAAAATATTTTTTAAAGGTATTGAGATAGTTGATTTTCAATTAAATTCAACTCAGTTTATTTATAACCCATCAAAAACAAGGAGGGCGTGTAGCCCTAGTGACGGAGTACAAGAAAGAAAAAAGAAAAACAACAACAAAGAAAAAAGACAACGCACATATCAATATTTTACATTATACATGTAAAGTATTACATGTATAATGTAATATTCCGATTTTGGGGTAAGGAGACATGCTGAATATGAGTATGAAAGTTATTTTCTCTTCGGACAAGTAGTTCACCCGGAATCCGGCAAAAACCGGACAAAAAATTTGTCGGCCAATTTTCGGCCCTACTTTATTCTTCAGACTAGTATAGCTTTGCGCGTCATCCACACGCAGAGTGGGACAGAGCTAGTGTAATCGAAGGTCGAACGGGTTGGTATATGGGAAAAGAGTAGGTGGTTGCGGGCTGTCCCAAAATATTTTTAAACAGCTAATGAGATATTCGATTATGGGGTAACAAGACATGCTGAATACGAATATGAAAACCATTTTCTCGCTGGACAAGTAAGTAAAAGTTTTATTTGAAGTTGATTAGATGTTCGACTCAGGGGTAAGAAGACATTCTAAACCCATATGCGGCAATCATTTTGTACCCGGACAAGTACTTCGCCCGGAATCTGCCCCAAACCGGGAAATTTGTTAAAAGCAAAAGTTGTATTTGTAGTTGATTAAATGTCCGCTTTAGGGGTAAGAAGAGATGCTGAATCCATATATGACAATCATTTTTTAGCCGGACTTATAGTTCGTCCGCAATCCGGCTGAAACCGGAAAATTTGTTATAAGTTAAATTTTTATTTGAAGTTGATTAGATGTTGGATATAGGGGTAGCCTAAGGAGATACGCTGAATTCGTTTTCGAGCTTTATTTTTGCGCCGGACAAATAGTTCCGGAATTTCGCTGAAACCGGAAAATTCGCAGAAGTAAGGCAGGATCGTTTCGATCGGCTTTTATGGGTAAACACATATGCTGAATTCATAATCTGAACTTGGTTTTCTTATATGATTAGCTATTTGGCCTTAATCTGTTTCTAAATTATAAGAGTAAAAATGTTCAAGGAGTCTGGCGAAGACTGGATCTGGCGAAGACAAAACCTAATTGTCTGGAACAAATATTGAAATTTTGGGATCCTATCGGAACCTTTGGTCTTGTTTATTTTGCCCATCATTTGTCCTTGTGATGTTTTTCATTGGAAGTTCCAAGCTTAAAACAGGATTTGTTAGATTGCACTGCATTGGTTGCATATTGAGGCTACCATATGCTGTATCTTACAGGAAAGAAAACCAGCATGTTTAAGAAACCCTCAAAATCTCTGAGGCAGCGAAAGGACTCAGAGGAGGATGCTCAGAACCAGAATGGGACAGAGTCACTGGTTATAGCATCATTCAAAGAGAATAGAAAACAGAAAAAGAATGGCAAACCCTCTCAGACTGTTGCAAAAGCTGTTGTTAGCTTTGAAGATGAAGAAGGTAAGTTTATTCATGATCTGTCTGTAACGTGTCGGTATTTTTTAATGAGTAGCCTAATGCTGTAAAATCATTTTTTTGTGGTTTCTTTTAGGGGAAAGTAAAATTAATGTCCCACAATTGTCTGACATAACTGAGACAGTTCAAATCTTTTTTTGAAACAAGTTTGAAACAATAGTCTTGGATTCCGGGGGAAAGTATCACAGACTAAATATACTGCTGTATATGTAATGCATGTTGTATAACCTATCGCTTATGACTTTTATGGCACTTGCCTATCTGCCAGTGCAATATAGAGATCGCAGTTTCTGTCCTTCCGTCGGTTGGTCGGTCCATGTTTTGCTAGTTCTGGCACTTCCACATAAGCTAGGATAATTAAACTTAGCACACATGACACACATAAAGGACCCAACCAAATGCTCTAAGAAATTTTCTTTTTTTGGGATCTGGAAAATTTGTAGCATGAGTAAGTAGGGAACAAATGATCTGGTTTGAGTGAAACTTGATGAGTGGTAAGAGAAGATGTCCTAGACTATCCATTTATGTGCCTGAACCGGGTTCTTCGACTGTGGGGGTGTATGAGGGGGGTACCGGAAATTTTGTGGCTTGCATATGGGTCACATGAATGGAGCGATTTGAATGAAACTTGGAATGTAGAAAGGGTGTATGCTCTAAATGATGCGTTTTGGGGTGGACTGGATCCGATCACGTTGGGGGGGGGGGGGGGTGGTGTTGGGAAGACCTTAACTGCTACGCCAATTCGTCTGTTGTAACGTTACACAACGTTTATTGTACAACTATTTACAGATGTATAGGTCACGAAGTCAGGAATGAATGAAGTCACGAACCCTTAAATAAATAATAATTCTTTTACTTTCTGATTTTACTTTAAACTGAATACTTCAAGTTTATAATTTCATTTAATATCTTATTTATAACTAATATAATAATCCAAAATGTTTACCTTAAAATTCCAACAAATCCACTTTACAAAATATAAGCCATGTATCTGGTTGAAGGCTGTTCATCCACTGAACTGGTAGCGCTTCTAACCAGATGCATTACTGTTTTCATTACTGATAGATGGCGTTGGAATCGTACAAAGCGCCAAATATTCAAAGAGGTGACGTGAAATAGGACGATTCCCAACATCCCTCCCCCCTTAAAAATAAAGTCCCCCTTTTCAAGAAAACATGTGAAACAAAGAAACAAACACAGGAAAAAGGGAAACTCTCCGGCTAAACAGTTACAAAAATTGGACACATAGAAAAATCAATCAATCACAAATCAATCATGTCCATAACGTGATAAGGCATCAGCATTTGCATTGGCTGTTCCTGGTCTTGCCTTGATAACGAAATCATACTGTTGCAGTTCGGCCGACCATCTTGCCAATCGTCGGTTGGTTGATTTCACCGAATTTAACCACTGTAATGGCGAATGGTCAGTTTGCACAGTAAAATGTCTTCCGTACAAATAGTATTCCAGTTTCTGGATTGCCCACTTTATGGCGTAGCACTCTTTTTCCACCGTTGAAAAATTGCATTCACGTGGCAGGAGCTTTTTCGACACAAAACTCACTGGGTGCTCCCCGTCTGAGTACACCTGGGTCAGCACTGCACCTAGCGCAAAATCGCTCGCGTCCGTTTGTAGCACAAATGGCCTATCAAAGTCTGGGCTACGTAGGATCGGTGGCCTACACAGTGATGTTTTGAGATGCTGGAATGCTGACTCATGAACTGGTTTCCAAGACTTGGTGATTTTGTCTGGGACTCCTTTCCTCGTCAGCTCCGTCAACGGGCGGGCCACTGCTGCGTAGTTTTTGACGAAATTTTGATAATAGCCAGTAAGGCCTAAAAATGCGCGGAGCTGGGTTTTCGTCTGTGGGCGTTTGAAGTTTTGAACGGCTTCGGTTTTGGTGTCGGATGGTTGAATACGTTCGTTGCCGACAATGTGTCCGAGATACTCAACTTTTGAGCAGGCGACTTTCGCTTTTGCAGGTCCGATGGTCACTTTTTGTCGTCGTAGGCGATCGAGGACAGCTCGCAGATGTTGGATGTGTTCCTCGATTGTCATGCTGAAGATGACGATGTCGTCGAAGAACGCTCGGCAAAAGTCGTGAAACTCTTCCAGGATTTTGTCCATGTACCGCTGGTAGGTGAATGGCGCGTTTCGTAGGCCGAAGGGCATCACCAGCCACTCGAATGTGCCGAATGGGGTGGTGAAGGCTCCTTTTATGCGCCCGTTCTTGGTCAGACGGATTTGCCAGTATCCGTAGCGACAATCGAACACACTGATGTAACGGTACTTCGAGACCATAGGAACCAGTTCATCTATTCTAGGCATAGGATAGATTTCCGGTTTGGTGATGTTGTTGAGTCGTCGGCTGTCCGAACAGATTCGGATTTCGCCGGATTTCTTCGGAACGATGACTATGGGAGAAGCCCAATCTGATTGCGAGCGCTGGATGACACCCAGCTTGACAAGACGGTCCAGCTCTGATTTGACCGCTTTGAGTTTCGCTTCTGGAATGCGGTACGGCTGCATTCTGATTGGCTTGGCATCTCCGGTGTCGATGTCATGTTCCACGTCTTTCATGACTCCGATGTTGTTGCTGATAACGTCTTCGTATTCTTCTAGAAGAGATTTAATTTTGGCTCTGTCGTCTCCTTCGATGCCCTGGTCAATTATGGTGTCGAAGTCAACTGGCTCTTCTGAGGGGTCTTCTGGAAAGTTTTGAAGATTATCGTCAGCTTCTTCATCTTCGTCCGGTTGCATCAAGCAGAACAGGCTAGTTGCATTACGTTGGGAGTCGCTACGATGCTGATCGGATGGCATTCGGCGGAAGAATTTTCTGAGGAGGTTTATATGGAAAACCTCGGTCTTCTTTCTAGGGCCATCAAGTTGGATTTCGTAGTTGACTCGGCCAACTCTTCTCAATACTCTGTATGGACCTCTCCACGAGACTTCGAGTTTGTGGTTTCCTTGAGGGAGGAGTAGCAGAACTTCGTCGCCCTGTTGGAGTTCTCGCTGTTTCGTCTTGCGGTCATACCAGAGCTTGGCTGATTTACTGGCTTCTTCTTGAGCCTCTCTTGATAGATCTCGGTACAAGCTGAGTTTTTGTCGCAGTTCAATGATGTATTTGACGGCGGAGAGCGGTTCCGTGTCAATCTGCGATTCCCAAGATTCTTTCAAGAGATCCAGGATACCTCTGGGATTTTTACCGTACAGCAGCTCAAACGGAGTGAATCCAGTTGCCGGATGGGTGGATTCTCGGCAGGCAAACAGAGCTAACGGTAAGTATTTGTCCCAGGCTTTTGGCTCGTTCATGATGAACTTTTTTATGATGGTGATGAGTGTCGAGTTCACGGATTCAGCACATCCATTCGTCTGTGGGTGGTATGGTGACGTGCGAATCGGCTTGATCTGAAGTGCTTTGTAGACTTTCTTCAGAGCAGCACTCATAAAGTTTTGGCCTTGGTCGGTGAGTATTTCTTCTGGGAGACCAAAGCGGGAGAAATACTTGATGAGTTCTTCGGAGACCTTGGCTGCTGTTGTTGTCCGAAGCGGAATTGCTTCCGGATATCGGGTACTCAAATCGACGATGACAAGGATAAACCGGTTGCCTGAGGAAGATTTGATCAGAGGACCAACTACATCCATGGAAATCCTTGTAAATGGCTCAGTGAGTACAGGCATTTGTTGCATGGGGACTTTTTCCAGGGGTCTACGTCTAGAGATGAGCTGACAGTTATAACAAGAACGGCAGAATTCTGCGACATCTGAAGGTAAGTGTGGCCAAAAGAATCTTCGTGCGATGCGGTCTTTGGTCTTGTTGATTCCTAAGTGGCCACTGAGAGGTGATGAGTGACTTAGGTGCAAGACTGTTGAGCGACATCTTTCTGGAACTAGTAGTTGTAGCAGTTTTCTTTTCCCGTGTTGAGCTCTGTAGAACAAGCCGTTGCGTTCCAAAATTTGATGAGGTTTTGAATCGTCAAGTGTTGGCTCAAGTTGGCTGATTAGTGACTTCAAAGAAGGATCACTCTTCTGCAGAGCTGCAAATTCGTCTGTTTTCAGACCAAAAATTTCAGGGGCATAGAGATTAATCGGGACAGCAGTATCTTCAGGTGGCTCCTTAGAGGCCCCATGTTCAGTAACATCGTCCGGTGTTGCCAAACATGCGTCACGAATGCTACTCGGGTCTTGCTTCTCAAGGCGATGCACAGGATTTCGCTTTGATTTTCGGGCTGGCTTGCTGCAAGACGGAATGCTGAAGATGCTGTCATCAAAATTCAGGAAGTCGGGCTCGCTGGTTTCCGTTGAACCAAAATCGTCGCGTGTATCGGAGAGAGTTGTGGTTCGTTTGGCTGCAGCTGAACGAGTTACCACCAGGGAGGTTGGCTGAGATGTCTTGGATATGTCGAAGCTAACCAGATTGGCGAAGTCTGGAAAGTCGTAGCCAAGGAGGACATCTACCGGCAGGTTTTTTACAACACCTACCTCCAGTTTTCGGGCGACGATGAAGCTATCAGGTCGGATGAGCTCGAGCTTGACGACGGTGGTCGGAGTGTGATGCGTGTCACCAAAAACACAATCGATCATGCATCTACCTTCCGGATTCACATTTTTCGGGTCGACAAGATCAGCTCGGACTAAGCTCACGTCACTGCCACTGTCAAGAATCATCTTAACGGGCTTACCGTTCATCCTGCCCAGGATTTCACGGTTTTTCTTGAGTGACGAGCTATTTTTGTCAGGACTTCTGGCCAGGCCACTAAAGCTGGTAGTTGAAATACTTGCCGGTCCTTTAGGGCGACCATCTTTGTTATACTGTGCTGAGCGATGCGGGTCTGGAGCGTCTCTCTTCACTCCGGACTTGTTGGGACAGTTTCGGACCATGTGTCCCTTTTTGTGGCAGTAGTTGCATTCAACTGCAGATAGTTCTCTCCTAGAACGGTTGGGGCTGGTGGCTGAAGATGAAGCTGGTGTAGCGTCCGAAGCATGCTTCCCAGATGTTGGAGAAGTTGGACGGCTGTGGCGTTGTTTCTTGCTGACTTCATCTTTTCCCAGCGTTTTGCGAGTGAGGAGATACTCATCTGCAGCTTTCGCAGCTTCTTCCACTGTAGTTGGCTTTTGCTGGACCACGTGCATTTTCAGGTACTCGTTGGTTATGCTGCTGTAGAATTGCTCAAGGGCAATTGTCTCGAGTGTGCTGGATAGTAGGGCTTTCGTTGTGGCTAAATCGGTGGCTGTTAAGTAGTCGTTTGGAATTCTGAGCCACTTGTTCCGGAATTTAGACAAGCTGGAAGCTAGTTCTCGGTAGCTATCTTCGTATTTCTTCCGGAAAGAGCGAAATTTCTGTCTGTAGAACTCTTCGTTGACTTGAAATTTTTCCAGGACGGCCTTTTTGACTTTTTCGTAGTCTTTTCGGTCTTCATCTGACAGGACATGAGTGGCTTCTTGGGCTCTGGGGGTCAGGAGAGGAAGAAGACGCGGAACCCACAGGGAATCATCCCAGCCGAGGGATCTGGCGGTCAGTTCGTATGTACTCAGGTACGTTTCGATGCAGTCGCCATCTCTCATCGCTGGAATTTGAGCCATGCGATTCGATTTCAGCATTCTCCGCTGAATTTCGAGTTCTTCCTTCCTGAGCTTTTCAGCAGCTTCCATTTCTTCTTTTCGTAGCTTCTCATTCAGTTCGAGTTCATTTCTTCGTAGTTCCAGCTCTTTTTCTCTCAGCTCCAGTTCTGCCTCTCTTTGCTTCTGAAGATTCTGTTGCTCCTCTCTTCGAGCATCTAGTTCTGCCTCTCTTTGCTTCTGAAGACTGTGTTGCTCCTCTCTTCGAGCATCTAGTTCTTCTTTCCGGATGCGCTCCATTCTCTCTGCCTCTTCGCGACGACATTTCTCTGCTCTGTCAGCCTCTTCACGACGAATCATTTCTTGCTGCTTCATCATTTCCATCATCATGTTGAACATTGCGACTTGAGGTTCGGACGCAACTAACGGCGCTTGTGGGACAAGAGCTACAGGCGCAGATGTACTCTGCTGAAGGTTTTGCTGATTAATTGCAGCTTGCCCTGATGTACTTTGTTGCTGCTGTTGTTGCTGATTCATGATGACAGTTTTATTCAGGTCGGAAGACAGATTGATCGTATCGGGCTTCGTATCTGTCAGTTGAGGTGGGGAAATTTGAAATACAAGAGGGGATATTTCAGTCTCGGAGAAAGTCTTCTCGGCACCGTCGATGGGAGAAAGAGGGAAACTTGGAGTATGGAAGACGAAGTCGTTGAATTCTAATTTTCTTAACTCCTCCTTAACCGGTGTTTTGTCTACGATTTCTGAATCAGAGCCTATGGGGCTTGTAAAATTTGGGGAACAGGGTCTTGACCTCTCGGAAGTGTTAGATTCTTCAGAAAACTTTTTTCCTCGGTAAGGAGTATTATCAAGATGCGGCCTCGTTGACTTCCTTCTTGTTTTTAGTGAAACAGCTTCTCCTACTTCTTTCCTATCTTTTATTCCCAATTCTTGGAACTCTGCGTCTTTTACTTTGCCTTTCTGCGATCTCGTAAACATGAACTTTAAGTCAAAGCCCCCTCGTTTATCTTCCGCCGCACGTTTTTGACCTACTGACCGATCAAAACAATAACATCCAAACCGGTATCAAACGCGACAAGCAGCGTACACGCTCATTCAGGACTTAGCGATTCCCAACAGGTGGATTTCTTAAAAAATATTCAGATTGGAGTGAAACTTGATGGGTGGTAAGAGAAGATACTCTAGATGACTTTTGTATGTGTCCAAATCGGGTTTTAGGGATCAAGCGAGTGAGGCGATCGGGATGAAATTTGAAAGGTACAAAGGTCATGTGCTCTAGATGATCCGTTTTGGGGTCCTGACCAGATTTGACCTTGGTGGGGGAGTTGGCGGGGTACCGGAAATTTCCCGGAAATGCTCAGATTCGATTGAAACTTGATGGGTGGTAAGATAAGATATCTAGATTATGGATTTGTGTGCCTTAACAGGGTTTTACCGTGGTAGGGGGAGTTGAAGGTGTTTTCCGGAAATTTGTGGCAAGCCTAGCATAAAACGAGTCGGGCAATTGGGAATTAAAACTCCGAAGACACACAATTCATATGCCCTAGATGATCCATTTTTGGGTCCCGTTCGGATTTGGTCTCGGTGCGGGGAGTTGAAGGTGGTACAAAAATTTCCCAGATATGTTCAGATTCGAGTGAAACTGGATGGGTGGTTAGATGATGCCCTAGACTATGCAGTTGTGTTTCTGAAACGAATTCAGCCGCTGTGAGGGGAGTTGGAGAGGGGGTCAGGAATTTTTTTTGGCTCGCCTAGGGGTCAAACGAGTTGAGTGATTGGGATGTTGAAACGTCATGTGCCGTATATGATCCATTTTGGGGTCCGGACCGGATCCGACCACAGTGTAGGGGGAGGGGGGTCGCAATTTCCCCAAAATACCTCATGATCGGGTGAAACTTGATAGGTGGTAAGAAAATATGCCCTAGATGATCCAGTTATATATTAGAACTTGATTCGGCCACGATGGGGGGAGTTGAAGGGGGTTCAAGAAATTGTGTGGCACATTTGACACTGCAAAACGGATAAGTCACCCATTGCTTGGATTTACAGCTGGTGCTGCGATTTCATTTTGGACACGGCTGCTTTTTTAGCTGCTCGATTGGGTCGTTGGGAGGGTAGAGACTTTTCCGCATTTTGGTTTTGGTATCACCTGTCTCTTCTTTCCAGCTAAGATGGATACTTGTCGACATGTCTGGGCGATGGAAATTCCGTACTTCGTGAATAAATATTCCTTCAGCCGAAGCTGACCGCAAATCATGTTTGACACTGCAAAACGGATACGTCAGCTGCATTTTATTAGAGCTATATCTCGGCCTTTCTTTGCAAGGGTCCTATTCAGGCTCAAGCCGCTCAAGCTGGAAAATGAACTTGTGGAAAACAACACTTAAGTTTCTAATTCAGTGAATGTCTTTGTAAAAATTGCTTAGAGTTAAAGCTGGTGCAGCGCTTTCATTTCGGATACTGCTGCTGTTTTTCGATCGAGGAGCAAAGAAAAATTGAAATGGAGGAGATTAAATCTTTGAAGTTTAAAGTTTGTAGATTATTTGGTTTCGGAAAGAGTAGGCTAGGTGACTTTAAAGTAAAAAAAAGGAGGAAGAAATAAGTTGTATAGATTCATGTAATTAACATAGTAAATGGACTTGTATATGTATATGGTCAATAGGGTCATCTGACTCATCTCTAGTTTCTTTTTTTTCCGTTTTAGGCGAAGGTGAAGTTTTTCAGATTAAAAAGTCCTCGCAGAGCCGGAAAATAGCAAAACAGCTTGACAGAGAACGAAAAGACAGAGAAGTCAAGACACAAGAAAAGATGGCACCTCAAGAGACAAGAAACGTGGAGATTCAGCAGGAAATTCCTATAATTTTCAAAGGAGAGGTAACATTATTATCTGTGTGTCCTTGGCGAATTTTTTTAAGGTCAAACCATATTTAACGGCGCTAAACGGAAAAGTCAGCTGAAATTTGTTTTAGTTGTATTTCGGCCCGTCTTGGCAAGGGCTCTCTTCAGGCTCAAGCTGTAGTCGCACGTTCGCCTTTCTATAGCAGTCGGTTTGGACTGAAAGAATACTGAAAGGTCAAATAAATTGCTGGCCAGCCACTTCGCAAGACGCCATGATTGGTTATCATTGCCCAGGGCATTGACGTTTCATACTTGACTACTTTTCCCCTAGCTGTTTAGGAAGATGATTTTTTTTGTAGGATCGATTACTTTTTTTTTTTACAGTTTGCTTCGTTTTGTTTATATTGAGAGTCACAGGCGTCATTTGCCCACCCCCCCCTCCCTCCAGTGTGGGACGATGATGAGAAGAGTGAGGAGCTAATTTTCTTATTGTGCTGGAGTGTGGAGCAAAAATGATAACAGAATTTTGACGCAAGATTCGTAACTTATAATAAGTCTGTGGAACGTAGCCTCGGTATCTACGAGACGGTAACTGGTCGTGTGTTTGCTCGCACTCTTCTTTGTGATTTGTGTTTCCATTTTGTAGTACTTACATGGAAAGTCGAATCGCTTTGCGGGTTGACCATTATTTTTTGTTTTTAGTTTAAACCTAAGATTGAGAAGCCCTTGGAAGAACGAATCTTGACAGGAAGAGAAGCTGAATTCGCTGAGGATAATTCAGATGATGAAAATGAGAATGAAGACGGAGTGGCTTACAGAAAACCCGACCCTTTCCGACGCGTTCTAGAAGGTTAGTTGGACCGTTTGATTCCGCCATGGGTTGTCTTTCCGTTGTATGCCGTGTACGGTAGTGTGAATTGCTGGCAACCGCCTATGAAAAGCCCTTGGATCTTACAAACAGAAAATAGAGCATCGACTCGTACCCAGGAACTCGTTACAAAGATCGTTGTTTATGTCTGAAGGCCAGCTCCGGGAACTCGCTAAATTCTTCACATCCAGTTCTCAGTTTGACTTTTACTCACTTCTCCCCTTGAATTTCTCCACAGTCCACGCTAACAAAAAAATTCAGTGAGAAGGCAGGTCCAACCCTTTGTTCGCTTCTGAGGCCAAGTTTGACAGACCCGCAATTGCTAGGCTACTTACTGGTACTTCAGTTACAACAAAATAGTAGATGACGTTATGAATGAAGCGCGGAAAGTTAAAATTAAATTGTGTGACGGGACCAAACGATCCCTGAGACTAATGTCGCATATTTTTCCGGGGGTGGCCAATTAAGGAATGCAGCTTGCGCGACACTAGGATCAGTAAAATGAGACACAAATCTGACAATATTTATAGCCTGTACTGCATCATAAAAAGGCTTTTACCTTTTCAGATCGTCAAGAAATCGGGAATTCAATCTGATCAACATGTTTTTCTGTTTCAGGTGGCACGATTCCAGACGCCGCGACGATTCACGCCATGCGAAAGCACAGACAGAAAGCTCGGGAGCAGGGAGGGGACTTCATTCCAGTAGACGAAACGGAAAGGTAAGCCTCCGGAAAAAAGGATTTCCATTTGTTCGCCTACTGATGATTTTCCTCACGTGAGCTAGGCCAAAAACATAAGATCTCTTTCGGAGAAATGAACATATAATAATATGACTATTCAGAACATATAATACTATGATGCACAGTTTCAACAGATAACAATCGGGACGTTACCTGTTATGATTTTGCAAACGTTATTCATAACAAGCATAGACAACAACCAGAAAGAGCCGAAAAACCGCCAACAAAGCACCTGCTAACTTTTCCGGTACCATGATGACAAACAAAAAATACAGCAGATGTTTTTTGGGCGGTGTTTCGGCTCTTCTTGTATGCATAGCGTTTTATTGCGTAATGTTTGAAAAACATAACAGCTAATATCCTAAGTGTTATCTGTTGAAACCGCGCAACCTTCTGTTATCTGTTATGAAACTTGAGTTGCGGCTTTTCTCCTGTTATATTGATCGTTTTAACTTGAAGCTCGGTCAAGAACGTAACAGCCTCTTCGGAGACCGGTAATCTTTAGCAGCTTCGTCGGTATCGTTGTTCTGCCCAACACAACCTTCGTCTTTCCTGCTATTTGCAGAAGGCAAAGGGCTTCGTAACCGTTCTTGATCAACTAAAGGACTTATCCAACATTCGTAGACACAAAAGCCTTCCGCGGAATCCCAGTCTAGCAATCGAGTAATTGAACCCGGAAATCCGTATCAGTAATGTGCACCACACAGTCCGGTTTTAACGACCGGATCCGAAATCCAGATGCGAAATCCAGATGCGAAATCTACCGAAAATAATTATCTCAAGTAACGTAATTGTCTCGAGTAGCTGCCAAATTCACATGGCCACAGTGGAATAGGCAAACAACTGCATATATGAAAATCAGAAGAAATTTTTAATAAAGTTTTTAATTCGGCCAAACAAAAATCTTGGAAAACATCTTGAAGACGATGGGCGCAGTAGAAAAGACGATGTTCTCTCTGACTATATAGCTTGCGGTTCCGAAGCAAAGGAGATATCACACTTTTGCACTGATGGTAATAGGATGTCTTCAGGGCTATAATGTATTTTTTTTTCCCCAGAATCTGGAATGCACCAGACGGTAGAAGATGTGCGTTTTTCTGTCCTTTGTATGCATACGTGTCCATTTGTCTCTAATTTTCGTGCTCTCATTCATAAATTCCTAGGGACGATGCGGCCTCTAAGTCTCGTCTCATCCGCGAAGACGACAATGATGCAAGTGACGATGAGAGGATAGACTTTACCGTCAACCTTCATGCCAAGGAGAAGAATAGACGACAGGAAACCTTCACAGCCGCGCAGGCAGAGCGAACGAGTGATCACGAGGATGAGATTGATGACTGGGAAGCGCAGCAGCTGAATAAAGCCGTGAACAAGAGTCAGGTTGGATCTTCTTTTTGGCTCTTCACTGAAGATAGTTAAAGACCACATCGAGCTCTACAGAAGAAGAAATTTGCATCATAATTCCATGAAAAAAAATACGAACAGTCTTCATAAGTATCGCATTGAGTTCACCTAATTATACAGTTGCAGTTAGGGTATTTTGCTCAGCATTATCTCTTCGTACACCGAAATGACATTGAACATCTTTAATTTGGCAATGTTATTATATCCTATAATAATAATGTATTTATGGTATTTTTCAATGTCATTTTAGTGAGAACGTAAGTTATTTAAAATTCGGAAAAAACGACAGATAAACGAAAAAATAAATGCATCTAAAAGTCATCAGGCCTCCTGGAATCTCTCGTATTACGGAACAATCGTTCAGAAGAGTTGGCGGAAGCTTGATGTTTTGCTGTCTTAGAGATTTCTCTCTTGCATCTGCTGCATGTAGCTGAAAAGTAGAAAAATAAAATATAGTATTAAAGATTTGTCGCCAGTGCCACTGGTGCCAGCAATGCAATGCAAGAAAAATAATTCCACTATAACTTCCTGTTCTTCAGATGACGATGGTGCAGCAAGAAAGCTTATACCAGCAGCAGTATCTAGGAAATGGTACCAGGTACGAAGTATCAGCTCAAGTGGATTCGACCCATTTCGTTCCATTCTCATCCCTTGGAGATCAGCAAATGCAAGCGGAAAGCAGCGGGCCATTAAACCCAGAACAAATTAGGAAGAAGATTCAGGAGAGGCAAGTCTTTTCCACTTCTTCAGTTGTTTTTGTTTGTTTGTGAAAATCTGCCAATTGTCGCACAGTCCATCGCATTTCGTTAGATCCTGAAATGTCTTATGTCACCTAGGACGTCAGGCCCGGTCAGTACTTAGATGGGTGACCGCTTGGGATTACCATATGTTGTTGGGTTTTTCTAGTATTTTCAGTCCTCTTTTTTGACATTTTGTTTGAGAGGCAAGGCTCGGAAAGCCTATTGAGCTAGGAACATCACAAAGCTTCTTAAACTCGACCCGAAAAAATTCCACCAGCATGTGCAAGGAATGCTGGGAAGAAACAGGGCTCCTCTCAATCTCCTGAACGAAGATGATGACGTGATGTCGGCAAATGATATTAATAAACACTTTGCGCAAATCTGCAATAAACATCCGGCGCTAGCGACCTTCCCGGAGAATGACATCCCGAAAAACATCCCTGTCGTCTTACCGCACGAAGTCGAAGATAGACGGCGTAAGCTCAATCTGAATAAAGCCTCCTGTCCGAATGAAATACCGACTAGTCTGATTGCTATCTGCGCCAGAGAACTTGCTCTTCCCCTCACCGCTATCCTGAACCAGTGCCTCGTAGATGGAGTCTTTCCCGACGTCTGGAAAACCGCTTTCGTCACACCCATACCGAAAAAGGGAACAGCATCTTCAGTCAAAGATCTTAGACCGATATCAAAAACTCCTGTGTTCGCCAAATTATTCGAAGGTTTTCTTTTCGAATGGCTCTACAGCGATATTGAAGACAACATCGATGCTCGTCAGTTCGGGTTTCGACCTGGGCACAGCACTGTACACTACCTGGTCCGTGTGTTGGACGAAATACTTCTACATCTCGAAGAACCGGGCCACTTTGTTGACGTACTAATCGCTGATCTAATAAAGGCATTCGACTACCTTGACCACCAAATCGTCATCAGTGAAGCAACCACAATTAATGGGAGCCAGAAAATTCATCGTTCGAATGCTTGCGAGCTTTCTTACGGGTCGTCAGCAGTGCGTGCAGTTGAGTAAGGATAACATATCTAAACTCCTGTCAATATCATGCGGAGCACCCCAGGGTAGCCGCTTAGGTCCACTGGCCTTCACAATTGCTGTTAATAAGCTTATGGTGAACTTTTTTCACAGAGCTAAGTTTGCAGACGACCTAACGCTAGTGGTGCCCCGCTCTATCGCCACACTGGACGATCCGGAAAACTCACTGGAAGAGGTAACCAAGCAGCGGGCCTATGACTGTGGTCAGATGAAGCTAGGCATAAGTGAAGAAAAAAGCGTCGCCCTAAGAATTAACTTCACCAAACAAACTCCTCCTCCCCTCGAAGACGAGACACAATTCCTTGTGGTCAGCTCTGCAAAAATTCTGGGCATCACTATTAAAAGCAACCTAAAATGGGATGACCATGTAAAAAACCTCGTAAAAAAAGGGTCATTTCTGCTCAAATTCTTTGCAAGCATCAAAAGATTTGGTCTCTCTACAGGTGAGCTTGTCACCTGCTATAAAACTTACGTCCGACCTGTGATGGAGTACGCCTGTGCCGTGTGGCATGCTGGACTCACAGTTCAGCAAAGCGAGAAGTTGGAAGGGATTCAGAAGAGAGCTTGCTGCATCATTCTTGGACAGAAATACGAGTCATATGAAGAAAGCCTAAAGTCATTGCGTCTGCAAACACTCTCTGATAGGAGACACGAGCTCCTGGTGAAATTTGGCAAAAAATGTCTGGCTTCGGATGTGCACCGGTCCATTTTACCCCCTGTGACCACAAATCTGCAAGTTAAGGCAACCCGTAGCACAGACGCACCAAAGATACAACTGACGAAACCGCATGTAAAATCCACGGAGCGTTATCTCAATTCATTTGTTCCCTATTTTGTAAAGTATTTTAACGGATTGAAATCCTAAATTCTGAATTTAAATTGACATGTTTTGTATACGTTTGTTATCGGATTGTATTTTAAAATTGTAACATATATGTGATTATGATGTGATTATTTATGACCATGTATGACGATCCACCACTATTTTTGTAAAAAGATAAAATGGAAATAAACGAATTATTATTATTATCATTATTTAAGCAGCTCATCGGTTGAATTGTGAATGTCTAGCTGACAAACCTCTTATCGGTGACAGATAGATACATTCAAACAATGGATACCAACTAAAACGTCAGCTACGATACTTCGGCAGCGATATTTCGTCCCGTCTTGGCAAGGGTCCTCGTCAGGTTGTCGAACGTCAGGGACAACGTTGGGGAATGGAAGAAACTAACCTGCAATCTTGATTGCATTCTTCATTCCCCAACGTTGCCCCTGACGTCCGACAGCCAGACAAGGACTCTTGCCAAGAAGGGCTGACAAGCATCGTAGCTGACGCTCTGTTTTAATCCTTTGTTCGAATATATTTTTCCCAGTCAGCTTGTGCTCGAGGGTTAGTGGCGTTTTCCCGTAAGACAAGCCAAAATTCCACCCAGCTTCAAATTGGTACCTAGAGAAATCTGGGGAAATTAGCTCACGCGAAGTGTCGGATGACGGAGACATTTGTACCGTCTTTCGTGAATATTTTTAATTTTTATTAGTGTTTATATTTGTATATATTGACGTTTTCGACAAATTTGGCTTTTACCATGATACTTCGGAAAGAATGAAAGCGATATCTATCTATCTATCGATGATTTGCCCCCAACCACGCATTGCACTCCCGGCCAAGGGCGGAGTATCAGGAGATCCCACCTGCGCTACGCGAACCATAACCGGTTTGCATGCGAAAGTTTGCGTTTTTCGCGTAGCTTGTGCTCAAGGAGTATTTAAAGTTTAACTGAAAAGCCAACCTATTTAACTGAATACACTGAATTATTTTGATTCTGCAAAGGGATTTTTCTATTTTCCACTTTCTGCTCCAGTTATGACGTTCAGAATTTCTACGGCGGTCCCCACACCGAAAATTCTACTATGACGCGGGAAATTTTAATCTCAACACAAACGCGGCTTTTCTGTGGGCAGTGGTAAGATTGGTGAAGATTGCTTAATGCCTGAACCAAAAAAAAATCATAAATCTTTCTCTTAAGGCATACAGCGAAAATAGAAGCGCATAGAGGTACCACAAATCACACGGAAATTCCACTATTTGAAAATTGATTATTCGCGAATAGCGGAACAATCAAGTAACGCATTTCCAGCGGGTCTTCAAGCCGATTTAATTGAATAAGTGATGGGTAATTAGATTGTCCTATCCTAGCCCTTTTCGGTTAAACTTTAAGTAGGTAATGTCGTGGGGAAAGGAGGACGGGCCGAGAAGCGTTCCGCGTGAAAAAGTATCTGGGATAAAAATGTGCAAGGCTATATCCCTTCAAAGCCACTTCGAAGCGCTTTTGAAAGAACATCGGGAAATTGACGCCGCAAACCGCATAGCAAGTCACTGAAACCGAGTCCCCGTTGAGGTGGTTCGTGTCCAGTTTGTTCGTGAGTCCAAGACGGGGTGGGTGAACTGTATGCAGAGGGGATCCTCGCGGCCTTGAAGATTTTAGATTGTACATCTTCATCCGTATCTGGATCTGTTTTGCGTACTTCGATTGAGGCTGCGGTCTCGACGTGTTTGCATTATTTCTGATAGTTCCTGAGAAATTATGCAACCTTTCATACTAGCTAGATTGACCAGGTCAGACCTTAAATCGGTACGATCGTGGGATCATCTAGTAGCGTGATAGGAAGCATCCCGGCTGGGAAAGCTCAAATATATCTAAAAAAGAAAATCAGACGAAAACCATGTAGCTCAATGTTCTGCGGTATCCATTCCTTTCAGTAATGTTTTTGAGATTCTAATTTCTGCTTAGAAACCACCACATTTTCAAGAAGAAAGGATTTGTTAGTCAATTCATTTTAACCTACTGAGTGATTAATGAGCGGACGAGATTGACTGACTTGTAGATGTTAGAGGCGAATTTGATTTTCTGCTTTTGGAAAGAAATTTGGCTTGTATTAGGATTTTGCAGAGAGAAAAGTACATCATAATAATCATAATCGTTTTCCTTGTGTCTTTTTACCTTGAAGGAGAGAGCGACCGAAGGAAAGTTACGAACTGTCAATCTTCTTTTCAGGATCAAGTCATTGGAGGAAGTCCATCGCCGTCATCACCTGGACTACTCTCAGACGATTACGGATCGGGCCGAGACTCTAGATCTGATCGAGCGGCTAGAAAAGGAAAAACCGGAGCTGGGCGAACGTTATAAGTTCGCACAGTTTCTCCGAGGGTATGTTGCAGACCTAATAGACTGTCTTGACACGAAGGTACGTAGTACCAACTGTTTTGGGTCATCTGAATGGGATCAAGCCGCGTGGTCTCTACCATTTGCTCGTAGGAGGGGGAGGAGGTCTTGTTTTATGGTTTTAAAAGGTCTTGTTGGGAAGTCTTGCTGCAGAACGTGAGATAAAACAGTGGTGACGTCGGGATTCACAGATAAGGGTATGTGCGTGTGGAATATGCATTATTTTTTGTGTAAATATTAGTGAGCTAAGCAAAATTTGTGTCTGCATAAGTTTGGATTGATCATTTTTGATGCCTATTATATTAATAATAAAAAATAATAATAAAGATTTGATCCAACCTCTTTAAAATGTAGTTATAGTTTTGGATGTGTCAATGTTTTAAGCACTCAGTTCGTAAATAAGAGAATCATAATAACCACAATAATTCTTCATTTAGTATATTTATTTTTAGCATCATTTGTCGTCACGTTGGTTTGCTGTGGTTGTTTTATAGTAGTTCGGAGTTTGGACAAAATGTACTCGCCGTAAACTGTAATATGAATGAATGAATGAATGAATGACTGTATTTAAAGCCATTTTTCAGGCCGTATACAAACATAAACAACAACAAACAACTACCAAACAAAATCATGGAACACTCAACTTTCGAATAATAAGACCTTTCCGGACAAAATTTCCAACTGCTACTATATTTACTTTCGACGTCGACTTCAAAATTCCAAGAATGCACTATCCCCCGGGGCCGACGGAGCAAGTTCAGGTTCACGTCAGGTCACCCTGTCCAATCGTGACCGAACACAAACGGAATGATTTCCAAAAAAACAGGTAATTGCGCTGGAGTGGTACAATGAAATAAATAATTCGTTATGTTTGATCAGAGGATTGGCTCATCTGGATAGTCGAACTGGAGGGCATTGATTAAGTCAGTTCCTAGTGGCTTGATCCCATGATGCGTTTGGGGCCATGCTAAAGGGGTGGGGGGTGTTTGTGTTTACACTACAGCTTCAGTGAAATTAGAAGACAGTCTTCGAGAGAGACGCCGGAATGCCAGATTCATTCATTTATTTGGTTCCTTCAGAACTGAAATAAAAAAGAGCTAGAGTATATAAAAAAAATTGAAGAGTATATAAAAAAATCACAAGATGTATCACACGATTTGTTTTTTCGCAGCACGTATGTGTTTGCTTACATGCTTAATCAGAAGGTCATTGGTATCATATTCCTTGGTATCAGGCCTAGCTTGGGTTGTCCTCTGTCTGTAAAGAAAAGGATATTTGTTCCCAGTGTATCAGAGGAAAAAAAAGTCACCAAAGACAAGGATCAATTAAGTCAAATCGCATGTTTTAGCTTAAATGACCGAAAAGTCCCCAGTAAAAATGTCAGCTGACTATAGGCATTTTGAAACCCAAAACAGGTCGTCCAGGTGCATGCTATCTACGGTCTTTGGGAACTCGTTAGCCGTCTCCGCACCGACTACATCGTCCTATTGGCGGGTCCACGGGACTCTTCATACTTCACCCCAGTCTAAATATATAAACCGGAATGGCCCCATTCAGTCGATATCATACCTATGGCTTCCTCGGTTAAACGAACTACATGATGAATGTGAAGCTTTCTGCAATGAATACTTGTTCACCATCCCTGCCAGTGTCGAAAGGAACCCAACGCCTTGGCGGTGTTGGCCAACGACGCAGGGCTCAGTACTTCTTCATTATAAGCTGCGGCGTACCTTGGAATACCGGTCAGTGATATGCTGATAGGGATCGTGCTGGTGTGTGACTGATCTCGCCTATTCGGGTTCTGATTATTATTTTCACTTTGCAGATGCCTCGGCTAGAGACGATTGAGAAAGGATTCATCAGCCTTATAAAGAACAGAAGAGAAAAAATCGTCAGCAGACGGAGGGAAGATCTCCGGGACCAAACTGACGAATGCATGTCTCAAGGTATAACTTTTCGAAGTACTTATAATTGGTTGTCAGGGGTAGAGACAGGGGTCCACGAAAATAAAATTGCCACTACTGTGGAGGGATGGTTGGTTGAAACCCGCGACATCAAGCCCCTTCATCCTCCTATTCTCGAATAATATTTTAAATCATCAATCTCGGTGCAATTTGATCCTTATCCTGGAGAGTGTGGAGGCAGGATCACCAAAAGGCACATCAAGACCCCCAAACCAATATGTATACCAAGTTTCAACTTGATACCGATAAGGTGGATACTTTAATAGACATTTGTTTGTGGGATTCATATTCTTGTCTTCTCACACCGTTACTTGGCCCGCCCTAGCTAAATGGTTAGCACGCCGAACGTACAAGCCAAGTGTGAGTCTCAGTGATGCCTATCGTTTGGTTTGGGGTGAGGGTCATGCGTCTCCTTGTAAAACAAGCCACCCAGCTTCAAACGGTTACCTAGGGAAATCTGGGGGGAGCGTCGGGTAATTTGCCACCAACCACGCACCCCACTCCTGGCCGAGGGCAGATTATCAAGAGATCAGCACCTGCGCTGCGCCACGCGAATCTCAATAGTTTCTTGTACAAATCTGCTTTGTTTGCTTTTTGTCAACAAGAATCAGTGAAGACCGAAAACTGGCTTGAGCGGCCGCAAGAGTGGTCAGATGATGACCTTTATCTCAGACATACTGTACTCTGGCCATACAGTTCTTACAGCAGTATCCCATTGTGTGAATAATCAGTAAACAGTCGACTAAATAATAGGCTAATTCTAGGCCTGGAGTAACTCTTGACTAAGGCTATTTTTTATAGGCAAGCCAGCCATTCCGCTTCCAGAGGAGAGAATTCGGCGTGTAGCAGAGCGTGAAGGGAGGAGAGCTCGTAGGCGGAGGGCAAGGCAGACCAATCTACCACCTGAAGTGGTTATGCTGAAACAGACAACCCACCACGAGGGGTTGTCAAGTGATGACGAGATGCCTGAAAGTGAGAATCTGAAGTGGAGATCTGAAAAAGGTATAACTTTGTTTTGATTAGAGTTTGGGGATAACATGGTCAGAGTAAGGATGGGGGATGAGCTGCCAGAAACTCATCCTTGTGGTAAAATATCAGCATGCTCTTAGTTAAAAAAAATGGGTAGAGCGGAAAATGCGTCCTATTGTATTTTCTTCTAAACTATACTGTTTGCAGCAATGACACAATTATGTATTTCAGTTACTCAAGGTTTTCAAGCTGTTCGAAACCATCCGTCAGCTTCGTCAATAAAATGAAAACTGAATGGCGTTATCACGTCAAGTTCTCTGCTGAGCACGCGCATAAGCTCCTTTTCTGTGTTCAAACTGCATAAATTGTCAGGCTTCTTGTAATATTTCTTCACACTTCGCATAAGCAGCCAATAAGAGCATCAGGTGCTGTGTCTGCCCAAAGGCGAGATTTTCTTTTAGCTACGATGGGTATTGTTTCTTATTTTTATAATTATTTGTTTATGATCCTTCAAAACTAAAGGGTATAAAATCAGAAACAAAAAGGATATAACCAGCTTGAAGTCATGCATGAGTGATCAAGAAAAGAGACATGGAGCCTTTTGGTGGAGAAGATGGTTCAGTACTAGCAGGTGAACATGTTAAACGGAAGTTTGGCTCGCGCTGTATCATCCTCAAAAGCTGTTTTCACTTTTCTAAATCGCTTTCGCTGTCGGGTTACATCTGCTTGATTTTAATGTTAACCTTACTTCGTACTTCGGATTGATTACTAATTTCACTTTCCTCCCTTTAGAGAGGTTCAATTTTGAGGCTGCTGCCCTCTTTGAAGACGCAGTCGATGAATTCTCGACAGTGGAAGGAGTGAAAAGAAACTTTGAACTTTGGCGCGACACGCACATGGACTCATATCGCGACGCTTATGTTAGTTTATGGCTACCAAAGGTATTTTCGCCACTGATTAGGCTGAAATTGATTACTTGGAATCCGCTGGAGGTATGTCATCCTTTTCTTGGAACGAGAAAGAAACTTTTTTCTCCTAGTTGATTTTCTTCTATTTAGAATTTTTGTTACAGAAGTTTCATTGATAGGAGGGTGGAACACACCCAGCCTCAAGCAAACAGTGTGACTTTAAATTACGGGCTCATTTCAACGAACTAAACTGGACAAAAAAAAAAAAATCGACTTCAGTGAGCGGCTAGTGCAGTTTTAGTGGAGCTCCAGTACATTCAGTTCAGTTCAGTGTAAAACACACATAACGGACATGCCGATTGGTTGTTTTTACGTCATAAGAACGTCACAAGTCGAAATACCTGCCGCAGCTATGGTACACGATAAGGTACGAATAAGCATCCCTGTAGTACAAATGCTGAACACTTACGGACTTTTGCGAATTTAATTATATTTTATTTTAGGACACCTTGGACGTCGAACGTCAAGATTGGTACACTCCGCTTTTGTGTTTTGGCTTTAGCTCTGACGAGACAGAGACATCTCTGAAAGAAGATCCAGACTACAAGCTCGCATCGACGGTAGTTGAAAAGGTTATTATTCCCAGAGTCACCCGTAAGTTATCATACTCAGTTCCTATTCAGATTTTGTTCCTGGTTTATTGGAAATATTGCGCTGAGAGAGTATCATGGGTGATAATATTCCCCACCGATGGGTGTTACTTTTCATGGCACTCCCCTCTGTTCACTCGTGCAAGAATTCGTGCAAGAATTTCTGATTATATTGATGATTCTGCTGGAGCACGGAAATCCGACGACTACGCTGTAGGACTATTTCGTACTCACCCCCCCCCCCCCCCATCTTAGTTTGGCTTTTTGAGGATGTCCAAGACTTCCTCTTTAACTGAGCGCTGGAAATTATCACTCGTATGTCGCAGGCCAAAATCACATATTGCCGAATTTGTTTCCGTATTTGGACAAACATGGTAAACAGATTTTCGCCTGCGAGCGAGCTTGCGAGGGACCAGCGCTCATAGAGGTTGTACTGATTCACGAGAAGTTTACTAACCCCCGAAGTCCTAGTAGCTACAGCTGTGGCCTTGCGAAATCGAAAACCGAATTAGGCATTCCAGCCTTTAATTCCACTGATTGGCCGTGCAACTAACTACACCAATCAGACATTCCCGCGAAGTTAGGTTCTGAGAGAAAGAGTATTTCGGGTAGTCTGAGGAACACCCCTTTGATCGCCCGGTGATTCGGGTTCTTTCTGAACGTAAAATAGCTTATTTTAAAGTGTTTTTTCGCGAAGTATTTTTTGTTTGAAAATCTAAAGCAGGAAAATTCATTCTGCATAGCAAAGAAAAAAACAACTGTGTAGGCCGAATTCTGACAATACGGAAGAAAACAAAAATAAAAGCAGACAAAGATCAAAGGACAAAGGGAAAAAGAAAAAAGAGAAATAAAAAGTAGAATTGTCTATACCAGGAGGAAAATTGTGAAGCAAATTGGACGGGCGTTTTATAAAGCATGATGCAGTATGTTATGTAGACATGAAAAGGGGGGGGGGGGGCAGTACATCATTGCCCAGACAAGTTACAGCCTCCGTTTTTCCTTTCACAGTCCAGTATTTGTGACATTTACGAAACTGAAATCCGATATTTTCATCGAGAATCAAGCTCGTTTGATAAGTTATATTTTCGCAGCATCCGGGTCCCAACTTGTATAACCGACGGATTCCGTTTCGGAAATATACAACGAATTTCCGTTTTACAGAAATCGTTGAACTTGGCTGGGATCCTCTCTCAACAAGACAGACAAAGCGACTAGTCGACCTGGTCCGTTTGTTCATCGATTCATTTCCAACGGTCCACGGTAATTCCAAAGTGTTTCAAGAGTTGGTGCGTGCGTGTGTCGAAAAGCTCAGAGACGCGCTAGATAATGATGTGTTCGTGCCACTGTATCCCAAAAAGTAAGTAAGACATAGTTTGTCACATAGGCCTGTTGAGTCAAAGGAGGCACGATGTAACGAAAAAATCCAGCTTCCCGACAAACATATTGACAACAGCTATAATGTGGTTGGTTATCACTGCCCTGTTTCCTGCTCCCCACTCGCAGATTTTTTTTATGGCACTTGCCTTCCGGCCAAGTGCCATATACCGATCACTTTTCCGTCGGTCGGTCTGTCGGTCGGTCGGTCAGTCCGGTGATCGCGAGTTAGGGTACTTCCAGATGTGCTAGGACGATGAAACTTGGCAGGCGTATTAGGGGCCCGACCAAATTAACTTGGAAATCGTCACTTGCCCGATCCGACCATCGTGGGGGGAGGGAGGGGAGCCGGAATCCGGAATTTAGTGACATGCATAACTTTCGAACGGGTAATCGGATCTTAATGAAACTTGATATTTGGAAAGACACCATGTCTCACATGTCCCAACTCAAGTCCGGACCGAATCCGATGAATGTGCGGGGGGGTGGGAGGGGGGAACCGGAAATCATGTTAAACGCTTAGAGTGGAGCGATCGGGATGAAACTTGGTGGGAGGAACAAGCACAACCCCTAGGTACATCATTGACAGAACCGGACAGGATTCGTGCACTGGGGGGGGGGGGGAGTTGGAGGGAGGTTCCGGAATTCCGGTCATACGGAGTTAAGATACTTCCAGGTGGGCTAGGACGATGAAACTTGGCAGGCAAATCAGGGACACGACCAGATTAACGTGGAAACAGTCAGCTTCCCGATCCTACCATCGTGGGGGGAGAGGAGGGAGGGGGAATCCGGACTCTTGAGGCATGTATAACTTCCGAACGGGTGATCGGATCATAATGAAACTTGGTATGTAGAAAGACCACATGTCTCGGATGTCCCATTTCAAGTCCGGATCGGATCCGATGAAGCTGGGGGGGGGGTCGGAGGGGGGGGTCCGGAAACCTTGTGACATGCTTGGAGTGGAGCGATCGGAATGAAACTTGGTGGGAAGAACAAGCACAAGCCCTATGTAGATCAGTGACAGAACCGGACCGGATTCGAGTATTGTGGGGGAGTTAGGGGGTGGGGTCCGGAATTCCGGTGATCGCAAGTTAAGGTACTTTCAGACATGCTAGGACGATGAAACTTGGCTTGAAAATTAGAGACTTGACATGATTGGCTAAGAAATAGTTAGTTCCCAGATCCGGCCATCCCTTAAAGTACTAATGCTAACCGCAAAGTACAAAAAATACTTTTAAGCAGTAGATACATTTTCGTTATCCCTATGAGCCCATGATCATTTTTGCCTCAAGGGTTTTGCTTACAACTGAATTCCTTAAAGTACAAACAATACTTCTGAGTAAAATATACATTTTCGTGCTCCTGGTGATCATCTTTTTTGCTTCAAGAGTTTTGATTACAGATGATTTTCTAGCGCCCTTAAAGTGCGCACAGCCAAATGCATTGCCAAACGATACAGTCTCGTGATGTCCAAGGACCCATGATCATTCTTATATCAAGGGTTTTGCTTACAAATGATCAAAAGAAACCCACGAATTGACGAATTCCTACTTTCATCCTCTGACCTAGCCTTGCAAGTGCCATATGAGCTTCCAGCTCTTGTTATTTTTTTATTTACCATTCTTACGTAGGCTACAGGGTACTGACTTCACGAGCTTTGTTTTTGCTGATACCATGGGATCTGATACGACGGTAAACTGGATGTCATAGTAAGTGATACCGCGCAGTTACTCCATGATGTTTGATACTACGGTTGCTTTGAAAAAACGACAATTGCCAAATTGGCACTTTTAGAAGTTACCCCAAAAGAATTACTTAAAAAGAGCCAAATTTCTTTTCCTCAATTTGACAAACCTATAGGCTCTTGTGTCGGTGATGATGAAAGTGATGACTGTTTCAGATACCATGGTCAGTTACAACGGTCGGGACCGTGGTATCTGAATATCAGATATCAGAATGTCAGATATCTGAATATAAGATACCACTGTAACTCGCCAGATACTCGGTAGCTGCAAAAACGCAGCTGTATTCTTATTGGGTTCAATCGTGCGACGAAGGTTGCAACAAAATGAAGACAAACGAGTATGAGTTTAACATTCAGCAGACCCAAAGGTTGAATTACCTAAATTCAGGAGAAAAGCACAATGAAGAACGAAGGGGAAGCATTGTACATCAATCTGGAAAAAGTATGCGTAGTGTGGAGTCTGTGTGGGATAGATTAGGCTACTTGTTTAATTTTTTTTTTAAATTGTCTCTGATGAAAAAAAAGTGGGGCTTTAACTTGAAGCTTCATATTATCAAAAAGTAATATAATTCCAGAACAAACTGCATGTCCGCCTAAAAAAAGCCATGTGGCCTATGGGAGCGAACATACAAATAAGGAGATCATTCAATAATACTTCTTTTTAGAACAAACTTAAGAAGAAACATTATTGTTTAAATACAGTTACAAATACCAACTCTCAACTACTATCACTTGAAAATGACTTTCAGTTGTTTTTTAAAAGACTGAAGGGCTGTTGGATTCCTAATAGGCTACACAGAGGTATTTCATTCCATAGCGCTACTCCTGCATGTCTTATTGAAAATGCCTCTCTTGAAGTATGCCTTATTAGGTGAGACAATAAACTATTTGATCCTGAAAATGCCGCAAAACCATGATATGATGACGATTCCTTAAAAAGATCCAGCTGTAGAATTCTAGGAGGTGAGAGTGAATTGAGATATTTATACATAAATATTCCTGTCTGTGTTTTACGTATTCGTCAAACAGACCTTCGAACAGAACTGATCTAATGCAATTTTCAGTATTATGGACACCAAAATGGCAGCAGCATTCGTACAGCGACAGTTCTGGTGTGGTTTGAAGCTTTTAACGAATATTCTCGCCTGGGAAGGCATTCTGGCGGAAAAGCTGCTCTGCACTTTGGCACTCGACAATCTGCTGACCCGATATCTTCTGCTGTCACTTCGAAGCATGGCAACTGTGGCGGATAGAGATATCACATCGGAAGTTGACAAGTGCAGATACGTAAGTATAACCAAGAACAAATAACCGTCTCCCTATCTCTGTAATATGACTATGCGGAGTCGAATATTTCCCCATACCCTGTCCACCACGAACGAGCGGAGGTTACTAGCTTCGCGCCACATCACGTTTCGTTACCTCTTCAAATAGCTAAATCGCTGTTAAGTCGCTGCTGAGGAGACGCAGGAGTCAAAGCTGATTGGTTGTATGGTCGCGCTCCAGAGCGGGTCAGCGCGGAGTACGCCTCCTGCCAGCCTCCTTCACTATTTCTTGTGCGATAAGCAACGATGAAGACGGAAGAGGAAGTAAACGGGTATCAGCATCAGCTCAAAGCTAGAGTAAATACCTTTAGGTCCTTTAAGTTTAGTCATGGTTTTCATAGTCGCTGCATGCGACTAAAGACATAAGTTCGATCTGATTATTTGTTCTTATTATTATGGAACCCGAATGGTTATTTTTACTTAAATCACTTCACGCTTCAGGATTCGTTCGTTCCGTGATCTCGTGTACCATCTTTCTCCCCACACCCATTAGGTAATAAGGCAACCCACGAGAATGACATTTTCTCGCTCTCCTCACAAGCGAATTAGGGTCTAAAATGTCACATTCAGTTTAAATTCCACCACATCAGGGCTTAGCAGCGATCTTTCCACTCCTGTTACGCATACCGTCGACCCCTGCCCCTCCTGTATGAAAATGTGAGTGTTCTTTGCCATTCTTCGACTGAATTAGGCCTTATCTCAAGACACTAGACATAGTTCGATGCTAATGCTTTGCCTATGTTCATTTCTTAGTACTGTATTTTATTAAAAACGAAAAACGTTAAGCACAGCTCTTACTAGAAATGATCTTTTCCCTATAAAAGAGATCAGAAAAAAACGCTTTTCAAAAATACTATTATTTTCCACCTGAAATTAGCGATTTTTTGTTGGCGCTTGTCGACACTATCCAGCCTTCCTGCTCTCCGACGCGCCGAACGCGCCGCGGTTAAAAAGTTTGGAAACTCAGCAAATGAAAGAATTAAAAACAGAAGATTCTCAGATCCTTATGCGTGAAAGAGTTGTCATTTAAAATTCCGGCAAACTTTGTGTTGTGTGACGGGCAAAACTCGGCATGGCCAAAAAAGCGCTAACAATTCGTAGGCATAAAACGAAACAATGGAGAGGTTGGAATTTTAGAAACTTGTAATTAATTCCACAAGGGAGCTATAGGTATATTATAAAAGGCAGAATAAGCCAGAGGGGTCCTTTAAGATTGATCCTTATTCAGAGTGTCCCTCTTTGAGTCCTTCCTTGCTGTGCTTAAAATCGGTAAGCTCGAGTGTACGGTAATTTCCAAACTCGTCATTCTTATCCATACTATAGATAATAATAATTAATAATGCTTTAAGTGCAGTAAACGGGCGTTCGCCTCCAAGGCCTTGTTCTGCGTCTGGGAACTATCAACCAGACAGGTGAAGTAAAACCTGCCTCCCATTTAATGATATTTTAGCCCAAGCTGACTGGAAATCACATATCCGTTTTGGGCCATCGTTTGTTTAAGAACCTCCCATTCCGTTCTGTTCGTAGTTTCTTGAAGAGGATCCTGCCTCTCTCAGTTCGCTTGCCCTACATATGTCCGTCTGTCTACATATGAGTATTCTACCAGCATCTCTTAGTCCTAGTTTTCAGATTCACCAACCTCTCTTAAGCCTTTTTCTCCCATGGCGAATTTCTGCTCGCCTTTAGCTATTAGCCGCACTTAAAAGGTCCATTTTTCCTCCTGATACAAAGCAGAAGTCGCAGAGCTAAAGCCCCGTTCACAAGCATGCCTAGCCAAGCACAGATGTCTAGGCACGTGCCTAGCATCACCGTTCACACCCATGCCCAGGCATAGATTTTGGGCCAAGCACGGAGTTCCAGGCTTTAGAACTCGGTGCCTGGCTAACGCCTGAGCACGCGCCTAGGCATCTGTGCTTGGATGGGCGCGATAAGGCATGCTTGTGAACGGGGCTTAAGCGTAAGTCGCTCTGATTGGGAGATTTCTGCCTGAGACTAAGTTATCTCCTTCAGGGCTGTTTCTTTTTGCTGATTCATCCACCCTTTCAGATAATGCGTCTGTTGCCTAGCTCCTGGTTGAACCAGTCAAACCCACTGCCGCAGCTTGAAGGATTTGTCCGATACCTCGCACAGCTCGCCCAACAGGCGGATACGACGATAAGTGGCGGAAAGTAAGTCACATTGAAACATACACGCTGAAGCTTTCTAACATTTACACAAGGTTGCAGTTTCAACAGATAGACAGCACAGTAATTGTTTGCCAAAATCAGATTTTTAATTGTTTTTCCACAAGTTCACTTTCCAGCTTGAGCCTGAAGAGGGTCCTTGCCAAGAAATGTCGAGATATCGCCCTAATAAAGTTCAGTTGGTGTATCCGTTTAGCACTGTCAACTATGTTGTTCTTTCGCTATAAGTAACGTTGCAAACCATGAGTAGTTCAGTGTTACATTTTACAGAAAAGGCTCATAAAACAGTATTTCTGTAACGTCAACAGTGTTATCATATCGGTTGAAATTGGACATCCTTCTGTGACTGTGAAGAAACTTTAGGTAATGAAGTGATTTTCAGTTATTTTTGTGTAGTTTACTCCGTCTTTACTAAAATATGTTCTGACTTTTCGTAGACGGGTGACATAAAATATTGGATTTTTTTTTACTGACACCACTGCACCCACAGTTATGCGTGAGGCTAGCCTACTCCAACGAAAAGTCAGAGGTGCGAGGAATGGGATTTTTGCTTTAAAAAAAACGCCACCACGGTTAATTTTTTGCTACTCAGTGCTTTAACCAAACCTACCTCAAAGCTAGTTTTACACACGGTTAGGATTTATTTCGGCAATGCAACACAAATCATAGCCTTTTGCCAAGTGGCGTGAAAGAATGGCAAAATAAGTAGTTAAAATATCAATGTATAAACCTAAAATAGTCTGAAACTTAGACTCTTTGTTAACAACAGTTATATTATAGGAAAGTCATCGAAGACATCGCATCGATGCTTATCCGTCTGGGGGCGGATGACAAAAGTACTGAAATTGTGGACAAATATTTGTGATTTTATATTGTTTTTGTAAATAAAAAACGTTGATTGTAACTGTGCGTGTTTATGAGGAACCTGTTGAAGTCGGAAATTGTATTTAAAACTTGATATTTAACTGTGTACAAAGAATCATGTCCAACACTTAACTTATAATTAAATCCTTGATGACCACACATTTTTTTGACAGTGCAACACACATGGTCCAACCAACCCAGCCCGCTACTTG
This sequence comes from Branchinecta lindahli, assembly GCA_023053555.1. Classification (NCBI taxonomy): domain Eukaryota; kingdom Metazoa; phylum Arthropoda; class Branchiopoda; order Anostraca; family Branchinectidae; genus Branchinecta; species Branchinecta lindahli. The sequence goes on along the minus strand of JAKZAO010000009.1, from coordinate 32,495,645 downwards.
TATACAGCTTCCCTTGCATTCCGTACAAAACTACAGACATTACAAGAGCCACTCGATGTCACTTCAGGGACATTTCTAGACGACACGACCAAACTGTAGAGAAAAGCTAGCTTTTAATCAGCAATATCACATAACTTCTAGAGGTAACAAAAGAGATAAATCACAAACCCGTAAGGTACTTTCAAGCCTCAATGTTGGCCCTTTGCCTTTTCAAATCTCTGCGAAACATCCTTCCAGTTGACTATGTCCCAGATACTCTTGACATAATCGGCCCGGACATTCTTGTACTGAAGATAGTACGCATGCTCCCAGACATCAATCCCCAAAAGAGGGAGGAGCCCAGTGGTGGGCTCCAGGGGGTCCTGGTTCGGGCATGCAGCGATGGACAGATTGTTGGTTGTCTTGTTGAATCCAAGCCAGCCCCACCCAGAGCCCTGAATGGCCACAGTAGCAGATTGCATTTTGGTTTTGAAGTTTTCAAAGGATCCGAAATCTTTCTTGATCTGATCAGCCAGAGCTCCTGTGGGAAGAAAATGACTGAGAAAGGAAAACAAGGAGCGTTGCCAAGTATAGCCAGATACTTATGGTTTTAAGTCTCAGGTTATTTAATTTAAAAATCGATCGATGGGGGCCGGCAGGGATACGAGCTCGGCCCCATTAAAATACACTGACTATAGGTAGATAATATAAATGAGTCGTTCCTCTGTAATACGAACACACACAAACAAAGAAGAAGAAAGAATCGTTCCATTCCGTATACATACACACGCCATACCTAAGTCTCTACACCACAAAAATGTCTCATGTAACGACGGTTTTCACGCCTTGTCAGTTTAACTTTCTTCGGGGTTGCTATGCTGAGTTATGATACTTCCATGCCAACAGTTACCCAGCTCGTATACCCGTTCATACAGGTCGGAATGACGATGTTACTTTTGGTAATGATGACGATGACTTTTGGTAACCTTAGTAGGACATGGTGAACGTTTCAAAACCCAATTTAATTAGCGTACAAACGGACGGCAGAGCTTATAAATGTATTGTATTCTAGTTGTCACAATATTGATCCCTCAATGCTACAGTAGGCTAACCGAATTTCAACGAAGTTCGCACATTATCAGTCTATTCCGTAAGCCATGAAGTTCAGGAACAACCCACTTAAATAGTTCCTGAGAGTCAGACAAATGAATAAATGCATAACAATCGTTACATCTGGCTGGTTTAAGCACTGTCTAGACCCGCTGATTTCTAGTAGAAAAGGAAAAAATTTACTTAAAGTTTAACTGAAAAGCCAACTTATTTGTGTGTCATTTAATTGGGTACACTGAATTATTTGGATTCTGCAAAGGGATTTTTTTATTTTCCACTATCTGCTCTAGTTATGAGGCTCAGAATATCTCCGGCCGTCCCCACAGCAAAAATTCTACTATGACGCGGGAAATTTTAATCTCAACACAAATGCGGCTTTTCAGTGAGCAGTGGTGAGACTGGTGACGATTGCTTAGTGCCTGAACAAAAAAAAATGATAAATCTTTCTCGTAAGGCATACAACAAAAACACAAGCCCATAGACGCACCACAAATCACACGGAAATTCCACTATTTGAAAATCGGTTATTCGTGAATAGCGGAACAACGAAGTAACGCATTTTCAGCGGGTTTTCAAGCCAATTTAAGTGAACAAGTGATGGGTAACTAGACTGTCCTATCCCAGCCCTTTTCGGTTAAACTCTAATCAATTTTACTGACGAAGGAGCTTCTAGCAAATAATCGTCAGTAGCATCGAAAACAGAGAATCGAAAATCACCGAGTTGTCGTTGGGGGGGGGGGGGGGGTAGAATCGACTATATAAAATTGTGGTCTTAGGGTTTAAGAATCAATGGATCGATTACCGAAGTAGGTTGCGTTGTCATTATAGGCGTATTCTTGCCGTTCCGCGAGGACTCCTCGGGGTATCAAGGGGAACGGCGAGAATAGAGGGAGTCACTCCACGCGGACTCCCGAGTGCGGAAAACAAGGAGAACACGGGGAAAGCTTCCGAAATGGATCTTGTTCGAAAAAGAACATGCAGTTGACGAAATTAGTCTGGACCCGCTCTATTTTTGGTTTTGTTTATTGATGTTTTTAATTAATTTTACATTGCACCATCAATAGCAAAAACTGATTCCCCTCCTAATCTGAGAGGGAGTCCTTTTTTATGATGGTGATGATAATAGGAGCATTCCCCGTTCGTGGAGACTCGCGAGAACAAGGAGAGTGAGTCCCTGGGACAAACAAAAATGCAGGGACTCCTCAAAAGGAGTCCTCGGGGAAGGGCGAGAATACGCCTTATAGGTACGACGGGTCGATGCAGTCAAAGAAAGATTTGAGAATACTTACCGTCCGGTTCTCCACCTCCGTTCGGCGACAGGTTCTGCCAGAAAATGGAATGGTTCAGATGACCCCCACCATTGAAGCGAAGAAGAGGCGTGAGTGTAATCATGGTAACCAGGTCGTCTAAAAAGAATCACACAGTACAGTCACCAAGCCTTCGGAAGGCCAAATCACCACACAACATTGCTTAGTGGCAGTTTCGAACATGGACCAAAAACTATAGGCAATGAAAGAGGTGTGGTTACAAAGTGAAGTATTCACACCTCATCCCACACCAAGTTTATTCGCTAGGCCGAAGTTATTATGCGACATCCGTTGGCGGCAGTTCAAACGGTGACCAAATAACGCAAACAGAAATAAAAGACAAATTTTATGTTTTTCGCACACTCCTCGCCCAATTGCCGAAGCACACATTTCCAGCTTACCCGCTTTTTCCCCATCCACTATGGGCGTCTATGGGTTGAAAAGATCTGATCGAAAGATACGAAAAATTCATCTTTCTACGTTAAAGGACCTGTCAAACCTATATTACTGATTCACTCTAACCGTCTAACATGCAGCCACCATGGAAGCAAATCACTGGAACCAGGACATCTTCTATCAACAAATATTACATAAGCAAAGTTCAAAATAAATCAACCTTCATCTCTGCTAGTGTTTTTTTTTACTTTTGAATTTTCTTTTTCATAGCTTTTCATTTTATTTCACTAGTGCACATTTGTAACACAAGGGAACAATCGACAGGAATCCTTCAAAAAGTCGTTAGATGAAGAGTGGAATGGTTTGCCCTCGAAGTAAAACTGGGATGCATCTGACGCTTAACTGATCATCACATCATCAATGACGGAGCGATTCAACAGATCAACACTGATCTTAATTTTGCCTTCTTTTTTTTTGCTTCACTATTTTGGTAGAAGAAAAGCTACCATTATTTTCTACTTCTAATCTTACAAACTTTTAGTTTCCTTAAAGCTATTCTAAATCTAAAGTTTGACAATGTGCTTACTTTTATGCTTGGCCTCTTCCATTTTCATCTCAGTGTCATTCAGCACATTGACATAAGCTTGGTGGTGCTTCTGGTGATGGATCTGCATGATTTCAGCACTGACAACTGGCTCCAATGCATTGTAGTCATATGGAAGATCGGGTAGGGTATGCTTCTCCCTCACTGCAGCAATACCTCTGCAGACCCCAACTCTGGAACAGACAGAATTTTAAAGAAAGTGAGACAAGTCTCTACTTGAGGCTCATTTAATCATGGAATGCCACTGTTTTCTAGGTATCATAGTTAATATCACTATAGGCTACCTACCCAGGGGCATCGCAAGGGGGGGGGGTGCAGCACCCCCCCCACCTTTTTGAGATTCGGTAAAATTTTGGGACGGATCGGGCCCAAAATTTCACTAAAACTGTTCGGTATTTTCAGAACTATTTGGCATATTTACGGGGATTCGGTAGATATACAGAATCCCAAATAGGCTATCGGGACAAATCTATTCGGTATAATGATCGGGAAGGATATAATTGCCAGTATTCGGTAGTTATCACGAATTCGGTGAGGAAATTTACTGAAATTATTTGGTAATTTTTCGATGCCAGAACTATTCAGTATATTTATGGAGATTTGGTAGTTACACAGAATCCCGAATAAGCTACTGGTCCAAAATTGTTCGCTAACATGATTGATAATTCGATAGTTTATTCGGTATAGCATCCAAGATTCGGTAGTTACCATGAATCACGACTTTTGTTCCAGTTTCGACGAAATTATACCAAATCCGAATATTATTTGGTAGTCTTTCGATCCCAAAACAGTTTGGTATAAAGACTGGGATACGGTAGGCTAGTTATACAGAATCCCGAACATGCTATCAGTATTCAGTCTAAACTTTTTCGGTATAGTAACTGGGATTGGATAATTTGTTTTGTATAGATAGTTGCCAGGATTCGGGAGTGCCATATGAACCTCGAAACTCGGAAGAGGTCAGGAAGAGGTCGAGTGAAGCACTGGTCGCAGACTAAAGGACTGATCTATGATTTAATTTTAATCTAATCCTTGCTTTTATCTTGGATCATGGTCATGGATGATTATCATTGGATGATTGGAAAAATGGAGCTAGTTAGGACTGTACAGAAATTTTCTTTTGAAATTTTTGAGGCTAATTTCAAGGTTAAGTTATGTAATTTGAACCTCAAAAGTCAAATTGAGGTTTGATGCAAGTTGCAACCTGTTTTGTTTGTTCATTGCTTGCACCCCTCCTGAAAATGAGTTTGTAAAAACAAAGCTTGAATTCAGTAGTGCTCTTAGTTTCCGGAATTTACCTTCCAACTTGCAAAGCCTGTTTAGCAAGCATTGTAATTCCTCCTGACAATTCACAAACTTTTTCAATTTTCTTAGTTTCACCGGTGTCGACCAGTGTTGCCACTTTTCTTTTACCGAACCTGTGACATTTGGCCGCAAAAATCTGTGAAAATCTGTGACAAACGAAAATCGGTCATTTTTCGAAAAAAACTCAAAGATTTTGGGTGTTGAAGGAGTGCGTATATCAGTTAACATAGTAAAATGTTACACCGTGTGTGAATCGAGATTTGGTGTCAGTTCAACTTGAAAAAAATATTTAGTTTTCGAAAAATACTATATTTTTGCTATCCTTTGCTATTATAACCTCGATTATAACCTGTTGCGATTTTGCATTCTGCGACATGTGACACAAATCGAGCGATAAGCACAAAATGCATGCGATGACACATGGATATATTGAGATTTTTCTTTTTTTTTTACTTTTCATGAAGGAAAACATCAATCCTTGGATGACGGGAAGAACATATCTTCTCAATAAACCTTCATTTAATAACCTCATTTGAACTTGACGAAAATATTTAGTTAGACTAAGATTCCCATAGTAAGATTGTCCCCAGAGTCCTTAGAGTTTAGTACGTCGCATCTGACGCAGCAGTCTAAACCAGGGGCAAACCAAATTACAAATTTTTAAAACCAATACGAAATTTTATCGTAATGTGACTGCAGGTAGCTTTAGGGTACCGTATCGTCTTGAACTTATTTTCTTCCTTTACTGAAAAGAACTGACTGAACTGAAGAACTTACTGACTGAAATACATACAGTCTAAATAAAATTTAGAAATTAAAATAACTTAACAAAAAGAAAACAGGTTCGTTATTCTTGCTTGAGCCTGAAGAGGACCCTCGCCAAGAGTGGTGTTTTATAACTCGATCATTAGTCAGGAAAAGAATGAAGGGGTCAGTCCACTAAATTGCACCCAACTATTTTATCTCATGACATTGTTTACGCCACTAAATAAGCACACTGTTAACAAGAAATGTCGCTTTTTCAACTTCGTAATCATATACTTTTTTGTACTTCAACGTTTGGTATTTCGGTACACCAGTATACCATGGCCGAATCAGGTTAGACACATAAACGTTATGTTATCCTTATTTATTCTTGGTATCACCCAGGGCTTCTCGTACCACTCGTCATGTTTCACTCAAATCTGAGCATTCTGGGTTATTTGCTGTACCCCCTTCAACTTCCCCCATCAAGGCCGAATACGAGAGGTAGACCAAAATGGTTCACCTAGAGCATATTTCAGACACATAAATACATCACCCAGGGCTTATCGTACCACTCATCAAGTTTCACTCGAATCTGAGCATCCTGGGATATTTGCTGTATCCCCTTCAACTTCCCTCACCGAGGCCAAATATGGGCGGGACACCAAAATGGTTCACCTAGAGCATATTATGACCTTTAGACCTTCCAAGTTTCATCCGAATCGCCCTACTCATTTGATCATGTTCGGTATATTGCTTAGGGTATTTTAGGGTCAAGTTCTCAAGTCTGAGAACTGTTCCGGAAATCCTCGTACCCCCCCCCCCCCCCCAAAAAAAAAAATGGATCATCTAGGGCGTATGAACTTTCTACATTCCGAGTCTCAGTCCAATCGCTCCACTCATTTGACCCCTCGGTGATCCGCACAAATTCCGGGACCCTCCCCCAACAATGACTGAATCCGGTTCGGACACATAATTAGATCATATAGGCGTTTTCTCTTACCACCCATCAAGTTTTACTCAATCGGATAACCCTTCGCAACTCACGCATACGAAAAGGTTCTAGATTGCCCATTCCTCCACACCCGCCGATGACTGAATCCCGAGAGCGAAAAGTTCCATAGAGCAATTTTCTGTGTTTCTTGTCTCGCCAGTAGCTGAATTCTGGCAGAATGAAAAAATGTCGCAGAATTCTGCGACATTTTTGGCAAAAGTGCGATTTCCTGTGACAAATGTTGTCACAGCTGTGAATCTGGGGAGAACTCGAAAACCTGTGACAAATCGCAGAATTCTGCGACAAGTGGCAACACTGGTGTCGACTAAACCTCAGCCGATTAACCGAGGATTATTACGTAGTCTAAGACGTGTAAAAATTCAGATTTTCCTTTCCGCACATAAATGGTTGTCCCTAGAACGGTTTATTAGTGTAAATGCGCTCGACTCTGTAATAATATAGATCCAAATATGTATTCTGTGCAATACTGTATTATGTATAGTTTTAATCGAATTTCCCAACGAGCTTGATGACGTCATAGTGATGCGGATGATCGGCTGAGGTTCAGTCTTGGACAGCATGCCATCTATTATCCAATTCCTTAGTAAGCCGTAGATGGCATTTTACTACTCAGAGCGTGTTCCACCCCTTTACCAATAGTACCCAAAGACTTTAAAGACTTTGGTATTAAAGACAAGACAAGACTTTGGTACTAAAGTCTTTGATAGTACCTATTAGTTACTATTTCCGTTCTAGCCTCACGAAAAGTTACTACGCTGACCGTTCCAACCTTCTCAAAATAGTAACTATTTGCTTACCACGCTCGGGAGCGTAGAAAGCGTAGTAACTACGCATCTCTGCAACGTGATTGGTCCGATCAGCCCGCGGCCTGATATTTGACAGAAAAAATAAAAAAGCGTTCCAGCCTAGCGTAGTAACTACGGTTAGTAGGGTGGAACACGCCCTATTTCAAGATCCCCAAAATACCTTATAATGAGCTCCTCCAGAAATTTAAACTTGAGTCCCGTCGGTTGAAACTGTGCATGGCTTCTGGTAAGAAAATGCTTGAGCACCCTATCCGTAGGTATATACTTCCGCCGCCTTCTGATACTGCTCGCGAACGACCTTTAAGAGCGGCCTCATTGGCGATTCTGAAACTGCAACAGGTAAAATCTGACCATGTACGATACGAAAAGACGTTTATACCGTCTTTCGTGAAAACTTTTAAAGGAACAGAAAACTTGACTCGAGGAGCTAGTTAACATATCAAGAATGTACCCTGAGTCGATATTGAGAGTAAGAAAAATTCTCGTTACGACCATTGCAGTTTCCGGGCATTTTCCGAGAATTCGACTTTGAGCAAAAGGTTCGCAAAAGCAAAAGGTTTGTGTGCCGTGACTAGGAATCGAACCCCGGCCGCCTTGTCGGGGAGGTCGTTACTCTGTAGTCTACATGTAAAAAGGAGAACTTTTACAGTACATGAGTGCATAATTACAGTGCATAAGGGGCAAGGGCCTGCCAGCTAGCTTTGGGAACACTAAGGAGGGGGTTCGAGACGGTTCGAGATGACAAAGAAGGAGGGTTCTGTCGACAATAAGACCCTGTATATTTATGCTAGCCCCCCGGGCGATTCGATGGCCGAAAGTTGCGTAGTCAAGTTTACTGTTCCTTTAAAGGAACAGAAAACTTGACTCAAACTTGACTCGGGGAGCTAGCTGATATATCAAAAATGTGCCCTGAGTAAAATGTACCCCGAGAAAATTCTCGTTACGTGTACGAAGTGTGATTTTTCAATGAAAGTTTCGCAAAATGTAATATCTGTCGTGTCATTTCAACAGGAAATTTGAAAATTCAATGAAACGTCTGCGAATTCAATATAATTTCTGAGAACTTCAATGAAAGCTGTCAATTCAACATAAGCCTTGGGAATTCAATACAACATTTGGGAATTCAATATAAATTTGGGAACCCAATATAACTTTTGGGAATTCAATATAAATTTTGGGAACCCAATATAACTTTTGGGAAGGTGTATTGTCCGCTTTTGCCCCTTCGTAGTTACGACCATTGCAGTTTCCGGGCAGTTTCCGAGAATTCGACTTTTGAGTTAGCAGAAAAAAAAGCAAAAGGTTTGTGTGCCGGGAGTAGGAATCGAACGCACGACCTCTTGACTACCATTACGGTGTGTTAGTCAACACGGCCAAAGGCGAACTTTTACAGTGCATAATTACAGTGCATAAGGGGCAAAGGGCCTGCCAGCTAGCTTTGGGAACACTAAGGAGGGGGTTCGAGATAACAAAGAAGGAGGGTCCTGTCGACAATAAGTCCCTGTATTTATCTAAGCCCCCCAGGTCGGTTTGATGGCCGAAAGTTGCATAGTCAAGTTTTCTGTGCCTTTAATCTTAATAAGTGTTTACATTTGTATATATTGACGATTTCGACAAATTTGGCTTTTACTATGATAGTTCGAAAAGAATAAAAGCGATATATATCTATCTACCTATAGCTCTTTCTTCTAACTTAAACAAGACCAGAGGTTTCGATGGGATCCCAAAAATAACTGATACTAACAGGTACAATTTCTTTGCTGCCCGTGGTGTCCCCCTGTGGAACTCTCTAAGTGAAGCTACAGTCCAGTCAAAATCCATTGAGGCATTCAAGAAGTCAGTGGACAAAGACTGGAAGGACACGGAATGGAAACTCAGTTGGGATGCCCCTGAGTCCACACAGAGGAAGTAGCATCACATCATCACCCACCCAGCGACGCTCTACAGGAGGATCACCCCACCTTGTCGCTGGCAAATGCGATTTAAGGTAATTTAAGGTAATTAGGTCTTGTCTTCGCCATTCAGTTACTGATAAAATAAAGTACAAAAATGTAACCAGCATGTCTTCTTGCCCCGATACCGAATCTCTAATTGACTTCAAAACAACCTTTAGCTTCAATCAAATTTCCAGTTTCGGCCGAATTCATGATGAATCATTTGTCCAGCAAAAAAAAAAAAAAAAACTAAGTTCAGATATGGATTCAGCGGACCTCCTTACCCCTTCAATGAATATCTTATTAGCTCATAAACATAAATGTTTTTACCGTAAATTCGAAACCCTCCTCTGCCTCTAAATATAGGACTAAAGGACCCATCTACGAACTTGACCTGTACTTTGCCAATGAATCCACATACTAAGTTTGAACAACATAATTATATCAACCCCTACTAAGCTTGAACAACATATACCAACCCCTTCGATTACACTAGCTCTCTCCGACGTTCATAGATTACGAGCTCTGCGCACGCGCAGAGCTATACTAGTGTGAAGAAAGGGGTAGGGACGCAATAGCCCAAATTGGTCGACAAATTTTGTGCCCGGTTTTTGCCGGATTCCGGGTGAACTACTTTTCCGGCGAGAAAACAACTTTCATATTCGGATACAGCTTCTCTCCTTACCCCTAAATCAACTAGCCTATCTAAATAGCTTTCAAAATTTTGTTTTTGCCCCTTAATTTGAATCCCCTCCCCCACCCTCAAATATAGGGCTACAGAGCCCATCTTCGAATTTGACTTGTACTTTGACCCAAAGGATCCTCCCACCAAGTTTCATCAAAATATCACAATCTCTTCTAGAGTTATCGTGCGCACAGACGGACAACTTTTGCGATGTCATAGGTATCCCTCCACTTACGTTTTGGGATCCCAAAAAGGTGCTAAAGTGCAGCATTAGGCTTGTACACTAGGCAGTGCTGATACCCGATACTCTATCCTCAGCCAGGAAGTGCAATCGATGGTTGGGGGCAAGCCATAATGCTTCCTCTTCTCTCTATATAACTGTTTTCTGGCCAATAAATAGATCAACCCCAGAAAAGCTGACAGTCTATAAACAGAGCGTCATGATAGCTGCGGTTTAATCAAACAACCTGGCTGAGCGAATGCAACAAAAATAGCATTTAATTTCAGACAAAAATGAAAATAATAAAATTGGGAAACAAACGACAACAGTGATTAAATAAAAGAAACGAATACAAATATAATAATCACCGGTATTTGAGGTCAAAAATTTCGATTAACAATGGAGCAATTTCACTGGTATTTGCGTCAATGTAAACGTCGACTATATTTTCGCTTAGGGTGCGAAGCTCGGAAATCTTATGGATGAGCTTGAGGTAGACTGACTTTGCTTCGCATCCACTGACCATGGATTCAAGGTATCGCCGAAGCAGCTTGTAGTAGGAGGCCTGGAATATTATGATAAAGTACAATCTGATAGTAAAGCAGAACTAAAGGGACACTTAGGGGCGTCGCTGGCCAAAACTCGAGGGGGGTGGCCCGCGCCCTGTCGCCCATTTCAGCTTTTCGTCTCATTAATAATAATAAAACTCCTTATACCTGCAAGCTTTGAAGACTGAAGAAGCCCCAGGGGCGGTTTGAAGGGTTTGGGCGTGGTATAACTACCTCAGTAATGTCAGTATACGCGACTGGCAGATATTCGGCAAGGCTCGAGCAAGATTCATACCAGTTATAGGCAATAGCCAAGAAGCACCGCACCACATGCGGGAAACTGTACGAATTTAAAGAAACATTCAAGCTAGTTTTTGTACGGTTAAGGTGAACGTCATTCGTAATAAGAGGAATTCGATTCCGCAACAGCCCGACCCGCAGCAGTTTGTATAATGACTGTGTATCAGCAAGAACAAATAAAAGCAAGAACTTTCGTCTCCCCATTTCGCTGATGCTATCGTGCGTAGTCGACTAAAATATGGCCAATTTCCGACCCGAGAGAGCGGAGGTGGAGCTTACCCGATACACCAAAAGTCGTTACCTCTACAGAGAAGGTAAAACGCAGTAAACCGCCGAGGAAGAAAAATCGAATGGAGGCAGAAGTGAAAAGCCTGTTCACACTGGACTGGAAGCGCGACGGAAACAGCGACTACCGGCTCATTGATTCAGACAAGCTTTAGGGGTTGACAAAAAAAAAATCAGAAACAACTAAGAATCCAAATAGAAAGAAACTGGCTTCCAAATAAAGCAGATATCACAAGTGTGTAGAAGTCTCTGGTAATTTAGTTAAAAGTACGACAAACTGTATATGTGTAACGTAAACTGTATCTTTTCGGGGTCAAGAAAATATAAATTTCATTACAGATATTAACACTCATCTGAGAATATCGGATAAAAACGAGTAGATTATTTCAAAAAGACAGGTTTCGTATGCTAAATGTAAATGAACAAATATTACGAAGGTGGAACATTTCCGTCTGGGATAGCTATGGTTGAGGTGAACTTTCGTCTTTCAATTCACTACTTAATCGAATTTAATCAAACTCACTAAATAGAAATGTGAACAATTCTTTTTCCACGAAAACAAATACAAAATATAAAATCGCCTACCGGTATTATTTTGACTATTACAGGCTACTCTAACTCTTCTGTAATTTCAGTAATCCTAGCAAGCCTGATTAAACTACTCTTAGTTTCACTCATCTGACAAAGTAACAACTGTAGAGGTTGAAACACAATGGGTCATGACCTCAGTGAGTCTGATTCGAATTCCGGTTTTACATTATATAGTTCTCCCCAGAGATATAAAAAGGCATGTCACAATGGATTTCAATGTCCATATTGTTGATCATGGTATAGCCTAACAGGTGCAATTACGAACGACCATCGTCAAGTTCGTTTTTATTTTCGCATCATTTAGACAGCCAGCATCTAGTCATTAAAACCAACGTTGTTTCCTTCTCGTGTGAACAGGCCAGAGCATACGCCTCACTAGTTGTTTTCTTCGCAGATGACTCGAGTGTGTAACGGCGGAGACCAAGAGACCAACGAGTATACACGGGCGAACAAGAAGGCTCTGTATTAGCTCCACCTCCGCTCATTTTTTCCGGAACGCTTTTGATCGGAGGATGGACGAGACACAGATGTTCTTGCTTTTATTCGTTCTTGGTATCAGACAGAATGCAACTGAGCGCCGCAGCGAAATTTTTGAAGTAAGCTATGTCAGGCAAAACACTACTTCCCCCAACAAAATCTAGCTTATAATATGGCCAAAGCCCCGAAATTCTAAGCTTAAAACCCGAATATGACGCAACCTTTCCAGCTTAGCCTACTACGAAAGCCGCCGCAGGCAAATTTTGTGGAATCCGGTATGACCATAACGTCTTTTCGGATTCTAATTGAAAGTAAGGGCCACTTAGCACGGATCTGCCCGTCTGTCTTCATAACGAATTTAGAAAAAATACGAGGCATTTAGCTGGAAGTTTAGCTACCTCAATTCAACCCTTTCCGAAAAAGAAGTACTGTTCATCCAGGAAAAAAAATGAAACAGAGCAGATTTGCTCTGCTCTGTATTTACAGTTAAAAACAAAATAACAGTCAAATGTGTTGTAATAATCAAGCCGGGAAGCCCATCCCGTCATTACATCTCCTCTCATTGCTCACGATTGCCACCATGTTCCGGCAGAAAGCTGCAACACTGATGCAAACACGTGGCCTTGGAGGGAAAAATATAAGATCTTTGCTCACACAAAAATAGTTATAAAAACTCAATAACTATCTTTTGGAAAGCAAGAGCAAATAAAATGTTGCTTCAGTTGACAAGTTGTATTTTCATCAGGAATGTAACTTTAACAATGATGACCTAGGCCGATCTGGATTTTTACCGCCAAAAACAGACGAACGGCGTTTCGCTTGTTTCAACTTGTGGGTTGAGCGTGTGGTACACACTTCTGTTTCCGCGACAAACGCTCAGAATGTGTTGCATACAAATAAGCCGCGGATAAACACCTATGGTAAACCCACATCACCAGTTAACAACAAATTCCGACTGGGCACAGCCTATGCCTAACGCTGACTACCCTATACCTAAAGCTGGTTATAACACCAGGGTGTTTTTTCTTCACATTTAGTTGAGGATGAATGCACATTAGTTTCCCTTGCTGCCTAACGCTGGGTTATAAATACTGATGCATTCCGAAACGTCCTCGTTAGTCTCGTTTGACCTGTTCGGGAGCAAACGTCTGGCATCACATGAACGTCGTGCCGTTCTACCTGATTTTGAAAACCTAGCAAATAGCAGGCCCTATACGCGACAAAGACAGAGGAGCGCTGCTTCCCAGAGACTAGTAAGGACACCCATAAACTCGCCTGATCGTTAACTGAAATCTTTTGTACCCTATTTCAAATAAATTAATAAATAAATTAATTCTAGTTAAGTTAAATGATATTCATAGGTTGTACGTATAGATGAAATGTCTATTTATGTAATTGTGTCATGTGTTATTTGCGTGAATGACGACCCAATGCTAGCAGGTAGAATACAAGCTATTAAAGAAATAAAGTACATTATTATTATTATAAGGTCTTTTTTCTTCGCACTCAGTGGAGGATAAAAGTACATTAGTTTCCCTTACTTGTTCGAACTTAATGGCATCCTTATGTATAACATGAGGTCGTTCTGGATTGAACAGACAAATGGCAGCCATAATAAGAAGGATATTCTCGTCTGACCGCCATTCGGCAGCGAAAGACACAATAAAGAGCTGGAAAGCCTCGTGTATGTTGTTCCTGGCTTCTTTTAGCACATCTAAGTTGATCAAACTCGCTTCTTGGTTCTGGGCTGGAAGCTGAAACCAAATAAAGAAATCAGTCGCCTTTTGGTCTTAAGAGTCTTCAGAGAATTAATAATAATAATAATTAATAATAATAATTCGTTTATTTCCATTTTATCTTTTTACAAAAATAGTGGTGGATCGTCATACATGGTCATAAATAATCACATCATAATCACATATATGTTACAATTTCAAAATACAATCCGATAACAAACGTATACAAAACATGTCAATTTAAATTCAGAATTTAGGATTTCAATCCGTTAAAATACTTTACAAAATAGGGAACAAATGAATTGAGATAACGCTCCGTGGATTTTACATGCGGTTCGTCAGTTGTATCTTTGGTGCGTCTGTGCTACGGGTTGCCTTAACTTGCAGATTTGTGGTCACAGGGGGTAAAATGGACCGGTGCACATCCGAAGCCAGACATTTTTTGCCAAATTTCACCAGGAGCTCGTGTCTCCTATCAGAGAGTGTTTGCAGACGCAATGACTTTAGGCTTTCTTCATATGACTCGTATTTCTGTCCAAGAATGATGCAGCAAGCTCTCTTCTGAATCCCTTCCAACTTCTCGCTTTGCTGAACTGTGAGTCCAGCATGCCACACGGCACAGGCGTACTCCATCACAGGTCGGACGTAAGTTTTATAGCAGGTGACAAGCTCACCTGTAGAGAGACCAAATCTTTTGATGCTTGCAAAGGATTTGAGCAGAAATGACCCTTTTTTTACGAGGTTTTTTACATGGTCATCCCATTTTAGGTTGCTTTTAATAGTGATGCCCAGAATTTTTGCAGAGCTGACCACAAGGAATTGTGTCTCGTCTTCGAGGGGAGGAGGAGTTTGTTTGGTGAAGTTAATTCTTAGGGCGACGCTTTTTTCTTCACTTATGCCTAGCTTCATCTGACCACAGTCATAGGCCAGCTGCTCGGTTACCTCTTCCAGTGAGTTTTCCGGATCGTCCAGTGTGGCGATAGAGCGGGGCACCACTAGCGTTAGGTCGTCTGCAAACTTAGCTCTGTGAAAAAAGTTCACCATAAGCTTATTAACAGCAATTGTGAAGGCCAGTGGACCTAAGCGACTACCCTGGGGTGCTCCGCATGATATTGACAGGAGTTCAGATATGTTATCCTTACTCAACTGCACGCACTGCTGACGACCCGTAAGAAAGCTCGCAAGCATTCGAACGATGAATTTTCTGGCTCCCATTGTGGTTGCTTCACTGATGACGATTTGGTGGTCAAGGTAGTCGAATGCCTTTATTAGATCAGCGATTAGTACGTCAACAAAGTGGCCCGGTTCTTCGAGATGTAGAAGTATTTCGTCCAACACACGGACCAGGTAGTGTACAGTGCTGTGCCCAGGTCGAAACCCGAACTGACGAGCATCGATGTTGTCTTCAATATCGCTGTAAAGCCATTCGAAAAGAAAACCTTCGAATAATTTGGCGAACACAGGAGTTTTTGATATCGGTCTAAGATCTTTGACTGAAGATGCTGTTCCCTTTTTCGGTATGGGTGTGACGAAAGCGGTTTTCCAGACGTCGGGAAAGACTCCATCTACGAGGCACTGGTTCAGGATAGCGGTGAGGGGAAGAGCAAGTTCTCCGGCGCAGATAGCAATCAGACTAGTCGGTATTTCATTCGGACAGGAGGCTTTATTCAGATTGAGCTTACGCAGTCTATCTTCGACTTCGTGCGGTAAGACGACAGGGATGTTTTTCGGGATGTCATTCTCCGGGAACGTCGCTAGCGCCGGATGTTTATTGCAGATTTGCGCAAAGTGTTTATTAATATCATTTGCCGACATCACGTCACCATCTTCGTTCAGGAGATTGAGAGGAGCCTTGTTTCTTCCCAGCATTCCTTGCACATGCTGGTGGAATTTTTTTTGGGTCGAGTTTAAGAAGCTTTGTGATGTTCATAGCTCCATAGGCTTTCCGAGCTTTCTTACACTTACGGACGATCGTGTTTCTTAGCTGCTTCGCTTTTCCCCGGTCACCATTTCTGAAGCAGTAGTCTCGTAGCTTGATGAGTGCTTTAATGTCACTTGTCACCCATGGCTTCTCTTTTTCTCTCACCAAAATTTCTTTTTCACGGAAAATTCTGTTGAAACTTTGCTTGAGAGCTTCAGAGAACATTATCGTCATTTCATTGGCGTCGTTCAGTTTCAGCATTACTGACCAGTTGAAGTTACGGAGCCAGTCCCGGTATTCCTTGACGAGATCATCAGGCATTGGTGTGAATTTAATTTTCTTTCTTTCCGTAGGTGGTACTAGTCCATTCGGATCCCAGCAAACAATAAGGTGGTCGCTCCGACCGAGCGGATGCTGGGTGACTGGCGTCTTGTAATATTCCTCTACGTTAGTGAAAATAAGGTCCAAAGTGTTGTTCCCTCTGGTCGGACACGTAACCACTTGTTTGAGTGAGAGCGTTTTTGAAATCCATCCGGGCTTCATATCGTTAAAATCGCCGCAAATGGCAAGTGCACAGGTTGGATATTTGAGGCGGATCCAGTCCGTGCAGAGTTGAAGATATTGGAGCAGCTGTTTTCTAAACGGACCATTTGGCGGGTAGTAGACGATTCCCATCACCATGGATCCAAATGTCTTCGGCAACGCGTTTGGTCTGCACCAAATCCATTCAACTTCGATCCCTTCGTTTTTTGTAAAAGGAGGCGAGAGTATTCGGTTTCTAATGTTTTTCTTGCAGATTATGCCCACACCTCCACCACGACTAACAGGATCTCCTTCTGCGTTGCGTCTCGGCTGTATGTGTACAGAGTACCCATCGCACGATACTGCGTCTGGAGAGTGCACCCAGGTTTCAGTTACTAGTGCTATGTCCACATTATCACGCAATAAAATGAGATGTAACTCGTCAACTTTATTGTTCAGTGATTGTGCGTTTACCAGCAGTATCTTCGGAAATGCATGATGTTTAGCGTAGTTGGTGCTGGTGTGACACTGTGTTTTTACGGCTGTCTGCTGTCCACGCTGATTCCGAGCGCCTACGTCCTTGTGCTGGTTAAATGATCTTCCTTGGGTTGTTCGAGGGGAGCAGTTGTGGTCGGTATTTGTTTTGCTCAATGCACTAGTTTGTTGTGGTGGTGGTACCTGTTTGTGAGCTCTAATCCATAGAATGTCAATATTTGGTGTCTTCTGCCTCAAGGTACGGTCGGTTCTGGTGCCTAGTCCTCTAGAGTAATTAGATGTTGTTGGTACATTAGTCTTGTGTTCCTGCAGGATGTTGTGAGAAGGGGGTACATTCTTTAGTACGTCTCTTCTTGGAGCACGAGAAACCGGTTTTGCGTCTGTGGGAACTCTGTGCTTGTCTGTGGGTACCGGTGATGGGACTGTTGGGAACTGTTTCTGTGTGAGAAACATTGGATAATCCGTGGATTCATTCAAGTTCATTCAAGGACTTTAGTACCAAAACGAAGTTCAAGGACTTATGTACTGAGATGAAGTTAGAAAACCCTCAAAAATTATTTATGGAAAATTTAAATGTTGCTCCCTTCCTTGTTACTGTAAGTGAACAGAGACTGCGACCTGGCGGTGTTACAACAGGGCATATATCAATCAGGCGCTACTCCACGACGACGCACAACTGCACGACACCGCCCACTAACGTTCCTCCTCTATCAAATAAACTTATATATTTATTTTCACTTGAACGGAAAACTAATTATTTTCTGCGCCCGGCTAAAATTTCCAAAATAAACCACTGTCTGACGCCTAATGCCCGAGTATGGAACACGGCTCTGTAAGACCACTTACAAAGAAGAACTGTCAAAAATTGCAGTATCGGGGCAAAGTTATTTAGTTTTCTATAACTAACATCGACTGTAAATTGTTCGCTTGACTGCCTTTTAGCTGCAAGTTTGCAACAAGCTGCAAGTTTAAACTCGAAACCCTGGCAAAACGAAGAGAAAAAATATGTCAAAGTTTCGGTCTTAAGCTCCTTAATAACCCTAAACTCCGGTGGATCCTCCCTCCCGATTATGTACCGGAACGACCCCGATTAGCAAGACAGTCAGCCATGAAGATTCCCAAACTCGAACCCGTTAAGTATAACCATGAGAGGTATCGGAGAAGTTTTGTCCCTCAGTTTGTTGAGTTCTACAATAATGTTTTCTCGCCGTGACTATTAAATCTTGATTGGATACACTATTTACATGTGCTTTATTTACGTATTTGTTTGACAAAGGGCAAAGAATTTGGTCGAAAGATCACGACAATTTTGTACCTGATTTTTAAATAAATAATAAAAAAAAAAAAAATAACAACATGGTGCATTGATCGTCAATAATGAAGTATATAAAGTAGAAAAAATGGAGCTAACTGCAATGAGCATATACCTTCCAGGAATTCTTGTAGGGATCGAACTGCATGACTCCCTTCAGGATCATCACTTCTGTACAGCCGTCTTTTAACAGAGCTATCTGATCCTCCTGGCACATACTTCGGAAACTGTTAATTCTCTTTGCCATTTTAATTATACGGCGGATGGCGATTTCAGTAAGGTTGATAACATTGATGAGACGATGACTTGATCCGTCCTACATAAAGCAAACAGATGAGAATTTGCTCGATGTTACCTTTTTCCCGCAACACAAAATCTTCACTGTAAGTAGTTGAATGAACCACAAGACTGCTCCTCGTGCAAGATTTGAACCAACTACCTTTGATTTATAAGAGAGACGCGCTGCCAACTAAGTCACCGATGAGCTGTGAACTTGATTCGCAAACGACTACAATCGCAGACGAAATTTGGCTACAAGATTAGTAATGCCGCTCGAGACAACTCTATCTAAAAAGTTAATTTCCCCATGTCACGGGATATAATGACATCGATGTGAATAATAAATCACATAATGATTATATAACTGATATTTACTACAAGTCTAGGAATCCAATGCCGGGGCCTCGTCGACAGTTCACGGCCTTGGTGGATCAGCTGAGAGCGCATCGGTCTGGGAAGCCGAAAGCCACAGGTTCAAATCCAGCCAAAGGAGCATGTATGTGGTTCAAAACTTCCAAGGTCTCCTCCAGAACAAGCTAGCTTCGGAGACTGCAGCACCTTTTGTCAGAGATGTAGTCTTGAACCTTGGTCTTAAGACCAGTCTCAAGACCGATGCCGACAATCTTGGTGTTGGTCTTCAGACCAGTGGCAAATTCTTGGTATTGGTGTTGTTCTTGCGCTCCCGGTCGTCAAGACCTTCCCTGGTCTTCAAGACCGTAATTACAGCAGGATTAGTTTCGGAACTTTTGAAAACGTCGCAAAGCAGGAAAAGGTTAATTACATGGATTGCATCATCAGGACAGACTTGAAGGTCAAGAGATTAGTGGATCAAAATTATTATTTGTAGGGGCTAATCATCGCGATCATTGATAAGTAAAGGCTTGACGTGAATAACTTCAGTTACAAAATAATGGCTGCCAAGGAACCTTCTGTAGTTAAGCATGCGTTTACCAACTTTCAGCTATGCAGTGGTTCGCTAATTGTAATTCTGCAATGAAAAGAGCACTGACGGGAAAGGAGTTTCTCTTACTTTTGTAAGGTAAGCATGCAGTATGTACAAATATTGTTAAAATGCTTTGGTCATTGGCTGAATGTCAGCAGGAATGACGAAGAAACTGCAGAATTATGAAAATAGAGTAAACAGTAGGAAATAGTCACTTCCTCGATCCGAACATCGTGGGGGCGGAGGGAAGGGGAATCCGGAACCTTGAGGTATTTATAACTTTTGAATGGGTGGTCGGCTTAATGAAAATTGATATTAGGAAAGACCACGTGTCTCTTACGACCCACTTCAAATCTGGACTAGATCCGGTGACTTTGGGGAAGCTGGAAGAGGGAGCCAGCAATCTTGGGATAAGCTTAGAGTAGAGGGATCGGGATGAAACTTGGTGGGAAGAGCAAACACAAGTCCTAGATATATTGTTGACATAACCCAACCGGATTCGGGCACTGTGAGGGAGTTGGGTGGAGGGGGGGGGGTCCGGAATTCTAGTGATCCCGCTAGTTCGGTACTTCCTGATGTGCTGGGGCGATGAAACTTGGAAGGCGTATCAGGGGCCCGAAAAGACTGACTCGAGAGTAGTTGTTTACCCGATTCGACCATCATTGGGGGAGTGGAATGCTGTGGAGTGAAATGCTAGTGGAACGGGTGATCGAAGAAACTTGCCAAGTTGAAACAGCTATCGCCTGGATCGGGTTTGACCCCCTCCCCCCAGAAACTTTTTAACATACACAGAAACATTATTTGGAAAAAATGCGGGAACCGAAAACTTGCAGATAGGTCATGCTCCGATCCCAGTCAGACTTTACGGGCAGGAAGAGGAGATGTGGCATTTATGTTTCCGAGTCGAGAAATGTTTTCCTGGAAATGTTGTGGCTCGCATAAAGGTCAAACAAGTGAAGAGATATGAATGAAAATTGGAATATGTAGAGATCATACGCCTTAGATGGCACATTGAAAGGTTCGGACAGGGCCTGACCACGGTGGGGAGAGGAGGGGGAGTTGCCGGAGGGGGAATGTTCAGATTGATAAATGGTAAGAGACAATGCTTTGGATAATCCATTCAGGAGTACGAACCAGACTTGGCCGTGGTAGGGGAATTGGAGGGGGGGGGGTACCGGAAGTCGTGTAGCACGTCTAGGGACCAAACGAGTGGATCTGTTGGGTTGAAACTTGGAAGGTAGAAAACTAGATATCCTGTTCCAAGGTCCGAAGTTGCCGGAGGGGGAATGTTCAGATTGGTAAATGGTAAGAGAAAATGCTTTGGATAATCCATTTAGGAGTTCAAACCAGACTTGGCCGTGGTAGGGGAATTGGGGGGGGGGTACCGGAAGTCGTGTAGCACGTCTAGGGACCAAACGAGTGGATCTGTTGGGTTGAAACTTGGAAGGTAGAAAACTAGATATCCTGTTCCAAGGTCCGAACCGCGTTTTAGGATTGCGGGGTATTTTGTGACGTGACAATAAATCGGTTGACCAACCCTTTTTTGAAACTATTACCGAGAAATTATTGGCAGCATTGGTTTATCCAAAATGCAACATAGATATTGACATGTAATTATGTAAATTTTATGTGCGTATTTACTGACATTATCAGCTCACTTTCCTTTAAGTTAAGCTAGAATCACATTTCCTCACTCAATCTAGTAAAATAGACTTTCTTGGTCTTGGTCTTAAGACCAGAGCCAAATTCTTGGTCTTGGTCTCAATACCAGGGCAAAAATCTTGGTCTTTGTCTTAAGTCCGGTCTTCACCTCCCGGAACTTCCGGAATCTGGGCTTCCAGATTATTCTTTGACTTCTTCTGTAAATTGCACCTGGAGTATGAACCGGTCCGAAAGTACATCAAAATAATCAGGAAAAAAGGGGCTTTTGAACTTCCAGATTTCCGGAATTTTTAAGTATCGCAGAAGAAATTCAGAAAAAACCACGGAGAATCTGGGAACCCAGATTCCGGAAGGTGAAGACCCGACTTTAAGGCCAGTGCGAAAATCTTGGTCTTGGCCTTGGTCTTGACATTTTGGTCTTGTCGACATCACTGCCTTTTGTGTGGCGCAGTCAACAGAACCAACCGATAACACCACACCTACAGAACTGCAGCGTCTGCAGCATCTGTCGTGTGAACTAGTCTACCCAAATCCCCGATTCTGGATAGGCTATGCCAAACTTTGTCTGGACAGTCTAAAGTCTGGAACAGCCTACGCGAATTGTTAGTTACCCATGCTGGGTGAGTCAGTTGGAGCAATCCCAGCATTTGGCGTAAGGTAACTGGCGTTTCGTACAGGCATCCACTCACTCATTCATTGAGTACTACATAGGCTAGTGCAAGTAGTTAGATTTTGGTTAAAAATAGTAAGTCTCCAAGAAGATAGGCTGCTGAAAGTGGCATACTTAGAGGCCCTGGGATAAAAAAAAAGGGGCAAGTGAAAAAGCTGTTGGACGAAGCTGGACTGTCGTATGCTTGGAATGATGGCCATGGTGATGCCGAAGATTTGGAAAATTTGATAGGAAAATTTACTTCAGTAACCTACTTCAGGACCAAGAAACCCAGTTATGGAATGAGGCTATTCGGAAGTCGGAGTCGCTCACTAATTATCCCAAGTTTAAGAATTTATTTGGATTAGAATTTTATTTTAAGCTAGGTCTACCCGAAGAAATATTAAAGATGTGGTTCGAACTCCGGGCGAACTGTCTCCCATTACGAAGTAGGAAAAAGGTTTTTGAAAAGAACAGGTCTTTGCCGGTGGCCTAGTGTGCTTGCCGATTTTGTGGTGAGGTAGAAGAGAGTTTATGCCATCTGCTGACGGATTGTCGGGGAGTGAAGGAAATTAGAGAAAGATTTTTTGGTGGGGTACCCATACTATTTCCTGGTATTATGGAGTCGACGAATCGCCAGGTAATTGGGCCTGTATGTGAATACAAGTTTATACTGGAAGTTTAGATTGGAGGTAATTTGGTTAATAGTAGAAGGGTAAAAAGGAGTAATTTTTTTTTTTTTAATAATAATGAAGTCAATTTTGTTCGTTAAGTGCGAGAATGAATGCTGATATATGGCCCTTTGTTGGCTTTAATAAATTATTATTATTATTATACTACATAACACACATATGTAATCATGACTCCAAACTGTGGGTATACTCTACTTTTCGCATAGCCCATAAACAAAATCAGGTGTGAACGGTAAGAGAAATGAAATCCTTGCCTGAGAGTAGAATCCCTCATTCGTCAGAGGTGCCTGCATTTCTTGATTTGCCACTATTAGCTCGTTGAGTTTTGCCCGCTCTGCGTCATTGAGATCACGCTGTGGTGCCATGGTGCTCCCATGACGGTTGTCGGTGAATTCGGCTTCGATGGCAATGTTCAAAATGGCATCAACGCTTGTATGGCTGCAAAAAAAAAAAAAAAAAAGATTCCGGCGGGATCACGAAACTGTGTAAATATCGGTTTGCCACGAAAAAAAGAAAGGAAACTGACAGCAACAAGATATATTGCTTTGGACGTCAGCTAACTATGGTGACGAAAAATAGATAGAAGAGTGTATTTTGAGAGCCCAAGGGCCATATATACAAGAAAGAACAAACAAATAACTCAAACACACTAAGTTATCCTTTTTTCCAAACTTGAATCAATGGACACTCCCACTCCAATAATCACGGTTGGGTGGTCCAAAATTTACGGAAGCGTTCAGTGAAGCATTCCTCTGCTGTATACTGTATGTGCGGATTCCTCGATACTGCAGCAGCGGAAGATTTGCGGTCCAGTTTTAAGGTAAAGCTGACTGCCCCGTGCCGAAATAAGATTAGAAGCCCGTGAAGAACCTGGATATAGGCTGCTAGATGTAGGGGTAAAAGAAAAGCTCGGATATTATTATTATTACAAATCTTCATTTCAGCCTTTAATGTCTAATCATCTTACCTGCAACAAGCGGCGGATGAGCTGGTACCGGTTCCACTGGCAGTGGAGAATGTAAACTTCTCTTGGTCAACCTTAATGGAAATGTCTGTGTTCACTCCTTTATCCTGTACACATGTACGTTTTTCTTCCCTAACTGATGAACTAATCGCCTCCTCCACCGCCTTGTTGATCCCCGATCGGAAAACCAGATGAGGTGTAAGGAGGGAAGCTGTGTGCTCCTTGCTGGAAACTAGTGAGTCCAAAAGGCCAGTGCTGGTGGAATGAGGGGCGTTCACTTCCGAGATGCAAGACTTTCTTGCGATGACGTGGGGTTCTGCTTCACAAGTCGGCCGGTGTGAGCTGCTTGGCGCTAGCATCGATGCCAGTTCCACGTTTCTGTCGCTTAGCCGGGCAGGGCCGGGTGGGGAGACGGGGTAGTCTGTAATGGTAAGACATGTATAACAGTCCGGGTACAAATCTGAAGAGTTGTCATTTTTCCCCATCTATGGGGAAAAGTAATGTGGGGAAGGAAAGAAGATAACTTAAATTTACCAACCCCCAAAAAGAAGGCTTCTATTTTTCCCCTAAGTAACAACCGAGCGGGCCCGTATGAAGATTTCCCGCCTGAAATCAACCCAGACAGCGTGAAACAGATTTCGACCCGATTTCAGGTTAGTTTCGTCCTCGGATTTGACGGGGATTTCGACGGAATGAGATGATTGCTTTTAAAAACGTTGAGACAAATTGTATTGTATGTTGTAGTGCGTAGCCCCTCAGCGATCTTATTTTTATCCCCACTGAAGTGATGGGAATTATGCAAATTAGTTGTGTAAGTTTTGCCATAGATCGCGTGCGTGGCCCCGTCAGTCATACATTTTGAATTCAGTTGGCTTTATGTAGTTGCTGTGTGTTGACGATGGAAATAAAATAATTGAAAGACAGACACAGCACAAATAAATTTCTGCTTTATTTCAAGTATCCGAGAAGGAATAAGTCGCAATCAATCACTCTCGCATGAGTCATCATCCAATATCTGGGCTCCAAACGCAGCGCCGCGAAGTAGAGGCTAGAGAAAGGGTTGGGATAGGGTTTGCTGCTTGGAATGGAGAACTAAGCTGAATCCCACCGTTGTTCTCGTGTAATTTCACGTGGCTTCGGGAATGCAACCGAGCCACATTTAAAACTTTTTCCTCAAATGTGAAAGCACCTGGCACTGATTCACTAAGTGGGACAAATTTCCTCCACAACCTTTCTAAGTCTTTGCCAGTAGCCACACAAAAACAGTTCTATGGAGCAGAGATTATCCTTTGCTCGAGAGAATAGAGAGCGTGTTCCACCCCCTTTCCAATAGTAACTATTAGTTACTATTTCCGTTCCAACCTCGTCAAAAGTTACTACACTGACCGTTCCAGCCTTGCCGAAATAGTAACTATTTGCTTACCACGCTCGGGAGCGTAGTAACTACGCATCTCTGTAACGTGATTGGTCAGATCGGCCCGCGGCATATTTGACCGAAAAAAGAAAAAGCGTTCCAGCCTTGACGATAAGAAGCGTAGTTACTACGGCGACTAGCGAAGTAACTACGGTGAGTAGGGTGGAACACGCTCAGAGTGAGCAGTACTATGGCGGTTCGTACCTGACTGAGGACTGCCTATCTGGCTTCTAGGACTAACAGTATAACTCGGCGACCGACTCCTCATATATGACTCGTCTTCAGAAAACTCATCCTCTTTTTGTCTTTTCGTCGGGGGTTCCTCGCTCATATGCTTCTTCTTTCCTCGGGGTTCGGCGGATTTTTGTCGTTTTGACATCTTTTCTTCTTCAGACATTATCCATTCTTTTTTCATGCCCACAGTAAGACATTTTTCCATCCGGCATTTTTGACAAAACCGACGTGTAACTTTTGTGATTTCGCACTGGTTACTAAAAGGGCACCGGAAATCCTAAAAAAGAAACACATTTACACATTCTTGTATTAAAATAATTAGTGATAAATATTCAGTTTGTAAATAGGGTTCAAGTTTAATAAGGGTTGTAAGTTCAAGTTCAGGTCAGTGTAAATATTAAGTAGTTTCGGGAATTCGATAAATATGTAAAAATGTAAATAAGTGTCCGTGCTTTAGTGTAACATGTGATTTTGAATTCAGTTAGTATCCAGATGATGTAGCGAGTAGTGAAAATAAAATAGTGTTAGTCTGTCCATCTTTATATGATAGAAATGTGAATATTTATCACTAATTATTTTAATACAAGACACATTTTGAGAAAGCTATCGTTCGAGAATGAGACTATCCTGCACCGTTTTGATAGACAAATTAAAGTGATGCTTTTGAAGTTATAAGCTTGTGAACAAACTAATTTATACGTTTAATATTATAGTTTCTGTTACCTTAAGTGACAATTTAGGATGGTAGGCTAGATAGGCTAAATATGATGATTGATTCCGCCCAGGATTCGACCCATAGGCGTATTCTCGCCGTTCCCCAAGGACTCCTCGGGGAATCGAAGGGAACGGCGAGAATAGAGGGACTCACTCCAAGCGGACTCCGC
This sequence comes from Branchinecta lindahli, assembly GCA_023053555.1. NCBI lineage: Eukaryota > Metazoa > Arthropoda > Branchiopoda > Anostraca > Branchinectidae > Branchinecta > Branchinecta lindahli. The sequence continues at coordinate 32,469,632 of JAKZAO010000009.1, read as the reverse complement.
GTACAGAGAACAGCGAGAACATGGGGAATGCTTCCAAAACGGGTTTTATTCTTAAACAAAATATGCAGTTGTCAAAATTAGTCTGGATCAACTTCATTTTTGGTTTTCTTTACTCTGGTTATTTTTAATTAATTTTACATTGCACCAACAACAGCGAAAACTGATTCCCCTCCGAATCTGAAAGGGAGTACTTTTTGATGATGGTGATGATGATCGGTTCCCCGTATGTGGGGACTCGCGAGAATACAGGGAGTGAGTCCCCGTGACAAACAAAAACGCGGGGACTCCTCAAGTGGAGTCGTCGGGGAACGGCGAGAATACGCCTCATGTTCTGAACTTGGTGAGTTAAAATTATTCTGAAATTTTTAGGTTTTATATGGTAATTTACTAGATTGGTTAGTTATGAACTATAATCTTACCTGAGGTTTCATGTTACCTATCTATGATGATTAGTTTTGTTACGAATTATTTTTTTTTTCATTGCTTTTTATATTTTATTTTTTTTATTGTTTCTACAGATTTTCATCTGTGTTAGGTCACAACTTTCGAACACCCAAGAGTGTACTTCGCCCTACCCCCTTTTACTCCATACCACTACTAGAAGCATGTTCAGCAAGTATAAGGAACATTTCCAGTCTTTCTAGAATTAAAACCTGATCCTAATTTCTCAACTCAAGCTCAAGTAGAAGTAACATTTGCAATTCGTAAGATGTTGTCAGAAACTCACAAATCTTTAGTTTGGGGTGGTTTGCGCTGCTGTCTAGATGACAATATTATTGGAAAAACTTGGTTCGCTCACATATATGGTACATTCATACGGTTTGGAACTGCATTGCACTATAGTTGCATAAATTACCAGAAAAATTTAGCTTTTTATTGAGGTAAAAAATTACAAACACAAAACAAACCAAAAACACACACAAAATTATGGTTTAACAAAACCCATTGATATTTTGAAAAATAAATTTTCTACCATAAAGCACACTTTTTCTGATGCGTTGCGTTGACTGATCGATGGATGTATTTTGGTTGAATTTTAAGATAGACATTCATTTAGGCTAGTGTTATTTCTTAAATGAACTGAATGTAGAATTTGTGAAAGTTTATGGTCTACTTGTTCGTCAGTTGCAGACCGATTATTTAAATTTTTTCATATTTTTCTACTCGCCAGCTTTGGCGGATATAAATAAATGAACTGAATTGAAGTGAATTAGATTAAGATAGTGGAATCCCAAGGGGAATATTTTTAGGGTCTCGGGAGCACGCCAGGTCTGGACGAGCACGGTTACTGTGGAGGACCCACTTTATTTACCAATTATTTTAAACATAGAGAGAAAAGAAAACAACCATTACGGTTACACTACCTTTGTTTTTAGAGCATTTCTTCGGAAGAATGCTTTACAAGACTCGCAGGTAACAGCGTTAAAGTTGTGGCCAAGTGCATGATCTCCACAAACACGGCAAATCTTCGATCCAGCCACTGACTTTTCAATGTCGCTTTCCATATTTGACTCCACTGTGAAATATAACAGTAATTTTACTCGGCTGGAAAACGACGGAGATCCAAATCCTTACTGATCCAGCTATAAGAAAAAATACCGGAGTTAGCGACAGTGAAAAACAAATTTCCTATCGATAAGATTAAAACGTAGAGACTCATCTTACGATGACCAAAGTGCAATCGATCGGAACTCAAAGGACGACGTTTCGAAACTAAAGTTCCCAGATAAACTCATTCAAGCAACACCTTGGCTATGTTACTAGGGGAGATGGGCGGATACGTATTTGTTATTCTCTGCCACTCGGTAAAAAAAAAAAAAAATTAGACGGCGCGAACCGTCGCAATTTTTTCCTTGATCCCCAAACATTTTGGCTAGCAACGACTCCAGACCCATTAATGTTGCAAAATTCATTTGCAAAATCAAATAAGTTCGACGTGTTTTCAGTAGAAAACGTGTCAATGAGCGTCCCTACCTATCGTAGTTACTAAGCATGACGTCACGGATCTTAACTTCTTGGCGTCAAGGCTGGAGCACAAATTTATATTTTCGGCAAAATATCGTGTCGCGGGCTGATCGGACCAATCACGTCACAAAGGTCGTAGCTACCACGCTAACCATGCTCCCGAGCGTGGTAGCCAAATAGTTACTGTTCGAAAAAGCTGGAACGGTCTGCTTAGTAACTTTTCACGAGTTTGGAACAGAAATAGTAACTAACAGTCACTATTGTTAGAAGGGTGGAACAAGCTCAATAACTGCATCAGTCTCAATCGTCATATTTATTTGATCGTCATATTTTTTTTTTACAACCGCAGTGACTAGCGAGACGTAGCATCTTTTACGGAGGAAAGCTATCAAGGTGGGTTATTAATGAACGATTTGATTCTAAGCAATGACTACCCTAAAGAAATCAGTGACCTTAGACCTATCTCACTAACCCCTGTGCTTTCGAAAGTCTTCGAAAGATTTCTGCAAAAGTGGCTTATGGAAGACTTTAGTGACAATCTTGACAATTCACAGTTTGGATTTTTAAAGAACTCTAGTACTACCCATTATTTAGTGAAAATCATCGAGGAAATACTAGCACATCTTCAAGAAGATGAGGCATTTGTTGATATATTACAAGCGGACGTTTCAAAAGCATTCGATACATCTAGTCATCCGGAGATCCTAGATTCAATGGAAGGTTTTCGCCAGTTTTTAATTTGTATCATTTTTAGTTTCTTATCAAAGCGTAAGCAACGTGTAAAACTGGGAACGGCACTGTCGGACGTACTTGAGATTACGTGTGGTATCCCACAAGGGACTGTAATAGGGCCCATAGATTTAGATTTATTGCCCAAAAGCCAACACGGGCCATCGCAAAAATACAACACAAAAAAATAAATAAATGATATAAATAATCAATCTGTACACTACTCTACATCCTACTATATTTCATTTTACCTTATAAACTTAAACAATTTTCCCTGTGTCTCATCCCCAACCTCAGGAACCTTCCAATCGACTTAATCGTTCCAAAACTCAGCTGTTTCATTACCTGCACAATCCACTCAATCCATATTGTTTTTAATTTTGAGTAACGTGATAGCTTCATGGCATAAAGATAAGGCTAAATTTGCCGATGAGCTCACTCTTCTTCTGCCCCAGACGTTGACGAAAATCACTTCGTTACAATGTATTGCTACTAAGCTGGAGGAAGAGTATAAAAGTAAGAAATTGGAGATAAATCGACTGAAGTCTTCTGTCATGAGAATTTCGTTTTTAAAATCAACAGTACCTGATATTGATTGCCAAGAAATTCCAATTGTAAATAAAACAAAAATTTTAGGCATAATTTTTAATTCTACAATGACTTGGGAAGATCACGTCAGTGTAACTGTGCAGAAATCGAGTTTTACGGTCCGAAATATAAGCGTACTGCGCCGGTTTGGTTTTTCTTCAAAAAGTCTACTTAATTTTTACCTACTGTATGTTCGCCCGATTTTAGAATATGCATGTCCAGCCTGGCATGCCGGCCTAACAAAAGCCCAGAATGATGATATTGAGTCTGTCCAAAGACGAGCGACGCGAATCATTCTTGGCAAAAATGAACTGGGCTACAATGAGCGGCTGGAACTTCTGGGCCTGGAGTCGCTACATGATAGAAGACATAGTCTACTAATTAAGTTTGGAAATCGGTTGCTCCAGTCTCAAAGGTACAGGGAATGGCTCCCCCCTTCTCCTCCCGCTAAGCATTATGTGACACGGCAAAAGCGTAAGCTCCAGCCCTGTCACGCTGATGCAACAAATCGGTACCGTAAATCGTTTCGCCAGTACTTTACAGAGTGTATGAATAAGTAAATTAGTGCCATGTTTTTGTCTAGCGTTCATCGTATGATGTTTTGGACAATAAAGGATATTATTATTATTATTATTAAGAGAGCTATGAAGGTCTGGACGAAGAAGTTTGCCTCTATGCCTACGCTCTACAGTAGGGCCAACTTCAACTGATGGAAACAAGACTAATTTTCAACTAAACTAGAGGAAGGATGCTAAAGAACGGAGATATGTACCGATAGGCTAGATGAGTTGTGTGGGGATAAGCCCTGGCAAATGCTCAGTAGCGGAAATGATCAAAAGTAAGCAAGCCAAAGAACAAACAGAATGATGATGATGACAATAGGCCTAACTTACTTTCCCATTTGCATGACAAATATTCGTCCTAAACGGAGTACCGTATACAAAGAAGGAAAAATGAAGAAAAGAAGAAAGAAAACAAAAATAGATCAACATTAGCTAAATACAAAGGTTAAAACGTAACATTGGATTACATCATGGCACGATATAACTGCGGTTCGTGTCAAAGCCCGCCGCAAAACGATCACGCCGGTCTTTATCTGCTGAATTGAATCTGCAAGACCGTATTTTGTCGCAACATGAGTCCAGAATGGCAATATGAAATATCTACCGAACTAGCCTACATAGGCCTACTGAAAATAAACTGATCGGACAGATTTATCATAAGTTGCTTAATATGGGCAAAAAAGAATGAGTGCCAGGAGACGTGGGTTTCCAAAAATCGAATAGAGGCGAGCTAGGACCTGGCGGTTATCTGGTTGTGAAAGGCTTAAGCCTCACTTTCGGCCAAACTGCAGGTTCTGAACACGGAGATCCATACGGAGAGTTAGCCCCATATTGACAAGAAGGCTGTACTACCACAACAAGGCCTGCGTGATTTGGCAAGATATTTCCTAGTTACAATCCCTATATCCCCAATGTAGCACTTCCTTGATCCCACACACAAGACAAACATTCTAATTCCTAACCCTGATCCAAAACTAATTAATGTGCGTAGGAGAATTTAGTCCCGATAAACGAGAGCGAGGCTGTCCTACCTCAACAAGGCATACGTGACTCGGCACGATATTAACTTGTTAGAATCCTTGTATCCGCACTGTAAAAGCTCCCACACACAAGATAAAACATGCTCATTCACACTAACCCTTATCTAAATTTCCTACTACAACAACACCTATGTTACTCGTCGAGATTTTTTTACTATAGCTTGGAAGTTCCGCGAAGTAGTTGCTAAGCAGAGTAACGACCAGTAGTAATCATCGTCGGTGAGAAAAAACGAGGAAAATTCAGTTGTCAACGTCAAATAGATTGTCTGACGACGGTGGTTACGTTCCTCAATCACGGACTGACAGGTTTTCAGTGCATCGCTCGCACACAGTCTCAATTCTGGCGGCTTACATCAATTTAGTGTCCAAGAGGAATTAAAGGCATGATTCACTTTATGGATTCGTAGCCTAGGATGTGGGGCTTCCGCATAGTCAGGCCAAGTTTTGAGCATTCATTTTTCAAGCATTTTGAGGCCCGGTCCACAGTGTAACCTACGCTTTGACAAGAACAAATAAGAAGCAGAACCTTCGTCACCCGATCTTGGTACTACAGCCATGCGAAGTCAAATAGTTCGAATAGGAAGGAGCTACGCGGAACATCCGATTCTTTACCTGTACAAACAGCTCATCACCCCGAGAAGAAAAGTCGAGAGTAAACAGGCTGCTGGGCGTGCACCGACGTGACGTCAAGTGTGACGTATTGAGACGAGATTGGAGAGCGTCCTTCGTTCTGGGGGACATTTTTGCATGAATGGCTGATAAGCTCGATGGAAAACACAATCCACGCAAAAATGTCACTGGATGATGCCATTCACACGAAAACGGGTTGAGACAGAGGAAGTTGCCACCTTTCTCAACCTGTTCAACTGAGCTCGGGGAGCGCCGTTGAACGGTAGCAACCCCTTTAGGTCACCCGTCGAGCTGTTCACGCGATAATGACGATCGAGGTGGATGGCATCAACGTGAAAACACATCATGGGGATGGGACGTAACATCCAACCATTTTGCTCTGCATCCAACGGACCCATCTACGCGAAAATGCTCCCCTGATTCAGAGGCACCTGCCCTGTTACACTATTTTCCTTTCAAACGCGCAGCGGGTACGAGGGAAGTAGAAGAGCGTCAACTCAAAGGCTCAGCAATTAACTCTAGCTTTGCTCAACTCTGCCGGAGTATCCGTGGTCGGTGCATGGGACCAAAGACGGAGGTTCTACTTGGTTTATTTGTTGCTGGTTTGCCAGGTTTATTTGTTGCTGGTTTGCCAATTAGTTAACGTCAAATTTATGACACACAAAAATATAATCGGCTTTGTCCGTCGCGTGTTTTCTGAATAGAAGTGTAGGCTAATGAGCTAAACATTTCCGGTCTCCATGATAATGGCTCTACAACGACATTGAAGGAAACATCGAAACTGGTCAGTTCGGGTCTCGAACTGGACACAGCATTGAACACTACCTGGTGCGTGTGTTGGATGAAATACTTCTACACCTCGAAGAAACGGGCCGTGAAGCAACTGCAATGGGACCCAGAAAATTCATCGTTCGAATGCTTGCGAGCTTTCTTATGGTTCGTCAGCAGTGCGTGGACGAGCTAAGGGCTAAAATTGAATATGGACTGTTCCTAAATGCAAACTGCTCCAGTCAAATTCTTCAAATAATGGAAACAATCCAAAACTTAATCATCAAAATCAGTCTCGGTCTGCACAAAAGTACGCCAACAAACGAAATTCAAGAACTGTCCGGCATCCCATCAACGAGCTTAAAGCAAACCACCAGAGTATGAAATATTCCACCAAAATCACACAGCGGCCCATATCGCGTACAGACACGCCATAGTCTGCTACCTCAAAGATCGAATCCTTACGAAAAACTCAAGCTTCACCTCATACATGGTAAGAGTTCCTGAATGGCAGACAGCAAAATTACTCGTCTCAACAAACACCCGTCACGCCGCCCTGGCAAATGCCACGACCCAAGGCGATGCTTCAGCTACTTACTTTCAAAAAAGATGTCTGCGGAGAAGCCGAGACACAGCAAACTCAATTCATTTGAGTTTGCCAGATGCACCAACTATTCACAACCCACCTGCAAGTTAACGCCGACGGATTTATAGTAAGAAAGAAACTGGGAGCCGCCACCTACACACCAAAACACAAGGTGAAGATGTCTATTCAACCATTTCAACCGACTGACGGACGCTCAATACTACGACACGCCGATAATCACCTGAGTCACAGAAAGCCATTATACTGACAGATTCAAAGTCAGGACAGAACCTTATACAAAATACCAGCAGATAGGCTACAGCAAAGACACTGATCTAAAGACGGCAAGATCGCTATTTAAAAAACTCCAAGACCAGAGGATTGAATGCGTTTTCCGCCATATCCCTACCCACAATGGGATCCGTCACAAGAGGCCGCAGATAAACTGGCGGGAGGCGCAGTCGCTCCCCCAGCCCCGGACAACCTGAAAATCAAAACGGTCTGAGACATCATCCAACAACGGGCTCCCCCAAGTCCAAACTCCATGCGTAACCCTTCAATAGACGAGAAGAAACCAACCTTTTGTACCGTATCAAAGTGACAACCCTCCTGTTAGCAGCTTGGACCCTGTTGGAATGGGGCCTCAATCACACTCCAAACTGCAGAATGTGCCACGAACAGGATGAAACTGAGCAGCACATCCTCTTTGAGTGCTCAAAAAACATCCTAGTGACTCGGAAACTCCAAGAACATGCCACGATCATAAATCGCCGTTCTACCTCCAACAAACTACAGATGCAACCAGTTTAAAGAAACCAGGGGAGGAGCTGCTGTATGGGGATATTGGGAGATGATAGAAGTATGCAGGCAGCAGGAGCTGCATAGCACTCGAGAAGGAGATAAAGAACCAGAAGAAAGGCAGAAAGGGACCAATAGCAAAGTTGGACCTCAAGCCAATTCTATCTGAAAAAAACATTTGTTTGAACACTTCTCAAATGTTTCACTAGCCTACCTTGTTTTTATTTCTTCTTTTTAAAACATTCAAATGGAAAGGAAAAATAACAAAATTGATACCAGCTAACACACAACTGTTTCAGCTTTGTTCTGGCATAAATACTGAGTTGTAAACCCTGAGGTCCTAAGAAAGTACTTTCCTTGATGAACTTTTTTTTTTCTTTCCAGTCCAGTTTCACCGGGATCTTGAAAATGTGGCTCTCATAGCCAAATCAGGATTTTTTTAACCCCTAAGACAAGTCAACCACAAATCCCTGATTTCTGGATGCCCTATGCCAAACACTGGATATATCTGGCGTTTGACATACCTTATGTCAAATGCTGGACACCTGTAGGCAGCCTAACCCTGACCCAGTACTGACCTACTCTGTGAAAGATGAGTTCTGATTGGTTGATTTCTGAGCTTCACTCTATTCATCAATATTTTACTGGGTTTTCAGCAATTGACTTAGTGTATCCAGAGTTAGGCATAGGGTATGCCAAGCGCTAATATACCCAGCATTTTCCATAGGGTATCCGGAAATCAGGGGCTAGTGGCTGACTGCCTAAGACATCAAATTCGGCAAACTGTGGCTGGGCGAAACCCTAAATTTTAATTTTCGTCAGCAAATCGGGACTTTTTTTTACACAAAACAAATCAAACCAAACTGTGTAAACTCTTCTCAGGCTGTGTACCAAGAGGCACCGTACAGTAGAGGTCAGGTAGAGGTATGCTTATTTTGGCTTATTTGAACAGTTAGTGTTACTTAAATTTAAAAAGTGCAATTTGGGGCTGAACTGGGCTGAATGGCAGAATGATGATCCAAAATATCTATTCAGGTGTTTTCAGGGGCCCTTAAATCTACCCTTAATTAGCTACTTTGGCTGACTGGTAGTTCACTTTTCTCATAGCATGCAACAGCAACTGCACATGTGAACAGATGAAAATGGCAATGTTGAAAGTCACCAAACATTCAAAAAGCATAGGGGAGCCCACATTCTGCACTTTTTGGATTAGTCTTTTTGCAGAGCATACTTTCGCATGTTTTTTAAGTTTAACGACTCAGTGTTGTTTGCTCAGGTCTTGCCTAGCTCCAGCCTAACTTAGGAAAAAACAAATCCTTCCGATTCCTATTCACCTGCCCCAACCTTCTGAAGTAGGTCAAAAGTGCCAAACCTGTCCCAGACCTGCCCCACCCCTGTCCAGGTTCAGCATATATTTGTCCAGGTTCGGCATGTCACTATCTTACTAGGACCAATTGCAAACCATCTTTCAAGTGGTCTTGCAATGTTTAATATTGAGAAAAGAAGTTTGTACACTGTAAAGAAAATTCTTGCAGTATTTGCTACTGGGATTAATCTTATCTTTACTGAGATAAGATTATCCCTAATTCAGATTAATCTTATCCCAATAAAGATAAGATTAATCCCAGTAGCAAATACTGCATGCTTATTCTGAGAAACTTTTTACAGTGTAGGCCTACTTTGGAAAAGTAAAAAAAAGGATGTCTGACCTTGGTCTGACATTGCCGAAATAACAGTAAAGGCTCTCTTACAAACATTACTATATTACACTGTATCTCCACTAAAAAACAAGCTATTTATTTTTTGTTGCCGCTCAAGGATGGAATGCAAATGATTGAAAATATTATGTAGCCAATGCCAGGCCAACGCACACAGAATGCACATTACTGTTATGCCACTCCAGCATGTGCTGAGGCCCACATTCGGCAGGGGGGGATTGCATGGAGAATTGCATGCTGAACAAGGGCCTAGATTAGTGGCCGAACCTATTATTATCTCCACCGTTCGGGAAAAATATAATTTCATTTTCAGACGAAAATTAAAGATGCCTTTGCCTTTTTTGGCTTTGTCAGCTTTGTTTTGTCTTTGATCTCAACAACGGAAATTGTTTCAACACAAACTTCAAAACTGAACAGAGAGCATCAAAGTTATAATCAAAACATCCGGAACAACTGAGACAACATCCCAGCCATAATTTCAGAACTTTTTGAAAGATGCAAAGATGGCTCGCCCTTGCCTTGCCCTTGGCCCTTGGCCACTTGGGCTTAAAATCAAAATGACGAACCTGGGCGCTGCCGATCGTGGGCCCTTCTCCCCTACCTCTACTGTACGCAATAAGTACCTTTCTTACCAACGAACTGCTGTACAGGCAGCCTACTCTGCTAATTCAACACCAAAAACAAACACAAAAAAAGTCACCAAAGCTTGTAAACAAATGGGCTAGATTGAATTTTCCTATCTGGATACAACCAGCACTTAAGAAATGCCAGTCATCAGGGAAGATGGCATTTTCCTCGGTCTCTATACATTCCGAGTAGATGGCATTAGTGGCATTTCCGTGTGGATGGTATACTCGGTTTAGCTCTGCAGCCATCCACGCAAAGACGCTACATAGTGCATGTGTTACCGGCAACGGTAAGGGAATGCGTCCAGAAAGTCCAGACTTCATATTGATTTTTGAGTGGAAGCAGGAGGACCCTGGGACTAAACTTTCCAACACGAAGCTTCGGAAATGGGACTTTCCGAGAACCAGAGATCCCGACAGCAGGGGCGTAAGTAGGGGGGGGGGGGGCGGGTAATTTAATATTTATTGGACTTCTTGATCCAGACAATCGGATCTTGCATATTTCCGGTCTTCACCAGGCCCCAACAAGTTACTATTTATGTTACCATTTATTATTCATGTTACTATTTGAAATGTACAAACAATGATACCGTCGTGGTGTTTTTATGGCACTTGCAGCCTCTGGCTCAAGTGCCATATACCGATCGCAATTCCGTCCGTCGGTCGGTCGGCCGTTCGGTCTGTCCGAATTTTTGTGTCCCACATGTTCGAGTTATGGTACTTCCAGATGTGTTAGGACGATGAAACTTGGCAGGAAAATCACCGACCCGACCAAACTAACCTGGAAATAATCAGTTTCCCGATTCGACCATCTGGGGGGGAGTGGTGGGCCGGGGAATTCTGAGAATTAAGTAGTTTTTGTCACACTTTTTCGAGTTGGGGTACTTCCAGATTTGCTAGGACGATGAAACTTGGCAGGAGCATCAGGGACCCGACCGGACTAACCTGGAAATAATCAGTTTCCCAATCCGACCACCTGGGGGGAGAGGAGGGCTGGGGAATCCGGAAAACTGGAGTAGTGTGTAACTTTCGAACGGATGATCGGATTGGAATGAAACTTAATAACTGAATAAATGGCATACCTCCGATGTCGGATTCGACAGCTATGGGGGAGTTGGGGGGGGGGACCGGAAATCTCGAGAAACGGTTAGAATGGAGGGATCGGAGTGAAACTTGCTGGGAAGAACAAGCATCTGCTCCAGATAAATCGTTTATACATTTGGACTGGATCCGGACACTGGGGGGGGGGGGCTGGAGGGGAGTTTCCTGGAATTCCGGTAAAGGCGGTTTTGGGGATTTTCACGACGAAACTTGGGAGGCGAATCAGGGACCGGATCAAACTGACTTATAAATACAAATTTACGTGATCCGATAGTCGTGGGGGGAGTAGCGGGAGGGGGAATCCGGAATACTGAGTCATGCGTAACTTTGGAACGGTTGATCGGATTTGAGTGAAATTTGATAATTGATCAGAGGACATGTCTCTGGTGACCTTTGTCATTTCCGGACCGGATTCGACAACAATGGGGGGGGGGGATACGTGACCGGCTCAGACTGGGGAGATCGGGATCGAACTTCGTGGGAATAATAAAGAGATGCTCTGGATAAATCACTTACAGAACCGGATTGGCTCCGGCGACTGTGGGGGAGTTTGAGGGGGGGGGCGGAATTCCGGTGATCGCGATTTAAGATACTTCCAGATGTGCTAGGACGATCGAACTGGGCTGAAATATTAGAGATTCGACAAGATTGGCTCAGAAATCGCCACTTTCCAAATCCGACATTCCTTAAAGTACCAATCTTGACCGCAAATTTAGAAAAATACTTTTAAGCAAATTATACATTTTCATGATCCCCATGAGCCCATTATCATTTTTGCCTCAAGGGTTTTGCTTACAAATGAAGTTCTAGCTCCCTGTAAGTGCGCATTTGAACCGCAAGGTCGAAAACTACTTTTTTTCAACAAACGATACATCTCAACCCATGATCATTTGTGCCACAAGGGTTTTGCTTAAAAATTTATTTTATCACCCTTAAAGTGCACATTTTAACCGAAAAGTGAAAAAAAAAACTTTTTACCAAACGGTATATATCAATGTTCCCTAAGGGCCTGTGAGCCTATTGTCTCAATAGTTTTTCTTACAGATGAATTTCTAGCGCCTATAAAGTGCGTATCATTACAGCCAAGTTCTAAAACAAAATACTTTTTCTCTAGCTCCCTTAAAGTGCGCATCTGAACCGTAAAGGTAACCCTAAAAGTACGTTTGATCAAACACTACATCTCAACCCATGCAAGTGCCATATGAGCTTACAGCTCTTGTTTTGACAAATGACCATACCAGCTACTGCTAAGAACAAGACCAAAGGTTTCGATGGAATCCCAAAAATTCAATATTTAGATTCTGTCTTCGCCAATCCGGTCTTCGGCAGACTCCTTTAACATTTTACTCTTAAAATTTAGAAACAGATTCAGAGATGGATTCAGCATGTGTGTTTGTTTACCCCTATAAGTCATATCCATTTTGACGGAACCGATCGAAACGATCCTGTTATTTCTGCCAATTTTCCGGTTTCGGCAAAATTCCGGAACTACTTGTCCGGCGAAAAAAGAAAAGCTCAAAAACGAATTCAACGTATCTCCTTACACCTATATCTAACATCTAATCAACTTGAAATACAAATTAAACTTATAATAACAATTTTTCCGGTTTCAGCCGGATTCCGGACGAACTATATGCATGGCTAAAAAATTATTGTCATATACGGATTCAGCATCTCTTCTTACCGCCAAATCGGAGATCTAATCAACTACAAATCCAGCTTTTGCTTTTAACAAATTTTCCGGTTATAGCCGGATTCCGGGTGAACTTCTTGTCCGGGTAGGAAATGCTTTTCATATTCGTGTTTAGAATGTCGTCTTACCCCTAAAATCAAACATCTAATCAACTTCAAAGAAAACTTTTACTTTTAACAAATTTTCCTGTTTTGGCCGGATTCCGAGCAAACTACTTGTCCGGCGAGAAAATGGTTTTCATATTCGTGCTCATCATGTCTTCTTATCCCTTATTCGACTATCTCATTAGCTGTTTAAAAATATTTTGTTTTTCCCTTAATTTGAACCCCCTACCCCACCCCTTAATGTAGGGCTACAGAGCCTATCTACGTAATCGACCTTTCCCTTGACCCAAAGGATCCTCCCGCCAAGTTTCATCAAAATATCTCACTCCCTTCGCGAGTTATCGTGCTTACAGACGGACGAACAGACGGACGGACGGACAGACGGACAAATCTTGCGATGTCTTAGGTATCCCTCACTTAGTTTTGGGATCATAAAAACAAGTTCAGATACGGATACGGAGTCTTTTACTCTGAAAATATCCCTTGTTTTGGATGTATTCCGGGCAAACTACTTCTCCGATAAGAAAATACCGTTCAAAAACGAATTCAGCACGTCTCCCAGCTCCAGTACCGACCCTCTGATCAACTTCAGAAAGAATTTTATTTATACCAAATTTCAGGTTTTGTCCGGACTCCGAGTGAATTACTTTTTCTGCGGGAAAATAAGGTTTAGACAAGGGTTCTGCTGTGTTTTTACCAATATTTCGAAACTTTAATAGACGCATAGCAGCTCTAAAGCTTCGCAAAACGTTTGCAGACGAAACAAGACCAAAGTTTTTGATGGGATCCCAAAAATGTAATATTAACTACGTCTTGTCTTCGCCAAATCCAGTCTTCGCCAGGCTAATCATCTGAGAAAAACAATTTCAGATATACCTGTATAAGCCATATCTATTTGACGATACTGATCGAAACTTCCTGGTGTACTTCTGCCAAATTTCCGGTTTCGGCCGAATTCCGAGCAAACTACTTGCCCAGCAAAAACAAACAAGAGCTGTAAGCTCATATGGCACTTGCAAGGGTTGAGATGTATTATTTGATCAAAAGTAATTTTCGACTGTGCGGTTCAGATACGCACTTTAAGGGAGCTAGAGAAAAAGTATATTATCGTTGAACTTGGCTGTAATGATGCGCACTTTAAAGGCACGAGAAATTCATCTGTAAGGAAGACCCTTGAGGCAAAAACGATAGCAGGCACTTAGGGATCATTGATATATACGTATGATCAGAAGTATTTTTTTTTTCCCACTAATTTGCGCACTTTAAGGGTGCAAGAAATTATTTTTTTTGCAAAACCCTTGTTGGACAACTGATCATGGGTTCAGATGTATCGTTTGATAAAAAGTACTTTTCGACCTTGCGGTTAAGATGCACACTTTAAGGGAGCTAGAACTTCATTTGTAAGCAAAACCCTTGAGGCAAAAATGATCATGAGCTCATGGGGATCATGGAAATGCATATTTTGCTTAAAAGTATTTTTCTTAATTTGCGGTCATGATTGGTACTTTAGGGAATGGTCGGATTTGAAAAGTGGCGATTTCTAAGCCAATCTTGTCGAATTTCTAATATTCCAGCCAAATTTCATCGTCCTAGCACATCTGGAAGTACCTTAATTCGCGATCATCGGAATTCCGGACCCGCCCCTCAAACTCTCCCCACAGTCGCCGGAGCCAATCCGGTTCAGTTTGGACTTGTTTGTTATTCCAACAAAGTTCCATCCCGATCTCTCCAGTCCAATCCGGTCACGTATTCCCCCCCCCCCAATTGTTGTCGGATCCGGTCCGGACATGAAAAAGATCACCACAGGCTCTGTTCAGTTATTAAATTTCACTCTAAACCGATCACCCGTTCCAAAGTTACGCATGGCTAAATATTCCGGATTCCCCCCCCCTCCGATCCCCCCACGACTATCGGATCGAGTGAATTTTTATTGACAAGTCAGTTTGATCGGGTCCCTGATACACCTCCCAAGTTTCGTCGTGAAAATCCCCAAAACTGTCATCACCAGAATTCCGTGAAACTCCCCTCCACCTCCCCCCCCCAAGTGTCCGGGTCCAGTCCAAACGTGTAAACAAATTATCTGGAGCAGATTCTTGTTCTTCCCAGCAAGTTTTACTCCGATCCCTCCATTATAACCGTTTCTCGAGATTTCCGGTCTTCCCCCACCCCAATTCCCCCATAGATGTCGAATCCGACATCAGAGGTATGTCATTCATTCAGATATTAAGTTTCGTCCCAATCCGATCACCCGTTCGTAAGTTACACAACACTCAATTTTCCATATTCCCCCGCACTGCACCACAGATACAAACCCCTTTGACCCTCGAATGCACTAGCTCTTTCCAATGTTAACAGAGTGATCCGATGCAAAGAGTGACGTCACGCCGCGCGCAGACCTACTAGTGTAAAGAAAGGGGTAGGGGTTTTACAAAAACTACTAAATTTTCCGGATTCCCCCGCCCTCTACTCCCTCCACGGAGGTCGGATCGGGGAAGTGATTATTTGCAAGTTAGTTTGGTCGGGTCCCCGGTATGCCTACCAAGTTTCATCGTCCTAGCACATCTGCAAGTACCCTAACTCACGATCACCGGACCGACCGACCGACCGACCGACAGACCGACAGACAGACCGACCGACGGAAAAGTGATCGGTATATGGCACTTGAGCGAAGCTGCAAGTGCCATAAAAACAGTTCAGAAACGAGTTCAGCGTATCTCCTTATCCCTATAAAGAACATCTAATCAACTTCAAATAAAACTTTAACTTCTAAAAAAAAAAATCCGGTTTCAACCGGATTCCGGACGAACTATATGCCCGGTTAAAAAAGGATTGTCATATATAGATTCAGCGTTTTTTCTTACCCTTCAATCTATCATCTAATCAACTTCAAATACAAATTTTGCTTTTAACAAATTTTCCGGTTTTGGCCGGATTCCGGACGAACTATTTGTCCGGCAAGAAAATGGTTTTCACCATCGTGTTCAGCACGTTTACTTACCCCTAAATCGAAGATCTAATCTACTTCAAATACAAATTTTGCTTTTATCAAATTTTCGGTTTTCGCTGGATTCCGGGCGAACTACTTGTCAGGGAAGAAAATGGTTTTCACCATCGTATTCAGCATGTCTTCTTACCCCTAAATCAAACATCTAATCAACTTCAAATACAACTTTTACTTTTAACAAACTTTCCGGTTTTGGCCGGATTCCGGGCGAACTACTTGTCCGGCGAGAAAATAACTTTCATCAGCGTGTCTCCTTACCCCTAAATCCACTATCTAAACAGCTTTCAAAAAATATTTTTTTGCCCCTTAATTTGAAACCCCTCCCCCACCCTCAAATATAGAGCTACAGAGTCCATCTTCGAACTTGACTTGTACTTTGACCCGAAGGATCCTCCCACCAAGTTTCATCAAAATATCTGAATCCCTTCGAGAGTTATCGTGCGCACAGACGGACAGACGGACAGACGGACAGACAGACGGACAACTTTTGCGATGTCATAGGTATCCGTCACTAACGTTTTGGGATCCCAAAAAGCTGTTGACACTGATACGCGAACCAAGAACCTCTCGGTCTACAGTCTGAGGCACTAACGGTAGAGCTAACCTTCTCTGTGATTCATTGAGACTTACCGAGTCTGCAATAAATAATTTATATCAGTAGACGACTTAAAATTCAACTTTTAGAGTCAACCAAATTGCTGGGTTTGGGTGAATTTTGGCAGAAAGAGTTATCCGACCAGAAAATAAAGTTCAGATATGGATTCACCGCGTGTTCTTACCTCCGATGCGAACCTCTAATCGACTTAAGAATGAACTTTTATTTGTACCAAACTTTTGGTTTTGGTCGGATTTCGGGCGAACTACTTGTCCGGTACAAAAATTAGATTAAGCATGTTTCCTCAAGGTTATGTCGACTATCTCACTGGGTTTTAAAACTTCCTGTCATATATCTGCCAAATTTCCAGTTTCGGACGGACTCTGCGATTTACTTGTCCGGCAAGAAAATAAAGCTCAAAAACGAATTCTCCTTACCCCTGCATCGAACCTCTAATCAACTTTAGATAAAACTTTGACTTTTAACAGATATTTCGGTTTTGGCTGGATTGCGGGTGAACTCCGGTGAGAAAATAGTTTCAAATACGGATTCAGAATATTTGACTGCCTCATTAGCTTAATACAATTATTTTGTTAACCCCTGGCCTTAATTTGTAACCCCAAACCCTGTATTTATATAGAGAGTGAGGTAGAGATTGAGCCCAGGTACGAACTTGACCTGTATTTCGACCCAATGAATCCTCACACCAAGAATTTAACAAACTATCTCATCCCCCTTGGAGAATTATCGTGCTGACACACGGACGGACAAATGGATAGGTATCCGTCACTTACGTTCCGAGATCCAACTAAAAAATAATTCTACGGTAAGTATGTGAATTTTGCGAGAAAATAGGTGATATTGATCCTCGATGCAGCGATTCACATGACGGGCTTGCGTTGTTTGTTACTTAATATTTTCTTGACTTTAGCCAGGCACTGGCTAGTCGAATAATTTGTCTTTTCATCCGTTTTGCGAGGAAAAAGGTAATTTTGATCTTCGATGCAGCCATCGATGGCTTAGCCAGGCATTGGCTAGTCGAATAATTTGTCTTTTCATCCGTTTTGCGAGGAAAATGTAATTTTGATCTTCGATGCAGCCATCGATGGCTTACACGACAGGCTTGCGTTGTTTGTTCCTTAATATTTTCTTGAGCTATAGCCAGGAATTGGCTAGTCGAATAATTTGTATTTTCATCCGTTGTTATTTCCAAGATTCTACATTTTTTATGTTGAATTTGGTTCCCTTTAATTGTTGGCAGAGACACTAGCTGACAAGTATAGAGTCGAAAGCTATTTACTGATATATGACAATTTACCTTTCAGTTGTAAGAAAACAATTAAAAACATTGTTTTCAATTGTTATGGACAATGGTATATTCCATTATCATATTGGAAAAGCCCAATTGTTCCCAACTGTGTCCTGCAGCTTGAATTATTTCCAGACGGGTGTAGACAGCAGTCAGCTCAGAACTTTCGCGTCTTTCTCAAATAAAAAAAATAAGAATTAGGCAATACACAAATCTTCCCATAACCACTCTACTATCTCTGAAGAGGCCTTCAGCATCCCTCCTTTACTCAGACTAACCCGCTCAGAAACCCGACACCCAACTCATCATAATATGCAGGCATGTTATGCCTTGCCTACTATCTAACAAACACCTCTCACCGAATGTCAAAACCGAAGATTTATCCGTCTATCGACAGAAGGTGGAAGGGGGGGGGGACCTTGCATTATGCCCAAGTCTCCATAGCGTGGGGGACCCCGAATGATTCGTATATATGTCCTATGTATGTTGTTCATGTAAATCCTATTCCATCATTTTATAATCAGATGCAGTTTAATGGTTTACAATCACCTGCATATACGTTGTTAGACATACTTCTATAGGTTGTTAGGAACACTCCCGTATAAACTGTAGGAAACATTGCCATGGAAGCTGTTAGACGTCAAAAACAGCTACTATTGCAGCATGGTAAAATGGTTCTCGCCAATATTAGAGCGATGCTGTTGCTTTATTATTCTCGTTGATAACTTCTTTTATCCAGTCCACGTATGAGGAAACTCTTGCATACACGCCAGGATAATACGGATCACCACATCCAATGCCCCAGCTGACAATGCCGACCTGGGTCCACCTGTCATTGGTTCCTTTGACCTGGAGTGGAGCACCACTGTCATTCTGAAAGAAACTGGAATGTGAACTTTTCGTCGCCAAAGCAGTAACTAAATGAAAATCGTCATCTAGTCATTTAGTACCATTAGTGTTAGGCGATATTTGGATTTTTCGATACATCGATATTTTCACTTTCAATATTCGACAATCGATATATCGATGTCGATAATTCCATGTTTCGCTATAGTATACGTCTCATTTCGCCAAAATTTAAGAGCAAACTTGTCGTAAGAAAGTATCTTGCATGAACTCAAACTTCGAATAACAAAAAAAAAAAATGAATTACGAAGAACAAATTTCTTCAGTTTTGGATATATAAATGTAACTTCTGTTGGATTATTTACAGTAACTATAAATTAACAAATATCGTTTTCGATACCGATATTTATGTTTCGATATTCGCCGATATGGAAATTTGATCCGATATGTCGATATCGAATATAGCCCAACACTTAAAGGACCCCTCTTGCTTATTCTGCTTTTTATAATATATCTAGCTCCCATACAGAATTATAAGCTTCTAAAATCCCCACCGTTCTCCATTGTTTCGTTTTGTGCCTACGAAATTTTAGCGCTTTTTTGGCCTTGCCGAGTTTTTCCCGTCACACAACGAAACGTTTGCCAGGATCATCAGCGTCTGCTGACAACTCTTTCACACATAAAGATCTGAGAAGCTTTTGTTTATAACTTCTTTTATTTGCTTAGTTTTCACACTTTTGAACCACGGCGCGATCAGTTTTCAAATGTTTTGCGCCCAGCCGCCGCGTCGGAGAGCAGGAAGGCTGGACAAAGTCGACAGGCGCTAGCAAGAAAATCGTTAATTTCAGATGGAAAGTAATGGTATTTTCGAAAATGTTTTTTTCTGATCCATTTCATAGGGAAAAAATTATTTCTAGTAAGAGTTGTGCTTTAAGTACCTTCGCTACTCCCGCTCTCCACGGAGAAGAAATGGCAGCGACAACATTCAAATATGGAGTTTTGCGAAAAGGTGATCCGATTTGAGTGTAAAGATAAGAGAGGTAGATGGAAAGGGCCAGATCTCAACTTATGTTTCCAAATATCACCAGGACACGGTCGGGGGAGCTGTAAGGTAAGGGGGTGCTTGGACAGTCTGCATTCACAGTAAACTTGAATATTTCATAGGAAGATTGGCAGCACGAGCAGAGGCGTCACTACTGGGGGGAAGGGGGGGGACGCCCCCCCCAATGTTGTTGGCCAGTCGGTAAAAAAGAGCTGAGTCTGCGCGAAGCGCCGCGATTTTTCGTAAAAAAAACAGTCGATTTTATTCTTAGAAATAGTCGTTTTTTTCTTAAAAACAATAGATTTTTCTTAAAAATAGTCGTTTTTTCTTAAAATCAGCCGATTTTTCGTCAACACAGTCGGTTTTTTCTCAATAATAGTCGTTTTTATCCGCAAAAACAGTCGGTAAAGATGACCAGCCAGTCGGTAAATACCTTGTCCCCCCCCTAAACATTTTGGCTAGTAACGCCTCTGAGCACGAGGTACGAATCTTATCGTCCAAGTATTTCCCTTGTTCTTGCTACCCTTCATGCTATATTCACGGTTATCAGAGGAAGGGTTAATGTGACCGAAGGTGACACACCCAAAGGTTTCTCTGAGATCCAAAAGGGGAATATTAGTTTGACTTCTCGATCAAGACTGTCGGGTCTTGTAGATTTCTGGTAATCACCAGATTCCGTGAACATGTTATTTGTCCCTGCAGAGAGATAACCACTTACCCAGGCCCATTGGGCAATTCCTTCTGTCTGTATTTCTGGCTTAGACCAAAATGTCGGTTCTGAGTAAATGACACTTTTGTCTTTGTTAATGTACAACCCCCTCACCCCTACTATAGGGCTACGGATCCCCTCTACGAATTAGACCTGTACTCTAAACCAAAGGATCCTCGCACGAAGTTTGAACAAAATATTTCAATCCCTTCGAGAGTTATTGTGCTAACGACGGAAGACGGACAAACCTTATGAAGTAATAGGTATCCCGCTACTAATGTTTTGGGTTCCAAAAATAATCTAAGAAAGGGTTTATAACTAATACCAGCAAGTGTACGGCTCCCAAAAAAGACCAAAGGTTTCGATGAGATCCCAAAGGGGAATATTTGCCAATCGTTTTGGGAATTTCCAATAAGCTGCCAGGAAGGAATCAAAAGTCAACAGTGCTAAGAAAGATAGTAAGATGTATCGTTACTCACCTGACAAGCATCATTTGGCGGGTCACTTGCACACAAATTTGAATCTCGGATCGGGAAATCTACCGCGTTCTTGTACTTGTTGGAGCAATCTTCATTCGAACGGACAGTTACTGAAGCCTTCTTGAGAGTTGTCGACCCCTTCTCTATGAAAGGCAAAAGGTCAGCGTCTTCTGGTGTAAGAAACTCTAGGCCACGATTGGCCTAAACTTGCGGTAGACAACGTGCGATCTATATCCATATCCATACTGTAATCGACCTAAAGATATAGGAATCATGGGAAATTTGTAAGCTTAAAGTTTAACTGAAAAGCCAACTTATTTTTGTGTCATTTAGTTGAATACACTGAATTATTTGGATTCTGCAAAGGGATTTTTTCGTTTTCCACTATCTGCTCTAGTTATGACGTTCAGAATATCTGCGGCTGTCCCCACAGCGAAAATTCTACTATGACGCGGGAAATTTTTATCTAAACACAAACAAGGCTTTTCAGTGGGCAGTGGCGATATTGGTGAAGATTGCTTAGTGCCTGAACAAAAAAAGTCATAAATCTTTCTTGTAAGGCATACAACAAATTGGAGGTACCACAAATCACACGGAAATTCCACTATTTGAAAATCGATTATTCCTGAATAGCGGAACAACCAAGTAACGCATTTTCAGCGGGTCTTCAAGCCAATTTAAGTGAATAAAGTGATGGGTAACTAGATTGTCCTATCCCAGTCCTTTTCGATTAAACTTTAAAAAAAAAGAGCAGAGGTGGTTAGTTTGCACTCCCAACCGAGGGCAAAGTATCAGTAGATGAGCTACGCGAACATTCAATGATTTGCCTGAGAAGTTTATTTTTTTTATCCCACCGAAATCTTTGGGGTTGTGTTAACGGTGATAAAGCGATAGCCCTCCAATTGCTTATTTCGTTGACCTTCCCCAGGTTCCTATGCCGGGCTTCAAAAAACGATCCTATAGTGCCATCTTCGCTTCGTTTTGAACCACGGAAGACGATGCACAATTCGTTCTGGTGTCTCAACCAGACAAAGAACGGACAAAAGTTTCATTTTGGAAAGACTGAAGTAGTTAGAAATTTCTTATTTGTTTCGCAAATTCATGCGAAGGAAATACTCAGTCGTTGCTGATCAAAGTGAGGTTTGCGAGAGAATACTGGACGTTGAACCAACATCAGTCGTTAAAGTTTAACTGAAAAGCCAACTCATTTGTGTTTTCCAACTCGTTTTGTTGAATGGATACACTGAATTATTTGGATTCTGCAAAGGGATTTTTTTATTTTCCACTATCTGCTCTAGTTATGAGGCCCAGAATTTCTCCAGCCGTCCCCACAGCGTAAATTCTACTATGACGCCGGAAATTTTAATCTCAACACAAATGCATAGCACCCATTGACATCCCTATTCAGTTAATTAAAGCGTTTCCCGATAAAATCGTAAAACCTTTGACAGATATTTTTAATAGTATTTCTAGTAGTTTAGAATACCCACAAGTTTGGAAAACAGGGTATGTCTCACCAATACCAAAGAAAGATACTCAGTTGGATTTTGACGGTGTAAGGCCTATCACGCTAACTCCAATATTCAGTAAAATATACGAAAGTTTTGTTGCTGATTGGCTTAAAACAGAAATAGAACCATTGCTAGATCATCGACAGTATGGAAATCGAAAGTGTACGTCAACTTCACATTATTTGATCAGTCTTCTCCATTTTATTTTTAAGCATGTTGATGAGCCCGGCAAATTGTTGAATTTGATAGCAATTGATTTTAAAAAAGGTTTTGATCTTATTGGCCATAAAATTTTAATTTCTAAGCTTCACCATGTTTTTAACGTTAATACCAGAGTAATAAAAATAATTCAAAGTTTTTTAGCAAATAGATCCCAGATTTTAAAGTATCGCAATGTTTACTCTGAACCAGAAGCGGTACTTTGTGGTGTGCCCCAGGGTACCATCTTAGGTTTTTAGTTATGATCAATGATATAGCGGATGATTTTGAGAATCGTTGGAAGTATGTTGATGATCTTACAATTATTGAAGTTTGTTATAGAGAGGATTCGAGTCAAGTTCAAGATATCGTGAGTAAAGTAAAAATGCAAGCTTCGAAATCTAACATGACTGTAAATGATAGTAAATCGTGCACTATGACAATTTCTTTTTTTAAATCTTTCAACCCCACTTTTTCACCTGAAATTTCAGGTTCCTTGAAAGTAGAAAAAATTAAACTCCTAGGGATAATCCTAACTCATGATTTAAAATGGGAAGCACAGACGACTAGCATGATAAAGCGAGGGAATGCCGGTCTTCAGATGCTTAAGCTTATGTCCAGGCATGGGGCACCCACTAAACACTTGTTCCGAATTTATGTTTCATTTATTCGACCAAATCTAGAATACGGAGCCCCTGTTTGGCATTTCGGCCTTACGGTCGAACAGACCACCAGACTTGAGAAGATTCAAAAAAGAGCCCTAATCATAGCGTCAAAAGTGGCCGAGAGGTCCTATGAAGAGTTACTACGTGAATTCGAAATCACTTCTTTACATGATCGGAGGCTGAAACTGCTTGGAGTTTGGTGTCAAATCCCTGAATCACCCAATCCACAAAAATATTTTCCCTTCCGAAAAGGTGACGAAAAGGCTCCCTCGCAAAGTAGCTACTGCAGTTGAAAAGTTGCAACCAATTAAATGCGCACACCAGAGGTTTGCGAAGAGTTTCGTTCCCTCTTTTCTAAGGTTGTACAACGAAGTGCAAACTCAGCTGCTTGTTTAAATTTTTAACGATATGTATGACTGTTGTAACCCTATTTAGGTCTATTATTATTTATTTGTATGCTCATAGGCTACTGACTATACCAAACAAATTTGGCGTAAGCCACGAAAGATTTTTGGTCAATAAAAAGATTTATCTATCTATCTATCTATCTATAAATGCTGATTTTCAGTGGGCAGTGGTGAGATTGGTCAAGATTGCTTAGCGCCTGAACAAAAAAAAATGATATATCTTTCTCGTAAGGCATACAGCAAAAATACAAGCGCATAGAGGCACCACAAATCACTCGGAAATTCCACTATTTGAAAATCGATTATTCGTGAATAGCGGAACAACGAAGTAACTCATTTTCAGCGGGTCTTCAAGCCAATTTAAGTGAATAAGTGATGGGTAACTATATTGTCCTATCCTAGCCCTTTTCGGTTAAACTTTAACAGTTCATTATGCCCTTTATAAATTCTATGAATACCCTTATTTTTACTCTTATGCCAAAAACTCTGACCGAAACTCAAACCCATTGTCCCAATCCATAATTGATGGTTAACCAATCACTCAAATCATGATAACACCACTCATCGTTTCACTTGTTATCGCGTTCTTATGTTGTTAAAAACTGTCTTCCCGTCACTTACAGGAACCCGGACAACTCCTTCAGGCGGTCTTTACAAAACAACATGCAAGTCAACAATCAGAGAGCGAATGCTTCTGGTCGTTGCCTTGTCCATGCTGGGCAATCTTGAATCTTGTCTTATCCAATCTTGTTTATTCGTTTCTTGTTCCACAATGGATGCATACTGGTGACTCAATCTCACCTGTGTTTGTGTTTGAATTAAATATTCGTCCGTTTCCAATTCCAGCAGTAGCCTGGGTGATTCCCGGGATTTTATATTTTTTCGTAAGGACTGAGAAAATGAATGCCCTTACCTCCCTTTGTAGTGAGGTTCCAGCCAGTTACGACAGCTTGCTGCGCCAAAAAGGAATCTGAATTTGCTGGTAGACACACTGGACGAACCGTGGGACTGAATTCAACCTCGCGACTCAGTCGCAAGATGGCCAGGTCATCGTTCTGAAACGCAAGAACAAAACTTGAAGATGCGGACAGGGATGACGTAACTTTCTGATTTTTTTTTTGTGGGGAGCAGAGCTCAAAACTGTATTGCCTTGAGCTTATCAGCCTCCTAACAAAATAGTTTTATGCAATATTAACAAATGCTACAAGGTAAACAAGCGAATCTGCTTTCCGGAGATTTATATCGTGAAATGTACAATCATCTCCATCCAAGAAAGTTTCAGGAACGCAAGATCTATATCACGCTGTGGCTGTACAATCTTCTCCGCTCTTCGACGCCCTATGCGCCACTGATTGCTCAGGGGGATCTAAGGTAAGATCAACCTTCCTCTCTCAAGAAAGTGCCAGAAAAAAAGTGTTTGCTCTAATAACTTCACATTCTGGAGCAGAAGAAAATAACACAAGGGAGTAGCGTCAAGACTTGAAAAAAATCACACACAGTTGAATCGCAGCGACACTAGCACCACTAGCGATAGATAAAATCCCTACTGAAAATCAGTCAATCTTTCACCGGCGTTGGTTCAGATAAAGCCTTGTTCGAACTCAACAAAAAAGATAACACCTCCCTTATTTCCTCGATGTGTGCACACAAGATCTTAGCTGTCCTAGAATTTTCTAAACCCGTAAGTTTGTCTTGCTTTGAATGCCGAGAGAATAGTGGGAGGCACTACGAGTAAGGCCCGCTTCCGACGCATGCAAAGCGTAGGTCTTTGCGCTACTCCCTGGTGTTATTTTGCTCTGGTTCTGAGCACAGCAAAAAAAAAAAATACACAATCTCCCTTTTTACCTCTATGTGTGCAGACCGTAGGCTACCTTAGCTTTAATAGAAGTTTCTAAACCAGTTTGTCTTGCTTTAAATTTCGCAAACGCAGTAGGTGGCGTTATAATGATGGCCCATTTGCTAAGCATGGAGAGCATATATCTAGGCGCTACTGTTTGGTGTTATTTTACTCTGGTGTGCATCGACGGTATGGTTAAGAAGTTCACTGTCCTTTTGCTTTTTACGTAGGAACAATGGGATCAGAACTTTGGATTACTCACCAATCCCTTTTCCGTCCAGCCTGGGTGAGCAGTGAATTTCTCTACTTCGATTTGTATCGTATCTTCTTCCTCCTTGACAAGATCGAATTCGTTGAGTCGCACAACTAGGTCCTCTGGTCTTGGATTGTGGGAAGCTCTGCAAAATGTAACATCTTGATTGTACCGCAGCCACCGATATCAAAATGTTGCTGCCACCGGAGGAAGGCTGCCCCTCGTGCGTCAGACTGGGACTTTACGGTGTTATGTAGTGCTGTGGAATTTATGGTTATTGAATTTTGACTGAAAAGCCAGCTCTTGTTTATATCTTGGATTTGGGTACACTGAATTATTTGGACTCTACCAAGTTTTATTATATTTTTTTTTTTTTTACTTTTGGCTCTAGTTGTGACGTTCGAAATATGCACTGCTTACCCAATAAGACAAAGTTCACCCAGATGCGGGGAATTTAAAATTCAATGAAAGTGTGCATTTCAATAGCAAATGAAGCGAAGCTCAGAAAATGTTCAGTTCCTGCGTGTGGCCCCAACGACATTCATTTTTCGGCAATCGTTTACTGTTGTAGTTTTTAACAATTTCAACCATAGAACTGTAAGCAGGTGTGTCCTACCGCAAATCCAAAAGAATAGGTTAATTTTATGAAAATGTATTGTATAAATAGCGGTGCAACGAAGTGACGCATTTTTTTATCCGGTCTTCAAGCCCATTGAAGTGAATAGGATGGCAGAATAAGTATTATTACCGCATGTCCAGGAGAGATAGTTTGAAGCGCCCATGACGTGTTATTCATAGTAATCCACGAGGGTCTTCGCTAGCGTGGTTTTCCCATCGGGAGTTAACTCGATTTCCGCCACATGAGAGCAGTCGCCGGTGGTGACTTCGCAGTCATATAGAACGTTTTTTCATTCTTCTGTAAACTGGGCGACGCGATTGTCCTGAGAGTATGATTACAAACAAAGCGCTATCAAGCTCCGTATTAAGTCTAAGACTTAAGTTCTCGTGAATAGTCTGCTATTCCGACAAAAGATAACACTGTGAATAAATAAATATGCACAACTTATTATGGGCCATTGATATCAAGTAAATTATCCCTTCCCGGTCCTTTGAATATTATACTAACCGGTTGATACACTGCGCAGCAGTTAGGATGTGGCGGTTATCAATCAGAGATCCGCCGCAAAATACTTTTGGAACTCCTTCATTCTTCAGGAAAATTCCAGCCTGCAACAGATAATTATATAAATACTCATTGAGCTCAAGCTGACTGGGAAACACATATGAAATATAAGCTGAAAACGGAAAGTCGGCAACAGGTTCGTTTCTTCCAGTCTTGGCAATAGTCTTGCCAAGATGCCGAAATGTCGCTGTCAAACTGCGTGGCTGACTTTCTGTTTTCAGCTATTGTTTCAAAATGCATCTTCTGTGAGAAAATGAGGCTTCTATGAGCAGGATGTGCTCTGGATGTGCCATTTAAAGGACACCTGAATGAAGAGTACCAAGTATCATCCCTATCTGTATGACTTCCGTCAACATTGCCTGCAGAAAACCAATCCAAATACGAAATAGTGTTTCCAAGCTATGATTTTTGCTCCATTTTGCATCTGTCCTTATTTCAGTACCGAACAATTTTAGAAATGAACAAATGTCTCCAGTCAACCCTTTTTCTGGAATATTTTTCAACCAGTTAAGCCCAAACGTATGTCTAGAAGAAATTCCAATACGATCCAATCCAATCCAAAAATGTAGAGCCACTGGGTCCAACGTTGCGTCGGTCCAGCGCTGTACAAGATTTGAATGAATTGCGCTTTTTGTCTTGGAGTCTGCATGTGCAAACCTCCAGAAACGAACATCCCTATTTTGAAAACCATCACGCTCAGGAGAAGAACGCTCTCCGTGGCCATGTCTGTAAATGCAGTCTCCATGGTGTGTTCAAGTATGGTTTCATTGTTCAGGTGTCCTTTAAGGTCTGGACCGGATAAGAATTCTGTGGGGCACGTGGAGGGGGAGTTCTCAGATTTGAGTGCAACTTGATGGGTGGTAGGAGCCGATGCACCAGACGTGGCATTTAAGCGTCCGGATCGCATCCGACCTCGGTGGGGGAGTCGGAGGGAAATCGCAAATATTCCAAAAGTACTCCAATTTCAGTTAATGATGGGTGGTGGGATCAAATACTTTAGCTGTAGCAATTGTCTGTCCGAACCTGATTTTGCCTCGGTTGTGGAGGTCACTGCTGGTCAACGGACATTTCCCGGATTCGGTGACTTCTGAGTTGAATCAGGGGTGGGTTGGGTTGGTGGGGTAAAAACTTGGTGAGCGAAAGATACCATTATACTTCGACTGGAATTTAGAGATCCAGCTCTGATCCGGCCACTGTGGATGCGTTCGAAGGGGATCACCCAAGAGCCATCCAATCTTGACAGCGCGAACCTTAGCTGATATTTACATTCGAATAAGACTTGCAAGTGCCATATGAGCTTTCAGCTCTTGTTTTTTCTTTCTCGAAACAGTGGGCTAAATTTAAAGTAACGCGGAAGTTCTTATAACGTCGAGGTAACACAAAAGAAAGGGAAAAGAATAATTCTATCTAAACTAGATAGAAAAAAGATCCTGATACGTTTTAAGTATTTTCTTCGGAGAAGAAAAATCTCCGATTCTCAAAGGTACACAGACAAAGATGTGAAAAGAATATGATTTAATGACTGGAACTTTACCATCCATGGGAATTCTCCAGGTGTCACATCTATCTCCGAAACAATCTTCGATCCACTTGCAAAGCCGCAGGCATCTTCGACTTCGATATTCTTGAAAGTGCCTACAAATCAGGTTAAGATAGTTTCATCTTATTCTTTTGTTTTCTTTGAAACCGCCAAAGACAGTTTCAGATACAAATAAAATTGAGTAACAACAATAGCTGCAGCGACTACGACGACAAGAAGACTCCTAATACTCTATATGACTCAAAACACGCCAGTGATCCTCAGGAAGAAGAAGTAAACGTCTCCGTAACGACTCAAACTCAACAACTCAAATCCTGTGTCAAGCAATCACGGCGATCTTAGGACAGCTGTGATACCCGAGGTGATACCGTGTCTTGCTCTTCCGCTAGGTACACGGCGATTTTGGACCGGCAAGGAGAGATAGTCATCAAGAATATTTAAAGATGAAAGAACGACCTGCGATCTGGCCGGCTTTTGAACCGCCTGTTCTCCCCATCTTTCATTATTCACACGAGCATAGCACTTTCACAGATCAAATGGCGTCAGAACTTCTGGGTGTAGACTTTGTTAAAGATAAAAGTACTGATTCCCCTCTTAATGTAACGCGTAAAAAAATTAATAATGCTCTTTACCAGAAATGGTACATACAGTTTGAAAATACAGTTAGTAGTTGGCCGATAAAATTCTTTCAAAGTAAAGAGGATCTGATTGCAACCAAAAAATTGCAACCATCGTTTTTGATTTCCCAATTTATTACAGGACATAGTCGTCTAAATTATTATTTATATAGGATAGGTAAGGTTCCATCCCCACTATGCGTTTGTGGGGTAATTGAAACTTGTTGGCATTTTTTATTCGAGTGTCCTATATTTAGTCCTCAACGTGTTCAAATGATAACCAGACTGATTGAACATCAAGTTGAATTTCCGTTTTGTCTGAGCTTAGTGAGTAATAGTAAGATAATTAGAGAGATAGTACTTAAGTTTATTACGAATACGAAGCGTTTAGAAATTGTTTAGTTCAAAGGCTGATAGAAATTCACCACTGGATTAGTTTTAGTTTTCTTTTTCTTTTACCTTTTTCTTCTTTAAACGTGATATTCTGTTTTGTTGCGAATGTGTAGTTAGAGGCGTATTCTAGTTTTAGTTTGTAGCTGTGAAATGCCTTGTATCGGTTCAATCACAAATAAAGTACCTACCTACCTTCTCTAGTCGCGGCTGCGGCTCCTAACATCAACGCTTCGAATACATCGTGGGAGGATTTAGCGTATTTACTCGTTGACAGAGCAAACTTCCACAAGCATTGAGGTCCTCTCATTTGTATTATTTTCAAATTCTCCTACTTATGAACGGTGAAATGAACTCAGCATAAATAAATAGCAAGACACCAATAACAATGACAACTTAATTCGTATAGGGACCTTTGCGTTACCTTCATTTTTGGATCCATCCTTAGCTGCGACAGAAAAGGTTACCAGCAACACGCTGAAAAGTAGTGAGGACTGCAGATCTCCAAACTTCATGATTTGAAGTAATTTGATGACAGAACACACAGGTGACGCGATTCTGACTGACTTCTTCAGCTATCAGTACCCGTTTTATATTCACTTGGCCACGCCAAATATAAACCATTACATAAGATATATCTAACATATGAAATCAATAGAGCTGATAATGTTTGTCACGGTGAGAGTGACTACAACGAGTTTTAATTGCGGACACAGGTCTTTCGTTTCTCAACTGAAACATACCGACCGCTATCTGTCTGTCAGTCAAGATCACTACTTAAAGTTTAACTGAACTGAAAATTTATTTTCACATCTGAGAGTCGAATAGCCTACACTGAATGTAATTATTTGGACTCGTCTAAGGGATTTTGTAGTTTTCACCCGGGGCTCTATTAATAACGTTCAGAATGTGCGCTGCTTGCACGACAACAGAAACTTCATCCAGACTGCGGAGAGCTTTGAATTTCAGCAAAAGCCTGCATTTCCATGTGTTACGGATGCTAAGCTCGGAAAAGTCACGGATGGAGAAAGTAGGAAAGTGATTATAAGATTTGTCTTTTTGTTGTATGTGTTAATTTTTGGCAATGGCTTACCTTTGTAGTTGCTTAATATTTCAATAGAGGGACAAGCACATAGATGTACCACAAATCCGAAAGTATAAGTTCATTCGATGATATCGGTAACAAACTAAGTAGCACATCTTAATCCGGTGTTCAGGCTTATTTAAAGTTTAACTGAAAAGCCGATTTAATCTTGTGTCGTCCAGTTGAATACACTGAATTATATGGATTCTGCAAAGGGATTTTTTTTATTTTCCACTATCTGCTCTAGTTATGACGTTCAGAATATCCGCGGCTGTCCCCACAACGTAAATTCTACTATGACGCGGGAAATTTTAATTTCAACACAAACGCCTTTTCAGTGGGCAGTGGTGAGATTGGTGAAGATTGCTTAGTGCCCGAACAAAAAAAAAATCATAAATCTTTCTCGTAAAGCATACATCAGAAATTCAGTACCATAAATCACAAGGAAATTCCACTATTTGAAAATCGATTATTCGTGAACAGAGGAACAACGAAGTAACGCATTTTCAGCGGGTCTTCAAGCCAATTTACGTGAATAAGTGATGAATAACTAGATTTGTCCTATCTCAGCCCTTTTCGGTTAAACTTTAAGTAAATACGAGAAATGTAACTGGACTGCCGGATCTCAACCCTATTCGATTAACCTTAAATGCACGTACAGACGGACTAGGACGATGGAATTGAACAGGAATGCCAAAGACTTGACCAGATTCCTTGGAAATCGCCGGGAGGAGAGTCGGGAACCAGGTGCTTTGCGTAGCTCCCGGACTAGCCGATCCGGATGGAACTTTTTCAGTGACGAGACCCATGTCCTGATCAACATTTGCGGACCCTGGCTGGACCCTGCAATAGCAGGGGAGGGGGCTCTTCAAATGATATGGCGCGTATAAAAGTTCCAAACTGAATGTGCGTCCGTATGAAGTTTGGTAGGCACCTGCTTATCGGCCCGTGTCGATAATGTCACCTGATGAGGGCCGAGAACTTCTACTTGTACAACTTTACAAACGAAACCATCAAAACCAGAGCTTCTTATTGTGCGGCAGAACGGAAGGATAGTCCCACGCCATGCGAAGTGCAAAAACCGAGTGATGGAACTTGACTGAAAGAAGGAACACGACTACTAGAACATTTATCGTGCATGGGAATGATATGGAACTCTTGCACAAACAAACTACTCAAAGAAGGAACAACGGTGCATCGTTCCCACTTTTAGCAGTGTTCCTCCTGGTGCAACGTCTTATGTACGTGGATCCAGTTCCCGTTTCCAGTTCAGGGTTGCCACATGTCGAACGATAGTGTGAATTCTCACTCTGTTTTTTTTTCATGTCACTGTTGTCCGACATAGGACATAATAATCACGTGATAATCACTTTATTTCAGATAGAGTCCAATGTGTCATTTTTGCAGCAGGGATTCCGACCAGAAGTGACTATTTCAAGTTTTTTCATGAAAGTAAAATTAAGATGTGTCATTTTTGCAGAGACGATTCCGACAAAAATCAATTCACGTTTTATGTGAAAATAATTTCACTCTCAATTCACTCCCTGAGTGGTGTCCCTGGTTCCAGTACGCACTCCTCCTGCACCGCGCCTTTCCGTTCCGTTCCGTTCCCGATATTAATCGATCCCGGCCCCCGGTTCGACTAAAAGCAGGAAGGGAAGGGAACACGAGAAAAGCAGGAAGCCATACTAAAACCAGGAAGGGCATACTAAAACGAGGAAAGGCATGATAAAACGAGGAAGGATGTCACCAGAATTCATGGCTGCCAAAAACTGGAAAGCCGCACCGTTCCCTTCCTCTGTTTAGTATTCTTTGAGGGGTTGGCAACTTTTCAAATTCAAAGTTCACCATCCCTTCCTCGTTTTAGTATCCTGACATGGGTAGGCACAGCGAGGGGTCGGCAACTATCAAAATTGCATGTAACTAACCTTTCATTCCTTATCTTAGTAGCTTGAATTCTAAATTCTTTGAGGGGTCGGCAACTATCAAAATTTAAGGTTTACCATTTCTTTTCTCGTTTTAGTAGCTTCTCACGGGTAGTACTAAAACGAGAAAGGAAATTGTGAATTCTAAATTCTTTGAGGGGTCGGCAACTATCAGAAATTAAGGTTTACCATTTCTTTTCTCGTTTTCATTTCCTCGTCTTAGCAGCTTGAATTCTAAATTCTTTGCGGGGTCAGCAACTATCAGAATTTAAGGTTAACCATTTCTTTTCTCCTTTTAGTAGCTTGTCACGGGTAGTACTAATACGAGGAAAGAAATAGTAAATTCTTTGAGGGGTCAAGTATTTTGACCCCTCAAATTGAGGGGTTAAGTATTAAGTAGTACCATTTCTTTTATCTTTTTCATTCCTCGTCTTAGTAGCTTGAATTCTAAATTGTTTCAAGGTCGGCAACTATCAAAATTTGAGGTTTATCATTTCTTTTCTCGTTTTAGTAGCTGGTTACAGGTAGTACTAAAAGGAGGAAGGAAATTGTAAATTGTAATTATTTGAGGGGTCGGCAACTATCAAAAATTTAAGGTTCACCATTTCTATCCTCGTTTTAGTACTTTAAGGGACTACCCGTGACAAGCTACTAAAACGAGGAAGGGAACGGTGAACTAAGAATTTTGATAGTTGCCGACCCCTCAAAGAAGAAGAATTTAAATATTTTTTCCTCGTTACTCTCAAGGTACTAAAACGAGGAAGGAAATGGTGGCTTTGAAATATCGAAGTTGCCGACCCCTCACTGGACTGAGAATTCTACTTGCCGACCCCTCAAAGCACTAGAACTAGGAAGGGAACTGTGAACTAAGAATTTTGATAGTTTCCGACCCCTCAAAGAAGAAATGTAAAATTCCCAATTTCCTTCGTCGTTTTAGTAGTCTCAAGGTACTAATACGAGGAAGGAAATGGTGGACTTGAAATATCTTAGTTGCCGACCCCTCGCTGGACTCGGCGGATTCTAGTCACCTACCGTCAGAACGAGAAATGAAAAAGTGAATTATAATTTTGATGGTTGCCGACCCCTCACTGAACTCAATGCCTACCCATGTCAGAAAACTAAAACGAGGAAGGCATGGTGAACTTTGAATTTGCGAAGTTGACGACCCCTCAAAGAATACTAAACAGAGGAAGGGAACGGTGCAGCTTTCCAGTTTTCGCAGCCTTGAATTCTGGTGACATCCTTTCTCGTTTTAGTATGCCCTTCCTGGTGTCAGTATGCCTTCCTGCTTTTCTCGTGTTACCTTCCCTTTCTGCTTTTAGTCGATCCCGTAGGCCCCGGGCCTGGTTAGATAAGTGAATTCCGGCCCCATTAAAAGATGTGAACCAGCTTGATTAAGGACTTCTGGATTGCCTGCGGCCGAACTGGCATTACTAACATTAGGGCCAGGCGTGAAAGCAGCTTTCGTGTCCTGTACAATAACTTTTTTAGTTGGCTACACGGGTTCAAGTGGAGTGGAACTGCAGTTTCGCTGTCAATGTTCGTTGGTGAAGGCCATCCCTCTTTTCCAGAAATTAGGCGCTTTTCTGCTCATTCTCTCCAGAGGCACATTATCGAGTCTCACCCTAGGCTCACACTGCTGCGATTTCGCGCATAATTCTGCGTCATCCGACATACGACACAAATCGTGCGACAAGCAACGCAGAACTTTGCGTTTTGTCGCAGTGTCGGATGCGTTGAAAAATTTCAACTGATCCGACATAACGCATGCGATTTTTTGAGGGAAAGAAAAGAAAGAACAAAGATTAGTTAATTTTCAAGACTAAAAATTGCTCTACCTTGTTTTGATTGTAATCCTAGAATGGCTGAATGCAAAATATCTTCTGAATAAACTTGTATTAACCTGTTTTGAACAAGATGACCTATAGGTTTTGACTGAAAATTTCCTAATGCTGTGTGGTATTGAGAAGTGTAATCTCCCCGCATCTTCAGTGGTCGTTTCCCCATGGGCTCCTTTGTCTTTTGCAGATTATTCATGATGAAAAATTTGGTTTTCCTTTTGCGTCTGCGTGGTGGTGAGAACTCCCGTGCGATTCTGTCGCACGTCGGAACATCGAAGAAAAAATCGTGTCGCATGTGACGCAGCAGTGTGACCTATGGTTCACACTGCTGCGATTTCGCGCAAAATTCTGCGTCATGCGACATACGACAAAAATCGTGCGACAAGTGACGCAGAACTGTGCGTTTTGTCGCAGTGTCGTATGCGTTGAAAAATTTCAACTCATCCGACATAACGCATGCGATTTTTTCAGGGAAAGAAAAGAAAAAACAAAGATTAGTTAATTTTCAAGACTAAAAATTGCTCTACCTTGTTCTGATTGTAATCCTAGGATGGCTGAATGCAAAATATCTTCTGAATAAACTTGTATTAACCTGTTTTCAACAAGATGACCTATAGGTTTTGACTGAAAATTTTCTAATGCAAGGGTGGAATTCAGAAGTGTAATCTCCCCGCATCTTCAGAGGTCGTTTCCCCAAGGGCATCTTTGTCGTTTTGCAGATTAATCATGACGAAAATTTCGTTTTCATTTTGCGTCTGCGTGGTGGTGAGAACGTCCATGCGATTTTGTCGCATGTCGGAACATCAAAGAAAAAATCGTGTCGCATACGACGCAGCAGTGTGACCAAGGGTGAACCTATGGTCAGAGCCCGTTGCCGGCTGCTCTGGCTGGGCCGCACATGAGGATGACACTCCCAGTATGGTTGTCGTGGGGGAAGTTGCTGTTTTGCAACTTTTCCCCGGGTTTGATTAATGTATTATAGTGTGTTGTTGACGTTGTTGTTTATTTTATTGCTGTTTTTGTTTGAAGATTTATGTGGCCCGTCGATTCAGTTAAATAAATAAATAAATGGTGTCGAAGTGCGATGCTCGATTTTGCACCTTTCTTTCCCGATTCTCACTCTTTTAAAGACCTACCCTGAACTTAGAAAAATAAAAATAACTTGCTTAGGCTATTTCATTTTTTTTTATTAGTTCAGCTCTGTCAGGCCAGAACAACAAGACCAAAGGTTTCAAAGTAACATTTATTGAACTTCTTGATCCAGGCCATCGGGTCTTGTAAACACCCGGTCTTAGCCAGACTTCTTATGAATTCTACTATTCATCACTAATCAGCCGCTTGAAAATAAACATAAATGATACCGTAATGGTGTTTTGTAAAAAAAAATAACGGCCAACGGCTAATCATCTGAGAAAACCAAGTTGAGATACGGATTCAGCGGGTCTAGGCGAAAAACCCCCCGCCAAACCCCCCCCCCCGGCTAAAACCCCCCCGTTACCAAACCCCCCCCCGACCAAAACCCCCCCGGTACCAAAACCCCCCCGACCAAACCCCCCCCGGTACCAAAACCCCCCGGTACCAAACCCCCCATAAGAAAAGACGGGTATGTAAGAGTAGAGTAACTGATAGGTAGAGAGTAAGAGAAGAATAGGAAACCCCCCCGGTACCAAACCCCCCTCCCCCCGCGAAAACCCCCCCGAATCCTTAGGCACTCACACATATTTAGACTGGGATTTCCTGGGCAACAAAACGAACAACCATGTGACAGTTTTACCATTGACAAGCACGAGTAAGGTGAAGAGCTGGTAGAATATTTCTGGGACTATCTTGAAAGTGCTATCACAAAACTAGCTCAACCTCTCGCTTGACCCAAAGGATCCTCCCATCAAGTCTTACAAAATATCTCATTCCCTTCGAGAGTTATCCTGCTC
Source organism: Branchinecta lindahli (assembly GCA_023053555.1). NCBI lineage: Eukaryota > Metazoa > Arthropoda > Branchiopoda > Anostraca > Branchinectidae > Branchinecta > Branchinecta lindahli. Next base: position 32,433,357 of record JAKZAO010000009.1, on the reverse strand, counting down.
ACAGACGGAAAGCAGGACAACTTTTGCGGTGTCATAGGTATCCCTCCACTTACTGCCCGTCTTCGAGTTTCCGGTATGAATCAGGGATAACTAAAGAGCAATCAGGCAAGGGGAGCTTCACATTGCACCAATGGGTGGCATCCTAACTGCAGCTTTCTCGCCAAAAGGGGAGGCATTGGGAAAGGATTTGCTGGGGGGGGGGGGGGTCGTTACACTGAGTGGAACTGGCTTTGATTTGATCATTCACATTTAACACCTCACTGACAACACCTTTAGTTGAATGCGGGTGTTTGGTGACTTCAGCAATTAGTCTGTCACCATCAACCTTCACCTTCGCCTTACACTCCCTTTGTTTCTCATTGTTCTGATACCCACTGTACTTCAGACGTTATTGTAGAGTCAAGTTTGCGAAAGAAGTTTATTCTACTCTTACTCTCTACCTACCAGTTACTCTACTCTTGCATACCCGTCTTTTTTTATGCGGGGGGGTTTTGGTACCGGGGGGTTTTGGTACCGGGGGGGTTTTGGTCGGGGGGGTTTTGGTACCGGGGGGGTTTTGGTCGGGGGGGGGTTTGGTAACGGGGGGGTTTTAGCCGGGGGGTTTTTGGCGGGGGGGTTTTGTCCGGGGGGGTTTTCGCCGGGGGGGTTTTAGCCGGAACCCGGATTCAGCATGTATGTTTACCCCTATATACTTATATCTACTTTTAGGAAATTACTTGTTTCGGCTATCTTCCGGACGAATTTCTTTTCTGGCATAAAAATAAAGTTCAGATATGGGTTCGTTTCGCATTTTGTGTCGACTCTTTAATCAAAGCTACCAGCTCTAAAACTTCGCAAAATGTGTGCAGACCAAACAGCTGGGGACACCGATAGGCAAACCAAGAACTGTTCGATTTGCAGCTGGACGCTCTAACGGTTGAGCTAATCTTCTCTGTCTTACTTTGAGGCTTACCAAATTAACTTTTCGAGGTTTTGGCCGGATTCCGGTCGGACAATTTTTCCGGCGAGAAAATAATTTAATATTTGGATTCAGCATGTCCCCTTATACCCACATCAAATATATTTCAACTTCAACTTATAATTCTAAAAAACCTTGCGTTCGGGCGAACTATTTGTCCGGTGAGAAAATATTTTTCGTCTGTGGATTCAGCATGTCTCTACACCTAAATCCACTATCTGATTAGCTCTCAAAAAGTACTTTGCCCAGCCCTTAATTTGAAGCCCCTCCCCGACCCCTAAATATAGAGCTACGGAGCCCATCTACGAACTCGACCTGTCCTTTGACCCAAAGAACCCTCACACGAAGTTTCAAATAAAATATATATTATATATAAATGAGAATGAGATATCTCATTCCATTCGAAAGCTAAGAAGAAATAGAATGATATCATATCTTATATATATATAGATATATATCGATAATAGAATGATATCATATCTTATATATATATAGATATATATCGCCTCTCATGGGCGGTTACCTATCATGATGGGTTATTATGTAATTTAGCAATAAAATAATGTAATCTAATCTAAATCTAAATCTAATCTTACCAAGTCAGCAATATCTTTTTATTTTATTTCATGAGGTATTCTTTTCTAATTAGTAACGAGGAGTGGCACAAAATCGTCCTGAATATCACTACCCCACTCGTTATCTGTAATCTGTTTTGATCCATCTTTTGCCTGATGTGCTATCTGAACTGGCGAAAAGTGCCCAGTGGCAGGAAATCGCGGTGACATTAAAACTTTTCTAATTCTTTCCAATTTTCCTATTCATGCATTTTTTCTTCGGCATTTTTGTCGGACATTTTGTTGCAATTTTTGTCTTCGGTATTCCCGTCGGCTTTCCCCGTGAGATTAAGATGTATGCTGGATAGCTGACGCTAAGCTTTTTGGTAATTTATGACTCTAAATTTAACCATTTCGTTGCATAATCACTTCTGGCACAGAGACACTACCGCAGCCTCTACAATTAGTTATGACACAGCAGCATCAAACCTTCCAAAGAATATCAACTGACATCTCCACTGATGAAGAAATGCTGACGCGTCAATCTTGAGTATCGGTACTTGGGAAATTTATGACGCCAAAATAAATCATTTCGTTACGTAACCAAGTCTTGTACAGAAACATACGCAGCCTGTAAACGTTGAATAACTTTATAGCTCCCATGCAGCGAGGTATTTTTAATTTTTTTTTTAATCTGAGTGAAATTCAGATGTGAAAAACAGGGAATAAGCATGGAGAATCTCAACCGAGCTGTGTCGTATTACTAAATAGGCAGAGGGGGCACCTGCCTGTGGGCTTCACTTCTTTGGGGGCCCGGCAACAACTTTTCAAAATTATCCTGCTGGCTTAATGGCTTAACTAAACATGCGTAACTCACAAAACGATGAGTATACGGAACTTGCGACCAAGTCCCAAACAGTTATCGACCAGATTGAAACCTGGTGCTCCACCAATGGGATGAAAATCAATACACAAAAAACCGGCATACTTAATTTTAAGAGTTGTCGTAGCTGTTTGGACCCAGCGTTCAAAGTTTATACTGATGGATGTGCACTGCCGTTTCTAAATTCCAGAAAGTTTTTGAGAGTGATATGAGAACTTATAGATTTCGCAACTGGCGTCAATGGTCTCCAGGCAGTCCTCGATGCTGCACAGAGGAAATCAGGTCCTCGCTCCTGTCATGTTGATGTTATATAATGCTGTTGTTGTACCATACCACATGTACTGTTGTCAAGCTTGGGAAAATACGTATAAATCTTACTTAAAGCCTTTAATGACCGCACAAAACCATTGTATTAAGGCGACAGTTCGCCTTCCTAAGCTGTACCATACAGATCAACTATATAATGACACGGGCATCAAACCGCTCAGCAAGATAATCACCGCTCAGACTCTTCGCCTGGCCCACTCCGCTTCACTGGATAAATTACCCGGTTCTCTACAAAGTTATCATGTACCCAGGGGCGGTTCGAAGTGCTTGGGCATGGGGGGGTGACGACCTCAAAACATACGACTAGGAGCGTGTTCCACCCCTCTACCAATAGTAACTATTAGTTACTATTTCCGTTCCAGCCTCGCGAAAAGTTACTACGCTGACCGTTCCAACCTTCTCAAAATAGTAACTAATAGTAACTATTTGCTTACCACGCTCGGGAGCGTAGTAAGCGTAGTAACTACGCATCTCTGCAACGTGATTGGTCCGATCAGCCCGCGGCCTGATATTTGACCGAAAAAATTAAAAAGCGTTCCAGCCTAGCGTAGTAACTACAGTAACTAGCGTGAAAAGATGCCTCACTTTTGATGAAATTCGCCGTAAGGCTAGAGCGGCACTTCTGTGCCGTCTTTTAGATTCAAATATCGAGATTATCAAATTTGCCACCGAGCCAATTTTTCATTGCCTGCCTGTATGGCAGTCTCTTCTTGCTGCAACGCGGCAGCAGGAACTGGCTGCATGATTTTTGTGATTTTTGTTGTTATTGTTTTCTTTTCTGTGTGTGTTTTTTTTTCGTCTATGGCAATTTGCTGAAAAAAAAAGTATTCATTCATTCATAACTACGGTATGTAGGGTGGAACACGCTCTAGGTAATCGGTAATTATGTCGATTAAAAAAAATTGAAATGGAAAAGCACAGTACCACAGGCTCAAGAAGTATAAACATAGATTTTTAAAAGGTTATGAGTTTCAGCATGACGTTCATTTGAACTTTCAGAGGAAACAGCCAATCTTCGGTAGCAGCTTCTGACAGATGTGCTCAAGACAACTTAAACTGAGCGCCGCATGCGAATTTTTTTGAAATCAGCCTTTTTTCTGTCAAAATTCAACTACTTCCCATTTAAATTCTGCTTGTAAGGTGGCTACGATCCCAAGCAGCAGCCTCTAACGTATTTACTAAAGAATCTGACTTTTTACTGGCAAAATTCAACTACTTCCCATCCAATTTATAGTTTTTAATGTTGCTCAAAACCAAAATCTCAAGCTTAAAACCAACCTGAATGACGCACGTTTCAAGTAAATAGTGAAAGGGTTGCTACGAAAGGGGCCACAGGCCGAACTAGATAGAGAATAGACTACCACGAAAAGCGGCGCAGGCGAAGTTTTGGAAACATTTATGGGTCTTTTTCAGAATGCAAACAAAAGTAAGTGCTACAGATCTGTCCGTAACCCCGTTAACTCTAGAACGGAGTAGGATATCTTGCCGGAAGTTGGTACACAGCAGTGCTTCCATACTTGACCCCTTCCGAAAATAGGGAGTAGCCATCCATAATAAAATAGACACAAAGTAGATTTGGTCTGAATTAACAGTATGGTGCGATCACCAGGCCCGTCCTTGCAATGCGTACATCTCCGGTTTATGGTCAAACCTTACTCCGCAAGCCAAAAATCAACCTGTTTTATTCTAGAATAAGGATCTTTTGCACAAAACCAGATAGGCTACTGTTGAAATTTCAAAAATCAGCTACGTGTTTTCTGCTAAAATACAAAGGTTTTGGTACAAAACCAGTTGTGTTCACATTGTGCACCACCGGGTGAAAATCAGATTCGGTAACTGTGTTTATGTCATTCTGACAGGCTCGAAACATACGACTGTCATTCTAACAAGCTCAGTCAAAACATACGATTGATTCGTGACATATGAGTTATAGAAAATCTATACGTAACCACACGACCAGAACCAGGTCATCTGCGACTAAAATTCAGGATTAGGTGCCTTATCTGGCAAGCTCAAAACTTACGACTGTCTCTAATATACGACTAGAAAATCTGTTCGTAAATGCGACAAGGAACAGGTGATCTGCGTCTGGCAAAATTCACGATCTGGTGTTATTCTGGCACGCTAGAATATACGACTATCATTATGACAAACTCAGAATATACAACTACTGTGAATCTGACAGACCTAAAACATACGACTAGGAAAGATCTTCGTAGCCATCCGACGAGAAATGTAATCTGCGGGCAAAATTCACGTTTTGTAACTGCCTTTATGTGATTCTGGAAAGCTCAAAACATACGACTGTCATTCAGACAAGCTCAAAACATACGACTGAGAGTACGATTCTCTGAAGCATGGGGGGGTGATTCACCCCCCCATGCCCCCCCCCTCGAACCGCCCCTGCATGTACCTTGCCGTACTGTACACCAAAATCGTTCCCTACATTCTACTCTCCATCAATTTATTGTTCCTTTAAAGTTTAACTGAAAAGCCGACTTATTTTTGTGTCATTTAGTTGAATACACTGAATTATTTGGATTCTGCAAAGGGATTTTTTTGTTTTCCACTATCTGCTCTACTTATGGCGTTCAGAATATGCGGCCGTCTCCACAGCGAAAATTCTACTATGACGCGGGAAATTTTTATCTAAACACAAACAAGGCTTTTCAGTGGGCAGTGGCGATATTGGTGAAGATTGCTTAGTGCCTGAACAAAAAAGAGTCATAAATCTTTTTTGTAAGGCATACAACAAATTAGAGGTACCACAAATCACACGGAAATTCCACTATTTGAAAATCGATTATTCTTGAATAGCGGAACAACCAAGTAACGCTTTTCAGCGGGTCTTCAAGCCAATTTAAGTGAATATGTGATGGGTAACTAGACTGTCCTATCCCAGTCCTTTTCGGTTAAACTTTAAGACTGACAACTGCCTACCGAAATTCTGCCGTATACAAAAGCATTAAACTATGGAACAGTATACCCAACCATCTTCACCAATCAACAAATTTCAATATTTCATATATTTTCTCAATAAATCTCTTTTTTTTTTCTTCCCCTTTTTTATGGCACTTGCCCTTCGGCCAAGTGCCATATAGCGATCGCAATTTCTGTCCGTCCGTCGGTCGGTCGGTCGGTCTGTCGGTCCGGGTTTTGCTAGTTCGGGTACTTCCAGATAAGCTAGGACGATGAAACTTGGCAGGCATATCAGGGACCGGACCAGATTAAATTAGAAATAGTCGCTTCCCCGATCCGACCACCTGAGGGGGAGTGGAGGGAAGGGGAATCCGGAAAAAACAGGAAAAATGACTTATTTTTAACTTACGAACGGGTGATCGGATGTTAATGAAACTTGATATATGGAAGGACCACTTGTCTCAGACCTTCCATTTTAAATCCAGACCGGATCCGGTGACATGGGGGGTAGTTGGAGGGGGAAACCGGAAATCTTGAAAATCGCTTAGAATGGAGAGATCTGGATAAAAGTTGGTGGAAAGAACAAGCACAAGTCCTAGATGCGGGATTGACATAACCGGACCGGATCCGCTAACTTTGGGGGAGTTGGGGGGGGAATCCGGATTTCTAGTGATTCCGCGAGTTCGGTGCTTCCTGATGTGCTAGGACGATGAAAATTAGCAGGCATGTCAGGGACACGAACAGATTGACTTGATAATAGCCGTTTCCCCAATCCGACCATCCGGGGGGGGGGCGGATGGAGGGAGGGGAATCCGGAAAAAATGAGGTATTTTTAACTTACGAACGGGTGATCGGATCTTAATGAAACTTGATATATAGAAGTACCTCGTGTCTCAGACCTCCCATTTTAAATCCAGACCGGAACCGGTGACATAGGGGGTAGTTGGAGGGGGAAACCGGAAATCTTGAAGATCGCTTAGAGTGGAGAGATCTGGATGAAAGTTGGTGGAAAGAACAAGCACAAGTCCTAGATACGGGATTGACATAACCGGACCGGATCCGCTCACTTTGGGGGAGTTAGGGGGGGATCCGGATTTCTAGTGATCCCGCGAGTTAGGTGCTTTCTGATGTGCTAGGACGATGAAAATTGGCAGGCATGTCAGGGACCCGAACAGATTGACTTGATAATAGTCGTTTCCCGGATCCGACCATCCGGGGGGGCTGGAGGGAGGGGAATCCGGAAAAATGAGGTATTTTTAACTTACAAATGGGTGATCGGATCTTAATAATTTAATTTCTGTCCGTCCGTCGGTCGGTCGGTCGGTCTGTCGAGATTTCTAGTGATCCCGCGAGTTCGGTGCTTCCTGATGTGCTAGGACGATGAAAATTGGCAGGGATGTCAGGGACCGGACCGCAGGGATAGTCGCTTCCCCGATCCGACCACCTGAGGGGGAGTGAAGGGAAGGGGAATCCGGAAAAAATAGGAAAAATGACTTATTTTTAACTTACGAACGGGTGATCGGATCTTAATGAAACTTGATATATGGAAGGACCACTTGTCTCAGAACTTCCATTTTAAATCCAGACCGGATCCGGTGACATGGGGGGTAGTTGGAGGGGGAAACCGGAAATCTTGAAAATCGCTTAGAATGGAGAGATCTGGATGAAAGTTGGTGGAAAGAACAAGCACAAGTCCTAGATACGGGATTGACATAACCGGACCGGATCCGCTCACTTTGGGGGAGTTGGGGGGGAGAATCCGGATTTCTAGTGATTCCGCGAGTTCGGTGCTTCCTCATGTGCTAGGACGATGAAAATTAGCAGGCATGTCAGGGACACGAACAGATTGACTTGATAATAGCCGTTTCCCCAATATCTGGGGGGGCGGCTGGAGGGAGGGGAATCCGGAATAATGAGGTATTTTTAACTTACAAACGGGTGATCGGATCTTAATGATTTAATTTCTGTCCGTCCGTCGGTCGGTCGGTCTGTCGGTCCGGGTTTTGCTAGTTCGGGTACTTCCAGATAAGCTAGGACGATGAAACTTGGCAGGCATATCAGGGACCGGACCAGATTAAATTAGAAATAGTCGCTTCTCCGATCCGACCACCTGAGGGGGAGTGAAGGGAAGGGGAATCCGAAAAAAATAGGAAAAATGACTTATTTTTAACTTACGAACGGGTGATCGGATCTTAATGAAACTTGATATATGGAAGGACCACTTGTCTCAGAACTTCCATTTTAAATCCAGACCGGATCCGGTGACATGGGGGGTAGTTGGAGGGGGAAACCGGAAATCTTGAAAATCGCTTAGAGTGGAGAGATCTGGATGAAAGTTGGTGGAAAGAACAAGCACAAGTCCTAGATACGGGATTGACATAACCGGACCGGATCCGCACACTTTTGGGGAGTTGGGGGGGGGATCCAGATTTCTATCAGTGATTCCGCGAGTTCGGTGCTTCCTGATGTGCTAGGACGATGAAAATTAGCAGGCATGTCAGGGACGCGAACACATTGACTTGATAATAGCCGTTTCCCCAATCCGACCATCCGGGGGGGGCTGGAGGGAGGGGAATCCGGAAAAATGAGGTATTTCTAACTTACGAACGGGTGATCGGATCTTAATGAAACTTGATATATAGAAGTACCTCGTGTCTCAGACCTCCCATTTTAAATCCAGACCGGATCCGGTGACATGGGGGGTAGTTGGAGGGGGAAATCGGAAATCTTGAAGATCGCTTAGAGTGGAGAGATCTGGATGAAAGTTGGTGGAAAGAACAAGCACAAGTCCTAGATACGGGATTGACAGAACCGGACTGGATCCGCTCGCTTTGGGGGAGTTAGGGGGGGTCCGGATTTCTAGTGGTCCCGCGAGTTCGGTGCTTCCTGATGTGCTAGGACGATGAAAATTGGCAGGCATGTCAGGGACCCGAACAGATTGACTTGATAATAGTCGTTTCCCGGATCCGACCACCTGGCGGGGCTGGAGGGAGGGGAATCCGGAAAAATGAGGTATTTTTAACTTACGAACGGGTGATCGGATCTTAATGAAACTTGATATATAGAAGTACCTTGTGTCTCAGACATCCCAGTTTAAATCCAGACCGGATCCGGTGACACGGGGGGAACTGGAGGGGGGAACCGGAAATCTTGGGAAACGCTTTGAGTAGAGAGATCAGGATGAAAGTTGGTGGAAAGAACAAGCACAAGCCCTAGATACGTGATTGACATAATCCGTTCACAGTGGAGGGGGGGTTGGGGGATCTTAATTTCTAGTGATCCCACGAGTTCGGTACTTCCTGATGCGCTAAGACGATGAAACTTGGCAGGCGTGTATGGGACCCGAACAGGTTGACTTGAGAATAGTCGTTTCCCGGATCCGACCATCTGGGGGGTTGGGGTGGAGAGAGGGGGAATCCGAAAAGTGAGGTATTTTTAACTTGCGAACGGGTGATCGGATCTTGATAAAACTTGACGTATAGAAAGATCTCGTGTCTCAGACCTTACCTTAGACCTTAGATCCTCCTGTGCCACCAGAGGCAGCCAGGGCATCCACGAATAGGCGCCAGTCTTCTCTCTGGTGGGCTGCCGCCAGGACATCTTCCCACTCAGGTTGCAGACTTGCGTGGACGTTTGCAAGGTCCCTCTGGTAGGTGCGACGGATCGTATTTCTCGGTCGTCCCCTTCGACGTCTTCCTTTTGGTTGCCCATGGAAGATGTTGTTTGGCAACCTGGATTCGTCCATGCGAAGGACGTGGCCCAAGTATCGCCATCTTCTTTTTCGGATAACGTCTGTTATCAGCGGCTGACCAGTGAGACGGCGTACCTCCTGGTTTGATACTCGCTGCTGCCAAGTTATATTGAGGATTCTCCGGAGACAATTCGTCTCGAAAGCAAGAATCCGTTTCTCCTGCTGCATGTTGAGCTTCCAACATTCACTGTGACACAGCAGAATGGACAGGACATTACTGTTCAGCAGGCGCAGCTTCAGCTTTGTGGAGTATTTCCTGGATCTCGTGTCTCAGACGCCCCATTTTAAATCCGAACCGGATCCGGTGATATTGGGGGGGAACCGGAAATCTTGGGAAACGCTTAGAGTGGAGGGTTTGGGATGAAAGTTGGTGGGAAGAGCAAGTGAATAGCATAACCGAAATGGATCCGGTCACTGTGGGGGAGTTGGAGGGGATCCGAGTTTGTAGTAATCCCACGAGTTCGGTACTTCCTGATGTGCAAGGACAATGAACTTGGCATGCTTGTCAGGTACCCGAACTATTGACTTGAGAATGTCGTTTCCCCGATCCGACCGTCGAGGGGCAGTGTACAAAAGGGGAATACGGAATCCAGTGGCAAGCTCAGCTATTGAACGGGTTATCGGATTTAACCGAAACTTGAGATTTAGAAAGGTCTCGTGCCTCAGACATCCCATTTAAAATCCGGACCAGATCCGGTGACATTGGGAGGAGTTGGAGGGGCGAACCGGCAATCTTTGTAATCGCTTAGAGTGGAGGGATCGGGATGAAACTTGGTGGGAAGAACAAGCTTAAGTTCTAAATATGTCATCTAGAGCTTTCAGATTGAATGAACCTAGATATCCTAATTCTAGGTCCGAACCGCCTTTTGAATGGCGGGGTGTTTATTGTGAAGTTCTCTTCTAATTTCTCGTACCACTACTCGTAACAAGTGCCATATGAGCTCGTAGCTCTTGTCTTCTGTTCTGCTTTCCTCTTTTTCTGTCTTTTTCGGTCATGTTTTATTTCCTTCTAATCTTTAAGTTGTAGTTTAGCTAGGCCTACTCAAATTTCTTATCCTTCTAGGCCAATAGACCAAGTTGTTCCTTTCAGCTCGCTCCGCGGTTCGCAAACATGGTATCGTGTATTCGCAGAGGTGTGTTAGCTGTTACGAAGGTTTTCGATCTTGTTCAGTTCCAGGACTTATCTGTTGTTCTACTTACTGAACCGCGATGTGCCTAAAAGTTCTTTAAATCGTTCGGAATAACAATTATTTTAAATATGACTAAGTTTATAAGTGCTAAAAACATGAGAACTTCCGAGCTGGTAAGTATTGTTGTGCCTGAGGCCCCTTTTGCTTTTTTTTTATTATTTTTTTTAGCTCCAACCAAAGAGGATGGACACAACGGTTTGGAACGTTGACGCCATCTAGGTTTGTCAGCGTAAGTTATTTAGACTTAGGTCTTCCGCGTGAGAACACGGAGATTATATAAAAGGATTATTTTTACTTTAATTGCAAGGAGAGAAAGAGGAACGTGAGTTGAGCCATAGGCTGAGCAGGATAAGACATTCCTTCCCCTCGAATTTTTGATTGGTGAGAGAGTGGATGAATAAGGTTAGGCCCGCCGGTCTTAAGACAGTTTAGTCACGCTATCCACCAGGTCCCAAGGAATCCTGTCAAGACCTAGCCTAATCAACCACCCTCAAAACCCCATCAAGTATAAAAAAGTGAGGACCCGTCGTAACACGCACAGTTTCTTTGTGACAATGTTACCTCCGAAGCCGCCTACTACGAACTAGATTATATTTATTGATAAGCTTGTGCAGACAGCGTTTACATAACGCAGCAAACTTGAGATTGGCTGTTCCCGTCCTTTGGAAGATTTGGGTACGTGGCAACCCACGACCGAGCAAGTTGCGCCGCCGTTTTGAAACTAAGTGCCTTAGTCGTTTCTTCCGAGTGCGGAGAGCTTAGAACGGCAGTTTGTGTTTCAAAAGAGAACTTTTCGAACTTGTAACCAGGCTCATGCTGAAAAAGAAAGAAGCGTCAGTGGGTAGGCTAGTCTTGGTATCCAAAATAAGATCTCTCGACACTTGAATCCTGTTATTGACATTTTTAGAGCCCGTTCAGACGGAAAGCAGATCTCACTGGAGGCTTCGTTATCCTTTGAAGACCCTTCTACAAATATGAAACAAGATGATCGGTTACTTAACTAGGGGGCCGAAAACCACTGTTAAAGCCAGGCTTCTCCTTTTAGATAGCTGGAGGTTCCGCACACTCCGTTTACAACCCTTTGGGTTTTCATGATAATGATGATAGCTAAATTTTTGCCCCTTACCCCTGTGCAAAGTTATCTTCAATTGCCCAGGATCTTCACGTTTCTGCCCTTGGCCATATCTCCGCATTCCATCTAGGAGAAGATTTTTTAGACCAGATTAGTCCCTTTTATTTTTTGATCTTGTGAATTTACTACATTACTGAAACCTCAGTGCATTTTTTCCTTTTCTTTGTCTGTACTGGGCGTAAAGAAAATTTCATCCTCATCATCATTTTCCTATTCCTTAACGTTTTCCTAGATGACCTCTTCAAATATCTTCTGCCTCTAATCACAACTGTTTTTCTCCAACCCCATTCATTTGGACATTTACTGTGACATCTTCAGGTTCCAGAATCCGGGATACCAACACCCCAGACTCCCAGGGGTTTTTGACCTGGCTACGCTTTCCGGACCAACCTCCACGAAAACGGTCCGAATCCGGAAGACAGATATGGAATGCGAAGCTTAACCTATGTCAGATACTGGGTGATTCTGGAATGCTCTTTTGTTTACGCGCCGCTGTTTTCAAGATTTCGGCTGAAACTCGCTTCACTTTCCCGAGCTGTTTCCGAGCTCCACTAGTTTCGTAAAGCAAATCGGACTGTTCAGGAACTCAAATGTACGATGTGAGAGCTGGAGCGTATTCTTGGAAAGTTGCAAGGCCGGAAGCACTTTCCGTGATTCCTTGCGCCTTGGATTTTGAAAGCGAATCCGTGAGAACACCAGAGTCGCTCTTACATCAGACGCTCTTCGGACAAGGGGTAAACAGACCGCCTATTTGCAAGACCTGTCTGAAAGCCTGAAGTACTTTCAATCAGCGCAACCGGAAGAGAACAGCTCGGCTGGAAAGCGGGTGTATCATCCCGCGGACCGTGGAGCTTTGTAGGGGTCGAAGCTTATTTTGTTCATTTATTTCGAATTTAATAAAATTGTACTGAACCGAAAAAAAAACAGTTACTGATCTGAATCTACAGAGCATGAGTCCGTCTGAATGTGACTCTCAATACTGCGTACAAAAGACTCGAAGAGGACGACGCTGGTTCGTTGGACTACTGAATAGAACAAATATAATAGAATACTTTTCCCAGTTTTCCTTGATAGGTCGACATCTTGGACGGATTATATCAGGTTCGGTCGTAAAATCGAATAAAATCGTAAAATCGTCAAAAATCGAATTCCTTATAGCAAGATTCCCTGCTGTAGACTACATTTCCAACATCAGCTGTTTAGATCGAGCGTCAAATGGATAATTTCTCGGGCCCCACATACTTTAAAAGATAGGCTACACATACACACCACTAAAGGTACGTAGATCGTCTAATTTTTGCAGTCGGATGCAAATTTTCTCGCTCGCTTCGGAATTTTGACAAATCTCATGCAGGCTTTCGCATAGTAAAAAGAACTTCGTAAGCGTATTTTCGGACGCGAAATCTTATCGGACTGATTGTGCACGTAGCTTTAAAGATATGCTTTGAAATTACAGCTACAGGCACTGAGGACCCTAGCTGGGTGGGGGTGGGTCTTTTTCCCCAAAAATCGCAGATTTTATTTGGGTGGGTCCCCTTGGCAGATTTTTTTGTACATGGATCCGAGTAACGTATCATTCAACAGGAAATCACATGGCCGAAACAGCTGTTACAATTGATTTCTGTACTGAACACTCGAACAGAAGCCTGCCATTCGTTTCACAGTGTAGACTTCTAAATACTCAGCCACTCTATAGGCAACCGCATCCAAAGCGTCTGTGGCGGCGCCCCTGATTTTTTTTTAACAGTATTTTCTTGTGTCAAAAGCTATTAAAGCCCCAAGTGCTGGGGTTTGAACTGTTTGAACGGGAGTTGTTGCATGCCATCTTGCCTTAAGTTTTACAGACAAGAGCTGAGCTCATATGGCACTTGGTGATAAGGTGGTGCAAGAAAATATATGGAGACATCACAAAACACACCCTTCAGCCCCCCCCCCCCTAGGATCCCTAGGATCGGAGCTAGAAATAGGATTTCTAGTTTCACCCGAGACTGAGCATTTTCGGCATCGTCTCAGATCATCTAGGGCAAATGACTTTTCTACCCTCCAGTTTTAGCCCAACTCTTTTGATTCCTAGAGGTGCCACACTATTTCCGGTACCTCCCCTCCAACCCCCCCTACCGCCGCCGAACCTTGTTCGGACACTTAAATGGATGATTTAAAGTATCCTTTCTTACCGCGTATCTAAGTTTCACTCGAATCTGAACATTTTACTGGAAATATTTTCCGATACCTCCCCCTTCACCGTGCTTGGATCCAGTCCGTACCCTAAAATATGTCATCTATTAAATAAACATCGTAGTAAGCGAGCAGCAAGGTTTTCGGGTCTTCCCCTCCAACTCCCCCATTGTGTCTGAATTGCTACGACTCGGAAACATACAAAACAAGAGCTGTAAGCTCATATGGCACTTGCATGTGTTGAGATGTTTTGTTTGATCAAAAGTATTTTTCGACTTTGTGGTTAAAATGCGCACTTTAAGGGAACTAGATAAAAAGTATTTTATTTTTGAACTTGGGTGTAATGGTGCGCACTTTAAAGGCGCTAGGAATGCATCTGTATGCAAAACCCTTGAGGCAAAAACGATCACAGGCCCTTAGAGATCCTTGATGTATACCGTTTCGTCAAAAGTTTTTTTTTCGCTTTTCATTTCAAATGCGCACTTTAAGGGTGACAGAAATAAATTTTTAAGCAAAACCCTTGTGGCACAAATGATCATGGGTTGAGATGTATTGTTTGAAATAAAGTACTTTTCGACCTGGCCGTTCAGATTCACACTTTAAGGGAGCTAGAACGTTATTTGTAAACAAAACCCTTGAGACAAAAATGATAATGGGCTCATGGGGATCATGAAAATATGAATTTGGTTTAAAAGTATTTTTCGAAATTTGCAGTCAAGATTAGTACTTTAACGAATGGTCGGGTTTGGAAATTGGCCATTTTTGAGTCAATCTTGTCAAATCTCTAATATTACAGCCAAGTTCCATCGTCCTAGATTATCTGGAAGTTCCATCCCGATCTCACCAGTCTAAGTCGGTCACGTATTTTCGCCCCCCCCCCCCCAATTGCTGTTTGATCTGCCCGGGCATGAAAAAGATCAACAGAAACATGTCCTCTCTTCAATTACCAAATTTCACTCAAATCCGATCAGCCGTTTCAAAGTTACGCATGACTCAATATTCCAGATTCCCCCTCCCGTTACTCCCCCCACGGCTATCAGATCATGTAAATTTTTCTTTATAAGTCAGTTTGATCGGGTCCCTGATTCGCCTCCATAGATTCGTCGTGAAAATCCCCAAAACCGCCATAACCGGATTTCCGGGGAAGTCCCCTCCAACCCCCCCCCTAATGTCATGATCCATCCGAAATGTATAAACGATTTATCTGGAGCAGATGCTTGTTCTTCCCAGCAAGTTTCAGTCCGATCCCTCCATTCTAACCGTTTCCCGATATTTCCGGTCTCCCCCCCCCAACTCCCCCATAGCTGTTAAATCCGGTCCGGACTTCAAATGGGGCATCAGAGGTATGTCATTTATTCAGTTATTAAGTTTCATTCCAATCCGACCACCCGCTCGAAAATTACACAGTACTCCAAATTTCCGGATTCCCCAGCCCTCCACCCCGCTAGTGTCCGGATCCAGTCCAAATGTATAAACGATTTATCTGGAGCAGATGCTTGTTCCTCCCAGCAAGTTTCACTCCAATCCCTCTATTCTAACCGTTTCTCAAAATTTCCGGTCTCCCCCCCCAACTCCCCCATAGCTGTCGAATCCGGTCCGGACTTCAAACGGGACATCAGTAGTGTGCCATTTATTCGGTTATTAAGTTTCATTCCAATCCGATAACCCGTTCGAAAGTTACACACTACTCCAATTTTCCGGATTCCCCAGCCCTCCACTCCCCCCCGGGTGGTCGGATCCAGTCCAAATGTATAAACAATTGATCTGGAGCAGATGCTTGTTCTTCCCAGCAAGTTTCACTCCGATCCCTCTATTCTAACTGTTTCTCGAAATTTCCGGTCTCCCCCCCCGAACTCCCCCTTAGCTGTCGAATCCGGTCCGGACTTCAAATAGGACATCAGAAGTATGCCATTTATTCAGTTATCAAGTTTCATTCCAATCCGATCACCCGTTCTAAAGTTACACACTACTCCAATTTTCCGGATTCCCCAGCCCTCCACTCCCCCCCGGGTGGTCGGATTGGGAAACTGAATGTTTCCAAGTTAGTCCGATCGGGTCCCAGATGCTCCTGCCAAGTTTCATCGTCCTAGCACATCTGGAAGTACTCCAATTCGAAAAAGTGTGACAAAACTCCTTAACTTTCAGAATTTCCCCGGTCCACCACTCCCCCCCCCCCGATGGTCGGATCGGGAAACTGATTACTTCTAGGTTAGTTTGGTCGGGTCCCTGATTTTCCTGCCAAGTTTCATCGTCCTAGCACATCTGGAAGTACCCTAACTCGAACATGTGGGACACAAAAATTCGGACAGACCGACCGACAGACCGACAGACCGACAGACCGACCGACGGACGGAATTGCGATCGGTATATGGCACTTGAGCCAGAGGCTGCAAGTGCCATAAAAACGCATATCTGACATCACTTCCTACCCATCCATTTTGACTCGAATCAGAGCATTTCTGCAAATTTTCGTCTCCCGCTTCATCCTCCTCCTATCGTGGGATCCGATCCGGATATCACATAGCAAACCGAGGCCGCATAAACTGTCAAACTTACGTACCATTCGGCACACTTGTTTGGTTTTTGTGCATATCGCAAAATTTGGCACGGACACATATCTTGCACATCTAGGCCATCCGTTCTTATCACCCGTACAAGTTTCACTCGAATCGGACCACCCGTTCGCAACCTACGGTAGTCAGTGATTTTCGCATTTCCTTTCCCTTAACTCCCCCGAAAATGGTCGGATCCGGGAACGGAAGTTTTCCTGGGGCATTGCGTCAGGTCCTTAACTCTATTTGCTCGGGTTACTAATATGCCTGCCAGTTCGATCGTCCATAGTACATCTGGAAGTATCCTAACTCGCAATCACCGGAATTCCAAGAAACCCCCTCCAACTCCCCCAAAGAGCCCCTATACGATCTGGGGCTTATGCTTGTTCTTCCCGCCAAATTCCATCCTGTTCCCTCAACTCTAAGCTTTTCGTGAGGTGTATGGTGCCCCCTCCACCCCTCCCCCACAAGTCTCTGATCCGGTCGGACTTGACGTGGAACATCTGAGGCGATAGCTCTTTCCACTTGCTCAGTTTCGTTCAAATCCGATCACCCGTTCAAACGATATGCATGCCATTAGATTCCGGATTCCCCATTCCTCCACTCCCCACACGATGGTCGGAATGGGCAAACGACTATTCTCAGGTCAGTCTGTTCGGGTACCTGATATGCCTGGCAATTTTCATCGTCCTAGTACATCAAAGAAGTATCGCGCTCGACGGATCACCAGAATCCCGGACCCCTCCCCTCCCAACTGCCCCCACAGAACCCGAATGCGGTCCGCGCATGTCACCGATGTATCTGGGACGTGTGCTTGTTCTTCCCACCCCTCTAATCTAAGCTTTTCCCAATATTTCCGGTTCCCCTCTCCAAAGTCACCGGATCCCCTCCAATCTTAGCGTGTCCCAATATTTCCGGTTCCCCTCTCCAAAGTAACCGGATCCGGTCCGGATTTGAAGTGAGTCGTCTGAGACGCGAGGTCTTGCCAAATATCAGGTTTCATTAAGACCCGAAAACTCATTCGAAAGTTATACGTACTTTTTCCGGATTCCCCCTCCCTCCACTTCCCCCAGATGGTCAGATCGGGGAAGTGACTATTTCCAAGTTAATCTTTTTGAGTCACTGATACGCCTGCCAAGATTCATCGTCCTAGCTTATGTGGAAGTGCCCGATCTAGCAAAACCCGGGCCGACCGACAGACTGACGAACGGACATAAATTTATGGCACTTGTTCAAGGACAAGTGCCACAAAAACTGACCATCCGCCTTGGATATGATATAGGCCACTAGAAGCCAGTCCAGGCAAGATTATTGGTTTCTGTAGGTGGCTGTTGAGAGGGCATCGATATTTTATGTAGAAAACACATGGGCTGCAGAACACATCTGCTGCAAATGTAACTTAACATGAGATATGGATTCAGGAAATTAGAAGCTTATACTTAGTTATCTAACTCGACATACCAGGGCCAAGTTGCGCATGAACAAGAAGGGTGGGGAAGGTGCAACATGAATAATAACTTCTAGAATTTCGCCGACCCACTCCGGACTGTTGACTCACTGGGCCGCATTTGCCCCTGAACTGGGTAAGTGTGTGAACCGGATCTTAACAGACACATCTGGACCCCAATGCCAACAAGTATACCAAGTTTCAACTTGAAACCGGACATGGTTAATGAATTATTAACTCTACACTAAGCTGTGAAAACGGAAAACGGCTAGTGGGGCCGCTATGGTGGATTGATACTAGAAATCATGATAATCCTTATGCAAATCCGTCAAGTTTGCTCAAAATATGCGATTACTGGGGTAACATTCATTCTAAACGACAGATCGAGTAGAGAAAGCTTCTATCCTTACGATTTGCAATCGAACGATATGCTACTCACCCCTTTTTGGGGGGTGGGGTTGAATAATTTTTTCTTTTTATACAGATTTTTTGGGGATTACTGGGGTACCCCTGAGCAGTTACAGATTTCATACCATCCAGAGGGGTGGGTGGGTCTTTTTTTCCCGAAAAAGGCCAGATTTTAGGCTAGGTGTCATCAGATTTCATACCAGTCCCCTCCTGGAGTGCCCCACAAAGTTCAAGCCAGGGCTCAGCATGAACGTGGATCTAGAGGTGCAACCCGGAAGCGCACACATCGGAAAGTTCAGAACAGACCTTAGAAAGAAAATCTGACAAAAGGAAACATATTTATCTGTTTTATGACACTATTTTCTTTTTTTGATAAATCTTTCGATCACGTATGTCGTTTTTGTCCAACAATCAGCAAAATTTTCAAGAAGAAAAGTTTAGGCTCTGTCGGGTCCACATAATTCACGAGCGGAAGGAATTAACAGACTCATTGGCATAAAGGTTGATTCGAGTTTCTATTAGTTGCGAATAAAGTCGACTGGTGTTAGGACTTTGAAGGAAGAAAAGGTACATTTTGCGTTTACAATAATCATCCCTGTCACCCGGTAAAGTTTTCTACCCTATTTACGCAGTATCAATTCGTTCTTTCAGATTGGCAAAACCTTACCTGAATTTTTCTCCAAGGCAGGTTGAGTACCTCCTTTGCTACCCCCTCCTTATTCGGATCAGCAATATAGAGAATTGTAAGATTCCCGTCAACTGTTCCAATTACAACGTATTTGCCGTCGGCCGTTGTATCCATTGCTGTCAGCTCGGCGGAGAGTCTATAGTTGGCTATCTGGTGGCCGTCGTTCACTCTGTAAAGAAGGTAACGCTAGATGGCATTTAAGCTCACTGAAACTGTCAATGAAATCTGAGGATCAGTGATGAATAGACGAAAAGGCTTTCCCGGCCGATTATTCGGCACTTTCACCATAAAGTTGACAAATTCTCAACTTTTTTGAATGGAATTGATGATGATAAGGATGAGTATTCCAGTCCACGACCACCTGACCCTAATTGTCTGTCGGCAGCATTAATTCCAGTAGCCTACAGTAATTTTAATAAGATTGATGGCTTCTTGTTCTTTATTGTTTTTTGTTGAGGAAGGTGAGGAATAGGAATAGGTGCATGGTGGTTGTTACATTGTATTCAGTTAGAATGACCATTAAGGTATATTTGTCAGTAGTATCTTCTGTCCATCGAGCCTGTTGCTCTGCCGTGAAGTGAAGGAAGATTAGCCTATTTGTTTCGAATATCTGAAAATTAAAATGAATCTAAAAATATGCGCCTCGGGGGGAATAAAATAGTAATGCAGACCGAGTTACGCGACTAAGGAGTTCGGACAAGAAGAGATTAATGTTTTTTCTTTTTTTATCCAACTTAGCAAAGAAATAAAAGTTGCGTTTTTGCAGATACCATGGTATCTGATACCACGGTCTGAAGTCGTTTTTGCAGTTATCGTGGTATCTGATGCCACGGTCAAAAGGCGTTTTGCGGTTATCGTGGTATCTGGCCAATTACCGTGGTATCTGACATTAAGATACCACAGTTCGACCGTGGTACCTGATCGTGGTATTCGAAAAAGTCATCTCACTTTCATCCGTTTTTGTCAAATTGGTGGAAAAGAAGTTTGGCACTTAGTGATGTGACTGGATTTCATTTATTTATTTTTTTATGATTTCGAAAGCAATTTCGGCAATTGTCGTTTTTGCAAAGCAACCGTATATCAGATACTGCTACTAATACAGACATACTACAACAAAAACGACTAACTGCAGATCCAGTTACCATGGTAACAGATACCATGGTATCTGCAAAAACCCAACTTAAGTAACTAGTTATATTATATGCCGTAAGGCAAAAAGACACGACAGGAGACGACTTTCTACGTCACGCCTATAACCACTGGCGCGAACTTTCGCTTTGCTTAACAGGAAACCAAGAGAAAGCCACACGTTTTCCAAGTAAGAAACTGAATTTAGCAGAGTGAGGAGAATCAGTCTCTGAAGGAACATATTAAATACAGCGTTAAACCTTCTGCTTCAGCATTCGGTGCGCCGCTGCTGCTATACTGTTTCTTGCTATGTTGTCGCGGTTGGCACTTCGCACGGAGTTTGCCATGCAATCCTCTCCTTCACAAACGTATATTCCTCCCGAGAACCCAGCGAAAAGGCTGCCCCGTAAGGTGCATACATCCATAACCATGGAACAGTCTTACCGAAGTTGCGGTTAATACGGAATCAATTAATAGCTTTTGTATTGTGGACAAGAACTTTATCTTCGCTCAAAATTTCTTCAGAATATCAACAATATGGCAGAATCCCATTCAGACGTGAATGAAATTCTGACGTTGACGTTTATTGTGACGTTTATTGATGACGTTGCCAAATAAATTCGGCGTAACACCATGGCATTTTACATTTAACTGTGGTAAGAGGAAGCAAGTTCACCGCCTTTATTTTAAATTTGCAAAGTATCTGACGGGACTGCCAGCGTGGACAAGCAATTCTTTTCTGCAGGGAAAGTATCGATTGGTAAACCCAGCGGGAGTTATTGAGAAGCGTATTAGTGATTTTTCTACTGAATGCCAGGAGTCTTTCCATCTTTGGTCATTTCTGTTTGTTCCGAGTTCGTAGTTATCGAAGTATGCTTTTCCTTTCCGTTGTTTTCTTTTCGTTTTTTTTTGTTTTTTACTCCGTCTTTTTCTGGGCCTCGCCCAGTTTTGTTCAGTGACGGGTTATAAATAAAATGATGATGATGATGATGATGAATAAAACATGTATCTGTCATTGCCTGTCTAACTAATTTCTTACCTGAATACTCTCAGTGTCTTCTTGCCACTGTGATAGTACAGAACGTACTGATTGTTCTTACTAAACGACGTCATGTTCGTGAAGACGCCCTCTGCCGTTCTGACTATTAGTGTGCGAACAACGTTGCCGTGCTTGGTTTCAAGAAGGTCCAATCCACCGCGAGATGGTGCGTGGACGCCAAAGTGACCGCACCGGGATATCTTCCCTGACCACCGGTGCAACGTACGGAGCTGTCGCTTGGTTTTCATATCGAAAATGGCTCCTGGAGCAGAAAAGCTTTGGTAGTATAAATTACAGAAAATGATGAAGTGTGGTCGAGAAACGTGATAGGAAGTAGGCCTATGTGCTTCCATGCCAATAAAAAAAAAACCTTAAGGTAAGCATGTCCCAAGGAGAAAAATTTCATCTGTTCCATTCAGTCAATAATTTTCGTTTTTATGGCACTTGCCCTTCGGCCAAGTGCCATATAGCGATCGGAATTTCTGTCCGTCCGTCGGTCGGTCTGTCAGTCGGTCGGTCTGCCGGTCGGTCTGCCGGTCGGTCTGTCGGTCGGTCGGTCCGGGTTTTGCTAGTTCGGGCACTTCCACATAAGCTAGGATGATGAAACTTGGCAGGCATATCAGGGACCCCAAATGATTAAGTTGGAAATAGTCATTTTCCCGATCCGACCATCGTGGGGGGAGGGAGGGGAGCCGGAATCCGGAATTTAGTGGCATGCATAACTTTCGAACGGGTGATCAGATCTTAATGAAACTTGATATTTGGAAAGACGTCATGCTTCAGATGTCCCATATCAAGTCCGGACCGAATCCGATGTATGTGGGGGGGGGGGAGTCGGAGGGGGAACCGGAATTCATGTTAAACGCTTAGAGTGGAGCGATCGGGATGAAACTTGGTGGGAGGAACAAGCACAACCCCTAGATACATCATTGACAGAACCGGACCGGATTCGTTCACTGTGGTCGGAGTTGGAGTGGGGTTCCGGAATTCCGGTGATACGGAGTTAAGTTACTTCCAGGTGGGCTAGGACAATGAAACTCGGCAGGTAAATCAGGGACGCGACCAGATTAACCTGGAAATAGTCAGCTTCCCGATTAGACCATCGTGGGGGGTGGAGGGAGGGGGAATCCGGAATCTTGAGGTATGTATAACTTCCGAACGGGTTATCGGATCATAATGAAACTTGATATGTAGAAAGACAACATGTCTCGGATGTCCCATTTCAAGTACGGACCGGATCCGATGAAGCTGGGGGGGGGGTCGGAGGGGGATCCGGAAACCTTGTGACATGCTTGGAGTGGAGCGATCGGAATGAAACTTGGTGGGAAGAACAAGCACAAGCCCTATGTAGATCATTGACAGAACCAGACCGGATTCGGGCATTGTGGGGGAGTTAGAGGGAGGGGGGTCCGGAATTCCGGTGATCGCAAGTTAAGGTACTTCCAGACATGCTAGGACGATGAAACTTGGCTTGAAAATTAAAGACTTGACATGATTGGCTTAGAAATAGTTAGTTCTCATATCCGGCCATTCCTTAAAGTACTAATGCTAACCGCAAAGTACAAAAAAATACTTTTAAGCAAAATATACTTCGTGATCCCTATGAGCCCTTGATCATTTTTGCCTCAAGAATTTTGCTTATAACTAAATTCCTTAAAGTACAAACAATACTTTGAGCAAAATATACATTTTCGTGCTCCTGATGATCATCTTTTTTGCTTCAAGAGTTTTGATTACAGATGATTTTCTGTAACTTGGAAATAATCACTTGCCCGACCCGACCATCGTGGGGGGAGGGAGGGGAGCCGGAATCAGGAATTTAGTGACATGCATAATTTTCGAACGGGTGATCGGATCTTAATGGAACTTGATATTTGGAAAGACCTCATGTCTCAGATGTCCCGATTCGAGTCCGGACCGAATCCGATGAATGTGGGGGGGTCGGAAGGGGGAACCGGAAATCATCTGACACGCTTACAGTGGAGCGATCGGGATGAAACTTGGTGGGAGGAACAAAAAGAATCCCTAAGTTCATCATTGACAGAACCGGACTGGATTCGTGCACTACGGGGGGAGTTGGAGTGGGGTTCCGGAATTCCGGTGTTACGGAGTTAAGTTACTTCCAGATGTTCTAGGACGATGAAACTTGGCAGGTGTATAATGGACTCGGCCAAATTAACTTGGAAATAATCACTTGCCCGATTCGACCATAGTTGCGGAAGGGAGGGGAGCCGGAATCCGGAATTTTATTGACATTCATAATTTTCGAACGGGTGATTGAATCTTAATAAAACTTGGTATTTGGAAAAACCTCATGTCTCAGATATACCATTTCATGTCGAGACCGGATCCGATGAATGTGGGGGGGGGGGGGGGGGTCGGAGGGAGGAACCGAAAATCATGTGAAACGGTTAGAATGGAGCGATCAGAACCTCCCGAGCGTCAGCATCGAAAAGGAAGTGTTTGAAAGTTTCGCTGATTTTTCCATAAGATGTCAAAATATTTAAAACAAATTGTTCAAATATATCATACAACAGCAAATATAACTAAGTGACCATTTCTTTTGACGTAACTGTAGTACCAAACAACCCGTCACACTGACAAAGCTACTATCCATTCACATCCTACTACGATAACTTGAATACAAGCTAAAAAGCTTGCAAGTGCCATATGAGCTTGCAGCTCTTGTTTTCGATTGTGATAATAATTGCCATGATGTGTGTTTCGTATGATTTATCATCGAACAATTTTTGTATTTTTTTTAATCTTCAGTTCCTATTTTAGTCGATAGAAGATATATATTTATTATATATATATATATCCCCGTTTCATATGTATATATATGGGATCCTGTCCTTCACGACACACTTCCAAGACCTATCTATCGGTGCCAAGAGCCGTCTGTCGTCAACGCATAGATGACAGACACTTCCAAATCACAGATCTGGCTGGTGCCCTGCTCTTACCAACTTAGGCCTGCGAAACCATAATCCACTTGCCTCCTCCTCCAAGGCGGGGCAAGCAGGATGCGACATGCATATGAATAAATACATATAGGTCCTCAGGCTTTGATCTACTAAATTATTATAGGCTAGGCTACACACTCGGCTACACATTTATGTATGCTAATAGTTTCCTTACCCTTTTCAAGCTCCAACACAGCCACCTGCGAAGGTTTGTTCGGGATCGGCAGCAATCCCAGTATTTCCTTGGAACCGGGGAACTTTGGGAGAAACTTATTTACGAGGAATCCATTCTCGGTCTAGGGGAAAAATTTTTCACTTACAGAGGGAAGATCGCACCGAATGGGCTAATGGTCTACCCCATAATAGCCGAGCAAAGCATTCATCCAAGTTTTAAAGAAGCGTTTTAATTATAATGGTATTCGAATACGTATTTCCGCATTTTTGTTTGGTTGGAGTTGGGGCAGGGTAACGGGGGATTCAAAGAGGCGACAGCTATCATAGTCATCATCAACTATGTGTTGACTCATTCTTTGTGCCGGGGGGAGGGATACCAGATGAATTAATGATGACGTGATACTTCTAGAATCTTCAGCACATTGTTTGTCAGATCCAATTTTACTAATTCTAGACGGTAAGTTAGACCGAAGTTTTGCAACCGATAGGTCATACCGACCAAGAAATCTCCGACTAGATGTCAAGTAGCCTATCTTTAATTTATTATCCCATGACCGACAAGAGCCAAAAAGCTGAAGCAAATAAAAGCAGAAACACACGATAAAAAAAGGATAACAAAGTACGAACAGAAGACAAGAAAGGAACTACAAAATTTGGCTCTGATAGTCTGATTTGCAAAAGTGAGCGTCAGACTCCAGGGCTGGTCTTTTCTCGGCCCATATTATTTTCCTTGGTGATGTAAGAACCACCGCAGAAGGTCGAGCTACAAAACGTATATCTTACCAAAGAAAAGAGGATCAGAAACAAGCGTCGAACGGGTTCCCCCCCCCCCATGCATGTTAACTGCCGGATTAGGGCGCCAGACCGGACTATTTTCTTCATTGTCCTTCACTTAACTATAAAACTTCTCACCTGATAGACAAAGATTGTGTCTTTCCCTTTCTCCATCCCGAGTACCATAAGCACTTGACCGTCGGAACTAATCACAACTGGGCGAAAAGTTTTAGTCGGAGTCTCGATTTCGAACTCCACCACTCCGTCGGGTATAATCCTGAAACACGGAGCCTTGTTCGGATGTTTTGCGGCAATTTATACTATACAAATCCATAAAATACGAGCTTTCCCATCTCTCGTGCACCGTAAACCCCTAAACATATCTTGGAAGTTCGTCATGGCAGGAAACTTGAACGACCCCTCTTACCTTTGTTGCCTATTCCCCTTACAGCCCTAATCGATCCATCCATTTTCATTTCAAATGTCATTGTTATCCACCCTAAAGACACTATACTTATTTCTGCATTTGCCGTGTTTGAATCTTTTCAAGACAGTCGTGGCTTCGGATTTCGGTTCCGAGAAGGTGTTGATTTAGACATACCAGAAAATGAATTTTCTTATGTTTCTCATCAAGCCGAGTGAGGCTAAAAGCCGCCGGATTAGGATTGTAATCTCTCCAACAACCCGGCGGAGTTTCAAAGGAGTAGCGTTTGCCGGAAAATGGGAATTTAAACCGAATCTACTCGAACTGGTGCTTTGAAATTAAGAACACAAGTCAGAGTTAGATTTAGGTAAACCTTCCCGATGAAAAATTTTCGAGAATAAGTCGTATGGAGTTGTACGAAAAAGTAGCATGCAGTAGTAAATGTTGCCACTGCATGCTAGTAACATCAAACTGGATGCCGCTGCATGCCGCGCTTTGGCATTCTGAGACGAAAAGATTTAAAACATATCCGGACTTATCATTTTAAATACTGTAAATTTTTGTTGTACCTTCCTCGACGTTATAGGAATTCCCGTATAACTGCGAATTTATTTGCCCTCTGACCCTTGTACAAAGCTGTCTTCTATTGTCCAGGAACTTCAAGTTTCTGCCCTTGACCATTTTTCCGCATTCCATTTAGAAAGAAGATTTTTTAGACCCGATTAGTTTCTTTCTTGTTTCATGTTTATTTTTTGATCCTGTGAATTTACTCCGTTATTGAAAGCTCAGTGTAGTTTTTCCTTTTGTTTATCTGTACTGCACTATTTCTTTCTTCTCGTATAGTGCGTAAATAAAATTTCATCATCACCATCATGCCACTACTTGCACACTAGATGCTACCACAGCAAGATTGGATGCTATTGGATACTACTACTTAAGATTAGCCCAGTCGGAGGCATGTAAAATCTAAGTATTCCATACTACACGCAACTTTGTCGTACGTAACTACCATACAACTACACAGTCAATGGATTTTTCATTGGGTTTTCAGTTGTGGATCATGTTAACAAAGCGCTCAAGGCGCTAATAGCTGCGTTCGTTGTCCAGTGACTGCTCAACGGTGCTTCTTATACCACGTTTCGGTGCTTCTTATAACTTGCTTCTTATAACACGGGTGACTACTCACCAGTCTTATAACCCGTTTCTGAACTAATCGGTGTCCGGTTTTACCTCACCTCAACCGGACTCTGGTGACAAAACACCAGAGACAGACCGGAGTGCAACGAACGCAGCTAATGTATCATCAGTCGCTCGGGTCTGCTTCGGTAGCACGTTGGCGGTGGATCGCATGGCGAGGGTGGCGCCTCTGCGCGGGCGTGGGTATCGGCGGCACTAAGCAGAGCTTACCATTTCAGCAGCTTACCTCATGCAGATGAGTGTTTTCGACTCGCCAGTCGTCGAGTCGCGTTCAGTCGAAACGGCCATGAATCGTTTGTCATCGTCACAGATGAGTTCAAGCTGTCGAACGTGTGGCTGCTCCGTTTTATAAATCACTTTCTTCGATGACAAAGCCCAAATCAGAATGTGACCTGATTCAGCGGCTACGACATAGCTGGAAGCAGAAAATAGTAAATTGCGACCCATCGAGATGACAGCTGAGGAAAATTAAGAAAAACACGAATCGAAACATCGAGTATTTGCTATGTTACACCACGGCCAAATGGCGTGTGGAATACGAAATCCATACCGGGTTGAAACTTCGCGTGAGAAACGTTCAATTTTAAATGCTGTATTTTGTATGCTTTATTATTTCTATGCTGTTTTGTAATTGAACAATAAAATGAACTGAAACTAAACGACATTGGACTGCAAATTCAAGACTCCACACCTGCTTTTCAAAATACAGATGTGGTCGAGTTTTATAATTCGAAAGTCCTACAGCAATGCGTCAAACTAGCTGTGTCACTTCCCCAGTCCGTTGTCAAGGCTAAACTCATACTGGTGTCATGAAGCAAACAAGAAAGAGGTGCAAGAGAATCCGAAATTTTGTGGAAACTGGATTTCCGGAAACTTTTGCGAAAAATCCGAAAAAATTCTAGCGGGCACTACAGGCTTGCCATAACAATTTAACGACTGAGTCAGTGAAATAATCAGTATAAGAAAAATCAACTGACACTCAAACCGAAATGTTATTAACTTGCAGCTGGCCTAAATATTACGTGCAGAAACAACGTACCTTCCAGACTTGGTGATGACCGCATGTGTGACAATAGCTCCGAGTGGGCTGTCTGCTAGGCGCGTTACCAACCGTCCAGTTGTAAGATGCCAAATGCCAACACATCCGCGCGTGACGGTAACCGCCACCTCTTTGTTTTCACACAGACTGAAAATAGAACGACACAATGTTACATTAAGTGCTAACTATAATACAGAGCAACTGCCATTCTACCCGCCTGACAGTTCGCCTTTCACAACCCACAACACTTTTTTTTGATGAATTTGAAGCGGGTGAACTGAGGACAGACGGGAACCCATAATATAGTCTTACTGCTAGTTTTTGTTGTGTCTTTAGAATCCCTTCCTTTCCGACCACTGTGGGTGAATCTGAATCGGGTAAACTGACGGGTGGACGTCCAGACCGCTCGAGCCTAGATATAGCGACCCATAAACATGCTCTTTCAATGCTTTAATATCTCACTATCCTCACCCTACATTTTTTTACGATGGAGCGTTCAGAGCAATTTACTGTTTCTCCTGACAAAAAATGTCACGCAAGTGTTAATTATGTGAACTGTATTATTCAAACGCGTGTCCACCCCTTCCACCCCATTTTATCTACAAGCGCGTAAATGAATATATAAATATAACGAATGGCAAGGCGTCGGAGACGCAATGAATAACGAGGGATCGGAAACCCTATGAACGTATGATACTAATCTAAGAGTTCGTCCACGAAAACAAGCTTGCGAGCATTTGACTGGTGCCTTCAGACTGAAACGTAAAATCTTAGGTTACGTTTCCGTAATCTCTTACGTTACGTCGACTCTTTCACACTCCAGGTGGCCCCCTTCAGACTGACGTAAGAATAAAATTAGAGAATTTATTTTATTTTATCAGCTTTTCATCAGTTTTGACGAAGAAAAAGACAAGGAAAAGATGCCAATGACATATTTCAACTACTAAATGCTATCTACCTTTTTTGGAAGTAATTCAGATTAATCCTTAGGAACTTGGAAAAAAAAAACTTAGGAGTCTACATTGGTCCAACGGAATTTGAAACTAAACTGTCACACGAACTGGTTTGATTTGAAACCACTAATTTCAGGCTGCTGAGTGCTGACTGTCCCCAGAGTCTTTGCCCCAGAGTCATTAGGATGTAGTTTTGAAGCGCTTCCATGACACATATGGCTCCATTTCAAAATTATGCGCAGAGTAGTAGACAAGTTTTAAAATGTTTTCGTCCAATTTGTGCTGTTTTGAGCTAATGTGACAAGGATACTACTTTTTCCATCATAAATCCAAGGTCTCTCTTGGAAAAATTGGCAACCAAATCTGGTAAATCCTTTGTGTTTCATTTTCTCTTTTATCTTCTTACGTTGCCTTACGTTACGTTTCTTAAGTTGAACAAATTTCAACTCTTGATTTTTACGTTACGGAGGAACAATTTTACGTTACGGAGAACTACGTAGGCTTCTGACGTCGACGTAAAGTCCGTAAGTGTCTCAGTGTGAAGGGAGTACGTAAGAGCTTTTTTCAGTCTCGAGGGAACTTAAACAGTCTTGCTCCGAATGACAGAGCACATCTGGAGAAGATTTGGCAAGACATATCACAAGTAGACATGAGGTCGTAGAAAACAGTCGTAGGACTCCCAAGCTTTCAAAAGGTTGGCGGCTTGCGTGGACTGCGCGTGAACAAAAGGTCCTATACTCCGACTGAATGAAGAAACAATCCACAGACTTTTGCCCATGTTTGTCGGAAACGAACAAGCTCTTACTGGTTCCGAGGAAACACGGTGAACTGCCTTCTTGACAGGGATACCGAGGGTACAAAAACGAACATGATTTACCTTATCGAGTCGATTTGGAGTTCGTGCCGATCAATGGCATGGACTTGCTCGAAGATGTTGTTAATGTTCCAGATTTTGACACTACGATCAATGGATGAGGTTATTATCTGCAAAAAAGGAAAAGATGTTGACAGAAAATATTCGGTATAACGTTCGAGTTTCTAAGGTGGTCGATTTTAGACCAGGTGATTCAGGGTTCGAGTCCGCATAAGCGCTTCGATTTCGACGGGGTCAGAGATGCCGCTATATAAAGATCAGCAGCGGAATACCCAACCGTAAAAGGGGTAGGCTACCTGGAAAAAGAAGACCAAAGGTTTCGATTGGATCCCAAAAATCTTATATTTATTGGACTTCTCCAGTCAATCAGGTCTTGTAGATTTCCTGTCTTCGCCAGATCCCGTGAACATGTTGTCTTTCCCCAGCTCAGATAACCCAGACTGGGTTCAGACTACGACTGGAATACCAATGCTAGAGGAAACTCCATATCTGATAATGATTAAGTTGTAGTCTCGTAAATAAACCAATCAAGAAATAGATGAACAGGCGAAGTGAAGAAAATAAGAAAGATCAAGAAATAGCTGAACCCATCGTAGTGACGTGACAAGTTTTTAAACAATGTGAGAAAGACAAGGAGAGGCAGATGTCTGCAAGCGTCCAATGAAGAAAACATACTTACAGAATTCCAAGGTCCCAAAGTATAAGGGTACATTTCCAGAATTCGTCCAAAATGAGCGTCAAGGGACTTGACGAGCTGCCCAGAGTCCATATTCCATACGTAAAGGTTCTTTCTAATAAAAAAAATATGCTTTTAGTAGCAAGAAAGAGCTTACAGTAGCTTACAATATTAGCTTACATTACTTCATTTTCTGTAGGCTACTTGTGTACTATGATGAGTAATAAAATTAACAGTGATAATAATAACATCTACAGTGACCTTGCATGATTCTGTTTTAATCCGTCATAGAATTCTGAGATCGGGTAAAAAAAAAAACAAGTTGAAAAATGATAATTTTCGAAGAACAGGCTATTTCCGACTGTAGCTTCAATTGTCAGACTAGTAGCTGTATATTCTTCATTCCTTCAGCCTGTATTTTCTTCAGTCAAAGCATGCTGATCAGCACGTTGGACACGTGTCATTTTTGCACTTCAGGTCAATGTGGTCGAACTTCTGATACCAACAACATCCACGAGGGAGAAGTATAAACTTTGTTGTGTTGAGTCTCACCAGGGACCCATAAATTTCCTTTACAGGGCGCTTGTCATTTCCTATGCTTCTGTGTTGCTATGTTGTCCGATCCTTGCCTACTTTCCAAAAATCCTACTTGGGTCGGATCGGCATTCTTGTTTGCCTCATTGGACGTGTGCGCCAAAAAGACTCCTCCCTCAAGGCGCCAGCAGCCAATCCCAAATTTTGTCTATCTCACCTTGGACGTGATTGGACCGTGGGTATTTCTCGAACTATCTTCCGTTCGGTCAACATAGCATCAGAAATCTCTTATTGACAAGCCCCCTGAATGGCGAGGTATTACAGGAAATTTATGGGTCCCTGGTCTCACCTCGGACGTACTTACAAGATTCTCTCCGCATCGATACAAAACTTGTAAATTCTGCTTTTGCCAATCTGCTTAGCATTCTAGGAGGATCAAGAATCGAGAGAGCCTGGGATTTTGCTAGGTGAGCAAAATGTGAACAAAACTGGTGAACAAAAAGGCGAAAAAAAAGGTGAAAAAAACGATCAACTGAATGAACAAAAATCCGTACGGGATGATTCTGAACGATCGCTCTGGCTTTGGAATGCTAATCTTTTAGTCACCCATGTTTTTTAGGAATGTTTCAAGAGTTTCTACCAATTATTTTCCTACACTGACAGCCGAAAATTTCTGTTTAAACTCTCATGGAGCAATTTCTGTGTTCCTGCCACATCTTGCGAGTCCCGTTCTTATTGCTTTTTCATTTAAACCGAGTCGTCACTTGTAAAATCAGTGATGTGTCACCACGGTGGACTTAAACGGCGTAAATCCTTGATGCGGCACCATCCACACAGTAATGTTGTGCCAGACCACCAACCACCAAAAGAGGCAAAACAGCTAGGTCGTGTATTCAATTTATGTTGCCTAACATCCGTGTAGTATGTTGGCTTTCTGGGGCTACAAACTTATTCTGCACAGAGCGTAGAGTATTATTAAGTAAACATATTTCTATATATCCACATACAAATAATAAAAAAGGTAGCCAAGTGGAGAGGGGCCATGTCACGATTCCTAGCGCTTATTTAAAGAGGAAGAGGTTCACATTATCTTGACATGCTTTATGGTGCTTCGGTACGCTCAGTTGATATATGACTCCCAAATGCAGCCACACTAGTCTCATACCTTACACCCGCTACTGCATATACGTCGTTCTGACTGATAGCGATCGAGTTGGATTTCAGCATACGAACAGAAATATTTCTCACTCCAGATGGCAATAAAAGGCGCTGCTTTGGCTGAACGAGGCGAATTCCGACACTTTCTAGCGGCCACACTGAGAAGCCTAACGGATCGCTTCCAAGTAGATGTCGCTCATCCTCGCTCATCTGGAGCTGCAGTAGAGATACGGGACTCTCAAAACTCACAGATGGAATAAACTCTGAAATTATATAAAAAAAAATTCCTTAAATGCCGTATTGAAACCTGGACTTTATGGTTCTTCAGAAAAATAGCTACTGGATCGTTATTCCTTTCGAATGGTATTGGTTCATCTCCTATTTAACCCCTTCAAAAAGCAATACTCTATATGACTAAGTCAAAAACACGCCAGTGATTCTCAGGAAAAAGGAGTAGGCGCGTCCGTAACGACTCAAACTCAACGACTCATATCCTGTCTCAAGCAATCACGACGATCTTTGGGAGCAGCTGTGACACCACTTCTGCCTTTCATCCGCTAGATACCCGCAGAGGTCGGAGATTTCGCAGCGGCAAGGAGAGATAGTCATATAGTGTATTGACCCCTCCCACTCTTTACTGTTTATGTTACAGTATTTAAAAATAGTAGCGTAGTTCCAAACCCGACTCTCGTATTCACGGCTTTAAATATTTTAAGCCGTTCTCCAGGCCCGTTGGTTTTGAGCAAAAAGAGGGAAATGTTGCATAACCATTTTTCTGATGAATAGAATTTTCGAAAACCGCATCCAAGGTAGCTCAACCTCGAGGGAAACAAGGCCAAGTGAGAAAGTATATGAGATATTGTTGGGGGGGGGGGGTAGAATATACCGTACGAAATTCGGGTCTCCGGGCCAGAGAATGGATGAATGGATATTATTGACTCAAGTTATTTCTATATATTTATACTGATCCGTTCACTGACACCTTTCCAATTTTCAGGATCGTCCATCGACGTGCCACATGAAATGAGTAAAGTCAGCGGCATGGATTTATGGAACCTTTTCCTGTGTTCACGAACAGAAGCACGAACCTCGGCACGAACGTAAAATGAGCATTTATCTGGGAGAAAACTGAAGATATACGGGCCTAAAAAACGACATGAAAAAAACCAAGAAGTTGGGGGTTGAGCTTACCAGGTTTCACGTCTTCCTGAACCAGACCAACTGCTGGTTTTGCAATACGATCATTCAGAGAAACCGTTGTCTCCCCACGCTTTCCATGTTCGCTAACCGGAACACGTTGCAGACTTCCCACTTCAGATATGGCGCTGTCTTCATTCTCAGAAAAAATCGAGTTCTGCCTGCTAGATGTTTCTCGAGTCGATGATAAAACACTATCAGTTCTGTCGAGAACGGAGTCCACAAAATTTGATCGGAACGACGCGCTGCTTTGGCGACTGAGCTGCCCTTTACGGACGAAAGACTGTACTTGACGTCCGTTTTCGTCGACACAGATAAAAAGACGTCGCCGGTCACCGTCGAACGCTATAGCACTGGAATAGAAAACCTGTACTGAAACTGTACCGTACCAAGAACTGTTCCCTATACCATTTTGGCTGGTCCCTGCCGTGACTCTGATAGTAGGTGATTATAGCATTTTCAGTACTGTTGCGGCAACCCCCCTAGAACAGGGCCGTGCTTTCTGGGGTAGCCCATATGTAGTGTGTATGATTGATTATCCGCTCAGTAAGCAATTTCTCTCTCTCTCGAGTCAGCAGTCTGTTCATATTTAACCACGACGCGTAACCTCGTGTAGAATGTTATGAACGATGCCAAACTAGGGAATAAACCGACGTTTGCATAACGAGATTCAGCAGTGGAGAAGCAACTTTCCCCGGAAGTCATAATCGTTAGCAGCTTTTTGTAGCACTATCAATCAATCAATCAATCTTTATTGTTCAAAAACATTTCGTACGGTAGGCTATTACCAAAAAACCCAATATTTGAACTCTCGCCAAGCACATTACATATACAATTACACTTTTACATAGCCGATTATTCCTAAATTGCGCAAAAACAAAATTGCAACAAAGAATAAAAAAATGAAAATGATTTTACACAAAATTTCGCGTTAAAAAACTCACAAAGGAGGGGACAAAATTTCGTTGGTACCGCGCACGAGTTGCCGGTATGGGTTGGATCTTAGGAACTGGTTGCGCTGCCATTCTCTGTGGCCTTATATGGTCGGAAATGTGCGGAGGGGGAAGCATGTGACGATGGATGGGGTCTTCCAGCAGTTCTTCACCCAACTTAACATCACACTATACTGGGAAAAACTCCAAAAGGAGCTTCGGTATTTCTCTGTCTTATTTTAGTGCAATGACAAGTTATAACTGAATGGCCTGAAATTCTTACTAAAATAATCTTACTTGTAACCCTCGATAGTTGAAACGACATGCCCTTCCTTCCAGAACGTAACCACTGTTTTCTTATCTTCAATAACTCCCGTCCAAAACAACAAGAAGACCGAAGTAGCGGATTCGACTACCATATCAAGAAGTTGGAATCCAGCCTCGGAGACGGGGTGAGTTTCCAGAATAATCCCTTGCAGACTGAGCAGAAACCACCTGAGAAAAAGGACATTGCAACGACATGGAGTTCCTGAAGATAAATCAATGGTCAACGATGAGTTCTCCTGGTACCTAGCTTACTAAAAATATGATCTTTTATCTTTCCACAGCTGAGACTGTGAGTGGGTTCCACCTCAGGACAGAATTCCTCACTGTAGAAGGTAGATTCGTGTCCATTTTAACAGCATCCATTTGAAGCCATGTCCCATTACCTGTTACTGGATCGTCTGTCACTGTTCAGTCCGCTTTAAGTTTAGATCACGGTACAGTAGAGACAGTTTCCGTTCCATTATTCTAACCTACCTGCCTCCTCTGAAATCGTGCTGCGTAAACAAAAAATAAATAAAAAAAATACTGACATTCCGGCTGTTTTAGCCAAGCATGGTCCCTTAGCTTTTGATGAGAAACACGGAAAAGACTGGACAATAGATCTGTCTGACTAATGAGAATAACTGCATAGTCCGTGCGAAGACTAACGCACGTTACATACCTTGTGGATCCCCACATGACAAGGTTTGTATCAAGAAGATGAAGACCTTCAATCTTTTCTGACGCTGGCAGCGGATTCTCAACAACGTGGATCTCGCTCGTTAGGAGGTTGAGAATCAACGACTGAAAAACGATCAGCCATTTCAAGAAAAGGCAGTCGTCGTCATACTGACTAACTAAATATATCTCAACAACATGCTAAACGGCCGGGAAGAGATAGGGGAGGGAACCTAACTATTTAAAACGGAAACTATCTGCCAAATCAAATTTTACTTGATTCATGCATGGCCGCAGCATGATCAGTGACCCCCGTCCCTTTTCGTTTCATACGACAAGTATAAGCAGAAATACGAAGACAGGAGACCAAAAATAGTCGAAAATTGGACGCCAATGAAGGTCTGCACTCAAACAACCACAGAGGAGGGAAGGAAACTTTTATCATAACGCCGGGACTAGCAGATAATTGAAAGCTTATATAACTACTTCATTGGTATTGGTCCACGCCGCTGCCTATTTATCGTCAGAACATAGCATTTGTTATACCGCGCATGTGACGTTACGCTACAAACTAGGCTACTAAAGAACTCCACACCCGGTGCGTTGCAGGTCCCAGCACCAGGATAGTGACATGTTGAACCTGGTCCGATGTACGCCGAACCTTATAATCGAAGCATAGGGTCAAAGGATCAGCAGATGATTGGAAGCTTATACACCTACTTGATTGGTATTGGTCCACGCAGCTGCGTACTTATCGTCAGGGCTTAGGACCAAGCCTTGAAAAATTCCACTGATCCTGGGTGCCACGGCTCTCGCCAAATCACTCGTTGACATGTCGAAAGTAAGAAATTTGTTCGAAACAGACACGATATAACGACAGTCGGACGTCAGCTTAAAACCGAAGACGGCGAACTGATGACCCTCCAGCGAATACTGAAAGAAAAGATAATTGTCTGGAACTAAGTGCAGTGACCAAGACAAAACTAATATTACTTGGGATATTACTTGGGAAGCAAATCAAAGAAAACTTGGAAAAAACAATATTTCGACAAAAAGAACCAAATTCAAAGCCCACAAGTGTACTGGGAAACATTCGCTGTTTGGTTTTTGATGTGGCGTTGATGGACAGCTATGGCCTTTGTAAGAAGTATTCCTAGAAGAACGCTTTGGCCGCTGACACATCACCGCTTACACCTCAACCGCAAATCTTGATCCTAAACAAGAAGTCAGGTTGGCTTCAAACAATATCATTTGCACACGTCTAACAATTTAAGGGGTGTAACTTTCAACGCAAAGATAAAAATAACCAAATGAATTACCTTTAACGGTCCGCCCGGAGTATGCAGACAATGTGCAACTGGCAACAACGCACAATCTTTCGGTCCATCAATATCGCACTGTTTCAGCAAAAACTTAATGTGATCATGTCCTTTAGACTCTGGAAGGAGCCGGCTTAGAAGTTGCGGCGCAAGCATGTCCGGATACTGACTTAAGATGGCACCACCCAAACGAAGGGCGTCGGCAACCAGAGTAATTTGCCTGAAATTTAATAATTGATAGAACAATGCACTTTGTTCCTGTGAAGTTGGGCGGGGGGGGGGGGGGGGAGGGGCATAGAAACGGAGAATCACCACAATCGAAGACCATCCAACCAGAAAACCAACAAAAACCGGAGCGTACCGGATCCAGCATGAATGTAAATCTCCCACATATTCTGGAAAGAGACTATAATGTGATAAAGAGGTAACCAACAATATGTAATAGAATATTGCAGAAACTCACAATCTGGGGAACAGAGGTTAAAAGTTAAAAGTTTTTGACCCCAACCCTCTGTCCTTTTACAAAATGACTGCCCGGGTGCATCACTCGGTAGAACAACTGGTCAGCCCACTTACCTACAAATGTGAGGATCATCAAGATGAACGACGGCATCGTCGAAGTCACTCAAGACGGCCTGGAGAGGACATGCAGCAAGCTTGGCATGAAGCCAGCTGTAGTTGAACAGGACGTACTTGAAGAGATCATCGAAACGCTTCGATCGGATGAAGTGATAAGGAAGCTCACCAAACTATAAATGACACAAGATTTCCGAGCCTTCCACGACTATGCCCGATCTCTATAGAAAATAATGCACCGCGTTTCCTTTAATCTCGCGCAGAAAGTAACTTGGTAACGGTGATACAGTTTTGTATCGTCCAACTGTGCTAGAACCTTATTTAGCATGTCTTGGACGACTTCGAATAGCCTGAATTTCCTACAGATGAATGTTTTTTTGTTTGTTTTTGCTGTCGTCCACAAATCCTTTTCTGGCCACCCGATTTTCTTCGCAAAATGGGAGCACTTCTGCTAAAAAAAAACTTCATAGACCAGGCGGTCGTTTGGGTTCCGAAGTACGAGGCCAAGCCAACATAGACTGCGGGATTTAGGGACTGCAGTGGCTCTTTCCACTTTAGCCTGAATAATCATAATAATATCAGTATATTTTTGACCCCCCAAATGTGCAAGGCGAAGATAGTAAAGTACAAAAGAAAATAAAGAAAACTGATTCAGAAGACACAATAACACATATAAAATTACTCAAGCGTCATACAAACGAATAAGCCCGTTTCGGTTTATTCTGGAGAGCAGACAATTTCTCCGTAATATTATGTGGCAGTAAATATTTAGCTACCAATAATTTTAGAACTTCTGCCAAGTAGGGAAAACCGATGAAACTTACAAAAACGAAGCAGGAAGATCGTATAGCTTTAATATCCTTTTTTGTTAAAACAGGATAAGTTCCAGATATAAAATGAACAGAGTAGTTAAAGAAGAAGAATATAGCTTACCAAGAATTTTCCGATTTTACTTTCCGCTTTGGAACAATTTTCGAATAACCCAATTAAATTTTCAATCTACAATCAGAAACCGTCCGGGATCGGAAATAGCGGACATTTTTATCAGTAGTATTATAAGTAACACCCAGCATTAACAGTAGGAATCACAATTTATTCACTCTGAATGAATACTTTCCTCCAACAACTGGCCAGGCAAAATGGTCGAACATTTCGACAGGTAACTAACTATTGGGTAGCTTGCAAAAAAATTAAAGACTCAACTAAAAGAATAAAACTTACTTTTCGCAAATTGTAACGTGCTACTCCTCCATCTTTACTCTGGAAAACGAGTGGTTGCAACGGTACTTTTCTGTCAGCTTCTCCATCCGCACTTGGCAAGTTGAATCTGTAGGAATTCAGAGAAAATTACGTTATATTTGACAATGCAAAACGGATACGTCAGCTATATTTAAAACCGATAAAAAAAAATAAAAAAAAATCATGTTTTGAATAGTGAAGAGAACCTACACTGTCAGTGGTCATATAAGGAATAACACATGTTTGCACATCCAAGTGTTCAACGTTACAGATAAATAAATGATGATTTAATCCGTAATATCTTTTAATGTATGAAAACAGCTATGGATGTATCATTATTCAGATAAAGGCACTTAAGCACTCACTTCATAAATAAAACGGATCAATCAACAAAATATGTTTAAATAATCAAATTAATGTTTAAATAAAGGCACTTAATTCACAGATAAACCGCACCAGTAAAAAAAAAGGTCAAAATTACATAGCTAAATATCTTTTACGATAATACTTGAGAACATATCTGTTACGACTCTTTTAAATGTTGCAGGTGAAAACTGAGAATACAAAAACTTTAAAAACCCCACTGACCTCATTATCTGCATTTCTGTATATTTGAATGGTTTCGATTTTCCACCACCCCAAGTTCCATGGAAATACTCGGCGATCATGGAATGAAAGTAGATGGCCTTTGACTCTTCGTTGAAGTAT
This sequence comes from Branchinecta lindahli, assembly GCA_023053555.1. Lineage (NCBI taxonomy): Eukaryota > Metazoa > Arthropoda > Branchiopoda > Anostraca > Branchinectidae > Branchinecta > Branchinecta lindahli. Next base: position 32,394,482 of record JAKZAO010000009.1, on the reverse strand, counting down.
CTCTCCAGCGCGGTCTCACGGAACTGCCTAGAAAAGGATAATTAGAATCAGTAGACTTTCTGATCCCCAGACATACTAGATCTCCCGGACAGTAGTCATCTACAGGGTAGAAAAAAGTAAATCAAGAAAGCTTAAGGAGCAAGAAAGGAGCACCACCACCACTTTCATGTTAGTCCGGGATCCAGACCGCGATATCGTTCAAAAACAGGGGGGGGGGGGTAGCAAACGAGCTGCAGAAGGTTTGAAGAACTTTTCTAGAACAACTTTTTGTGCTGAGAACGAAAATCCTACCGCACCACTTCGCACCGATGTACGTCACCGACTTTTTAGCCTATAAAAGTAGATTAGGCCTATAAAGACCAACACTATAAAAACAATTTTCCTAGCAGGACCGCATAAGCTAAATCAAACAAACTATACATATTCTGAATCCTCTTTTTATCGTCTATCGAATGGTATATTTTTTATTTTTTTAAACTTACGTATTTTTCTTAGAAACGTCTTAGAAACCAAGAAAAAGCGAAAATTATTTAACTTTTTTAACTAAATTGTCATTTATCTCGGAAAAACTTCCAGCAAACTACATATTTTTATTATTTGGTTAGAAAGATAAGCTCCTCGCCAATCGTTTGAGCTATTAAAACTTAAAAAAACATTCGGTTTTAAGAATGTCTAGATTTTTTTTAAAGCAGAGCATCCACGTTTTCACCAGTGAGTGACGGTAGAAATTTTAAAGGAAATATATTAGTTTGACGGTAAGTTTAGGGTTAGTTTTTGGCATGGAATCCAATTATGACAGTAATTTTTCCCTTAGCATATGTATAGGTCATGTAGGCTATATAGCCTATAGGCTGAATAGCCTATAAATCCTATAATGATATTTTTGTTTTGAAAACACAACTTTTGAATAATCTTTACAGACCTGCTTTTTTAGCCGAGAACAAAATCGAGTCGGATAATACAGCACCTGTGTTACCTGTGTAGGTAACCGACATTTTGGCCTATAAGGGGAATTTAGGCCTCTAAAGACCAGCTCAATAAAATCATTCTACACAAAATTTAACTTATTAGAGAGGAGTACTAGAATCTAGAATCTAATGTAGTACTAGAATCTAATTATGATATAAGTTTCTTTCTTGGTACGCATATAGGTCATATAGGCTATATAACATATAGGCTAAATAACCTACAATGAACAAACCCGTCAGATCTCTCAAATAAATTGACATTTTTATTGGAAAAATTTCCAGAAAACTGTTTTATTTTGTAATTATTACTGTACTAAAAAGAGAAGCTCTTTCTCAATCGTTTGAGGTATTTAAACTAAAAAAAAATAATTTAGGATTTCTGGAATTTCTGTAAGCAGGAAATCCAAGTTTTTGACTATGAGGTGCAGTAGAAACTTTATACTAAATATATTGGTTCGACGCTAGGTTCAGCGTTGGTTTTTGACTTGGAATCTGGTTATTTCACTAGTTTCTCTTGTAAGATAGTAGGCTATAGGTCATATGGACTATATAGCATAAAAGGATCAATAGCCCATAATGAACAAATCTCCGGAAAACTAAGTTTTCGCACGCCCATAGGTCAGTTTTTTGTGCTGAACCCAGGTTTGTCATCAATTCCAGCATCTCATAAGTTAGTCGCGTTTCACATATAAATCTGCTTGCTCTAACTTTTAAGCCGTGAGGACTGCGCCGTATGCGTTACAATAAGGGCCTACAGAAACAAGAACGGGAGGGTCGCAACATAATTGCTGACGTTACCAGAGGAAAACTCCAGTCATCAGTCCGCTCAATATAAAGGAAATCTGTGACTATCCCTATCAGACAACGGTAATGAATCCACAGACGAACCGTTAGAATTGCCTGTCTAGCTGTACCTCCACAACATCATCGTTGGCATCTGGAACACGTCCCCGAAGACTGGCGCAAGTCCATCATACCCCCCCCCCCTCCCCCAATAGAAAAGGTGACAAGGGTGATTGTAAAAATTATATTAGAATTTTTCTCATAATACGTGCAGATTAAGTCCGCAACTATCCTACTACTGTAAAGCTCCAGAGATTGAAGGGACAGACGCACAAGATCTAACCAAAGCGGGCTTCACAACGAGCGTGTGCTGCACGGCTCTTCTCTCTCTGCCGCATACTTGAGCATTGGCAGCACGGATGTGCAGCCATCAATAGTTCAAGCATCAACAGGAAACCACGAAATTCTGCGTTGGCTTTGTTCTTGCATTCGACTCAGTAAAGAAAGACACAACTAGCTGGGAATGCAGGATAGACAGGGTCCCAAGATAATCCGCATTGCTCAGGTATTCTATGACCAGACGGAGGCTCTAGTGAGAGGTGAAATAGAGCAATCAACACAGTTCTTGACAAAAGGAGGCGTTTGCCAAGGTTTCATCCTCTCGCTAGCTCTTTTCAAGTTTGTCACTGATTCGGTTCTAAAGGATCATGGATAAGCGCCGGGGGTGGAAGTCTGCTACAGGTGGAAGTCTACGACTTTCCATCGTTTTCCCCTGAAACAGACCGATCGCCGATTAAGTCAAAAGGGCACAGAACATACTGAATGCTGCCCCAGACTACGAAGGTCCTGTCTTGTAGAAACTTCTAATGAGGAAATGATAACAATGGTAGATCACACCGACTGCTTTGTTGAACCCAGTCAGAACCAGATGACTAAACCGGTTCGTGCACGTGTTCCGATGACCTGAAGTTGCTCCGTCCAGATTGCGCCGCAACATCCCCCCTCCCCGGCCCAAGGGGTGGAAGAAGCGAACAGGGGTACAACGAAAGACATTGGTTCTACGGCGAACACGGGCCTCGAACCGATTGTAGCCTTCAGGAAGGGTCAGAGACTAAGGGACATTCAAAAGACATCAGTTCTGACGGTCAACACGGACCTCGAACCGATTGTAGCCTTTAGGAAGGGTCAGAGACTATGGGAGACCCAATAGCTAGCCTTGGTGACTAAGCCCGTTGTGCATGAACGCCATGAGTGAAAGGAGACATGACGTCGCTTGGTGGTTGCCACGAAGAGCAATCTAGTTTGGTCGTGAAAGAAAACTCCGTTGCAAGCGGGTGAGTGCGGGTCAATAGTTGAGAACAGCGTCTGGCCAAGATTTGTCGTGCGGGCCCTAAGTCCTTGTCTTCTAAGGCTGATGTTGTTTCGTGAGTCAGTGGCTTCAGCGAATTTTGACCGGTCTGAAATTGAGCCAGGGTTTGAAAGCTTCCCATCAAAGGGCAAGCTTGGCATTACGTTGGCGACAAGATACCTAACATGATTTGTACTTAGAAAACGAATCACTTTGGCCTGCAGGGAATACAGGATGTTAAATTTTGTCTAGAATATTTTCATTGGGCTGGTCTTTATAGGTCTAATTTCCCCTCATAGGCCAAAATGTCACAGACGCTGTCTTACCAGACGCGATTTACGTTCTCGGCTCAAAAATCAGGTCTGTAAAGATTATTCAGAACTTATATTTAAAAAAAAAAACTTTATAGGATTTATAGGCTATTCAGCCTATAGGCTATATAGCCTACATGACCTATACGTACGCTAAGGAAAAAACTGATGTCATGATTGGACTTCATGTCAAAAACTAACCCTAAACTTACCGTCAAACTAATATATTTTGTAATAATATATATTTTGAGTTTGTTCATTATAGGCTACTCAGTCTTTATGTTATATAGCCTATATGACCAATATGAATCCCAAGAGAGAAAATTATGTCATGGCTAAATTCTACGTAAAAAACTAACCTTAAACCTACCGTCAAACTAATATATTTCCTTCAAAATTTCTACCGTCACTCATTGATGAAAACGTGGATGCTCTGCTTTAAAAAAATCCAGACATTCTTAAAATCAAATGTTTTTGAAGTTTTAATAGCTCAAACGATTGGTAAGGAGCTTGTCTTTCCAACGAGATAATAAAAATATGTAGTTTGCTGGAAGTTTTTCCGAGAAAAATGACAATTTAGTTAAAAAAGTTAAACAAATTTCACTTTTTCTCGGTTTCTAAGACGTTTCTAAGAAAAATGTGTAAGTTTAAAAAAATAAGAAATACACCATTCGATAGACCATAGAATGAGGATTCAGAATATGTATAGTTTGTCTGATTTAGCTTATGCGGTCCTGCTAGGAAAATTGTTTTTATAGAGTTGGTCTCTACAGGCCAAATTGGCCTTTATAGGCTAAAAAGTCGGTGATGTACATCGGTGCGGAGTGGTGCGGTACGATTTTCGTTATCACCACAAAAAGTTGTTCTAGAAAAGTTCTTCAAACCTTCTGCAGCTCTCCTGCTACCCCCCTTGAACGATAGAGGTGCCTGGATCCCGGACTATGTGTAAAACTTCAGATTTTGGCGACTCCCTTTGCTGGAAATGATGAAATTGGAGAAGAAATGCCAGGAAGCTTGATCATCTGTACATGCCATGAGAGAGTTCATCTACAGCCGATAAAAAATTGTAGCCTGCGTAGTTGTATGATAGTTGTACGGAGAAGTTGCACGTATTGATATGTAACAGTAAACAATACTATCATTTAATGTGTCTCACACTGGGCCAATCTTAAGCAGTAGTATCCAGTAGCACCCAGTCTTGATAATAGTAGCATGCAGTAGAATGCAGTAACACAGTAGCCTTTACAGAGAAGCCAGTTAGTACTTGCATGCTACTTTTTCGTACAGCTTCAATTTTGAGAGAATTTTGCATCGTGCACCAACGAATCTATGGACAATGCTCTATGAAAGAACTTACAATGACGTGCTTCAGCTGAACTTTGCCGAGGCCTGTTGCCTATTTGTTAGTATTATTAAAAATACCGGACCATACTAGATTAATATACCATAACGTAGCCGTTTCTGTTTTCAACGGTGAGGACTCATGTAGGTAGCAATCTTCAATTTCACACCAATTAGGCATTGCAGAACTGAGGAAATCGAGGACGGTCAGAAGCCGGTCAACAGTATAACACGTCTTAGGACGATAAGCATTGACTCCTGACGAGCCCCCCCCCCCTTGTTCATTCTCTGTCGAAAATTCATTTGGTTAAACCAAGAACAAATAATCTGACAGAACCTCCGTCTCCCTTTCTCTGTAATATGACTATGCGGAGTCGAATTATTTCCCCATACCCTGTCCGCTACGAACGAGCGGAGGTTTGTAGCTTCGCGCCACATCACGTTTCGTTACCTCGACAAATAGCTAAATCGCTGTGAGCCCGCTGATGAGGAAAAGTAGGAGTCAAAGCTGATTGCAGGTTCTATGGACGCGCTCCAGAGTGGTTCAGCGCGCGGAGTACGCCTCTTGCCAGCCTCCTTCACTATTTTTTCTGCGATAAGCAGCGGCAAATACGGAAGATGAGTAAAAGGGCATCAAAATCAGCTCAAAGCTAGAGTAAATACCTCTAGGTCCGCTCAGTTTTGTCGGAGTATTCATAGTCGCTGCATGGGACTAAAGACAGAAGTTATGTCAGATTATTTGTTCTTGGTTAAACCTATACTAATTTGTAACATGGAACGAAGGGTTGCCTACCTGTGGTACCAATTCTGCACCGAAACGCCATCTGCTTCTCTCTCGCTCAAGTAGTTCGGCAAGTCATTTTTGATTCGCGTCCATAGCAAAGGGGGTATTCGACGAACAGGTGGCATGTGATACTGATATACGTCATCGAGGACAATGTCATCAAGTGAGATGAGGTCTTCTAGTTCGGTTTCGGACAACCCACTTTTAGAAGCGGTGATATAGGCCAACGCATGGAAGACGAGCAATCGGCCGTGCTACAAGTGTAAGTTTTTCTCTATAGAGGACGAACAGGTGTGGGGTGGATGTATGGGCAGTTCTTGTAGATTTACTTCAATCGGATAACCTAGATCTGTTATTCGTGGTCCACAGATTGGCTAAGTAGGAATTAAACCACCACTCGCTGTGACGAGCCGCTGGATTTAGCACAGGATGAATACGAAAACATTCGTAAGTGCACATTCTGGATCTTCAACCCCTGTAGCCTATCAGACTCTACAATCAGTGCCTTCTTTACCCTTAGGCCGGTTAGGCCGGTGCTGGGGGACCAGGAGAAACGAGAGGCCAAGAGGCGTAAATTGTTGAGAAATCGGGCTGCGATTGCTAGCCGTGCTACCTTGTTCATTACGATTCAGGTGCGACCAGCTACGATACACCGTCGTCGTTTACATTACAGTAATTATGCTCAGATGCGACCTATATGACCATAGTATGAACTCGACCAAAAACAGTGTGGGCTGATGTGCTGGCGTTTTTACGTTTTTGACTCATGAAAAGGTGCCAAAAACCCATGGCTACCTACTTGGCATAGTAAAAAAAAATACAGAAAGGGAAAACATAGAACACAAAAAGAAACAGAAATAGAACGAGAATCAGATTTATACAAGAAAAGAAGCCTTCGATAGTATCGAACTTACAGGCGGACATGCGGATAAATATACGATGTCACCAGGGACCCATACATTTCTTTACAGGGGGCCTGTCATTTCCTATGCTTCTATATTGATATGATACCGAACCATCCAGCTTCCAAAAATCCCCGCTTGAGTCGATCGGCATTCTTGTTTGCCTCATTGGAAGTGCGCGCCAAAGAGACTCCTCCCTCAAGGCGCCAGCGTGCCATTCGTGCTTTGCCCTCTGCCGGGAGTATTTGTCAAATTATGTGTGTATCTAGTGAAGATAATAAACGAACCTGAACCTGAAGCAGCCAATCCCGAATTTTGTCTATCTGCTCCTGAACGTCATTGGACAGTGGGTATTTCTCGAACTACATTCTGTGCGCTCAAGATAGCATCAGAAATCTCTTATTGACAGGCCCCCTGTAAAGGGAATTTATGGGTCCCTGATGTCACGTACATCACTCTCCGTTTCGAATCCCCAAAAATAATCGGGTGATTCTAAAGCTTCAATCTTTTAGGTGAGACCAGGGTGAGACGCTCATTCGCATGATTCTTTGCCGAGTAATAGAACTTACCTGGATTTCAATCCTCTGAAAAAGCATCATAATAGAATCAATAACGCCAAGTGCCAGATGTGTATCCTGAAGTTTCGTATACGACTTCCATCTACAGACTTCTGCAAAAACCAATTTCACAAAGATCGGCAGGGAACAGTGGTTGATGGCGTTTTTCACTATCTCCCACTGATGTGGGACCAAATCTCTGTGGCATTCCGCCAGCCACTTCCTTATAACCTATGATAGAGAAAACAGTGTTGTTCATTTGCAATGCCGTTCAAAAATAACGTAAATTAAATTGTAAATTTCAGTTTTATGTCATCATATTCTTCGGCACCGTTCAAAGTTGGGCAACATCCGAAGTAACATATCTCTCTGTCTTGACAAAATATGAGCATGTACAGGTGAAAAATACAGACAATAGACTCTTACCTCTATGGCTAATTCCGTCCCAAGAGCTTCAATCTCTACGAAGTTTTCCTGCGCATCGATAATCCTCCGCAGAAACCGGTAATCGCTGGATAGTTCGGGTTTAGAAGGCTCGTTAGAACATGACGCAACTACCTATAAATATACGTCTACATGGCAAAGTTAGCGGCAGCCTCGTTCACTCTTTAGAAATTCTTCACTATAACCATTCATGCAGTAAAAACATTTGCTGTGCCGGTTTCTTTGTAAAGCGTTTAACGCAAGTGAGCATGACCGTCCGCTATTTCTAGAACTTGACTGTACAAGGTTTCGATGGGATCCCAAAAATTTAATATTTATTGAAGTATTTTATCCACAAATAATGGGGGCTTTTAGAGATCTGGCCTTCGTCAGACTCCTTAAACATTTTAGTATCTATCACTGATCAGCCGTTTGAAAATGTTGTCAGCACCAATGCAAAGTAAGGTAGCGATCGAAATGTCGACCGGATATTCAGGTTCTGGTAGATTTTCAGGTTCTCAGCAGGTCGGGACTGATGCGAATGATGAAACTTTCTGATTTTTTCCATGAGTGGGAGGGGATATGAGTGCAAGGGGTGGAGGACACACTAACCTTTACATTGGGCGGAAGTTTTGTTGGCAACCAGGTCAGCTTGTTCGTGTCATGAGCACTTCCAAGCTGGTCCACCGAGTCCAAGAAAATATACATAGGCATCTCAGGGGTTGCATACGTTAGCAGCTCTTTGAAGTAAGCCGTAAGTGGCACTAAGTCCGTCGGGATTTGCTCGAAAGGGATCAAGTAGTTGTATGAAATCTGGAAGAAAGTGGGCGAGTCTACTGAAAACACACATGACACGAGAAATGATGCTTTTAGTGCTTGATCAATCTCTTCAAAATCTACACAACTACTCTCGAAGCAGCAATTGGCAACGTCGCATGTCTTCTATTCTTCAGATTCCAGTTCAGAGCCACCATACAGTTACCATCGTGCTATTAAGCATTGCTCATATAGGTCAGTATCAGGTGTAAGAAGGTACATACGGCGTATGTACCTTCATACGCCGTACCTTCATATGTACCTTATACATACGGCGTGTATAATACGGCGTCTACAATTTCGGCTTTTCCTCGGGGCAAGCTGCAACAAGCTGCAGAGGGAGAATAGACCTTGGTGTTATTTTGTGTCATGCAGAACCAATCAGATCGCTTGGCTGGTTTCGGCCACCAAGCCGAGGTAAAAACGAACACGGCCAGCGTTGCCATAAGTAGCACAATAATTCCACTCTTCTGAAAGCTGTACCAATTTTTTTTCTTCACGAGAACACATTTGTTCTGTTACGACTGGTTTACGTTAGTTGGATGAACAGTGCTATCCATACGTGAATTTTTAGTAGTTTTACACGTTATGATGATCAAATTGTTTCAACTTTTTATTCAATAGTACTTTTTTAGGAAAATAACACTTTTTAAGACAGTAGCACGGAAAGTTTACTGGTGTGGCAACCCTGAACATCGCATGTTTAAGAACCTGAAATTTCAGTTTGAAAAAAGACGCACATAAGGCGTAAGCTTCTTGTATGGTACCACACAGCTTATTACACCTATTTGAACAATGCTCTAGTCCCCCAACGATCATCCCCATCATCAACGTTTTACTATAAAAAGGTGCCCCTGACGACGAGAGTTGTGCACTACCCTTGAATGTAAAAAGTGAAAGCTTCTCTTTTTTTTAATTACATTATAGATCTATTGTAATTTCTCTTTGTGATGGATGTTGATAACGAGGTAAGGAGACAAGAGACTAATCAGCCTCAATCGCTGAACTGTATAGAGAAAATTCTAAGCGGTAAAAATAAATATTCTTAATGAGTCAGGTAAACCTGGGCGCGGCTTTGTAGTTGTTTGATTTTAGATCGATACGAGAGAAGCTGAAATGGATTTGCTTGATGAATTTTAGTGAATTGTACAAGTGGAGTGAGCCTAAGAAAAAAGAAAAGAAATTTATCAGTATTTATTAACCAATCTCGCAAACAGAAATAAACTTTTTAAACAAGAGTTTTTTTCAAGTTGTAAGCAACTTCTGTTTCTCGGCCTAATCGGAAGCCAGCGACACTTAACGTGTTAGCACTCGAAAAAAATAATCCCGAAACTTTCAAGCAGGCTTTCTCTACACACGAAAACATAACAAAAAAAACCCACCTGCTGGCAAAGTGATGTCAGCATCGGCGCAAGCGCACTACTGTCTGGAGTCGTGCCGCAGAACCTGAGAAGCAACAAAGGCTTGACCTGCTTGGGCTGATCATCCTTCTTCGCCTGCGCCTCCTCAATCCTAGCCACCATCTCTAGCCTTTCCTTCTCAACGCTATCCGACCTCACTTTTTGCAAAAACTGGAGAGACAGCATTTGCGCCTGATGAGAGAATCGGACTCGCTTCTTTGGAGGCTTCACTTCAAGGCTTTGTTTAGACTCTTTACTAGCTTGGCTCAGTTTGTGTCCTACCCTAAGCTTCTCGGGTTCTCGGTCAACCCTGGTGCGCTGATCAGAAGCTAGCTTGTTCTGCACCTTCGCTGTCAGCGACACCTGCAGTTGCGAGCTTGTTTGTGAGGCAAGTGAGCCGCTTCGTGACGTCACAGAGTTGCGGGAAGCAGTGGAGCTATTCCGTGAATTCACACGAGAAGCGGCAGTGCCAGCTTGTGATGCTAATGAACTGCTTCTTGAGGACTGGGATGAGCGAGCGTTTTTCTTTCCAAGTTTTGATTTCTGTTTGGTGGAGCTCGTCTTTTCTTCCCGAGGGTCAAGGCTGGCAAGTGATTCTTCCGGATTATTGCATGTACCATCTTCTTCTTCCTCTTTCGGTATTTCGAGTTCCGGATCTGAAAGGTAAAGAACAGTCATCCGGTTGATAGATGATCTATGTTTCATGGGCACCATCTAGGAGAGCTATTATCCTGGCCACCATCTCAACACAAACTTAGGCTAGCTAAACTTAGCCAACCTAGAATTTTGATTTTTTATTTTTGTATGAGAATTCTTGTAAGTAATCTGTACGCTACTTGGATCCAAATTTCTAGATTAGTGAACAACTTTAATGGAATTTTTTTGAGAGTTTCGATATTTTTTATATTTTTGTGTCCTTTTTTACCGCACTTATGCCCTTGGACAGTGCGCAATAAATTCTCCATTCATTCGTTCGAATTATAGTGAATTCTGTGTTCCTGATGTAAAGATAAATTCTAGCATTAGCATGCGCAATGTGGCATTTTGGTCTACCTGCAGGTCAAAACTCAAGTATTGAAAGAATTCAAAAACGCGCTCTCCGTATTGTCCATAAAGGCCCAAAAGTACCCTTCTCCCTTCTTCGAAGCACGTACAAAGTTGATGCCATGGAGAAGCGAAGACTGAACCCATGCCTCGTGATCGGTAAAAAGCTTATTTCGCACCCCATCTACAATGAGTTTCTTCCTCCCCAATACAACAATGTAAGGGAAAGGCAAGAGCGAGCAGTCTCTACGAAGGTCCCGATATTCCAACCAGTAGCGGCCAAACACGGCCGTTACCAAAATAGTTTTATAAAGATTGTTGAAATTTCAAATAGCCTTTGACCATTTGTACGTATTTTAAAATGTAGGCTATGTTATACTCATCGCATGACAGTACTCGCCAGTTTTGGTCTTGTTACCGTGAAAGTGTGAGCGAACAAATTACTATCCTATTGTATTCTAAAGACACTCACTCGTTTGGCTGGTTTCATCCTCGGGGCTCCCATTTTCTTTTTCCTCCTTTTCACTCTCACTCCCGTCGTCATTTTCCTTTTCTTCTTTTTGGACATTCGCATAACTTTCTCTTCTCGTTGGCTTTTCAATTCCTAACCAATCAAAAATCAGACTTGCGGACTTGGCCAATAGCGATGTTTTTCCACACCCGCCACTTCCATATAGAACCAGGGGGTAGTGGGATGGCCCCACAATGTACTGTCGAATCCTCTGGACAATGTCGTCGCGGCCATGGAAAACCTACAAGGATTGAATAGCTTTTACTTAAGCCGCGTTTACAAGCATGCCTAGCCAAGCAAAGATGCCTAGGCATGTGCTCAGACGTAGCCAGGCACTGAGTTATAGAGCCTGGAACTCCGTACTTGGCCCAAAATCTGTGCCTAGGCATGGGTGTGAAGAACGGTGATGCTAGGCACGTGCCTAGACATCTGTGCTTGAATAGGCATGCTTGTGAACGGGGCTTTAGTGGCTTGCCGTCACTTTAATACGCTTCCAGAAGCTCTCAAAGTAGCCACTGACAGAGAAATGACCCCAGCCGTCTTTTCCCACATTCGACTTGACGAAAACGGATCTTATTCAACATAGATCTATTGACCAATTGGAGTCAGGCTTTAACCAGAAACTGCAAAACCCTACCAATAGGATGCGGAGCTTAGTTTGTGGTAAAAGTTTTACACTTGCTTCAATGCCGTGATGAAAAAATTGCCAAGGGGCAAAAAGTACGTTTCCAGTAACTTACAGGTTCGCAGGAGTTACCTGACGTGACAATTCGGTCAAAAACTCAAAAATTCCATCACTCTCAATATAACATATTTGTTTTACTTTTTCGATGATGGTGTAGAAACATCCATTTTCTTCGGGTAGGCTGCAATCTCTCTGAACCACATTTTGGTCTTCATTACAAAGTGAATATAAGCATTTTATTTGATATCCGTTTCTGTGGATCGGGCTATCTTCAACCTCTTTTATCATGATTGGCTAGTAGAACCAATGTAGGTAGGTTGACACACCCTATTACATCGAGACGCGGAAATGGAAAGCTAATAATCGCCTCCTATATCCAAGCGGTAAAATGCTCTTATCAGCAGGAACTAAAAGACAAATATGCTTCTCAGTCAAGATTTGAACCCAGGACCCTTCTAAATTTCAGTTGTCTGTATTCCTCGTGTCTTCCTAGACTTCCAAATCCAATTCAAAAATTAGCTTCTGGTCCCACGGTACAATCCCTTGTATGAAGCGCCATCCATGTAGTATCTAAAAATGCACTTACTTTGACTGAGTTGTTGCACGCATGCAAATGCTGCAGAATTTCAGTGACAATTTGTCCTTGTGGGCTGGAGTCTTCCCTGCGCATAGCCCGATCGATGAGTCGCACCATGCTTTTGTAGAAATGGGTGATAAAATCCTGTATGTATTCCTCGTGTGTATCGGCAGCCAAACCTTCACGGCCAATCCAGTCAATTGTATATCTGTGAAGAGAACAGTATTTGATTTCTGTTGTGACTGCGTCTATAGCCTACTTTCCAATCACGGCGAATCGCCCTTCGCGGTAAGAATGTCTGTTGGCTTGACGAGCAAGTTCGACCTCGCAATGTGTTTCTTGCGAAGCCAAACTCGAATGGAGAAGCGAAATGGCAGCAAATGGAAGTTGGGTTTACCTACTAGATAAATGTATGGACCTAGAGATGGTATTCTGCATGTTTCGGTTGTACTGGATGCGCTGTATAGGCATAAAAGGGAACTCGTTATTGTCCTGGAAATCTTAAAGTTTAACTGAAAAGCCAACTTATTTTTGTGTCATTTGACTGAATACAATGAATTATATTTGGATTCTGCAAAGGGATTTTTTTATTTTCCACTATCTGCTCCAGTTATTACGTCAGAATTTTTACGGCCGTCCCCACAATAGAAATTCTACTATGACGCGGGAAATTTTGATCTCAACACAAACGCAACTTTTTTGTGGGCAGTAGAGAGATTGGTGAAGATTGCTTAATGCCTGAACCAAAAAAAAATCATAAATCTTTCTCGTAAGGCAAACAGCAAAAATACAAGCGCATGGAGGTACCACAATCACGCGGAAATTCCACTATTTGAAAATCGATTATTCGTGGACAGCGGAACAACGAAGTAACGCATTTTCAGCGGATCTTCTAGCCAATTTAAGTAAATAAGTGATGGGTAACTAGATTGTCCTATCCCAGCCCTTTTCGGTTAAACTTTAAAGACCTCTCTTTCTTATTCTGCTTTTCACAGTATCCCTGGCTCCTTTATGGTATTACAAGCTTCTGAATAAAATTGTCGCCTTTCGTCATCTTGGTCATTGCTTCGTTTTACATCTACGACTTTCAGTACTTTTTCGGCCGAGGCGAGTTAAGCGGTCACGTAACGCAAACATTGCAGAAAGAATAAAGGCCCGTCGTCAACTCCTTCACACATAAGGACATGACAGGCTTCAAAGTGTTGTTTTTCGTTTTGGAAGAAACCTTAGGCCATCAGGTCCATCTTCTGTTTTGGACTTGTTTTGTTTTGCTATGGGGTTTCGAAATTTTAAACCGTTCAGTTTTCAAATAATCTGTGTGCAGCCACAGACTCGGAGAGCGGAAAGCTTGGATAGGTTGATAAGCGCTAACAAAAACATCGCCAGTGATATTTTCATAAGACGATATTCTTGAGCCATTTCATAGTGAAAAGATTATTTCTAGGAAGAGCTATGCTTTAAGGGTTCGAAACGGAGTTACTTACTTTATAAAATTTGTCAGTTCAATCCTGTTTGGAACTCTTTCATCACGTAAATTTGCCATGAGCCTTACTGCTTCCGTGTCCACTTGTCGGTTGAGGACATCTATGTAGAGCCCAGCTTTCCGAATGTTTTGCAGGTTGATGTTGTTGATAATTCGTATGTAGCTAAGGCAGTGATTCTTGGTGTTCTTGACGGTAAGAAGACCGCGGATGACCTCTCGTTCGGTTACTAAAACGAATAAAGTCGGAAAGGGCGAGGACTTTTTCCGTAACCTACTTGGCCAACAACCATGTCAAATCCAAAGCACGATTGAAAACCGAAAAGCCTCAGTAACCTCACATTCCCTTCATAGGTTGTTCACAACCTCATTCTTCACTATGGTTTTTCATTACCGACGTATTTTTTCACCTTCCCCCACTACTTGTGTAAAGTAGATGGCGCGGACACCATCTAATTTAGGGATCCCAAAATGTAGGTGGAGGGATACCTACGACTTCGCAAAAGTTGTCCGTTTGTCCGTCCGCCGGTCAGCACGATGACTTTCGAAGAGAATGAGATATTTGATGAAAATTGGTGTGAGGACTCTTTGGGTCAAGGCCGCAAGAGACAGGTAGATTGCGTAGATGGGCTCTGTAGCCCAATATTTAGGGGGGGGGGGGTCAGTTAACGGGCGAACAAAAAATTAAACAGGTAATGAGATAATCGATTTAGGGGTAAGAAGATATGCGGCACATGGCTGGGCACATGTATAGCAAATAATTTTTTCGCCGGACAAGTAGCTCACTCGGAATCCGGCCAAAGCCAGAAAATTTGCTAAAAGTAAAAGTTTTATTTGAAGTTGATTAGATGTTCGATTTAAGGCTAAGATTACGCGCAGAATCCGTATATGACAATCATTTTCATTCCAGACACATATATCACCCATAATCCGGCCGATACCTGAAAATCTGTTAAAAGTAAAAGTTTTTAGAGGTTTGGTATAGAGGTAAGTAGGCATGCTGAGTCCATATACGAATATTATTTCCTCACTGGACTAATAGTTCGCCCGGAAGCTGGCCAAAACCGGAAAATATGTTTAAAGTAAAAGTTTTATCTGAAGTTGATAAGAGGTTCGATGTAGGGGTAAGGAAAGATTCTTCTTAGAGCCAGGCAGGAAGTTTTTATAAATTTTTTCACAGTATATAGCCTAATACACACGTAAACACACATGCTTAATTTTTGAATTTTTATTGGCAAAAATGTTTAAGGAGTCTCGCAAACACTGGATATCTACAAGACCCAATTGTTCTGGATCAAATATTAAATTTTAGGATACCGTCGAAACTTTTGGTCTTGCTGTCATAGATGCATTTCATATCTAGCGAAAACCGACGATAATTAATAGGGAAGAAGACAGTCGAGAAATCGTGCTAGTGAACGGCTATTCTGTATAACTACGAGCAAATAAAACAAGGGCCCTTGGATAAAAAATCATATTTCCTGAATCATGTAATTTCAATTCAGTTTAACAAAAATCCCTTACCAGACATGAAGTAATTATGCATGGCTTCCTGGTCCATCCGCCCGTCTGCGTACAAAGTCGCCGCAGCTTTCCTGAGAAGTTTTTGCATCTTTTCCAAGGTCTCCCACCAGGTCGCCTGGTCTTGAGCCTGAAGCTTTGGCAGGCGCTAGAACAATTACTTTCCCTTTGAAATTAGGATTACGCGGACAGACAATTAAAGTAATGTATCTGCATGTGACTGCATGTAATCGTGTTCAGTTGTTATTCTGAGAGTTTTCAGTTTGTAGGCTAATTGTTTATTTTTTCCCTATGAAAGTGCTATGTTTTCCTTTTGTTTTGTTTTTCTTTTTCCTCTTTCGTACTCCGTCTTTTTTCTTTTTGAAATGACAGGTGATAAATAAATAAATAAATAAAATTAGCTAGGCCCTTATTCTTGTGCGGCTTCCAGTTTTAGCCCCACTAAAATAGCGTCTATGGCCCGACTGAAACAAACAGCCCGATTAAAATCGAGTCTACATGCGTCTGTACTTCTGCCCGTTGTATGGAAAGCCAATCAGGAACTGCAGCACAAGAGGCGTATTCTCGCCGTTCCCCGAGGACTCCACTTGAAGAGTCCCCGCGTTTTTGTTTGTCCCGGGACTCCCGGGGACTCACTCCCCGTATTCTCGCGATTCCCCATGGACGGGAAATGCTCCGATTATCATCACCATCATGAAAAAAGACTCCCTTTCAGATTCGGAGGGGAATCTATTTTCGCTGGTGCTGGTGCAATGTAAAATTAATTAAAAATAAATGGAATAAAGAAAACTAAAAAATAAAGTGGATCCAGACTAATTTCGTCAACTGCATAATCTGTTTTCGAACAAAATCGATTTTGGAAGCATTCCGCGTGTTCTCGCTGTTTTCATACGCGTAGTCCGCGTGGAATGACTCCCTCGATTCTCGCCGTTCCCTTCGATTCCCCGAGGAGTTCTCGGGGAACGGCGAGAATACGCCAAGATGCATCGGAGGAAGGGATTTTCAAGCTACAAGATTTTTTTTTGGGTGAATGGTGAATTTAGGGAGGGAATTGGGCAGAAATCAAAACAAGAATCAAGGTTTATTTTGAATCTGAAGGAATCCTGAAGCCAGGCTTCTAGCGCAGATAAAGTTGTGAACAACGAGGGAAGAATGTGTATATTCGCTGGCTGGTTGAGAGAAATTCGGAATTGGGGTACATACTGAGCGGACCTGAAAATCCCCTAAAATTCCTTTTACTGAGCTCCTCCAGAAATTTAAACTTGAGTCCCGTAGGTTGAAACTGTGCATGGCTTCTGGTTAGAAAATGCTTGAGCACCCTATCCATAGGTATATACTCCCGCCGCCTTTTGAGACTGCTCGCAAACGACATGCAAGAGCGGCCTCAGTGGCGATTCCAATACTCCAACAGGTAAAATGTAACCATCTACGATATGAAAAGATGTTTGTACCGTCTTTCGTGAAAATTTGTAATCTTTATTAGTATTCACATTTGTATATATTGACGATTTCGACAAATTTGGCTTTTACCATGACAGTTCGAAAAGAATAAAAGCGATTTCTGTCTATCTATCCATCTGAAAACGATTATGTAGTAACCTGCTCCCTTTCAGAAACAGCAACGACTTGCACAAATCAACATCTGCCACAGAAAACGCGTTCGTTCTGCTGACTATTGTGGTTTTGGTAAAGCACGTTTTTTTAAATAGAGGGTTAAGCGAATGAAGTGCGTGGCTTCATAAACTCAGACTTAATTACATACCTTATTGTTGAAGTTGACGAGAATAGAAGAAATCGACTGCAAAATCGACACCGCTGGCACTGCATTCAAGTCCGGTTTGTACCAGGTATCCAAAAGTATGGTATCAACGTTGATCCCTATCAAGGCTTCCCTCATCAGCATCAGCTCCGAGGTCAGAATGTACG
Source organism: Branchinecta lindahli (assembly GCA_023053555.1). Taxonomy (NCBI): domain Eukaryota; kingdom Metazoa; phylum Arthropoda; class Branchiopoda; order Anostraca; family Branchinectidae; genus Branchinecta; species Branchinecta lindahli. The sequence goes on along the minus strand of JAKZAO010000009.1, from coordinate 32,377,105 downwards.
TGGGAATAGGGCGGTAACCATACTTTTGACCGAGGAACGACTAGAAAGGAGATTGCGGTAAAAGTACCTTGAAAATAACATCACGATAGTCTCAATGTGTAATACCATTCAGCCATGTTCGTTCAGAACAGATCCCTCGTAGAAGAGTTCCACGAAACAGCTGGGACTAATAAGGGAGATGATGGAAATATCGGCCCACTTTGCTGTTTTGCTTGAAGCTTGCTTCGCTGGATTGCGCACAGTACACACCATAAAGCGTATGTTGGGCCTAGTATCTTCGAATGTTGCTCTTTATAGGCCTAGCCAACTACGTATTAATCTATTGCACCAATAGAACGAACCGCTCCAGCCGCAGACTAAATGTTTTCAGCGAAAATGAACAGCGTCGTGTTTTTCAGCACTGAGGTAGCGCTTTAACACGAAAGACGCAGTCTGTGCAAAACGATAAATACTTTTTGGCACAAAACGGTGCTAAATCCATGCCGTAGTAGAGCTTTAACACGAAAGACGCAGTCCATGCAAAACGACAGATACGTTTTGTATCTTAATTTTCTACTCTCAGTTCTAGTATTCCGCGTTTTATGACTATTGGATGAAGCCATTTCTCCTTTCTTTTGCATTTCTGTCAAAGTCTAGAACGGGAAAACTTCGCAATTCTGCAGAGCCCAGGAGTTGCTTCGGTAGTCAATTCCGATCCTCCTTTTCCGTTATCCTTCCCGATTGGTCAACAAAAGGTGGCTGTTCCACCCATATAAGCTGGTTTTGACGAGTGGTCAAATTAGTATTTTTGTTGTGGTAATGGGTAATCTTTACGAGAATTGAGAAACGAGAACTGAGAATTGATAATCCAGATAAAAAACACAACTAATGGTTCACTCTACCACCCAATACTCTTGATGACTAACTCCCCTTTCCGATGCAAAATCGCTGTGTACCTAGCGGAAGAGCCGGAAGCGGCACCACAGCTGTCCCAACGATCGTCGTGATTGGTTGACACAGGATTTGAGTTGTTGAGTTTCAGTCATTAGAACGACTTTTCTCGTTCTTCATGAGGATCACTGGCGTGTTTTGGACTTGGTCATATAGACTATTTCGTGTGCTTGCTTCTGGGCATTTCACGCCATCTAGCGTGGCAGCGAGAAAATAGTTCAGGGACAGGCATCACGGGAAACGAACCTGGAACACCTGCCTACTGAAACAGAAGACTGTGATAAGATGCGAACAATGACAGTAATTATTCCTCTGCAATTTGCTTCACCTTAATAAAGGCGTAAAGGTTTCACTTACGATGAAATTTGGTCCCATGGACAGACGCTGGCAGTTGTCGATTTCCCTCATGCAAAGTTCAGTGGTCATGTGATCGTCTGTAGCCTCGTCTCGGACACCCCAACGCATGTCAACGACCTTAAAATATTACAAGAATAGACCTCTAATGAATACAGAAGGGATGATGTCCCTACGTCGACACGACACTACGAAGACACGACACTACATCGAAACGAAAAAACCGTCAGTACATGGACACGTCACTACATGGACAGTCACTACGGAGACACGACGCTACATGAACAGTCACTACATAGACACGACGCTACTTGGACAGACACTACAGAGACACGACGATACATCGAAATTCTTTGATTTTCGACGTAGTGACGGATTTTGTCCTCTGAGTGACGTGTCGACGTAGTGTCGTTCGACGTACCGTCGTGTCTCCGTAGTGTCATTCGATGTACCTTCGTGTCTACGTAGCGTCGTTCGATGTACCGTCGTGTCCACGTAGTGTCGGCTTTTTCTTGTCCGACGTAGTGTCGGGAAATTTGTCCGTGTAGCGTCGGATTTTGTCCACTCAGTGACGTGTCGACGTAGCGTCGTGTCGATGTAGGGGCGCGTTCCCATACAGAATGAGTATCGCATATCGGCTAGAAGTTTGTTAGTCACTAGGACCTGTGATTTTATACCCGATATATCTCGCAATGGCATCATAAGAACAATGCTCACTTGTCTCATTCACGTCGGGTACAATCATATACATACAAATCAGCAGCAAGGCTGCATTGCTAGCTCTGAGAGTCGGATGTTCTACTACAGAGTAGAAGCATACTCTGGTAGCCCCAAATTTGAATTTGGTTTTGCTGCTTCGATGGTAGACCCAAAACACATGCAACTACTAGATGGAAAGGTTCTTAAAGGAACAGTAAACTTGACTACGCAACTTTCGGCCATCGAATCGCTCGGGGAGCTTAGATAAATATACAGGGTCTTATTGTCGACACCCCCTTCTTTGTTATCTCGAACCGTCTCGAACCCCCCCCCCCGCCCTTAGTGTTCCCAAAGCTAGCTGGCAGGCCCTTGCCCCTTATGCACTGTAATTATGCACTTATGTACTGTAAAAGTTCGCCTTTTTACATGTAGAACCACAGACAAACATCCTCCCCGAAAAGACGGCCGGGGTTCAATTCCTGGTCGCGGCACACAAACCTTTTGCTTTTGCAAACCTTTTGCTCAAAAGTCGAATTCTCGGAAACTGCCCGGAAACTGCAATGGTCGTAACGATAATTTTTCTTACTCTCAATATCGACTCAGGGTACATTCTTGATATGTTAGCTAGCTCCCCGAGTCAAGTTTGAGTCAAGTTTTCTGTTCCTTTAACCAAGCTGGATTACATAGCACCCCGACATCGCATCTGTTTTCAAACCTCATATCCTTTAGACTAAATAGGTTAGACTGTTAATTTTCTGGACAAAATAACACTAAAATGGTCAGAACACACATTCTCTGCTCGATTTGAGCGATCTAGTATTATCAGACATAATGACAGTGTCGCCTCCGCAATCGCTCGTTAGCGCTCTGCATGTTCGAATGTATCTGTGAGCCGCACAGAGAGTGTATGACCCTAGGTGGCACAATAACTTGCAACACTGTTGCGGCATTCGTTTGTAAGACCATGGAATGGAAACCCCTCGCTGCCTCGGCCCATGAGCCATGAGACATATTTTTCTTACCTTTTTTATTTCAGATTAAAAGATAATTCTGTATACATTACTTGAAACTCCAATCCATGTTTCTCCCTGCAATATTCCTTCAGGCGGGGATACACCTCAGCCATTAGAGTGTTCCTTTCCACAAGCGTATCTGAAAAGGGTAACGATTAATCCACTCTTATGGCCGCTGGCGGTTTTCACTTTTTTGTATGGCACTTGCCCTCCGGCCAAGTGCCATATACCGATCACTCTTCCGCCGGTCTGTCTGTCGGTCAGTCCGGTGTTTTCGGACCCTACCAAACTAACTTGGAAATAGTCACTTGCCCAATCCGACCACCGCGGTGGGAGGGAGGGGAGCCGGAATTCAGAATTTAGTGGTATGCCTAGTATGCATAACTTTCGAACGGGTGATCGGATCTTAATGAAACTTGATGTTTGGAAAGACGTCATGTCTCTGATGTCCAGGGGCGTCGCAAGTGCATTTTCGGTGGGGGGGGGGGGGGCAGAGCCAAAATTTTACCGAATCTCTCAAAAATTTTACCGAATCCTATAGAAACTGAGAATTCGAGCTTTAAATAACGGAACATGAAAGGATTACGTAGGAAGAGTAACATTCAAGGGCAGCATGAAACACGATAAGCCAACTATTAGGCGACGTTTTGGCGAAGCCGACATGAAGAATATAGGCTATTGCCGGGAACGATTGCAATAACAGCTTCTATATGTTATACGCAAGAGAAAATGAATTGAGCGCCGAATTTTTGTTTCTGCATGTATGCTAAAATGTAACCGCTTCTCTTACAAATTCTATCATTTACCGTAGCTTAAATACCGAGACTCTAAGAAGTCCGATGTTCCGGCAGCAGCAACTACTGTAGTCCGTCAGTAGCACCGCATGCGAGATATTTTTTAAGTTAGCTTTTTCCTGCAAAATTTAATTATTTCCATCCAGCTTCTAGCTTTTAATGTTTCAAAATCCCAATCCTAAATCTGGCTTAATGTTAAATGACGCTCCCTTCCACAAAATAGAGAATATCACGAAAAGCACCACAGGCGGAATTTTCGAAACATTTATGATTAGGGATATTTTTGGGATCCAAGCAAAATGAATCATAGATCAGTCCTTTTGTTTGCGACCAGTGCTTCACACGACCTCTTCCGAGTCCCATTTCAATTCCGGACCGAATCCGATAAATGTGGGGGGGGGGTCGGAGGGGGTAGCCGGAAATCATGTGACACGCTTGGACGCTTGGAGTGAAGCGATCGGAACGAAACTTGGTGGGAGGAACGAGCACAAGCCCTAGGTACACCATTGAGAGAACCGGACCGGATTCGTGCACTGTGGGGCGAGTTGGAGAGGGGTTCTGGAATTCCGGTGCTATGGAGCTAAGTTACTTCTACGAGGGCTAGGACAATGAAACTTTGCAGGCAAATCAAGGACTCGACCAGATTAACCTACAAATAGTCAACTTACCGAACCGACCATCGCGGGGGGGGGGTGAAGGAAGAGGGAATCCGGAATGTTGATGTATGTATAAGTAATCCGATAAATGTTGGGGGAAGGTGCAGGGGAGAACCGGAAATCTTGTCCGTTCCCTGATCCGACCATTGTGGGGGGAGTGGAGGGAGGGAGAATCCTGAATCTTGAGGTTTGTATGACTTTTGAACGGGTGATCGGACCTTAGTGAAACTTGATCTTTGGAAAGACCTCATGTCTAAAATTTCTTATTTGAAGTCCGGATGTAATCCGATGAATATGTTGGGGAGGGTGGGAGGGAGAACCGGAAATCTTGTGACACACTTAGAGTGGCGGGATTGGGATGAAACTTAAGCACAAGCCTGAAACAAGCACAAGCCCTAGATACATCATCAGTGACAGAACCGGACCGCGGGTTCGGGCACTGTGGGGGGAGTTGCAGGGAGGTCCGGAATTTCGGTGATCCCGAATCAAGGTACTTTCAGATGTGCTAGGACGATGAAACTTGGCTTGGAAATTTGACACTTGACAAGATTGGCTTATAAATTGCCAGTTCCCAGATCCGACCATCCCTTAAAGGACTAATCCTAACAGCAAAGTACAAAAAACACTTTTAAGCAAAATCTACAGTTTCGTGATCCCTATGAGCTCACGATCATTTTTGCCTCAAGGGTTTTGCTTACAACTGAATTCGTTGAAGTAAAAACAACACCCATCCTCCGCCCTTCCGGATTAGGGGCAACTGCGATGTGACCACTAGTTAACTTGCGAAACGTGTCTCGTACAGAGGAGAAATTTCAAATACTTGTTCTAATCTTACCTTTGATCCTCCTCTGACCACAGGGACATCCACGAATAGGAGCTTATCTTCCCTCTAATAGGCTGCTACAAGGGTATCCTCACACCCAGGTAGCGGAACTGCATGGATGCATTACTGCAGTAGTAAAAGTATTAGGGCAGGACATTCCTTGTTTTAACTTTCAACCTTCTGACAGCAATGTTGAAACCTAAGATACCAAGCCGACAAACCAGGTAAATCGAACTAGCAGTACCTGTGAAAGTTGAACTCGTGAAAATACGAACAATTTTCGAGCTAACAGGAGGTAGATGGTCGAGCCCCCCAGAAAATATCCTATCCACCACCTTATCATCCATCTTCTCGTTTGTTTCTCAACTGGCCCACCAAACAGACTTGCTTCACATTAGAAATATCCCTAGCAACTAATAAACAAATTTTCGTTTAATCCACGAAACTGTCACCAAAGGAACAAGTTCCCTATCCTGTGGTGATGGTTACGTTCGTGTTTGCACGCGAGATTCAACATGTTATTGTTTTCTAAGCAACTAAGAAAGAGGCAAAATTCAACAAAATCAAATTATACTGGCTGAGCGCTAAAATAGATTACTTACAATTTGTTTCTCAAGCCTCCAATTCATCTATCTTGCAGCTTCGCTCAAGTGCCATATACCGATCACTTTTCGGTCTGTTGGTCGGTCGGGCGGTCCACTGTTCTCGAGTTAGGGTACTTCCAGAAGTGCTAGGACGATGAAACTTGGCAGGCATATCAGGGACCCGACCAAACTAACCTAGAAACAGTCACTTCCTCGATCCGACCACCGTGGGGGGAGTGGAGGGATGCTCGCACAAATGCCAATGGACCACACTGTGCGAGAAAGGTTACCCACGAAGAGCTATGGAATACAGCTTAAGGGTAGGTCAAACCTGTCCGGAAACGGCTAAATTGGAGCGGTACTTGAAACGAACTTTAGACATCCCCTGATGGTCCTTTGTTGCGTACGTTAAGAACACCAAGGTTTGAAATATATCAGCATTTGTTCGTGTTGAGGAATAAGTGCGCAAGCGCTCCAATTGGGTTGTGAAACAATGTGTGTTTTGGCCTTCCTGTAATAGGGCACAGGTTCGGATAAAAACATCACAAACCAGCTCTCTGCAAGCTCGCACACAACCTTTTCCATCTTTCTACATCAGTTTTGTTGCTTACAAATTGTGTAGTTTCGTACAACATCCAATGTTCCTACTTGGATTGATCGTGCATTTTCTGACGGTAAATTCATGTTACATCTCACCCGTTCGGCTCATACGGTATGTCTCGACGCCACACGCTGAGAATATAGCCATCAAACTTTGGATCCCTTAGTGACACCTTAAACGCAAAAAAAAATAAAAAAAAATACTTCGAACACGCCGCACTGCCGCCGTCACTATGTCCTTACGTCAGTTCGCCCACGACATGCAAAGATCCGACAGCTCGCCCATAATCAGCTGACCCACTGTCACTTCAACGACACTGCAAAATCCGTCAATTCGCAGACGCTTCACACAGCCCACACATTGCACATTAGTTCGATCAACTTGACTGGATAATAGACAAAAAAAAGACAATAATAGACAAAAACGATAACAAAAAACAAATTGATTCCAGTTTTTAACGTCGCTTACAATTAAATTGTTTGACGATGTACGCATGCATCTACACTTGCTGTATTTGCCAAGCATACAAATATTCGTTACCTTGAGAAATGTTAAGACTGGAAACCGACAAGGAGTTTCCACTTACTATATAATATAAGGTAGCATAATCGTGTAATACAGGGTTTCCAGCTTAAGAGGAATTTACCAATCACTATGAACTGATGAAGTAAATAACTCACTCTTTTTACGTACCATCGGATTAGTTGATTCTATAGAGAGATTGCTCCATCTCCGACGGAAATGGATATTTCTACACCATCATCAGGGGAGCAAAACAAAATTAATAGTTGCGTTTTTGATCCGAATTCTCCTCGCGATTCTCCTCCGAATTCTCCTATTTGGCGTGTTTAGACTATTCAGATGAAACGAATTCTCCTCAGATGAAACGAAAGAAAGGAGAATTCGTTTCATTCTGAATAGTCTAAACACGCCAAATAGGAGAATTCGGAGGAGAATCGCGAGGAGAATTCGGATCAAAAACGCAACTAATTTAACATCGGGAGGTATAGACTTTTCGACCTTGAAACTAAATTATCGGCGTGAGCCTGTGACTTGCTGGAAACGTTAATTGGACTATTCCTCGATTGTATAATTTCAATTTTGCAAAGAATTTCCATTGAAATGGAAACAAGAACGAAGTCTCAAATCCTATTGGTCGGTTATGACTTGTCATTATAAATCCAATTAATAGGAACAGAATTCGTTTTTGTAGTCAATGTTTTTTGTTTGTAGTCAATGAGCGTGTTCCACCCCTCTACCAATAGTAACTATTAGTTACTATTTCTGTTCCAGCCTCACGTAAAGTTACTACGCTGACCGTTCCAACCTTCTCAAAATAGCTAATAGTAACTATTTGCTTACCACGCTCGGGAGCGCAGTTAGCGTAGTAACTACGCATCTCTGCAACTGATATTTGACCAAAAAATTAAAAAAGGGTTCCAGCCTAGCGTTCCAGCCTATAGAGGCGCCGACGTTGGATCAGACCACAACCTGCTAGTAACCAAATTCTCCCTGAAGTTGAAGAGGAATGAGAAAAAGGCACCCAATTCAGAACCCCAATTTGACTCTGACAAGCTCCTAGATCGAACGACCAGGCACGAGTTCGTTACCGAACTTAGCAACAAGTTCGAAGCACTCTACATCAGTGACCAAGACGACCAGGAGATGATATGGGACCAGATAAAGAACCTTTACACTGAGTCAGCCAGCAAGACCCTTGGACACCGCAAGAAACCGAAGGACCAGTGGCTATCGGACCGCACTTGGCAGCTCACAGAGGAGAGAAAAGTCGCAAAACTTCAACTCCTTGCCTGCCACGACGCGAATCAGATATACAAGACTGAGAATTACAGACGGATTGATAAATCTGTCAAGAAGAGCGCGCGCCGAGACAAACGCCACTTCTACGAAGCAAAAGCCGCGAAAGCTGAAGAAGCTGCTAAGAACGGAGACAGCAGGTCGCTGTATAAGATAACGAACGAGATCATCGGGAAGAAGAGAGCCAGCGACGGTCCGGTGAAGGACGAAAACGGAACACTGGTTACAGGTCCCGAAGAGAAGAAGGAGGTGTGGGTCAACTACTTCGATAAAATCCTGAACAGACCACCCCCGGACGAACCAATCTCCATCCCCGAAGATCCTCAGATCTCGCTAGACATCAACACCGAGCCCCCGACTGAAGACGAAATCCTGAAGGCAGTCAAAAAGCTTAAAAACGGCAGATCACCAGGAGACGACCGCATCACGGCAGAAATGCTGAAATGCTCCATGGACACCTGTGTCACATATTGGAAAGACTTCTTCGGAACCATCTGGGCAACAGCAAAAGTACCCTCAGACTGGCGCCACAGTACGCTCGTGAAACTCTTCAAGAAGGGCGATGCTACGCTCTGTAACAACTGGCGAGGCATCAGCCTGCTCTCGATCCCTGGCAAACTGTTGTCCCACATTATCCTGTCCCGAATACAACGTCACCTAGATGAGTACCTGCGCGACGAACAGCATGGCTTCCGCCCAAACCGCTCTTGCACAGACCTGATATTCACCCTGCGAATGCTCACAGAGGAGAGCTGCGAATGGCGCAATAAACTCTACATGATCTTCATAGACTTCGAGAAGGCGTTCGACTCATTAGACCGCCAGTCACTCTGGAAGCTCCTTCGCCACTATGGTATCCCCGATATCATAGTAAATCTCATTATGGCGATGTATGAAGATACAACCAGCTGTGTGAAGACAGCAGAGGGAAATTCACGCAAATTTCCCATCATCTCCGGGGTGAAACAAGGATGTGTCTTATCTCCGCTACTGTTCGCAGTCGTCATCGATTTCGTACTGAGGAGCGTCGACTCAACTGGCCTACGCCTAAACGATCGCATGCTGAGCGACCTAGATTTTGCTGACGATATTGCCATCCTCGAAACCTGCAAATTACGTCTGCAAGCGCTGCTCACGAGCGTCCAACAAAAAGCAGAAGGTTTCGGACTCAACATCAACGCCAGCAAAACCAAAGGCATGGCAACTAGTGGTTCACCTATGAACATCAAATGTGGTGACAACGACGTGGAACAAGTGGTCCATTTCAAATATCTTGGCAGCACCATCGAGAACACGGGATCCACAGCCAAAGAAGTCATCGCTCGAATTGGACAGGCTAGCAGCACCTTCAACAGGCTGAAAAAAGTTTGGAGGTCGAGTACTTTCTCCCTCCGGCTTAAGCTCCGCCTGTTCAACAGCAACGTCCTGCCCGTCCTCCTCTATGCATCTGAAACATGGCATCTCAACAAAGAACAAGAGAGGAGAATTCAGTCCTTTGAAAACATGTGCCTCCGTAGACTTCTCGGCATCCACTGGACCCAGAAGGTTACGAACGAGCACATTAGAAACATCACAGGCCAACCGACTCTCATTGAGACCATACGAAGGCGCAGATGGAGCTACCTCGGACATGTGCTGCGCATGGATGATTCCAGAATCCCCAAGTCTACATTTTTCTGGTTACCCGAAGGCACCCGCCGCAGAGGAAGACCCAAAAATACACTCCGTCGTACCTACAACAACGACCTGCGGCACCTTCACGCCTCAATACAGCCGGAGTGGGAAGACATCGTCGCAGCCGCAAGTTTCAGAGACGACTGGAGACTCTTCTTGGACGCCCTGGGCGCCTCTGGAGGCACAGGAGGATCTAAGGTCTAAGGTCTAAGGTCCAGCCTAGCGTAGTAACTACGGTAACTAACGTAGTAACTATGGTAAGTATGGTGGAACACGCTCAATGTTCTGATGAAACTTTTCCACACAGCTGTGATACAATTAAGAAAAAGCCAGCGGAATGTTTCCAGTTACTTAAAGGCTTATAATTCAGTCTCGAAGTCGAATGTCCTACACTTCACAATGTTAAATTATTCTATCCCCATCCGTTTTGCGTTGGGTAGGCTGCAATCTCTTTATACGCTTTCGTGATCCGGAGCGGGCCACATACCAATGCAAAGAGGGTCAATCGCGCGAGGCGCCCCTGTAGTTCCTTGACCCCTCTTGCTTGTTCTCACTTTTATATTACTGTTAGCTCGACCATGGGATTATAAGCATCTGAAATCCCCGCTTTCCGCCATTGTTTCGTTTTGTGCCGATGACTTTTCATCGCTTTTTCGGCCTAGCCAAGTTTTGACAGTCACGTACCGCAAACTTCGCCGAATGCTTGGAGGTCCACTAACACACATCAGGACATGAGAAGCTTCAAGATATTGTTCAAAATATCCATCAGCTCCACCTTCTGGTTTTGGATTTCTTTCTTTTTTTGCTTGGTGCGTTCCCACTTTCTAACGCCGTTGGAAGTATGTAGACGACTTGAGTATTATTGAAATCTGTCATCGTTCCCAACTGAGTAATGCTAAGTTAATAATCCAAGAGGATTATAATCCTAATAATCCAACCTGAAGTCAATTTGATCAGAGGTGTCATTTTATTGCGAATGGTTCAAGTATCACAACTTTACAGCTTATATTTTTATTTGTTTATTTTAGACTCCAACGAGGAATAATAATATTCCAATGTACACGCTAGCAACCGTTAGCAATAATGCAGCTATTCCAGTTCAATCGGAAAGGCAGCGCCTAGAAAACTTCCCCGGACCTTACCCCTGACCCACAGGATTCCATTTTTGGACTGAGATTTCACAATGTTCACCTCGCAACCAAAATCGTAATAAGAAAATATTCCGATTAAAATTACGTCTAAACTCAACCCTGCGCTTGCAACTCCTGTTCCACGATTTTTCGGTACTCGTCGAATCCACCTTCAACAGAGCGCACAACCCCTCCAGCGCACATCCATAACTCTTTGCAGACCAGCCGAATCAATCGTTCGTCGTGGGATACGAGGATTACGCCTCCCTAAATCAAGAACAAAAATAAGACTTTACAGTTTCACAATCGGCTTTCATCAAATGAACTTTTACTTCCAGATTTCTGGTACCTCTATGCTTGAAATATTTAGCAACTATTACGGCCCATGATTGACGGAAAATATACATTTTTGGGGTCAAGCAACATAGTGATATTTCTTCAGAAGTGACCTTACAATCTGAGCCTCGTTTTTGTTGCAATAGTGCTGCCGCATCGCTGTGGCAGCACTTCTTTGCTTCTGCACAAGATGCGTTTCTGGATTCACTGTCTGCAAGATTTCTGCTTGGTTGAAGCAACACCTTGCAGGGAAGCACGGACTTGGTCGGTATGGGACATACTCTAGTTGGATAATATAAGAAATCGTCGTATAAATATACAAAATTCAATATCCAATCATACATATACACATCGCGGTCATTAGCCAACTAGTTGGCTACTGTAAAAAATCCCTATAGGAAAAGCCGTCGTTGCCGACTAGTTGGCTACGAGAAAAATTCGTATAGGATTTTTGTTTGTTTTCCAACTAGTTCGCCGCTGTAAGAAATTTCGTATTGGAAATTCCGCGTTGCCGACTAGTTGGCTACAAGAAAAATTCGTATAGGATTTTGTTCGTTTTCCAACTAGTTCGCCACGAAATTTCTTCGTATAGGAAATCCCGCGTTGCCGACTAGTTGGCTACAAGAAAAATTCGTATAGCATTTTTGTTTGTTTTCCAACTAGTTCGCCACGAAATTTCTTCGTATAGGAAATCCCACGTTGCCGACTAGTTGGCTACAATAAGAAATCATACAGGAGAAATTTATTAGCCAACTAGTTCGCTACCGTAAAAACTTCTCATAGGAAAAGCAGGCGTTGCCGACTAGTTGGCTACGAGGAAATTTCGTATAGAATTTTGTTTGGTTGTCCAACTAGTTCGCCACTGTAAGACATTTCGTATAGGAAATTCCGCGTTGCCGACTAGTTGGCTACGATATGAAATCGTATAGGAGAAAAGTTCTTAGCCAACTAGTTCACTACCGAAGATATTTCGTATAGGAAATCCCGCATTGCCAACTAGTTGGCTACGTCGAGAAATCGTGTAGGAGAAAACCGTGTATCCAACTAGCTGGATATGTTTCACAGTCGTATTGGGATTTCAGAAAATATCCAACTAGTCGGACTGTATGAATTCGCAAAGAGATTTCGGAAAATATCTAACTAGTCGGAACAAATTTCAGTCTTAGTTTAAGGGTCTCGGAAAATATCCAACTAGTTGGATTTGGATGTATGAACACGGATAGGAAAGAAAATATCCAACTAGTCAGAATAGCTTTCAGTCAGGGTCTCTGAAAATATCCAACTAGTCGGATTGTATGAACACTGATCGGAATTAGTTGGCTATGCGCCACTTTGCCTAATACTCAATGAGCTAACGGCCATCGAATTGGATAATCAGCGTCTCTTTACAAATTTTTTTCATTTTAGCGAATTAGTTTGATAATTTATCATTCCTTCACTATTAAGAGGCGAAAGCCTTTTCTCTTGCTTTGTATTATTATTATATTATTGACAAATTTTCTTATTTTAGCGAACTAGTTGGATAATCATCTTGTGTCCCTAGAGGGATTTTCTTATCATAGCCAACTAGTTGGATAATCATCCTGTGTTCCTATAGGAATTTTCTTATTTTAGCCAACTAGTTGGATAATCATCCTCCGTTTTATAGGAACTTTCTTATTTGCCAACTAGTTGGATAATCATCCTCCGTTCTTATAGGAATTTTCTTATATGTGCCAACTAGTTGGATAATTATCCTCCGTTCCTATAGACATTTTCTTATATGTGCCAACTAGTTGGATAATCATCCTCGGTTCCTATAGGAATTTTCTTATATGTGCCAACTAGTTGGATAATCATCCCCCGTTCCTATAGACATTTTCTTATACGTGCCAACTAGTTGGATAATCATCCTCCGTTCCTATCGACATTTTCTTATATGTGCCAACCTGCCGACGATCTGGGGAAGAGAGTAGCGATCAGTACCTCTATGCTCTGAATTTGGGGGATTTCCTGTACAAAGTGGCGAACTAGTTGGAACACAAACAAAAATCCTATACGAATTTTTATCGTAGCCAACTAGTCGGCACCGCGGGATTTCCTATACGAAGTTTCTTAAAGTGGCGAACTAGTTGGAACACAAACAAAAATCCTATACGAATTTTTATCGTAGCCAACTAGTCGGCACCGCGGGATTTCCTATACAAAATTTCTTAAAGTGGCGAACTAGTTGGAACACATTTTTCTCGTAGCCAACTAGTCGGCACCGAGGGATTTCCTATACAAAATTTCTTAAAGTGGCGAACTAGTTGGAACACAAACAAAAATCCTATACAAATTTTTCTCGTAGCAACTAGTCGGCACCGAGGGATTTCCTATACAAAATTTCTTAAAGTGGCGAACTAGTTGGAACACAAACAAAAATCCTATACGAATTTTTCTCGTAGCCAACTAGTCGGCACCGCCGGCTTTTCCTATAGGAATTTTCTTACAGTAGCCAACTAGTCGGCTAGTGACCGCGATGTGTATATGTATGATTGGATACTGAGATTTTGTATATTTATACGACAATTTCTAATATTATCCAACTAGAGGTGTCCCGTCGGTATGCAAGTCCGCGATTCTTGAGAAGCGCTGCCGTCTTCCTCAGAAGCACTGCAGTGCAAAAACGAATGCTGAAAGAATCAACCCGGAAGCGGCCGAGAAGTGGACGTGCAGCAATAAAAAGGCTCTGGACTTAATTTACTGAGCTTCGCTCATCAGCCATTGAAATCCACGCTACTGCTGAAATTCAAATTCTCCGCGTCTGGGTGAACTTCGTCTTCTCGGGTCATTAGTTCATATTCTGAATGTCACTACTGGAGCCGAAGGTGAAAAAATACAAATTCCTCGGCGGATTCAAAATAACGACGTTAAAAAGGAAAGAACACGGATTCTGAATGCCACTGAACTGAATGAACGAGAAAGTCACCAAAAAAGGAATTGATTGTGAGCAAAAGCAAAAAAAGCAACGCAAATTAAAAAAAAAAGAAGAAAATGGACGGATACGGCCACAATAAATGCTCCACTGTGAAATAAATGAATTGCTTACCGTATATTTCTCAACTGCTTTCCCTAATGCTTCAATTGTTTCAATATCTAAGTGATTCGTCGGTTCATCGAGAATCAGGAAATTTGGCTTCATGGCTGCCATGACTGCTAGGGCCACGCGGCACTTTTGGCCTCCAGAGAGACTGGCAACCTTCTGCAATGCCTTTTCACCAGAGATGCCAAAACTTCCGAGAAGTCGTCGGTATTCTTCAATCGGCTTGCCTACAAAAAATTGATCTTTCTTAGAGCTAAGTTTCCTCAAAGGTTCATTCAGACACATAAAACCGAACGTCACAATTTCGTGATTCCTTATGTTGCGTCGGGTCTTTCACATCTACAGCCAACCCCTTCAGACTGGTGTAAACGTAAAATTGCGGTATTTCTTTTTTCATTCAAATTTTTCATCGCTGTCACCGACGGCAGCCTATTGTGTTTTGTATGAATTATATAACAGTTATGCAACATGTTTTATACTAACAAATCTAAGACCTCTCCCCTCCTTTTATTTATTTAACGTACTTTGGCTTTGAAGATAGACAGGCAGACTTGATGGAATAAACAATGTACCAACCATACTTTTTTTTACACATTGAGCGTGTTTCACCCTCCTAACAATATTAACTATTAGTTAACAATTTCGTTCCAACGTCGAGAAAAACTTTTACGCTGACCGTTCCTACTTCCCGAAATAGTAACTAACAGCAACTATTTGATTACCATACGATAGGGAGGCGCAATATTTTGCCAAAAGCAGAAAAAACTGACCAGCCTTGACACCAAGAAGCCAGAAGCCGTGACGTCATAAGTAGTTACTACGGTACAGGAGGAGTATCCAACCTCAGACAAGATTTCAAATTTCCAGAGAAGTCTTTCCTTCAGAATAATCTATCTGGCTTAAAAAGGAACCAACAAATATGACAAAAATACTAGATTGAAGCTAGTTGAATGTTTTACATATTGGATTAATAATTGCTGCTTCAGTATTTCCCTTTAAACTTATTTTTCTTTTCAAACAGGATTACTTTATTCTAACCTTACCCCGATTGACTTAAAAATGATGAAAAAGGAAGAGTTAGCAAAGTTAATAGCTAGAAACAGGATTTCAAAATAGCTACTAAAGGGAGAAAAGGCACAGAATTTGTTTTGAACACATGACTTTGAAAAAAGTCATATTTTGCCTCTTGACTGTCAGGACAGTTTGTACATTCGATTTTAACATTTTCGCGGCAAAAATCGAGGTAGTGTAAAGACGAGGTTGTCATATTTTGCCTCTTGACTGTCAGGACAGCTTGTACATTCGATTTTAACATTTTCGCGGCAAAAATCGAGGTAGTGTAAAAACCTGTAGTGGAGTGGAACACGACTAATTATAAATTTACCCCTTCGGCCGTTGCTGCCCCCTACCGAGGTTGGGGTCCTAGGCAGCTGCCTAGTTAGCCAGGACAGAAGTTCGCCACTGGATGGCAAAACCCGGAAATTCAGCCTCAGGATAATTTTCGGAACTACATGACATTTTGCAACACTGCCGTGAAGATAAACAAAGTGCCGGAAGGGGGGGGGGGGGGGTAACAATAGTATTAATAATTAATTTTTGACCGGAGAATAGTGGAGTACAAAGGAAAATTAAGAGACACAATTAGGGAAAACATAACACGTACGAGAAAACAACTCAAGCGTTCATACAGACGAATAAAGGCGGCTTCACACTGCCACTTAAGAACTAAAGTTAAGTAGCAAAAGTTACGTTAAGTTACGTTTTAGGCCTTTCACACCAAGGAGCTGAAGCTAAGTAAATTTTCTTCATTTCTTCCGAGATTTTCACCCTTTTCATCATCAGCATCAGTGATGATGGATGATCAGCGATGACCTTAAGTTGCCTTAAGCGCACTTAACTTTTGAGTGTCAAAGTTGAAAAATTTTCAACTTTGAAAAATACTAAAGTTAAGTGAGATTTCTTACGTTAAGTGCGACTTTAGACGCATAAAGTACACTTAAGAGGCCTAAGTACTCCAGTGTGAAAGGGGTCTTAAGTCACTGTGAAGCCGCCTTAAGCCCATGAGAGGGGGCAGACACGGGTACCCCGTTTCGGACAGTTTTCTGTGGAGAACAGACAATTTCTCCGTAAAATCTGGAAGCAAATACGATAGCGAATACCGGATAAGAAGAAAGTATAATGACTATAAAGTTAGTAATAAAATAAGCATTACTCACCTGGTATCTTTTTCTGCATGGCTTCAACTGCGGAAGAATTCAAATCCAGATTATCGACAAAGTGTTGACTAAAGTATCCCAACTTGAGATTTCGGTTTAAGTGCCGGAATCCGGAAAGCGGAATCAGGTCTCCGGTGAGGATTTTCAGGAGGGTCGTTTTACCAGCACCGTTCTCACCAACCTAGAATTAATTATCACTGTAATAATACCCACACCTATTAGCATCAACGGTGGGGAGTTTTTCGTCAGTCATTTGATATGTTAGAAGGTGGCTACAGCGTATAGTAGAGATATATCACTTTGAACGTCGCCTAACTTTGGACGGCGCAGAAGAATATAGCTAAAATCAGACCTGGCAATTTTGTATCCAGTACTGATCGAAAACAGTAATTTAAGGAACAGTAAACTTGACTACGCAACTTTCGGCCATCGAATCGCCCAGGGGGCTTGGATAAATATACAGGGTCTTATTGTCGACAGGCCCCCCCTTCTTTGTCATCTCGAACTGTCTCGAACCCCCTCCTTAGTGTTCCCACAGCTAGCTGGCAGGCCCTTGCCCCTTATGCACTGTAATTATGCACTAATATACTGTAAAATATATTATATACTGACTTGAGTAATATACTGACCAACCTGACCATGATTATGAAACCCGTCACAAATGGAAGATTCAGCACCTTAAATTAATAACTGAGAGATCGCGGTTCTCACCATATTTTTCGATCACGGGTTCATGACGTCTTTATCTACAATATATTGACTGCAGCAAATCTCTTCCGAATATTAAGAAACAACTTCATTCTATACTTATAAATAAATTCAAGAACCAATGATAAATTCAAATTTAAAGTAAATCGTTAATTATTACATTTTTTGGGTGGATTCCTCACAAGTTGCCGGACATTGGTTACCCTTGCTTGCGCATCGTTTTTTTTTTTGTTTTTTGGGGGGTTTTCGGGTTGATCTTTACCGAGTGTCGGTGTGTTTGAGGGGCGGGTTCCCGTCTAGTGGTGAGTCATGGAATCTATTTATTTATATGATTATTATATGTTAAATAGATTTGTTATTTTATTGTACCGGGTTTTGGTCAATCGACCTTGTGTCTCCGGCTTAACCCTATGTCTGATAATTTTATACTGAAGCGTAAATTAAAACCTTGAACCTTGAACCTAAAAGTTCGCCTTTTTACATGTAGGCTACAGAGTAACGACCTCCCCGACTAGACGGCCGGGGTTCGATTCCTAGTCCCGGCACACAAACTTTTTGCTTTTGCAAACCTTTTGCTCAAAAGTCGAATTCTCGGAAACTGCCCGGAAACTGCAATGGTCGTAACGAGAATTTTCCTTACTCTCAATATCGACTCAGGGTACATTCTTGATATGTTAGCTAGCTCCCCGAGTCAAGTTTGAGTCAAGTTTTCTGTTCCTTCAAGTAAAATAAAGTACAAACTGACATACTGTTATTCTTTTGAATCTTTTGCTCTTTGTTTCTCAGTTGATTCTGCAACTTTCGATACCAAGTTACGGCGTCAGGCGTTTTCAATTATTTTCACGGCCGTCCGAAATATCTCAACAAAGGAATAAGAATGTTCAAAAACAAATAATAAATCGCATCTTTATTCCAAAAGAAAGCTGAAACATTTGACTCTTTATCTGATAATAAGTTCGTGATTTAGTTTTCTAATTTTAGTGTTTTAGGGCCGAAAAACAAAACCAGAAGGTCTATATTTGTTGAGAAGCGTCTACTGTGGCTGCGTCCCTTCGGACATTACCTAACTTTAAACAGCACTGATGAAGAATATGAAGACATTCTGACCTTGTAAAAAACCTGACCATATAGCATGATAAATCATTGGCTGTTGACCTGTTTACAACCCCATTAGCTTAGTTAGCTCGGAAATAAAGCCAGTTGACTGGCAAAGTGAACGAGCTTGTAGATAGTGGAGTGAAATTAGTGATTGGTGTTATGAAGTGGCTCATCTCCTAGTGAAAGCTTCTGTGCATTCTCGGGTTCACTACTGTAAAATATTCACTGATTTGTATATGCACACAAACTTATTGTAAAAAAATCTCGTAATTGTACACTAATTTTTAACCAAGCATATTTTAATTTGTCATTATTTTTTTTCATGCTGGCCATTCTATGATTTATGGAGTCCACATGGTTCTTCTGGTTTTAGTTGCATGTCACTGCATTGTTCTTCGGTCCGCAACGCTCTTACGCTGTTTTAGTTTTGGAATGTGAGTTAGTTTGTTAGTTGCTAAAGACGGTTGCCGGAAGTGCAACTGAAATATCCGAAATATCCCTCAGTTAACATGTTTGAGGGATTATTTAGCTGGTCAAGAAAAAAAGAAAAGAAAATCTCGTTTTTGTTTCTTTTGACATCATATCAATTCACAGCAGGCTAACAGTGGCATTATTGAGCAAGTTCCTCTGTAATCGGACAACACAGTCTCAGGGATGTACTTACAATGCAAATCCTGGACTCGTTGCTTGCTGTCAAGTTGACATTTTTCAGAAGGACCTTGTCCTTAGTGTAGCCAAAGAACATCTCGTCAATCTGGATAGCTGGGGGGTTCACTGGTTCTGTCTCTTGGAACTTGAGGGTAACCTCAACCTCTTTCTCAACTGGTGTTAGCACAGGCCTGAAACGAGATTCACACGTTGGAACTTGATAGGGGGAGGGGGCTACACAAGAAAAACAATAACGTTGTATTCTTGAGCCATTGCGTTTATACTTCAGTACTGAGAACTTTGATTTGTGTGCAAGGCTGAGCTATATAGTACTAAACCGTTGACTGGGATGTCACAACAATTAGGCTATGCTTTCTTAGAGTAATAGACATTAAAGTACAACTGAAGGCGTACCCTAACCCATTATTCACATTCTCAGTAACTAAAAACGTCCCTCCACCCGCGCATTCTCGATCTACCTTTCCCAGTTATTCTATTAATATAACCGTTTTAGTCAATCCAACAGCCCAACGGATTCCAAAGTATTCCAAAGTTTTTCCATCTGAATTATTTTGGCAGTGTTGCCAATAAATTAAAATAAATGACAACCCCCAAATTTGGCCGCAAACTTTTCGTTAGGGGAGATATTCTTTCATGTCAAGAAATCGGAATTATGAAGAATCCAGAAATCAAAATATTGGCTAGCACAAAACAACCAGACGCGATTGGTTGATTTCCGGTCCACTTTCGTCTGATCCGCAACAGCAACTAGTTTTTGTCAACGTCAACTTACGTATTTAATTTACGTCCGGCACGAGTCCGGAATGGAAAGTTTACGCAAAAAACCGCGTGGTCCTGTACATCATAGTTACTGAGATGCAAAACTATCGAATCACGCAGATTTTTACTATATTTAATCGTCATTTGTATTATTTCCATGCTTATACCGACTAAAATATTTGTAATCTATGATAGAATAGAATAGTAATATATTCGCTCACACTTTCACGGAAAAAAAAAATTGGTGAATACTGTCATGCACAAATTTGAAAAACAACAATGCCACATATTATGCCACATTTTTCAAACGAATCCTTGACTGACACGGTGGACAACCGAGCCGAAAGAGACGATTATTCTGAACAAAATTGTGCCTCTCTTTGTCTGCAAATCCAAATACCAGTCAACCTCGACCACAAAAATAACGAAAACCGAACTAAACCTTAAGAGCAACGATTCCATCTATTCTGCAATACTACTAATTATAGTGTTTATTTATTGATACAAAAACCTCAGGGCAAATTACTGAAGGAAATTCATAACTTTCTTCTGCAAAAGATGCTAAATTAGACTATTATAGTCATTACAGTAATATGATAAAATAAGTTACATCAAGTATTCATTGTGTTAAAAATCCCTGTAAAAAAGGAACAAACATTTTACTTTTTATTCAAACATAAGCTAAGTATTTTTTCTTTGATTTTTCTGCTGGGAGCGATTTTGATAGCGCCAAGCCGTGTACTGCCAAATCGCACCACTAGATCCTACCTTAGTCGTCGTATCTAGTCCTGGTTTGTATTACCGACTTGAACGTTGGTGGCCTAGAGACTGCAAATCTGAGAATGCTTCTGAAACAACTCCTTTAAATTCAGTACATAATCCTTTAAGTATGATGTCTCTACTAGAATCAACACCCCAAAGAACGGAACTATTGGAAAACAATTGTTATTCAGATCACTGAGAAAAAAGAAAGTTGAAGGCTACTTACAGCTTTTCCAAAAACTTGATTTTACTCTGAACCAGTGGCGCCCGTTTGGCGTTGTATCTGAACTTGTCAATGAACGCCTGAACGTGCTCTCGAAGTTGCGTCTGTGCCTCCCACTCTCTCTGTTGGTTTTTGTGCTTCTCCGTTTTCGTCTTGACGAAGTTCGAGTAGTTACCCCTGCGGGAAAAAAAAAATCATAAGATGCAGAAGGGTAGGATTCACCCCTCCCCACAGACTCAAACGAATTAAAGGTATTTATATTCGTTTGTGACTTCCGCCATTTCAATTTGGACAGAATATTACTCAGTGTTAATGTTTTTTGTTTTTTTTTTCAGTGGGAATGTTCATTTATGATCAATCCACTCTTGCGGCCGCTGTAGCCGGTTTTGGGTTTTCCGATTTCGGCTTCACCTTTTTCGTGCCACCCATAACTCGCGAACCATGATAGTTATCAGGTTGGAAACTTTGTGTACTTGGCATTTCTTGGCATTCGGGTCTAGTTGTGCCTTTCGGGGGTTCCACCCCCCACACCCCCCCGGTTCCGGGGCAATTGGGCCCAGGTTGCCCAGTGACTAAATTTTGTAACTTGGCCACAGCTGGAGATAGGATGATGAAAATCCCTGTACTTACAGATCCTGTAGGGTCAGGAATATATTTTCCGGGTTGCGCCTTCTCAACCGTTCCCGTTCACGGGCAACTGGGCCCAGATTGCCAAGTGAGTAAATTCGTGACCTAGCTGACAACTGGTTTCAAGTTAAAATTTAGTTTACTTGTCGGCTTTGTGGTCTAGATATGTATTTTGGGGGTTTCATCCCCCCGCTTCAAGGGCGACTGGTTCTCGGACTGTTCGTATTCAAGATGTGATAAACGTTTTACTTTGACACTCCACGTTTGAGAGTATGCGCACTTGTTACGATTTGAACACTGAAATAAACCTAGATGGCCTACGTCAAAGCGGATACCGAACCTGAAGGAGGATTCTGCCTTTTTGGCAGAAGGTGGGACAAGGACACACAGGATACCCAAGACCGCCAAGGATGGAACTCAGACTGTAGAACAACTCTCGGACCCCAGGGAAGGCTCGCTGCCGGTGTCCTGGTTCAAGTATGTAAGTACTCTCATCGTTCCCACGGGACTCCCATACCAATGCGGAGCCCACGCGTTTTTATTTATCCCAGAGACCCTTTTCCCGTAGTCTTGAGAGTCCCCTCGGATGGGGAACGCTCCGATTATCAGTAACCTCATCAAAAAGGGACTTCAGATTCGGTGTGAAGTCAATTTGGGGAGTTGCTGGTGTAGTTGGGTTTTTGAAAAAAAAGATGGTATAAGGGATGTTTAAAAGGAATTTCTGTGATCAATATACACTCCCAGAAATTTGCCGCACTTATTGAGGAAAATAAGTGCGATCCACTTATCTGTGCACGTTTGCCACAGGTTTTGCACTAGGAAAAATGTGCGAATCTCAGCCAAGATATGTGTTCACTTATTGAGAAGAAAAATGTGCGATCCACTTATCTGTGCAGGTTTGCCACAGGTTTTGCACGAGGAAAAATGTGGGAATCTCAGACTAGAAATATGTGTTCACTGAGCGCAATTTTAATATACGAGCTTCAATACATGCACAAGTTTCCCATGTATTTGTAAAGGTTATTATGTGTTAACGAATATGTGCGTAAAAATGGAAGAGAAACAAGTATAGAGTCATAATATGTGTTCCAGATTATCCGACAAAGATGGTATCTGAGCTCGTTCGAAGAACAATTTATCAGTACTGCTAAAAAATAAGTGTGCTTCACAATGCGTTCTAAAGCGATAGCTTTTTGTGCTCAATATTCTGTGCACGTTTTAGTGATCTGATACCAATTATCGAATGTGATGCCAAATTTATGCGCTCAAATAATTGCACTGATATATCGCCTCTGGACAGCCAAAAGGTCGTATCTGACATATTTTCGGAAATACGTTTTATTGCATTTCTGTATATACGAAGGAAGTACGCATCTTTTGGTCTAATTGTCGTATCTGTACGACAATTAGAAGCTGAGATATGAGCGTGGCCCTGTCGTCGTGTCTGCAGTTGCAAATACAAACTAAAAGACGTTTTTTCGCTCTCCTGAACAATTTTGAAAACTGCAGATACGACCTTTTGGCTGTCCAGAGGCGATATGCTGCCATAACTTCTAAAGGCCATTTGCTAAATGTCAGCGCACAAATATCTGCACACTGAAGAATTGCAAGAACTATTCGTCGAGACCAGACGAAAATGCGTTACTTCGTTGCTCCGCTATTCACGAATAGTCGATTTTCATATAGTGGAATTTCCGTCACTTCCGTGTCGGATTTGTGGTACCGCTTGTACCTGTGCTGTGTGCTTGACAAAAACAATTTGCGAAAACTAAGTATTCGCGCAGTGAGCTACCTTCCGCGATCTGATCACTGAAAAGCCGCGTTTGTATTGAGATTCAAATTTTCCGCGACATAGTAGAATTCTACGTTGTGAGGACTGCCGTAGATATTCTGAATATTATACTAGAGCAAATAGCGAAAATAAAATAAAACATCTCTTAACGCAATCCAAATGGTGCAATGTACCCACTTGAATGATTCAAAAATAAGTCGGCTTTTAAGTTAAACTTTAAGAGATAGTAATTGTTTGCTCTAAAAGCCAATCGCCGTAGCAAACTTATGTAAAATAAACGAAAACGAACTAACTGCAAAACGATTATATCCCCTCGTTTACGGGCTTCGGTATGAAATTTTGGAAAATGATTCCAAATTTCTTCGCTCAAATACCCTGCACCACGTCCGGACAGAGAAACTTGGAGAATCACGGGGTTGACTCTGCTAACTTTAGACTTAAAAGGAAAATATAATGTGTGACTGAAGTGTCAATTGATTTCTGTTCAAG
The DNA here is from genome assembly GCA_023053555.1 of Branchinecta lindahli. Taxonomy (NCBI): domain Eukaryota; kingdom Metazoa; phylum Arthropoda; class Branchiopoda; order Anostraca; family Branchinectidae; genus Branchinecta; species Branchinecta lindahli. Next base: position 32,353,286 of record JAKZAO010000009.1, on the reverse strand, counting down.
TGCATTATAATTCATAAGTATGGATTTGGCAAGTCAAGAAGGTTCCGTGTCGTTATCTTGGACAGACAAATTGTGACAAATTAAAGAAGTTAAAGGGGGTCGTTTTCTTACAACGACGCCACGTATTGCATAAATGTATAATTGTATAATCTACTAAGCATACATATTTTATGTGTGCATTATTTTTGAATATGTGTGCTCCCATTTCTGGGAGTGTAGAGTTTCACTGAAGGGTAAGACTGATTCGCAGAAAAGGAGACTGTTGACCAGCCACACAAGACACACCCACCCCAACAAGTTTTACCCTCAAATGCGAAGGCGCTTGGCACTCTAGGAGGACGTGGACCAAATCCTTCTCCTCGCCTCTTGCAAAGAGGTCAGAGGTAGGTCTCCCCCGGGCCGGCTTTCCCCCTGTTAAAGGAACAGAAAACTTGACTCAAACTTGACTCGGGGAGCTAGCTAACATATCAAGAATGTACCCTGAGTCGATATTGAGAGTAAGAAAAATTCTCGTTACGACCACTGCAGTTTCCGTGGCAGTTTCCGAGATCGACTTTGAGCAAAAGGTTTGCAAAAGCAAAAGGTTTGTGTGCCGCGACTAGGAATCGAACCCCGGCCGCCTGGTCGGGGAGGTCGTTTCACTGTGGTCTACATGTAAAAAGGCGAACTTTTACAGTAAATAAGTGCATAATTACAGTGCATAAGGGGCAAGGGCCTGCCAGCTAGCTTTGGGAACACTAAGCAGGGGGTTCGAGACGGTTCGAGATAAAATAGAACGGGGGGCCTGTCGACAATAAGACCCTGTATATTTATCTAAGCCCCCCCGGGCGATTCGATGGCCGAAAGTTGCGTAGTCAAGTTTACTGTTCCTTTAAGAAGTTTAAATTTACTAAGGGTCGGCAGACTATTAGATTGATGCCGATGAATATTAAATCGGATATGGTGTACTTACTTGTAGGTATCTAGTCGCTGGGAATGAAGATAGATAATATCCGTGGGAACAGTTTCCAAGAATTGCCTGTCGTGAGAGACTACCAGAATGGTCGATGGCCATGTCTGAAGATAGTCTTCTAACCAAATAATAGCTTTCATGTCCAACATGTTAGTAGGTTCGTCGAGAAGTAGCAAATCTGGTCTAAAAGAAAAATTCAAATTATTCAGGCTGTTATAGTTGTAGTCGAAACGTAGAGTTTGAGCTTATTCATGGAAAGGAAATTAGCTATCAATGTTACTTCAAGGCAATGATTGAGTCAACAATATGCTGGACGGAACAGCATTCCAACAAATCATTAGCCTATTCTGGAAGGACCATCTTCCGAAGTCCTTGGTGAAGCGGCAACCACTGAACTTAAAATCATGTCCATGCATGCTACCGGTATTGAAGTTTAGAAGTGAATTAAATGGGACACGTTTAGTAACACTCGATCAGGTCATCGCAAACAAACGGCATGCTTGTTAAATATAAATCAATATAACTTATGCGCAGGAGCATGGCAGTAAAAAATTACAAATTAAACACTCACTAATATCCAGCCCTAATCCCCATTAATAACCTAAATAACCTCTATGATCCATCGCAAACCTCAAGTAACTTCCCAAACTTGTCACACTCAAGAAACATTCATCTTTCACCATCTTCACCATCCATAATTCACTGAAAACAAGCTCTCCGTGCACCTCCTCCCTTTCATTTATGCACACTCAATGTACCACATTCTCATCATTCCAACACACACATGACAAAATTAAGAACCACTGTTTCCTTTTCCCTTATCAATATTGCTTGCAAACATCACACATATTTTCTTGGATTCTACCTGCGAAACCTACAGCCTTGTCCTTATAAGTCCGACTCACGGTAATATGAGTGAACACATGCAAATAAACAGTGCGTAAGGCCGCGGATGCCAACTGCCTTATAGTATAAGCCATTTACTCCAGCCACTCGACGCTCCCTGTTATTTTCAAGATTACTCCATACACCTGTTTTATGGCAGAACATTTCTACATCTAGTCTAACGCCCGGTTCAGACTGATTCGTTTCTCCGTTATAACGCTGCCTCTCTGCGTTTCACGTCATAACGATGCGTCTTCATCAACGTCACTGATCCCGTCGCTAACCAGTGGCGTCCAGTTGGAGGTCGAACTCCTGGCACACGGAACTGATTGCTCAAGGCCGCAACCTTGGCCAGTCGGCTACGACGACCACACGGGGCATTCCAGGCTCTCGTTAAAGTTTAAACCGAAAAGGGCCGAGCTATTTGATAATTCAGTTATCCATTACTTATTCACTTAAACAGGCTTGAAGACCCGATGGAAATGCGTACGTTACTTCATTCTTCCGCTATTCACGAATAATCGATTTTTAATAAAAATGGAATTAACCAGTCGGATTTGCGGTCCCTCTATGCGCTTGTACCTGTGCTGTATGCTTCACGAAGACGAAAAATAAGTGGTCACGCAGTGAGCTACCGTCCCCGCGCTGATCACTGGTAACTGAAAAGTCGCGTGTGTACTGAGATTCAAATTTTGCGCGGCACCGCAGAGTTTTGCGTTGTCAGGACAATCTGAACGTCATATACTAGAGCAAATAGTGAAAAATAAAAATTCTTTAATCAACCCACATAATGCAGAGTATTCAGTTCAATGATACAAGAATAAGTTGGCTTTTCAGTTAAACTTTAACAGAAAGCAAAGGTATAAAAAACTTACTTAGAGAAGAGAGCCCGAGCCAAGGCCAGCCTCATCCTCCAGCCACCAGAGAACTCTTTTGTTGTTTTCTTTTGTGCCTCTGCTGGGAAACCGAGACCGGCGAGTATGACACTTGCCCTTGCTGGTGCTTTGTCCGAATCCATCGCTTGTAGTTCTGCATACACCGTCGCTAGTCGCGTGTTTAGGGCCGGATCCTGGTTTCTAAAATAAAGTACGCTCTTGTCAAAGATGATTCGGAATCCTTCACGGCCCTAAGACCGTCTATTGGTTTTACTGCATTTCACTATTCCTCGTCAGCTGAACCACCTCAGGTTCTACTGATCAGGGCAAGGCAGGGCAGCGGGCAGCCCTCTTCCAAATTCTCAAGAATCGGTTCAAACTGAACCTCTTCAAATGCGCAGCCATCTGCTAGCGCCATCCGGAAATTCAAAGAACTGGGCAATTTGATTTGAAGTGAATACCTTGCGTTATGTCAAAATTTGACAAAAGTAGTTTAAAAGCATTAAAAAATTCTCGTTCGATGACCAAATAATTATATTTCTTTTCTCCCAAGGAATATTTCTCTCGCTCCCCAATACTGAAATAAAGCTTCCTAGATAACAACTATCACAACGGTCATGAATATAGTCAATCTAGCTGTTTTTTTTTTTTTTTTTTTTTTTTTTAATCCCACCTACACTCCTCTCAGTGACGCAACTTACTTTATTATTACAACTCAAATTTCTTATCTTTATACGTCACCTACACTTTACTCACACACTAAAATCAAATTATTACTTATTTCCTACTTTAAATAATTATCAATCTATTATTTTTATTTGAGCAGTTAAAAACCACAAAACACAAAAAGAGCCGTATCCTACAAAAAAACAAAAACAATCACGTTAAAATAATGGCTCAACCGGTATCGCAGGGTGCCCTTCCAGCATAGGGAACCCCTTCCACCGTGACCAAAATTACCAATAATAAAATACAACATTTTTTTTTTTTTTTTACGGCTCTTCACCACTTACTAAATTATCGTTCCAACCTCCCAACCACCCAATAAATGACCTAAAAATAAAATACTCTATCTTAACAAAAAAACAAAACAACTATGGAATAAAACATCTATAAATCAATCTAGCTGTTGTTGATTCGTGGACGGGTGGGGGTTCCTGTCTATCCGACTCCCACGCAACAGACTTTCCATTATGACTTACCATGCACTAGGCTTAAATTTGTTTGAAGACAGATCATTTTGCGGGTTATTTATAATAATAAAAGTAACATGTGGACCTATTTATTTTTCAGAAAATAATGTATCATCCTGTCAGCCTGAATCCTTACTATACTCCTTGTATAGTGAGCTTGAGCTTATTCTAAGTACTATATTCCTGTAGAAAAAAGCACTTAACGCAACCGCTTCATTTCTATAGCTTTGTTTACGATTGGTCGGATCCCCGTAGCCTCCTCACTCACTCACCTGAGTTACGTACGGGGCCTAACTTTGTGAAGCTCATAGCTCGAGAACCGCAAGACATAAACTGACGAATATATGGTATAGCTGTTATTAGTTGCGTTTTTCTCTTCATCCAGTTAACCGACCTACAAGATTTCCCACTATAAGTCGTTTTCTTCCTTCGGTTAACCAACCTAGGTTTTTATAAGCCGTTTTTTGGCTACGTTCGCCAGTCGGTTAACCGACCTGTGGACTGAGGCGGGAGCTCCATCCAACCGACCTACGCTCTTGGCACGGCGCGAAATTCAAAATTCTCATTGGAGAGATAGGCGCCGGCGACGGGAAGACGCCATATTTTCTTACAAGCCGTTTTTTAGAGCTCAGTCGAACCGACCGGCGAGACGAAAAACGGTCAATAGTGGCAAATAGGTAGGTTAACCGACTTACAGAGAAAAGGCAAAAAACGCAACTATTCTTTGTGTCTTGATGCGCCTCTCGGTACCCCCCCCCCCTTCCTCACTCATCTGGTTCAGGAATAACTGAGCTCAGATTGTCTAGTGAAATAAGCTTGCCATTTACAACTACAACGACTACTACTCTTATTGGTTCAACTTCCTCTTCCACTGAACGCTCTAAGCTTGGGTACTTGCTATTCCTTTGAAGCCAACCTTCTCAGTAGAGTTTAAAGTTTAACCGAAAAGGGCTGGGATAGGACAATCTAGTTACCCATCACTTATTCACTTAAACTGGCTTGAAGACCCGCTGAAAATGCGTTACTTCGTTGTTCCGCTGTTCACGAAGAATCGGTTTTCAAATAGTGGAATTTCCTTGTGATTTGTGGCACTCCATGCGCTTGTATTTTTGTTGTATGCTTTACGAGAAAGATTTATGATTTTTTTTCTTGTTCAGGCACTAAGCAATCTTCACCAATCTCAGCACTGCCCACCGAAAAGCCGTTTGTGTTGAGATTAAAATTTCCCGCGTCATTGTAGAATTTACGCTGTGGGGACAGCCGCAGATATTCTGAATGTCAAAACTAAAGCAGATAGTGGAAAATAAAGAAAAAAATCCCTTTGCAGAATCCAAATAATTTACTGTATTCAATCAAATGACACAAAAATAAGTCGGCTTTTCAGTTAAACTTTAAGTAACAGATGACTTAGCGCTGATTAATTATTCATACAGCCATGGACCAGCCAAAAGAAACAAGACAACTTACCCACTGTTCATTTCTTGGTTGATCTTCTTTTCCTCAGCTAGAAGAGACTCTCGTTTTGTGTCACATTCGAGTACACTCTGTAGAGCGGGGGTGTCATCACCTACTACTTCTTGCTCCACGTGAAGTACGCTGATATGTGAGGGTATCTGTAGTTGTTTCCTAAAGAAGAACTGGAGTTGAAGAAGGCATTAAACGTCCAACATGAATCCGGTATGCTTTGACTAAAAATGTGGCAGAACTTTAGAGCGAAAAATCTGGCCAGATTTTTTTGAAAAAAAAAAAGGATCTGGGAAGTGAGAACCATAGTCTTACACATCCAGGGCATGTTCTCCTACGGTCCATCAAGTTTCACTCGAATCTGAGCATTTCCTGCTTGTGCTGCCACTATGGTCTCGAAATGTATGTATGTATGTATGTATGTATAGATTTATTGCCCATCATAAATGTAAAAATACAACGCTGATGGAGTAATAAAGAAAGAAAAGGAAAAGGAAAAGAGACGAATAACTTCTGACAATACAAACAAAACAGAACGAAAAAAGAAACAAATAGGGGCAATCTCATACACGGACAGACACACGGTTATCGAAGGACCATTTCGAAGGTGCTTACACCAGTAAGCTGCTTCCGATATCTCTCGTTTCTTTTCTGCACCGCAGACGCTGGACTGGCAACTCCGTACCGCGAGGATAGGGAGCTGTTGCTAGTCCAGAGAGGCAGCCGTAGCAAATATTTCGCATACTTGTAAAAACACTTCCGGATGTCCTTAATATCCGAAGCAGTAAAAAGAGACCAAAATGGTGCAAGGGCGAGCAGATGCGGTACAACAAATGCATTATACACGCTTGCTAGGATACAACGGTTAAATTTGAACTTTAGTGCAACCAGTAAACCGTACGCTTTCCTAGATTTACTAGCAAAAAATTCTTTCAGGAGTTGACGCGTGGCGCGAAGATTTGACCCAATCGGTACACCGAGATACGTCAATGTATCTTGTGCTTGAATCAGGTGTTCACCCAACTGAACATTTGTCGGGCAATGTGAGCGGCGATTGAACACCAGGAACTCAGTCTTGCTCTCGTTGAATCGAAGACCAATACATTTATACTCGCTATCGAGGATTCGAAAATTTTCCTCAATTCCGGACGCTGTTCTACTGATATCGAGGATGTCGTCCGCATAATTAGCTAGCGAAACATCAATACCTTTAAATATACATGTAGTTAGAACTTTCTCTTGCGGCTCGGTAACAGTATTATTAAACAGGGGCGGAGAAGTAACAGCACCCTGTCTAATACCTTTTTTTACTGGAATTGGAGCGGTAAGTTCCACTGTACCAGGTGAAATGGTGACCTTTACTCTGCCATTTAGCTTTTTATACATATCGCGCATCGCTTTGACGACGGAGGTATTTACTCCACGCTTATAAGCAGTCAATAAAATATGCGAGTGTATACCCGAATCGAAGGCTCTAGATACGTCTAACCCAGCAAAATATAATACCTCATTATTTTCGTGAGCATGTAGAAGTAAATTGGCAATCAAATGATGAGCATGGTCGCGGCCTACTCCTTTCTTGAAGCCAAATTGGTTATCCGGTGTAGAACATTTATCAGATATCTCATCAATAATTAATAACTCAAAAACTTTGCACAATACCGGTGACACCGTAATTGGCCTAAAAGAAGTGCACTGGTCGGAGGGCTTTCCCTTTTTTAATACCGGCGTTATTACTCCAGTACTAAACAAATCAGGAACTATACCACAACAGAATATCATCTGAAAGAGCAAAGTCAGATGCTCAATCAGGAGAGGAGACCCACACTCGAGATGCTTTGCACAGAGGCCATCAACACCACGCGAAGTCTTCTTTTGTAGCTTAGAAATGCACTCAGCGACCGCAGATCGAGTAACAATAAGACTAATCTCATCACTTGATTCGCCCAAGCAAATCTCAAGCTCCCTTTCATATTGATTTGACAGTGATGGTTCGGGCGCGGAAAACTCACTTTTAAAGTAATCATACCACTGGTCACTGGTAATTTGGACAGCATCATAGACTTTTGATTTCTCTCTTTTGAGCACTTTCCATACGAAATTAGGATCACTTGTGGCTTTACTTGATAGTTCAGCTACTGATTTAGCCTGGTGTTGCCTAAGCACTTTCGCGAAATGCCGCTTTGTTTTCAGACGAATTTCATTTACCAGACCTTGACGCGGCATACCACACTCCTTCCAAACATGAAACCAGAATTTCGATTTAGCACAAGAATCGACGAGGTCAGGATTACTCGACCAGCCATACTTCTCAGTTCCGAGACGTACTCTGCGGACGGGAACACTGGCACGCTCAGCAACGCGTAGAGCGTGTACAATCTCAGCATAGTATATATTCAGCAAGGTTTGCTTCTCTGCAGAGATTAGTGGGGATTTTTGGGAAAGTAGCTGGAACGGAACTCTGATCTTCCCCAAAATAGAGTCACATACAGTCTGGAACGTGAACATATCTACACAGGCCCAGTCAGTGATTTCATGCCATTTGTTACCGTTGCCTGGACCTGGATCGTTCGGCGAAACAAGTTCAACAGGGAATATATTACTGATAGGCATATGGTCTGAGGTTTGGAACGTGGAGATAACTGAAGATCCGGAGTCTGGTTTCACATCCGGGGAGCACATGAAAAAGTCCAGAGAGGAGGTGCTACCGGAATTATGGATATATGTGAAACCTTGGACATTCTCAACCGCCGCGAGCTGAGGGCACATGCTACTCAGAATATTTGCACGGCTGCTACTGTCGTCAGATAGGTTACAGTTCATGTCACCAGCAAGGATTACTGCTAGGTTTTGCACTTCACAATCTGACACGAGGGAACTGACTAGACGGCAGGCTTGATCAAATTGTCTTTCTGAGGTAGCATTACGGTAATCGGTGGGTAAATACACTGAGACCACCACAAAGTTCTGAATTTTCACTGCCGTAAAATAGTCACAGTCGCGAAAGAGTTCGGGCACGAGGACACTTCTAGCAAGAATAGCGGTACCTCCACTCGGCCGACCAGCCCCAGAATGTCTAGCGGCACGACTTATTACGACAGTAGAGGCATCTGTGCTCAGCAAACTTAGGCTGTCGACAGTGAGAAGGTGCTCTTGTAGGCAGAGAACGTCATTTGTGTCACATAGAGTCTGGATTATGGGTAGTTTCACTGATACACCTCCATTAATATTCCATGATGTAACTCGCAGACCAATGTTCATTTTGGAGGATTCATAAGTTTCTGTGCAACAGGGCATTTGTAGCTGTAGCACGGGTGGTCAGTCTGGTTGCACAGTGCACACTGCATTTTATTTTGACAAGGGGTGTCCGGCTTATTCGAATGTCCAGTCTGCCCGCAGCACGAACAGCGAGTAGTAGCTTTACAGTTCTGAGCAATGTGCCCGTAAGCTTGGCAGTTGTAGCAGCGAGGAGGGAGAGGGATAAACTCCTCGATGCGGATTCGCTCATACTCGATTATCACTGATGAGGAAATGGCCGCTAATAAGTCTTCTCGACGGGAAAACTGCAGCTTGTAGGACCTGGTTTTGCCGATACGAGAGACTTCGAAACAGTTAGTTATCAAGTTCTGCAACTGGACGTCAGTAACACTGTCAGGAACGAAACGGGCAATTCCGTGATACACTGGAACTTTTAGCTGTGGTCTTAGCGATTGGTCCTTAGCTTTGATAGCATCAGCTACAGCGGTAGCTGCATTCTTATCACTTACGACGAGGCGCCAAGTATCTTTTCCCCGTCTAAGCTCAGTTATCGCCGACTTCGAGTCACCACACAGGTTATCAATAAATGCTTTGCGGTCCTTGGGGTCGTTCAGCTCTTTAGGTGGATTCTTTAATATCACGGCAAAAGAGGGTTTGGATGATTGATTGGGGGCTTGAGACAGAGCGGGTGACGGGTTGCGCTGCGACAGGACGTGGTTGTCGAATTTGACACATAGTTCGTTAACTTTACGAGTAAGGGTGGCACTTGATTCCCCTGCGATAATTGGTACTTCGTCAGGCTCGTACAACACGAATCGCGGCAGCGGTATTTTCTTTTCATCACACTTTTCAAGAATTTTCAGAATGTCCAGACAATTATCTGCAGCTTTCTGTCGGTCACTTGGGCGATTCGTGCAGTTTGCAACAGTCCAGAGTAATTTCTTTGCTTCCATTAACGCGTCGTTGTTGAAAAAGTCCGCACCAGTTTTCGCAATATCCGCGTGAACATTTCCCGCAGCCCGGGCACGGTGTAAAAAGTTCAAGACCGGAGACCATATAAGCTGCTGGCTCTGCATTCTCGACACAAGATGTCTAACGGTCTCTGCCGTCTTGTTTCTTAGGCAAGCACACTTCTGTTTTTGACACTAGATGGCGTCGAGCATTCCGGCGCGAAGGTTCAAATAGTGCCACGTAATCAAGTCAATCGAGGCTGGGCGACGTTGCCACTCGAAAATATTCTTTGCCGCTAGATGGCGAACAAAAAATCACACTTTTCGCCAAGCGTTTCTTTGTCTCTCTCTGCCTTATTCCACTTAAATTTTCTTCTTCTTGAAGGATACACTCCTTGGCTTATGCTTAAGAGTCACTAAGCATAATTCTGTAGATTTTGACTAGGTTCATTTCACTATTAACTTTCACTTGGAAATAAACTATATGTCCAGTGTTGGCATAGATGGCGTGTGAAATCGACGAGTGACACGAAATCATGGAGTGAAAGATCCGATTGAGGCTGCTTTAGAGCGTCGTGGTCGATTTCTGGAATCCCTTGACCCTCTAAACAGCGTCTATCCAGCAATTAAACAATAGTTAAAGAAATAGTGTTCTTTTTTTTATGAATTATGCATTGCCAAGTTAAAATTGTATCTTGTGTGTGTTCAATTTCTTTTTTCTTTTTTCTTCTTTTCTTCTACTCGATCAGTGACATTTTATGTAAAGATGGGTAATAAACATATTCATTCATTCATTTCCCGGAGATGTTCGGTATTCCCTTCAAACTCCCAACCAACCACAGTAGGATCTGGCCAGGACCCTAAATATAGCGCATATGACATGTCCCAATCGCTCAGTTGTTTGATACCTCGGCAAGCCCGGCTCAAAGTGCCATGATCTCACACCTACATCGACACTTGTGAATGAAGGTACTGCTCTCGTGACTTTAGTACAGCATATACACTTAGTCCTCCTAACCGAGCCTAAGTCCGATCCAAGAAAGGGTTCGTACATAGCATTCGACTAACAATTACAAAAATCTTACTTCAAGGACAACGAAAGGGTCCTAGTTATCGAGTTCCTGCTATAGCTGAAGACTTTTAGTTAAATGCAAAAAAATGGGAATTCTTACCCGGAAATCAGCCTTAGTAGAGTAGTCTTTCCCAGTCCATTCCGTCCAACGAAACCATACCGCCGACCATAGGCGAGTGTTAGTTCTGCACCAGTCAGGAGTACCCTGGAAAGATAGAAAAGTATAAAAAATGGAGTACTTATTGCACTCTCTGATACTCGCTCGACCCTCTTGTTCGGAAGAGGAAAATATTCATTCTTTCGTAATATATTTTGAATTTGCATAAGATAAGATTTTATTTGCGCTAAGAGCCAAAGGCGATGGCAAATACGTGGAAAATTAACACCAATAAAATAATACAATAGGCACCTATCCCTATGGGCTAGGGCTACCCTAAGGAACCTCACCAACTCTTTGATATTTCCAAAACGGCTATTCCCCAGGACGCCACACACCCATTCTTCTACCCCCTTCCATTCACTCCAAAATTTATCTTATTACTTTCGCATTCACACAACAAACGTTTTCACTTCTCATCCATGCTACCGCGAATCGGACATGGATAAGGACAGGACCGACCCTATATATAATAAAACAGTCTTAAAGCAAAAACTCGAAGTGGATACAGTTTATATTCCAATATTCGAACACACATCCCGCCTCGGCTGTTTTCAGACTCGCTGAGTTCTCTTTTGATTTTGGTTCGAAACATGGGAAAAAACTTGCATAAGCCGACATTTCTGACCAATCAGATCCATCTCGAAAAGCGCCAAATCCGGAGAATGCAAGAATCAGTCTCGCGCCGTTAGAGTTAATTACAAAATTTAAGTTCGGAACCTCAGAATTATGAGAATGGATGGAACAATTAGGGACGTAGAATTAAACAGCTTTATAATCAGCGAAAAATAAAATTTTCGTTTTTTATTGGTCACCTAGTCCTAGTTATCGCTCTAAGATGTTAAACGAGGGAAATTTCGGACATTTTGGTTGCACTTTCCGGCAAGTGTCTTCAGCGACTAACAAACTAACTTACATATTTTAAGTACAGTAGCGGTATGCTTATATGAACACTTTCCTATCTGTTACACTACCTTGTTGTTTTCAACTGCATATAAAAAATATAAAATGGAAAAGAAAAATTACAAACTTAATATCAGAAAACAGCCAAGTATTTCAGGGTCCTAGCACAAACCTGAAGTAGAAATTCAACTGACTTTCTTTGATTTTGATTTAAAAAATATCTTCTTCCTCTTTTGAATGCATCTGGAGGTTCGGACCGCCATCTTTTGAATGGAAGATGCGTTCCATGCTGCAGCATTTTCAAAAACAAAAGAAAACAGCTGACAATTTAACAAGAGCTGAAAGCTCATATGGCACTTGTAAGAAGAGTTAGCATGTTTGTCAGATGCGGTTTGCAGTTGTCAAGGCTGAATCTTTCCTTCCATTGACAACTGTTAGAATAGAAGTTTTGTCTTACTGGGGTTCCGGATCCAGTCCGGATTTGAAACTGAACATTAGAGACACTTGCATATCTGATTAATCGTTTCGAAGTTAAGCGTTACTAGTCTCAAGATTCCCCATCCGTCCTGTCCCCCACAGTGGCCGGATCGGAGATATGATTATTTCCATGTTCATCTGGTGGGGTCCCTATATGCCTGTCAATTTTCATCGTCCTAGCTTATTTCGAAGCGTTTAACGAGATTTCCGGTGCCCCCTTCAAGTCCCCCCCCCCAGTTATCGGATCCGACCCTGATTTGAAACTGAACATCTGAGACATTCGTTCTTGGAGCTTGTCAAGTTTCGTTCATGTCCTATTACCCGTTCCAAAGTTATTCATGTTAATAGTTTCCGAATTTTCCATCCCTCCACTCCCCCACGATAGCCGGGTGGAGGAAGTGATTATTTCCAAATTAATCTGGTCGGGTCCCTGAAATGCCTGCCAAGTTTCATCGTCCTAGCTTATGAGGAAGCATTTCACGAGACTTCCGGTTCCCACTCCAGCTCCCCTCCCAGTTATCGGATCCGGTCCAAATTTGAAACTGAACATCTGAGACACTTGTTGTTGACACTTCTCAAGTTTCATGCATTTCCGATTACCTACTAGTTTCCGTATTCCTCATCCCTCCACTCCCCCCACGATGGCTGGACCGAGGAATTGATTATTTCCAAGTTAATCTGGTCGGGTCCCTGATACGCCTGCCAAGTTTCATCGTCCTAGTTTATTTGGAAGCGTTCACGAGTTTTCGGTGCCCTCCTCTTGCCCCAGTCCTGCCCCCCTACCATTTTTTGGAGCCGGCCCTGATTTGAAACCGAATAATTATATCTGAAAGATTTCTTCTTAACACTTGTCAAGTTTCATGCGTCCGATTACCAGTTCCAAAGTTTTTCATGTTACTAGTTTCCGGATTACCCATCCCTCCACTCCCCCACGATGGCTGGATCGGGGAAAGGATTATATCTAAGTTACTGTGGTCGGGTCCGTGATACGCCTGTCAATTTTCATTGTTCTAGCTTATGTGGAAGCGTTTGACGAGATTTCCGGTGCCCCCCTCCAGCCCCCCCCCCAGTAATCGGATTCGGTCCGGATTGAAACAGAACATCTGAGACACTTATTGTTGACAATTCTCTAGTTTCATCCCTGTCCGATTACCTGTTCCAAATAAGTTATGCATATTACTAGTTTCCGGATTCCCCATCCCTTCGATCCTTCCACGATAGCCGGATCGGCGAAATGATTATTTCTAAGTTAATCTGGTCGGGTCCCTGATGAGCCTGCCAAGTTTCATCGTCCTATAGCTTCTGTAGAGTTGTCCGAACTAGCAAAACCGGGAAAGACCGTCGAATAATTTCGATTGCAGTCGGTCTTATTTTGATCCGTAAAATTTATCTACTCTTGCATTCGACTCAGCAAACTCCCATAGCGCAACGGTAAAGCGTTGGACTTTGAAACTGGCGATGCGGGATCGATTTTGCTCTTTCCTTTTGCTCTTTTTCGCTGCCCTTGTTATTTGTTTTCCGGACTCCCGGATCCGGGGAAAGTCGGATCGGGAAAGTGATTATTTGTAAGTTGATCTGGTCGGGTCCCCGATAAGCCCGCCAAGTTTCATCGTCCCAGCGTATGTGGAAGTGCCCGAACTAGCAAAAGCGGGACAGACCGACAGACATTAGGATCGCTATATGGCACTTGAGTAAGCTCAAGTGCCATAAAAACTTTCAGCAGCGAATAGCAAAATATTCAAAAATTGCAAATGGCGTGAATATTTATTGAAAAAAAGGCCTGGTTTGGATTTTAGTTTTTTCTTCGGCGATCGTTCACATTTACCAGACGTTCACATAAGCATACCTCTACTACAGTATTTTAATATAATAATAATAATACAAAGCAAGAGAAAAGGCTTTCGCCTCTAAATAACTCTAAGAAATTTTGAGTAGTCGAACTGATCGGAGTTAAAAATCCCATCAACAATGCACTTGAAACTATTGATCGATTCAGCATTAACCGCATCTTCGGTAAGGCTGTTCCAAGGATCAATGATTCTGTTACCAAAACCCCACTTAAAAACGTCCTTGTGGAATCTTGATTTTGCAAGCTTGTACGCGTGCCCCCGATGATGACGGTTAATGCCTGAATCTTACTAAATCAGTCACTTCAAAATTGTCATAGCTTCCATTCATTAATTTGAATGTTTCAATCAGGTCTCCTCTAAAAAACCTGTATGCAATGGAGGGAAGGCACAACTTGGCTAGTCTCACTTCGTAGGGAAGATCGCGCAGACCTGGTACAAACTTCGTAGCTCTCCGTTGAATTTTTTCGTACGCCTCAATGTCACAATTGTAATACGGCCTCACTGTGGTGTGGCCATATTCAACGATCGGTCGAACCATCGACTTAAATATAGTTAGATACTTTAAAACTATAGGCTCTGCTTACAAATTACCAAAGACTTTGGCTGTTTTAAGCCTTTGCCCAGGCCCGTTGACTTCTCGCAGAAAAACAGAATAAATTACATATCCGTTTCTTCTTACGACGGAGGTTCTCGCAAACAAGCGAGACATGAAAAACAGCGAAACAAGGCAAGTGTGAAAATCAGTGAGTTTGAATGTACCGTATGAAATTCACGACTCCGGGTTTAAGAATACTCTTATGACTATATCTCCTTGCCGATGCTAAATCTCCGGGTACCAGCGGAAGAAAGAAAGAAACGGTGTCACAGCTGCTCCCAAAGAGCGCCGCGATTGTTTGACGCAGGATTTGAGTCGTTGCGTTTGAGTCCTTACGGACACGTTTACTCCTTCTTCCTGAGAATCACTGGCGTGTTTTGGACTTAGTCATATAGAGTATTGACGGAGCGATTACGGAAGTACAGGATCATCCACCTTTTGCGTCTGTTTCTGATTCCGTCCATGTACCGTACGTAATTTGAAAACACATGGAACTTATGGTGATGCTGCAAATGTTGCTGTTGAGCTTTAGGAAACAGCAGACTAACACATTTGAAAACACATAATATTGATGATGATGCTGAAAATGATGCTGTTGAGGTTTACAAAACAGCAGACTAACAACGAAAACCAGCTAATCAGGTTGAAAAGGTCTGCCATGACGGAAATATATCTCAACTCAAGTTTTGGGATTGTTATTGTACTTTTACTAAACTGAGAATACTGTCAAGATAAGCAAGAAGGAAAAATATTGGAAAAAAAGAAGAAGAGTACATCTTTCTTTCTAGATATTTCTATCATTTTTTGGACAAGTGTGAAATATCACAAGGACACTCAAAGTTTGAGAATGTTGTTGCTACACTGAAAACATGACGGAAATACCAAGTCATCCTGTAGCTTGCATTGGCATTACAGGTACGACGGATCCTTTAAACTATTTTCCAACACATTTTTGTGCCTACCTGTCTCCAAACGCAATATCGAAGTTTTCAAGTCTGATATCTTTGGAGTTGTTGCTCCCTCTCGATTCCGCTTTTGTATCCTTCTTGCTAAGAACCTGTGATGCTGTGGCACAACAAGCTCCGTTTGATTCATCGTATGGAATAACCGGTTTCTCCGAAGGTTCGGCTTTCCTTTCCTCTTTTCTCAAAAGACGGGCCTGGGCCTTTTCAAGCTTTTTCAGATCCACTTTCTAGAAAAAGAAGGACAAGCCTATTTGAATGAACGAATTTAATGCACAAAATGCCCAAGCACTACAAACAAGAGCTGGAAGCTCATATGGCACTTGCAAGGCTGGGTCAGACGATGAAAGCAGGAATTCGTCAATTCGTGGGGTTGTTGTGATCATTTGTAAGCAAAACCCTTGAGATCAGAATGATCATGGGTCACGAGAATGTATCGTTTGGTAATGCATTCGGCTGTGCGCGCTTTAAGGGCGCTAAAAATTCATCTGTAATCAAAACTCTTCAAGCAAAAATGATGAAGCGCTCATCGGTAGAACACAAATGTATATTTTACTCAAAAGTATTGTTTGAACCTAAAGAAATTCAGTTGTAAGCAAAACCCTTGAGGCAAAAATGACCATGGGCTCACAGCAATCACGAAAATGTATATTTTGCTTAAAAGTATTTTTTGTACTTTGCGGTTAGGATTAGTACTTTAAGGGATGGTCGGATCTGGAAACTGACAATTTCTAAGCCAATCGTGTCAAGCGTCTAATTTCCAAGCCAAGTTTCATCGTCCTAGCACATCTGGAAGTACCTTGATTCGCGATGACCGGAATTCCGGACCTCCTCCAACTACCCCTACAGTGCCCGAACTCGTTCCGGTTCTGTCACTAATGTATCTAGGGCGTGTTCTTCAAACCAAGTTTCATCCCAACCGCTCCACTCTAAGCGTGTCATAAGATAAACATTCCTTGACCCCAAGCTAACTTAGACTCATAGGCTATATTCATATAATATATACAAAAACGGATTCGTCAGCTGTGATGCTTATGAAGCTTCACAAAACATCACAGCTGACGAATCCGGTTTTGTAATATTTTATGAATATTATGTGTCACAAGATTCCGGACAAAGGTTGCCGCAACACTTCACAGGGCAACGTGGGTCTAGTTTTCAATAAAACTTTCTACTACTACTGCTACTATTACTGACAGTGGGTCTGCTACTCCCTTCAACAACCTTTAGCTGTACCTTGACTGGTGCTTCCGACCGGGATCACTGATCCGGAATCCAGCTCACAAAGAGGAGTCATATGGGTTTGTGAGCATAATCTGCAGGGAAGGGACTTCGGATCTACAGTGGCATTGCCAAGGAAAAAGAGCAAACTGTGTGTAGCAATTTTACATTATGGAAATGAGACTTACCTGATCTCTTGTCATGTTCCACATACTACCATTATTGTCAGCTAAAGGATCCCCGTCTATTGCCATGGAGCCTATATGGACAGGGGCATCTAGGATACGCGTTATCTTTCCATTCTGCTTGTTCGTGCCATCAGGATCAATTATAGTGAGTATTTGCTTGCAGAGTAACCTGAGGAAAACAGATAATGCTTGTACTATTACCAGAGAGCCCTGAGCCTCAAATTTCCAATTAGGTGACAAGTGTAGCCACGCTCATGACTCGGTCAAAACATCTCTTGAAAAGGTTACAGATCCGGCTACTGCGAAACCAGTCACAAAGCAAAAGGCGTGCAGGTTTTTTGAAAGCGGAAAATGCAGAAACGATACTTCGTGCAGATTCTCACATGAACAGAGTGAAGCAAAGAAGTCCGCGCGACCGGAAGTTTGTCGTCAGTTTTTGAAAGGCAAATGTAAACGCCACAAATGCAAATTTTTGCATATCTGTAAGTTTGCCATTGTCAACCAGTGCAATAAGAATCGTTGTAAATTTGATCATGTTTCAGTATGCAAGGCCGCCTCCAGCGGTCTCTGTTTCGGATGCGACAAACTACATATTGAGATACCGATCGAGTTTCTGCCGCGAAATTTGAAACTGACGCAAAATACTCCGGAGCCCCCCAGGTCTTTCACTGAAAAACGTCATTTTTTAGAACGAGGGCCAGTGACACAGAGGACAACCCCCAAACCCCATCCTCTGCTTCAAGCGGTGTCCGTTTGTGGTACTTATCCGGGAGTGAAAAGCATACTCGACCCCATACCCCCTCCCCCTTCCACTCATCATTTCTCCCATCTGTCACTCGTGCAGTCATATCACAAGCCTCGTTTCCCCCTGGCTCCCCCAAGCCCCCTCAATCAAAACCATCGTCGGATGTCAAAGCAAATAAACTTCCCTTTCCCACCTCCTCCTTTCCCTTATCTGGGTACCGCAGTGTAACAGATAATTCTACTACTGGCGATGACGCAGTTTCGCTTGTATCATCAATTCCAGTAAAAAATAGATTTGAGCCCCTCACTTACAGTGATATCATGATTCCTACGGTTGGGAGCCGGAATTCCTTGGCACCCCCTCCTGTTTGCCCGATTGTTTTGGAAAACAGCTTCTCATCCATCCCTCGTACTCAGCTTCCTGGAAAATCTAAATCCCATCCGCGTCCTCCTACTTCCGCGTCAAATCGTTCGCCAGATGAAAAGGGTTGTCCTGGGAGTCCCACCCGGGAGCATACAAATAATAATCAACGGTATCACTTCCCTCGCCTCTTATTAAGTAATGCAGAAAGCCTTTACTTTGATAAACTTATTGAACTTGAACTTACTGCAAAAAATTTAGCCTCAGATTTAATTTGCATTACTGAGGTTCAATCCCAGAACACCGAAACTTTGAAGATGGCTGATTTCCATGAGTTTGTTAAACTTCGACCACATGACCATAAGCTTGGTAAAAAGGATGGAGGAGTTTTGATTTTTTGCCGTAATAATTTGTCACCTAGCGAAGTAAAAGTTCCCGGAATTAATGAATATGATGAAATGATTTGGATAAAAGTTAAACCAAAAATTTTACCTCGCCCCTTCAGTAACATTATTGTGGGATGCTTTTATTATTCACCGGGCCAAAAATCAGAGCAGCGAAAAGATTTCTTGGACAAACTTCATGCATCTCTTGATTACCTCCAGTCAAAACATCCTAACGCTGGGATCCTGCTTGCTGGGGACGGGAATAAGCTAAACCTCAGTAACCTTTGTCGGGGAGCAAATTTAAAACAAATCGTTAATATTCCAACGACAAAAGGTGGCACTTCACTTGACATAATATGCACAAACATGCATGAATTTTATCAAAAACCCAATTCCCTCCCCCCGCTTGGCGGAAGCTACCATTTCACGTTATCACTAAACCCAATACAAGGCCTGATTCCAAAGTACAAGTTTGATGAATTTAAATACCGTCCAATTACCGATGGTGGCCTGCTTAAGTTTGGGGCATGGCTGTCAGAGGAGCAATGGGATGATGTCCTTGCTGCTGATGATTCTAATAAGAAGGCCGAAATTTTTCAAGAAAAGCTTCTTAATAATTATGTCCTTCACTTCCCAGAAGTCAAAAAGAAAAGATGTTCTAATGATAAGCCGTACGTGAACGATGCACTGAAAAATTTAATCCGCCAAAAACTAAGGCTATTCCGTCAAGGAAAAATTGAAGAAGCTAACCTATTAAGAAAATGTATAAAAAAGCAGATCCGAAAAGCTTCATCCGAGTACTACCGTAACAAAGTAAGCGAACTCTTCAAATCCCGACCAAAGCAGTGGTACAACACAGTCAGGAAAATTAGCGGTAAAACGGTCAAAATTGTTGATTTCAACCTTGATGAACCGCCAGAAACCACAGCTAATTCGCTAAATAAACACCTTTCGGCTATTGTGCAAACTCTTCCTCCTCTCCCAAGTAATACCTCTTTTCCCCCATTACCAGATCACGTTATCCCAGCAATACTACCTGTGGATGTTGAAGCAAAAATCCGTAAACTAAAGAGAACTTCAATATGCCCCCTTGATATTCCGATTGATTTGGTCCAAGCATTTCCCGATAAACTATCAAAACCTTTGTCAGATATTTTCAACACGATAACCAAAAGCGGTTTATTCCCTGATTGCTGGAAAAAAGGGTACGTTACTCCCATACAGAAGAAAGGGGGTAAACTGGATTTTAGTGGAGTCCGTCCTATTACTCTTACACCGATATTTTCCAAAATGTATGAGAGTTTTGTAGCAGATTGGCTCAAAGAAACGATCCATGATTTAATAGATGAAAACCAGTTCGGAAACATGAAAGGTTTATCGACGACACATTATCTGGTTAGCCTTCTCGACACTGTATATAAACTACTTGATGAGCCTGATACATGGCTGAATCTTATTTTAGTTGACCTCCAAAAAGCGTTTGATCTTGTTAGTCACAATGTTTTAGTTGAAAAATTATTAAATGAATTTAAAGTACCACCTTTTCTAGTTAATATCATTGCATCTTTTCTGTCAAATAGAAGTCAAGTTGTAAAGTATAAAAACATTTATTCAGATGCACTTCCTATTTCTTGCGGTGTTCCACAGGGAACGCTCTTAGGTCCTCTGTTATTTTTGGTAATGATTAACAATCTTGCTAACGAATCAGCCGATCGCTGGAAGTTTGTGGACGACATGACATTACTTGAAAGGTGCAGAAGGAACATAAAGAGTACCGCAATGGAAATACTTGACGATATCGCTGCCGAAGCAGCCGAGTCGAAAATGAAAGTTAATTCACAGAAATCGAATATCATGACCATAAGTTTTCTTAAATCAAAGCCATCGTTCACTACTCCAGTACCAAATGAAATATTTACAACAAAGACCAAACTTTTGGGGATCACACTGACGAATGATCTGAAGTGGGAGGCTCACATTCGTTCCATTATTAAACAAGCCAGTGCGTCTCTGTCTCTCCTAAAACTGTTTTCCAAATTTTCGTGCCCTAAATCACATGTTCTCCGCCTTTACGTTACTTTCATCCGTCCGCTACTTGAGTATGCTTGTCCGGTTTGGCACTTTGGCCTGACAGTAGATCAGTCTGATAGGCTTGAAACTATTCAGAAGAGAGCTTTGAGAATCATCCACCGCCAGGGCAAAGTGCCTTATATCCTCCTCCTCAAAGAATTCCGCCTCCCTACTTTAGCAGCCCGACGTCTTACTCTTTGTACTGCTTTCGGGAACAGTCTGCGTTCCCACTCATGTTTTGAGCACCTGTTTCCTACCCCATACTGCCCGCCAAAACACCGACTACCTCGAGCTGTAGCACAAAAAGTTCCGGTTCTTAACCCTGTTTGTACAAGAACCGATCGCTACAGAAAGAGCTTTGTACCATCTTTTGTTGAAGTTTTGAACAATTGATCAACTATTTCCCTTTAATGTTTTAATTGTCTAGGGTTTTTATTCTGTTTGATCATTTTTTGACTATTGCTTTATTATGTACAACCGCCTTATTAAATGTTTTGTAATTATGATGTACCTGACGAAAACGACAAGTTCGGCAAGCCAATGCTGTGAAAGTCTCGTTTTACAATAAAGTATAAAGTATCAGTATGAACTTTTCAAATAACACTTTCTCTTGCTCTCCAAACATATTGGGACTGTAAAAGTGAGCTACAGGAAGACACCACAAAAAAAGAATTCCGCAGATGCTAGGATTACTCACTGCCCAAAGACTGCTAATAAACTAAGCTCTAAACGAATGCTTCACCTTATTCCACTATCCTCTACCGAATTTGAAATAGGCTACTGGTGGGACGCTCATGCAACACAGAAGTGAAATGAGCATAGCCCTTTCGAGATGCAAGATGTCGACAGGTTGTGTTACATGTGCCACGAGTATTCGATGCTGACCAGCACAGATAGGGACCTTGGCGTCATCATAGACAATGCATTCAAGTTTCATGGGCACATTAAACGCCAAGTCGCAGGAGCTAACATGGCACTTGGACTGATAAAAAGAACCACCACCACAAGAAAACCCAAAATCGTGAAGAAGCTATACACAGCACTGGTTCGCCCGAAACTGGAGTTTGGATCAATAGTGGCCCACCCACATTACAAGATGGACAAACATGCACTTGAGAGTGTCCAAAGGAGGGCCACTAAACTCCGAAACAACTTGTTTAAAACAAGACTAAAGAAATTTTTGTTGGAGGGGTGAGGAGCCACGATTCAGAGGATGAAGTGATACGTTAATATTGATTCATTTTTCTTATTAGCTTACATTTACTTTTTTTTTCTTTTTTTTTTTCTTATTAAAAAAAAATTATTTTGATTAATTAGTGTTGAATGAAATAAAGTTAAGTTGAAGTAGTTTGTGGTAGCCGCCCAGTGCCAGTGCATTTATGTCTTCTCATGGGCGGTTACCTATCATGATGGATTATTATGTAATTTAGCAATAAATAAAATCTAATCTAATCTAATCTAAAAAAAAAACACCTGCAGTACGAGGAACGCCTAAAGAAGCTGAGTCTACCAACTTTAACGTATAGGAGAAAGCGTGGTGACGTTATCACAATGAAGAAACTTTTGGAGACAGATGCAGGGAACACCCTCTTCTCCCCAGCAGAATAAACAAGACCAAAGGTTCCGATGGGATCCCAAAACTTCGATATCTGATCCAGACGATTAGGTTTTGTCTTCGTCAGATCCGGTCTTCGCCAGACTTCATTAACATTTATACTCTTAAAATTTAGAAACAGATTAAGGTCAAACAGCTAATCATTAAGAAAACCAAGATTCAGCTTGTGTGTTTACCCCTAAGAGTCGATTGAAACGATCCTGGCTTACTTCTGCGAATTTTCCGGTTTCTGGCGGAATTCGAGAACTACTTGTCCGACGAAAAACTAAAGCTCAAAAACGAATTCAGCGTATCTAGTTACCCCTATTTCCAACATCTAATCAACTTCAAATAAAAATTTAACTTATCACAAATTTTCCGGTTTCAACCGGATTCCGAACGAACTATATGCCAGGCAAAATAAATTATTGTCATATACGGATTCAGCATCTCGTCTTACCCCTAAATCGGACATCTAATCAACTTCAAATAAAACTTTTAATTTTAACAAACTTTCCGATTTTGGCCGGATTCCGGGCGAACTACTTGTCTGGCAAAAAAACGGTTTTTATATTCGTGTTCAGCATGCCTTCTTACCCCTATATCGAACGTCTAATCAACTTCAAATAAGACTTCCACTTTTAACAAACTTTCCGGTTTTGGCCGGATTCCGGGCGAACTACTTGTCCGGCAAGAAAATGGTTTTCATATTCGTGTTCAGCATGCCTTCTTACCCCTAAATCAAACATCTAATCAACTTCAAACAAAACTTTTACTTTTAACAAACTTTCCGGTTTTGGCCGGATTCCGGACGAACTACTTTTCCGGCGAGAAAATGGTTTTCATATTCGTGTTCAGCATGTCTTCTTACCCCATAATCGACTATCACATTAGCTGTTTAAAAATATTTTGCTTGCCCCTTAATTTGAACCCCCTCCCCCACCCCTAAATGTAGGGCTACAGGGCCCATCTACGAACTCGACCTTACTCTTGACCCAAAGAATGCTCACACCAAGTTTCATCAAAATATCTCATTCCCTACGAGAGTTATCGTGCTCACAGACAGACAGACGGACAACTTTTGCGATGTCATAGGTATCCCTCCACTTTCGTTTTGGGATCCCAAAAACCACAAGGGGCCACTCAAAAAAGCTACAACAGTTCAGCTACAAACGCCGTGAAAGATACAATTTCTTTGCTGCCCGTGGTGTCCCCCTGTGGAACTCTCTAAGTGAAGCTACAGTCCAGTCAAAATCCATTGAGGCATTCAAGAAGTCAGTGGACAACGACTGGAAGGATACGGAATGGAAACTCAGTTGGGATGCCCCTGAGTCCACACAGAGGAAGTAGCATCACATCATCACCCACCCAGCGACGCTCTACAGGAGGATCACCCCACCTTGTCGCTGGCAAATGCGATTTAAGGTAATTTAAGGTAAGGTAATGTGCTGACATTGAAGGCTTCATGGTTGGAGAACCATTACAAATGTGTAACATTCCTCAGAGCACTTGTTTCTAATTGGAAGCCTCAGGCCTCTATCCCGCAAAGGATCCCAGCTAGGCTGATCCCATAGTAAAAAACTTGCGACTGAAAGCTTTGGCTCTGAAAGTGATATAATATACATTACATGACATCATTCTCAGTCTGGAAATCATCTACTTCATGCACAAAACTGCCAATAGCCTCGTAAATATCCTCTACCGAATAGAAGTCTTCCAGACTTGTTTCCAGGATGCCTAGAAGAAAGATGACATAAGTAAGATTTAGGCTACATTACGATAGGGTAGGCCTAGAACAATATGGTTGAAACTATGGTCAAACTGGGCACACTGTCTCATTACCCCAAAATACCACTGATGGCCAAATATCACCCTACATATAACTGGTGAAGTCACCCCTCTTCTTCACAACTTTCTCAGCATTTTGTAAGCTATAACATTCCTAGTACACTCTGAAACACAATCTCCCTTCATTATCACCAAGCCTTCAACAAAATGAAAATAAAACCAAACTCAACTATACTTTTCTTAACATTATGCTCATGCAGTTTAATGCATTGTTCACAAAATGGTTCACAGCCCTACATTTTTCCCCCCTTTATGTGAATGAAAAATTTACTTTCAAATCCAACCTATCCTAGTCCATTTTGGTGAAGCAGATATGGCCCAACCTAGTCTATTTTGTTGAAGGGATAAAGTTTCACCTATATAACAAAACTCGCATCAGCATCATATTTTTAGCTACAGTCTGAGGAGGACCCTTGCCAAGAAGGAATGAATTTCCAAAATAAAATCTCAGTTGCAGCATCTGTTCCACAGGGTTTCATACAGTTATACACAAATTCTCAAATTTCAGGCATGGTGCTCAAATGTCAGGGCAATGCTCTGACCCCCTCCCCAACGAGCACCAGTGGTCATATGCCCCTTATCATTTTTTGTTTTGTTTTTCACCGTGCCCCATTACTGAGGATTTGTTTACCACTAGTTTCGTATAACCAGATAACGTACCGACACCAGTTTTCCATAGATACAACTAGAAAAAACTACAGGCTAGTCTCTGTAAATATGGAAGTCTCATAGCCTGGTCCAAATAATCTGTCCTTCAAGTATGGTACCAGTTTGTCCCTGTAAAATTCACATATAGGATTCACACATATATAGCCTAGAAGTCACATTTAAAATTCACACAGACTAACAACTCTCAAAGAACTGAAACAGTCTGAAACACGTGAAACTGAAATACTGGCCCAATGGGAATCCCATATTTTTTCACATTTCTTTTCCCTAGCCAGTGAAAGTTATGGAGATGAAAAGACGAAAAAAGAAAATCAGAAAAAAGTGAAAATTACCGAGATGAAAAGACAAAAAAAATAAAATCAAAAAAAGTTTTATAGTAATTCTTCAAGCACTCCTGATTACCAGCCAGACACCATCAGACTGCGGCCAGGATGAGGTTTTCTATTCTATAGGCTACTTTTGTCAGTCCGAAGTGATAAACTACAGCAGACATAGCCTAGCCTCTAGGCTACTTCTGGGCTGCTCTCAGCAGACTCTTAGCCTAGTACTATTATTATTTCAACCAAAATCCCTCTTTGCAGCACTTTTACTTATGCCTTGTTTTGATCAAATTTGCTGGACGGCTTTGTCATAACCAGAGCCGCGTTTTATTTTAAGTTCATAGTACAGCAGACTGTTCGTTGTCGTTTTATTCGCCAGCGGGCCATACGCTAGGAGGTGTGGGGTGCCCGAAGTCGTTTTATTTGCAAGCGGGCCGCCCGCTGAGTGCCAGCGGACCCCAGGCAGACCCGCTAGTTTGTACGCTGGGTGAGGCAGGGAGTTGTTCAGCATACCTTCTGATGTACAGGAGGGGTATCCAACCTCAGACAAGATTTCAAATTTCCAGACAAGTCTTTCCTTCAGAATAATCCATCTGGCTTAAAAAGGAACCAACAAATATGACAAAAATACTAGACTGAAGCTAGTTGAATCAGTCAAGCACAAATCCTCAATTTTTGGGCATGGTGCCCCAACGTCAGGCCATGCCCCAAGGTATGGGCATGGTGCCCATACGCTGGGGCACCATGCCCTGGAGCATGGGCATGGTACTAGCATGGCACCCCAATGATATTTGGTTGAACTGAGATTGATTAGATACCTAAATAGGGCTGTATTCCTGTCCTAGACCACAAGATACCTGATCTTATGTTCTATCCAACCTCTTTCCAATTTTAAAAATATTAGAGAACTTCCAAGAAATTTTGGCCTTTAATGAAGGCCACTTTTTCCTATTGGTTTGCCTATCCATTTCCAAGCAACAAGGGGAATTCATTCATGGCTAAATTTCTTGGAAGTTCTCTAATATTTTTAAAATTGGAAAAAGAGATTGGATAGAACATAAGATCAGGTATCTTGTGGTCTAGGACAGGAAGACAGCCCTATTTAGGAATCAAATCAATCTCAGTTCAAACAAATATCATGGGGGTTCCATGCTAGTACCATGCCCATGCTCCAGGGCATGGTGCCCCAACATATGGGCACCATGCCCATACCTTGGGGCATGCCCTGACGTTGGGGAACCATGCCCATAAATTGAGGATTTGTGCATGACCGAGTTAAATGGTTTACATATTGGATTAATAATTATTGCTTCAGTATTTCCAGTTAAACTGATTTTTCTTTTCAAACAAGATTACTTTATTCCAACCCTATCTCCATTCACTTAAAAATTATGAAAAAGGAAGAGTTAGCTATGTCAATAGCCAGAAAACAGGATTTAAAAATAGCTCCAAATGGAGAAAAAGGCCCAGAATTTGAACATTTTTGGACACATGACTTTGAAAAAAGTGATGACTTTGAAAAATATGACTTTGAAAAAAGTCATATTTTGCCTCTTGACTGTCAAGACAGCTTGTACATTTCATTTTAACATTTTCGCGGCAAAAATCGAGGTAGTGTAAAATGAGGTTGGATACCCCTCCTGTTAGGGTAGCCGCAAAAACACCTAGTGGCAAAAATTGGCAATTTTGTTGTAATGAATGCATGAATTGCTGTGAATTTTCCTTATCAGTTTTACCTATCTAAAACATCTCCAAAAAATATTTTAAAAATACCATTGAATTCAGGACAAAATTGTCTATTTTATAAGGCTAACAGTAAGATGTCCTAGCTATTTAATATTATTTCTTAATATTCAATGTAAATTTAGATGTAAAAAAAAGTAGCTGAACTTGCCTACAAAAATTTGTTGATACTAAGGAGGAACAGTCAGCAGCATATAGCAGCAATAGGTCTATTGGACTATAACCTTGATGATCATATTCATATTTTCTCATCTAACTCACTTACTGGGGCTCCCCATGCACTCAAAACCAGCTCAAAATCACCCAGTTTCATAGAATTTAACTGAAGCACATAGTTCCAAGCTGGTCACTAGATGGACAAAACCCTAAAGTCAATGGATGAACATAGGCATTTTCTTATGTAAAATACTGTTTTCTAAAGAAGATTTAAGATGTTTAGAGACAAGATAGAGAGGTGATTTTGGCCTCAAATCAAAGCTAAAAGATAGGAGAATCACATTCTGATCTTCAAAAGCTCAGGTTTGATTATTTTTTTTTTTAGTGGCTACCCTACTCCTGTAGTCTGCTAGGAATAAAACGGCTACTTACAGTCTGCCATCTGCTCCCGCTGTACTATGAACTTCAAAAAAACGCAACTAAGGTGAAAACCAAAGCAACAAGCAAAAGCGGGGAGCAACTCAATGACTTTTGTTGTCAATCTTTACCTATATAATAAGAATTTGAATGTTGTCTTTGATCTATCTAAGTAAACCCAAAAAACGCCATCTACGAAACAACATTTTAACTTTCGACTATTACAGGGGTTTCACAAAGATGTCTCTTGCTTGGCATCTTTCTCATGGACAATACATATACTTCGACCTATGATGTCGATTGTGTCACATCTTTGGAATTACAATTGTAGCAGATATCCTTAATGAAGTGTACTTGTTGACGACATTTAGAGTGCATGATTAATCAAGGTTCTTCTATGATGTGGTCTGGTTCACTGTATGGCCTTCCTCAATAAATACACTATTCCGAAAGATGTCTCTTGGGAGACATCATTTAAGACACAGCAATAGCAGTAATCCAGAATGACGCAAGCCAGTTGACAACATACACGCGCCCGTCTATGCTTAGTTTGTTTTGAATGAAGCCGCCCACGAGACCACATTAACGGCACTCCTATAGTAGTAATCACGAATGACGCCAACCAGATGACCGCATTCACGCGCCCGACTATACATAGTTGGTTTTGAATGAAGCCGACCACGAGACAACATTCGCGGCTCACTTTATATTCTCCTACAACGTAATATTACTGTCACAGATTTTTGTACCCCAAAGGTTTTCTTCAGATAATATATACTCGCTAACACAATACATTTTTGTAAAGCATACAGGGTTCTTGTATGATGTGCTCTGGTTAACTGGATAACCTTTCCCTCGATAAATCCGCAATTCCGAAAGATGTCTCTTGGGAGACCACATTCATCCCACGACTATACTAGTTATCCCGAATGACGCCAACCAGATGACCGCAATCATGCGCCGTCTATGCATAGTTTGTTTTGAATGAAGACGACCACGAGACCACATTAACGGCATTCCTATAGTAGTAATCCCGAATGACGCCAACCAGATGACCGCATTCAAGCGCCCGTCTATGTATAGTTGGTTTTTGAATGAAGCCGACCACGAGACAACATTCGCGGCTCACTTTATATTCTCCTACAACGTAATATTGCCGTCACATAATTTTATACCGCAAAGGTTGTGTTCAAGTACTATACTCTAGCTAATAAAATATATTTTTATGGAGTCTACAGGGTTCTTGTATGATGTGCTCTGGTTCACTGGATAGCCTTTCCATCAATAAATCCGCAATTCCGAAAGATGTCTCTTGGGAGACCACATTCACCCCACAGCTATAGTAGTAATCCCGAATGACGCCAACCAGTTGACTTCTTTTTCTGAAGTTCATGATCTGTCTTACACTTTGCGTAAAATCTTAGCGGGTTTTTAAAGTTTAACTGAAAAGCCAACTCATTTGTGTGTCATTTAATTGGATACACTGAATTATTTGGATTCTGCAAAGGGATTTTTTTATTTTTCCACTATCAGCTCTAGTTATGAGTGTCAGAGCTAGCCGTGAGCTAGCCGTGAGCTAGATGACCTGCGGGTTGAGGTTTTTGGGAATGTAACTACAATAAATAATGAAGTGTGGATGTCGAACGTTATTGGAAGTAAATGTTTTCAAGATTTGAAGAGGCTGGCAAGGTTCCTAAAGGTAGCTCTAGCCCACAGAGAGAATTTCCTTTAGTTTAGTTTTATTATTTCGTATAGGTGTTTTCTTTTTTGTTACCATTTTTGCCATGGCCTCAGGCTTTTTGTGCATTAAATTCTATTCTATTCTTATCTCCGGCCGTCCTCACAGCGTAAATTCTACTATGACGCGGGAAATTTTAATCTCAAATCAAATGCGGCTTTTCAGCGGGCAGTGGTGAGATTGGTGAAGATTGCTTAGTGCCTGTACAAAAAAAAATGAAAAGTCTTGCTCGAAAGGCATACAACAAAAATACAAGCGCATAGTGGCACCACAAATCACTCGAAAATTCCACTATTTGAAAATCCATTGTTCGTGAATAGCGGAACAACGAAGTAACTCATTTTCAGCGGGTCTTCAAGCCAATTTAAGTGAATAAGTGATGGATAACTAGATTGTCCTATCCTAGCCCTTTTCGGTTAAACTTTAAATATTTGGTTTTCGCCACGAGGGCCCGCTTTGTAGGTCCTGGTTTGTCTAGGAGGCTCCGACACTGGAGTCATAGAGTTAGATCGATAGATAGATAGAAAGTTTATTGTAAAAAACGACTTTCGTGGTTATAAACCAAATCTGCGATTATTGTCAAACAACAGAAGAAATTACAATATGTGTCAAACTCTAGCAATACGGACGTATTTAAGAAATCGTTCCGTTTTCTATAGAAATACTTGCGGCTTTTCAGTGGGCAGTGGTGAGATTGGTAAAGATTGTTTAGTGCCTGAACAAACAAAAATTTATAAATTTTTCGCGTAAGGCATACAACAGAAGTACAAGCGCATAGAGGCACCACAAAAAACACGGAAATTCCACTATTTGAAAATCGGTTATTCGTGAATAGCGGAACAACGCAGTTACTCATTTTCAGCGGGTCTTCAAGCCAATTTAAGTGAATAAGTGATGGGTAACTAGATTGTCCTATTCTAACCCTTTTCGGTTAAACTTTAAATCCAAGTCCTACATTTGGGGGTTAGGAGGAGGTTCAAATTCAGGGGCAAACAAAATATTTATAAATATCTAGTCTGATAGTCGATTATAGGGTAAGAAGACATATGAACACGGTGATGAAAACCATTTTCGCGCAGGACAAGTAGTTCGTCGTCATCCGGCGAAAACCGGAAAATTTGTTAGAAGCAAAAGTTGTATTTGTAAACGATTAGATGCCCGATTTAGGGGTAAGGAGATATGCTGAATCCGTACATGACAATCAGTTTTTAGCCGGATATGTAATTCGTCCGGAATCCGGCTGAAACCGGAAAATCTGTTGTAAGTTAAATTTTTATCTGAAGCTGATTAGATGTTGGATAAAGGGGTAAGGATATACGCTGAATTCGTTTTTGAGCTTTATTTTTCGCCAGACAAGTAGTTCCGGAATTCCGCCGAAACCGGAAAATTGACCGGAAGTAAGGCTGGATCGTTTTGATCGGTTTCGTCAAAACAGATATTACTTATAGGGGTAAACACACATGCTGAATCCATATCTGAACTTGGTTTTCTCAGATAATCGGCTTTTTGACCTAAATCTGTTTCTAAATTTTAAGAGTAAAAATGTTCCATTTTTTATTTAAATAAAACAAAGAAAATCATGCTTAGTACTTTTTGTGGCTACTCCGTCATCCCTCAGTGACGTTAACTAATCTATTTTTTTTACCAACTTTTAAATTATTTACGTCACTTAACTTTTACTAATAAAGCCCATAACACATTTAGGCTACTATTTTTCCCACTAAGATATAAATATAAAATATAAGATTATTCTAGATTTATCATTCAAATCTTTCAAATTCCTACTAAAAAAAATTAACAATTCCTTTTTCGCCCAATCATCACTCACACATACCCATTATTCATCACAACACTTATCTTCTTCTCCTCCAAAACACGCCCTCAACATACATATCCCTCTCACTCGCAACCACTCATACTGCTTATCACAACCCAGGGCACAAATTTAACAACATCTTTCAATACTTCCAACCAAACCCCCGCTCTGCCAGCCCAAGAGGTGCCCTTCCCCCTCTAGGGCACCTCTAACACGGTGGCTTTTAACTTTCCCAAAAACAACAGCGTTACTCTGCCCTGGCTGACCCCTATCATTCCACACGCTTACCAAACAAACGCCCTTCCACCAGGCCCGTCATTTCAGCAAAACCTAGGGGGGCGGGCAAAGAATTTTCAACCCCTAGGACCATCATTTCACTGAAAAATCCGTGGGGGGGGGGGTATTTCCAGCCACGTTTTTGTTTAGTGATAGCAGGGTATCCTTTGCCCAAAGGTAAAATTCGGCACTTTTATTGCAAGTCTTGATTTCTATAAACTAGTACAAAAAGAGTAAGAAAAAGGAATTGCTAACACGAATTTCCATACAAAAATAACTAAACAAGGGGATAGCGCCTGTTCCCTAATGCAGCAAATCTGTCTACAACCTCTTCCACATTGAGGCAGTTCGCCTCCTCTTTATTACATGCGATAACAAGTAAACTGTTCAGTCTTTAATCACCACAGGTTGTACGTAAATATGTCTTTACGTGCTTCATGGTGCTGAACAATCTCTCGTTCGTCACTGAAGTCACTGGGAGGGTAAGAGTGATATCCATAATTTTGATTATTTCGCTGAACGCGCTCGGCAGCTTTGAAAGCTCGGACCGAACTTCCCTAATATCGGAGAGTCGAATTGGCATCGACTGCAAAAGTGATTTTGCAGCACCAACTTGTGAGGCAAGGACAAGATCATCCATTGCACATGCTGGATAAAACTGCACATTTCTTGTATCTTCTCCACGGAAAGAAAATTTGGCGATTCCGGGTTGTGTTTTGTGTTTTTTGACGGCTTGATCAAACCAAAATTAACGCATAATATTGTTAAATGAACCTTTTCTGTCTTCATTCTTCTTCACTTTCTGTGTTTTGCGCTTAAAAAGCTTAAAACAGTTGGCTGATGTCTGCTCATAATAATCCACAGTAATTTCTTCGCAATCAATCCTTCATTCACTGCACTAAACTCAACCAACTCTGTCCAAGTCTGCAACTAACCTTAGCAACGATACATTTTCCCAGTCCAAACGTCGAAATGAGACACGTTATTTTGACTCGAAATGGGCTTGAAAGCCAAGGAACGAATCAACGAAATAAAACTGATAAGAGGGGTTCTGATCTGAACTCTCGGGTAGTGAGTGAGTCACTGACTGAATAGTAAGAGAAAACACTTAAGCTGAATAGTAAGAGAAAACACTTAAAGCCAGGGAATTTCTGTAAGCAAAGTGGGAAAGGCAGTACGTTTGGGTCTATGCAGAAAAATAAAGGTTTAAAAAGTGAAATTTTTCGAAAATCAGGGGGGGGGGCAAATGCACCCCCTGCCCCCCCCCCCCAATTTACGGGCCTGCCTTCCACCCCCACAGTCCAATTATTTACCCCACAATCCTTGAAACGTTTTCCCTTTACACCATCCTAGGGAAAAAGTTTCAGTTCAAAAATTTAAATAATCTTACTATCCCCCACACTCGCCCATCCACACTTATTCATCAATTCGCTTCTTCAACAACCACTCTAAGATTAAAAATATTCAAGGAGTCTGGCGAAGACAACCCAATTGTCGAGCTGATTGTCTGGATCAAAGTTTGAATTTTTGGGATCCCACTGAAACCTTTGGTCTTGTTTCACAAGTCAGCCGACTATCATGCGACCTAGGTGAGCCAAAATTGCTCAACACTCACCCACCGCTGGCCGCCGCAATACAAGTTTACCTGAGATACTAGAAGGGTCGTACTGGCTACACGTAATTAGCTTGCGCAGGAGCATGACAACAGGAGAAGTTGTGGTTTGGAAGGGTCGTAATTTAGCACGTGCGCTGGGGGAGTTTGTGGAAGATAGAGAGAGGGGTCGGGAACTCGATACAGACTATTTGAGCAAACGAGGGACCAATGCTGTTGAACGGTTATGGAAGTTAAGCAGCAAGAACAAGCCTGTTTTGCAACGACCATCAACGGGATGTTTACTGGATACGTGGATAGGAAACATATTTGAGTGCCGTTCACAAAGAGGACTTACGGAGAGTCGCCTACTTCTGTAACGTAACATAACATCAACAGGGTACCAACATAACATCAACAGCAAAAGCTGCGTTCGATTTGAGCCCTCCTTGTCTCGGTCTTGTCTTCTTGTTACTGTCCTGTCACGGTTTAAACCCGTATTATTTAGCCCTGTCAGGTGAATGACTCAACGGACAAGCATCACAAATAAAACGCAAATGAGAAATCTACCTGAGACAGGACCGAAACTTGCTCGGAGATCATGTCATCATTCACGGCGTCCTGTCTGACAGGACGCTGAAAATTGTCAGCTGACAGGACAAATAAAACGGTGTTAAGCGGACAAGGCAGTTAAATAAAACGGCATTTGGCTGACAGGACTGAGACAGGACCGAGACAAAGGTAAATCGAACGCGGCTAAATACTGAGTTTGCCAGATTCGAAGACCAGTGACAGCTAGACAAGCAAGCCGAGCAACAGAAGAAAAGAAGAAGCGAAAAATTAACAATGTCTACTTGACAAGCTAGAGGAGATCCGAAAGCAGGAGCTTGGTCACAATGCCTTAAAGGACCCGTCGCATCTGCAATGCAGATGCAACGTACTTAATTAACCTCTCCATACATTCCCCATCACTGTGATTCTACATCAGTGAACCTCTATGAAAAATAATTTTGAATGTTTTATGTTTTTTTTTATCCTTTTCTTCAGCACCTAGGCCCTTTGGCAGTGCGTCATAAACTTTTTCATTCGCGCTTGAATGCGGTCATCTGGTTGGCGTCATTCGGGATTACTACTATAGGAATGCCGTTAATGTGGTCTCGTGGTCGGCTTCATTCAAAACAAACTATGCATAGACGAAGCATGAATGCGGTCATCTGGTTAGCGTCATTCGGGATTACTAGTATAGTCGTGGGATGAATGTGGTCTCCCAAGAGACATCTTTCGGAATTGCGGATTTATTGATGGAAAGGTTATCCAGTGAACTAGAGCACATCATACAAGAACCCTGTAGACTTCATAAAAATATATTTTATTAGCTAGAGTATAGTACTTGAACACAACCTTTGCGGTATAAAATTATGTGACGGTAATATTACGTTGTAGGAGACTATAAAGTGAGCCGCGAATGTTGTCTCGTGGTCGGCTTCATTCAACAACCAACTATGCATAGACGGGCGCTTGAATGCGGTCATCTGGTTGGCGTCATTCGGGATTACTAGTATAGTCGTGGGATGAATGTGGTCTCCCAAGAGACATCTTTCGGAATTGCGGATTTATTGATGGAAAGGTTATCCAGTGAACCAGAGCACATCATACAAGAACCCTGTAGACTTCATAAAAATATATTTTATTAGCTAGAGTATAGTACTTGAACACAACCTTTGCGGTATAAAATTATGTGACGGTAATATTACGTTGTAGGAGACTATAAAGTGAGCCGCGAATGTTGTCTCGTGGTCGGCTTCATTCAACAACCAACTATGCATAGACGGGCGCTTGAATGCGGTCATCTGGTTGGCGTCATTCGGGATTACTAGTATAGTCGTGGGATGAATGTGGTCTCCCAAGAGACATCTTTCGGAATTGCGGATTTATTGATGGAAAGGTTATCCAGTGAACCAGAGCACATCATACAAGAATCCTGTAGACTTCATAAAAATATATTTTATTAGCTAGAGTATAGTACTTGAACACAACCTTTGCGGTATAAAATTATGTGACGGTAATATTACGTTGTAGGAGAATATAAAGTGAGCCGCGAATGTTGTCTCGTGGTCGGCTTCATTCAAAAACCAACTATGCATAGACGGGCGCTTGAATGCGGTCATCTGGTTGGCGTCATTCGGGATTACTACTATAGAAGTGCCGTTAATGTGGTCTCGTGGTCGGCTTCATTCAAAACCAACTATGCATAAACGGGCGCGTGAATGTGGCCATCTGGTTGACGTCATTCGGATTACATATACGCAGTGCCACATTTCACCTATTTATGGAGAGATAACGAATGTGGTCTTTTGCATGACAGCATTTGGAGCCACTGATACAATAGAAATAATCTAAGATGCCAAGCACTAGGAAACATCTAACTTCGACAATACATAGACCATATTGTAAAGATGTCAATCACTTGACATCATTCCGAATCACTTAATTAGTCTACCACAACATAACTTCTTTTATATAAGTAGTTCCAAATTTTCAATGTGGTCATGCGATGCGGTCCCAGCAAAAGCAAAAGGCTCTGAACTTCTGAAGTCTGCTGTCGCTGATTAAGATTTTAGGCCAACCTTACCTTCAATGTAATTAGACAAATCAATGTCGATGCCAGGAAGTTTCTTCCTTAGAAGAAGCTTGACTTTCTCCATAGCTTTGCTCCAACCTGACAATGACAACAAAACTGCTGAATTAGTTGAACTTGTTCAATGACCTGAAGTTCAGTCCTTCAGGAATTTTGTTGCCTTGCGTTGATTATTTTTCTATCTGGCGTACGTACTGGAAGTACCTGCCAGGTTGGAATTCCGAAATGGAATCCCGATAGGTGGCATATACAGCGTATTTGAAAAGAAAAGCTTTTTGCCTTGAAATAAAATAAAAAAAAACGAACAGCTAATATTTATTTTTTTTACCATTTTTTTAGTTGATCGGTATAAGATATTTCTGAACACCAATGACCAGGTATCTCATTTGTTATTGTAATTTACCAACTACCATCTGGCGACCAAAGGAAATCGCTTTGGCCGTTCGTCAGATGGAATAACTAAGCCATTCCGAAGAAAGGAGGATACTTAACCCCAATTAAATATAGACATCAATATTAAAGATGACTTTGTTTAAGTTGCATTGAGCTAGGTGAGTCTGTGGAAGAGCGTAAAAGTTTTAAAGTATTGACGTAGCCTACAGGCAAAAGTTCATTTATTTAAACCAACATACTGGTTTAAAAGTATTGAAGGATATTTAAAAGTTTACATAAACCCAGTGGCGTGCAGTGGCACGAGCGTGTTTGGGCTGAAGCCCACGTGACGTCAACCTTCAAACAACAACAACAACAGAGCGTAAAAGTGCCAAAAAGAACTATAAAGGCTGTGGTAGCATTCCAGTGAGTTATTACAAGCTATGAATGATATAAAACTAAAATTAGTAAATTGAGTCATTGCTTTCACTTATTCCTGTCCTGTGCATCAGTATTTGCTAGGCCTAGGGCCTAGGTTTGTATTTCATGATATCTTTCAGTGCCATTCTGAAGTAGGATACATACCAGCCAATTAAACCAGTCTGGCTCTATCTAGTACAGGCAAGCAACAGGAGAGGTACCCAACCTCAGTCTCGGACAAGATTTCAATTTTCAGAGAGAAATCTTTCTTTAGTGAGTCCAGAGTGAATCTGGCTGGCTTAAAAAGGAACCAAAAGATATGACAAATAGGGTACGAGCGGTGGTAGTCGGGCGGCAGATAAACACGGGCACTACACTAACCAGTTGCTGCTAGCGCCCGGCCAAGAGTTAATCTCGGGCATCTGGTTTATGCTACCTGATTTTTCTTCCTCGTGAAGTAATTTTTGAATATTTTGTCTCGTATATTCTTTTGTTCTGCTGAAGCTCAATGTCCGTCAACGGTTGCCATCTAAAAATCAGCAGCTAAAGTAAAAGCCAGCCAAAACCGAATTGAAGCCGCCCGAGTTCAAGCGTGACTGCCCGTGATTATCTGAGCACAAAAAGGACCGCCCGTGAAAATAGTTTTGGGTGGACTATGCGAAAATCAGTCGGAGGATTCTTGTTTGGCAACAGTGGTGTCAAGAAACGGCAAAAAGAAGCGCGATTTTCAAACGAATTTTTCAATGCGTAAATGAGGTCTGTGAGTTGAGTGGTTTAGCTTTTAAGGTGATTCAAAGCTAAGTGAGGAGTTAACTGCCCGACTACCGCCGCTCGTACCCTATACTACGATTGAAGATCATAGTCAATAGAATGGTTTACAGCTGTACACATTGCCAATCGGGGAAATAAATTTTGCTTCAACAGTAGGGCACCAGATATTTTGGAGAATTTCCCTGCTTCAGGGGAATCTCCTACACAGGTGAAAAAGAATCCCCTGTAGAGGAGGTGAGGGGGCAGTCTAGTACACTAGCTCCTTTTTTGATACCCATTCACCAGTTCACAAACGGGGTGGCATGCCCCCAGGTGTGAGTAGGGTACTCATACGTATGTGTACCCCTTCTTCCCCAGAGGTCTACCAGTCTACTAGGCTATACTTTCTAAATCAAAATTAATTACTGCTTACTGACTGCTTCGTAAGGTCTATCGATAATGGCAATAAATAGTCCTGCTTGAGAGCTTTTTTTTCATGTTTATTTTCGAATTTTTTAAAGCTCATAACCCGGTAAAAGGGGCCGGGCCAACAGAAGAAATCATATTACAAAAACATGGGGGTAAATGCTTGCACGCCACCTACCGTTGACATGCGCAGGCTGTTAGTGCTAAAAAATACAGATGGCGCCAAACAAAGCATGGCGATCCGACATGTAACCGATGGCGCCATCTGTATTTTTGACACGTTTCACTGCGCATATCAACGCTAGGTGGCATGCACAGCACTCGTGGCCATGTTTTTGTTCTTCTGCTGGCCCCTTTTACCCAGTTATGAGCTTCAAAAAATTCGAAAATAAACATGAAAAAAAGCTCTCAAGCAGGGCTATTTATTGCCATGATCATAGACCTTACGAAGCAGCCAGTAAGCAGTAATTAATTTTTATTTAGAAAGTGTAGTAGACTGGTAGACCTCTGGGGAAGAAGGGGTACACATGCGTATGAGTACCCTACTCACACCTTGGGGCATGCCACCCCGTTTGTGAATGGGTATCAAAAAAGGGCCTAGTGTACCAGACTGTGAGGGGGGGGAATAAGTGGGACAAATTTTATGGCATATTCTAGTAAAGTAGACCTAAAAAACTGTCTCCAGGTCCATCACCCTCCCCCAGCCCCCACCCAACTCCTTCTGATCCTAAATAACATGGAAAATGACCAAAAAACTAGTATTTATATGTATTTCCCTTGTATCCAGTCCAGTCTGCATGACTGCTGTACTTGTACTTGTAGCACTATTTAACACAAT
The DNA here is from genome assembly GCA_023053555.1 of Branchinecta lindahli. Lineage (NCBI taxonomy): Eukaryota > Metazoa > Arthropoda > Branchiopoda > Anostraca > Branchinectidae > Branchinecta > Branchinecta lindahli. The sequence goes on along the minus strand of JAKZAO010000009.1, from coordinate 32,315,111 downwards.
GCCTTACAATTTTGCTGATTTCTTCTTTTCATGTTGGAGTTTACAAGCACTTAACTTTTTCAGGTGCTTTCACCTACGGTAGAGAAAGCCTTGATACCGGAGAAATCATTTGTTCAATATATATGTCATTTGAGTGGAAGGGATCCCTTGGACAGCTGGTATTCCTAGATAAGTTCCCTTTCTATTTAGTTAATTCAGTCCAGAGGCTACTCAGTTTGGGTATGATTGTTATTTATTGGCCAAATGATTTCTCCGGTATCAAGGCTTTCTCTACGGTAGGTGAAAGCACCTGAAAAAGAAAAGTGCTTGTAAACTCCAACAAGAAAAGAAGAAATCAGCAAAATTGAGGGCTTTGTGTTCAGTAGTGCTACAAGTTCAGCAGTCATGCAGACTGGACCCAAAAGCTTCTCTGGAAACAACAAAAATACATATAACACTAGTTTTTTGGTTATTTTCCATGTTATTTAGGATATGAAGGAGTTGGGTCGGGGGTGGGGGAGGGTGATGGACATAGAAACAGTTTTTTAGGTCTACTGTACTAGAACATGCCATAAAAGTTGTCCCACTTATTCCCCCCCCCCCCTCTCACCTCCTCTACAGGGGATTCTTTTTCACCTGTGTAGGAGATTCTCCTACATTTCTTTAGATTATAGCAGCAGTCTTTAGATTCTCAAATCTAAAGACTGCTTCTTTCAGTTTTATTGAATTGTAAGGCTCCACTTCTGTTTTTCGTTTTTTACTGGACAGTAAGGTGATTTATACGCAGTCATAGTGTATTGCGGACTGTATAGGCTAATGAGTATCCCGTAGCCTAACATCAGCATAACATGACTCCTGTGTCTAGGTAGAAGATGAGGTCACCAGGAAGAGCAAGAGGAAGGGGAAGAGAAGCTCGGAACAGAGGTGGTCGACGGCTAGAAGGTAGAAGAGTTAAAGGAGATAGATCAAGACCAGGAAGATCTCCAAAAGGTGTACCTGTAGCATCCAACTCAAATAGTAAGTAGGCTTGACCAGAAGGTCAATTTTTACCCCTAGACATCACCTAAGAATTTAATAGTGAAAATTTTATTAACTCACATTAGTTAAATGTTGGCCCGCTCTACTGTTTTAGATTGTATTGTTTCGTCTGTCTCAGACAGTCATACACAATTATAATTTTTGATTACAGTGCTTTGAATGCATTGATAGCACAGTTCCCTGTTGCCAGTGCGCTATACCAAGGACCCATAAATTTCCTGTAATGCCTCGCCATTCAGGGGGCTTGTTAATAAGAGATTCCTGATGCTATGTTGACTGACTGGAAGATAGTTCGAGAAATAACCACGGTCCAATCACGTCCAAGGCCAGATAGACGAAATTTGGGATTGGCTGATGGCGCCTTGAGGGAGGAGTCTCTTTGGCGCGCACGTCCAATGAAGCAAACAAGAATGCCGACTCGATCCAAGTGGGATGTTTGGAAAGTAGGCAAGGGTCGGCCAACATAGCAACATAGAAGCATAGGAAATGACAAGCCCCCTGTAAAGGAAATTTATGGGTCCCTGGCTATACCCTTATCAAATATGTTTAAGGAAAATTCTTAGCTAGCAGATATCAGGCTGAAGTAGTTTTTCAGTGAAAGAAGATCTTGTATATTCGGCTGCAATCTCGGTTGTCATCAATTTGTAAAATACATGGGACTGGACAGGACACAGCTGGAGCAGTCTCTGTTTTGCTATTAAATTTTCAGCAGAATTTTATCTGATCTTTGTATCGTCCTGAGGCAAGTTGCATGATCCAAATCACCATGGGAAAAGATTGCTACTAAACTTTGTTTTCTCATAATGTGTAATTTTATGTTTTTAGTAATAGGCAACTAGCTATAACTATTTTCGTCTAATTTTGAAGTTTAATTTCTTTTACAGGGGTTCCTATTGGACGCCGGTCGCCTGGGTAAGACGATATTTTGTTCCACCCTTCTTTAAATGTGTTACCTTACTGATGTTTTTAGTGACCTGATTTTTTACTTTGCTAATAGGCCTTCTATCGGGGTTTTTTCATTTGATTGTTCTGTTCAAATCGTGGAGCTATTGGTATACTGACCCATAACAGATATACTCTGGTTATATTTCTTTTTCTTTTTCTTACTCGTAGATTTGGGTTTAGAAAAAATAAATAACAGCATAGGCTACATTTTTGTGCTCCTAGATGAAGTCCCCCAAAAACTTTTTTTTCTTAAAAAAAAATCTCAGTGGCTTCTCGTGTGCTACTTCATATAGGCTATAGTTGCAGATATTTGAGTTTGGAGACATTCAGTGGAGGATACTCAAAAATCTTTTTCAAAAAACCAGTTGAATTTTTTTCCATTGTAGTTCCCTACTAAGGTACAGTGTTGGAAAAGCCTGTTTTAATGTTTTGTCTCGCATGTGGTTCCGTGTTGCTTATGAGCTAGGTCAGATAGAAGGGAGAGTCACCAATATTATTCGAAAAGGATGGATCTGAATGTACAGCAGATAATTTTAGACTGCCTTGGTTTTGTTGTTTGCCTCTAAAAGAGTCACATGGAAATGATAAACCAAGAACTTTATATCTACCAAGAGTGAAGCGTTTCAGCTTTCTTGTGACATAAAAGATTCAGATCAGATTTTTTTTTATTTCATCTCTTGTTTTGGGGATCCCAAAACGTAGCCTAAGTGGAGGGATACCTATGACTTCGTAATAGTTGTCCGTCTGTCTGTCAGCACGATAACCCTCGAAGGGGTTGAGATAGCCTATTTTGTTCGAACTTGGTGTGAGGGTCCATTGGGTCGAGGCACAGGACAAATTCGTAGATGGGCCCTGTAACCCAATATTTAGAGGTGGTCAGGGGGTTTTAAATTAAGGGATTAAATAAGCATTTCATTTAGTTTCTCGCCGGACAAATAGTTCGCTCGGAATCCGGAAAAAGCGAAAATTTCTAAAAAGTAAAAAGTTCCATGTGAAGTTGAATAGTTCGATACAAGGGTACAGAGACGGGCTGAACCTGTTTTTGAATTTTCCTTTTTATGGCACTTGCAGCTTCGCTCAAGTGCCATATACCGATCACTTTTCCGTCGGTCGGTCGGTCGGTCTGTCGGTCCGCTGATTGCGAGTTAGGGTACTTGCAGATGTGCTAGGACGATGAAACTTGGCAGGAAAATCAGGGACCCGACCAAACTAACCTGGAAATAATTAGTTTCCCGATCCGACCATCTGGGGGGGAGTGGTGGGCCGGGGAATTCCGAAAATTAAGTAGTTTTTGTCACACTTTTTCGAGTTGGGGTACTTCCAGATGTTCTAGGACGATGAAACTTGGCAGGAGCATCAGGGACCCGACCGGACTAACCTGGAAATAATCAGTTTCCCAACCCGACCACCTGGGGGGGAGTGGAGGGCTCGGGAATCCGGAAAACTGGAGTAGTGTGTAACTTTCGAACGGGTGATCGGATTGGAATGAAACTTTATAACTGAATAAATGGCACACCTCTGATGTCCCATTTGAGGTCCGGACCGGATTCGACAGTTATGGGGGAGTTGGGGGGGGGAGACCGGAAATCTCGAGAAACGGTTAGAATGGAAGGATCGGAGTGAAACTTGCTGGGAAGAACAGGCATCTGCTCCAGATAAATCGTTTATATATTTGGATTGGATCCGGACACTGGGGGGGGTGGAGGGGATTTTCCCGGAATTCCGGTTATGGCGGTTTGTGGGATTTTCACGACGAAACTGGGGAGGCGAATCAGGGACCCGATCGAACTGACTTATAAATACAAATTTACATGGTCCGATAGTCGTGGGGGGAGTAGCGGGAGGGGGAATCCGGAATATTGAGTCATGCGTAACTTTGGAACGGTTGATCGGATTAGAGTGAAATTTGATAACTGATCAGAGGACATGTCTCTGGTGATCTTTGTCATGTCCGGACCGGATTCGACAACATATGGGGGGGGGGTAATACGTGACCGGCTCAGACTGGGGAGATCGGGATGGAACTTTGTGGGAATAATAAAGATATGCTCTTGATAAATCACTTACAGAACCGGATTGGCTCCGGCGGTTGTGGGAGATTTCGAGGGGGGGTTCGGAATTCAGGTGATCGCGATTTAAGGTACTTCCAGATGTGCTAGGACGATGGAACTGGGCTGGAATATTAGAGATTTGACAAGATTGGCTCAGAAATCGCCACTTTCCAAATCCGACATTCCTTAAAGTACCAATCTTGACCGTAAATTTAGAAAAATACTTTTGAGCAAATTATACATTTCCATGATCCCCATGAGCCCATTATCATTTTTGCCTCAAGGGTTTTGCTTACAAATGAAGTTCTAGCTCCCTTAAAGTGCGCATGTGAACCGCAAGGTCGAAAACTACTTTTTTTTAATCAAACGATACATCTCACCCATGATCATTTGTGCCACAAGGGTTTTGCTTAAAAATTTATTTTATCACCCTTAAAGTGCACATTTTAACCGAAAAGTGAAAAAAAATTACTTTTTACCAAACGGTATATATCAATGATCCCTAAGGGCCTGTGATCGTTTTGTCTCAATAGTTTTTCTTGCAGATGAATTTCTAGCGCCTATAAAGTTCGTATCATTACAGCCAAGTTCTAAAACAAAATACTTTTTCTCTAGCTCCCTTAAGTGCGCATCTGAACCGCAAAGGTAACCTTAAAGGACACCTGAACGATCCTACCATACTTCCATGAACCCCTCAGATCGTCCTTCACAGTACCGGTACAGAGAAGAAGAATTTTTTCGCTCCGTGATTTCGGCGCCATCCACTCTTGAAGTTCTAAGTCTCCCTATGGCGATTCGTTACGACCTCCCAAGACAAATTTAGCGCCAATATTTAAACTGTCATTATCGCATGGATAAACGTACGTTGATAACGCATGGATGGATAAACGCATGAACTGTTACGGCGTGGACTGTTACAACATGAACTGTTACGCATGGACTGTTTCAACTGTTACGGCGAGCGTTACGATCAAGACAAGTCGGAAAAAAGGCTGAAAATTATAGCACGGTGAAACTTCATCCGATTTTAGTCCGGTTTTCGAGAGATAAATGGTAAGCAGTAGGGTGAACTCGGGTAAGTCCGGCCACGGGGTAAGTCCGGCCATTTCACCCCTCGTCTGTGTTTTTTTGTATTTACTGTGGCTAACTAGCCTCTTTTCATCCTTAAGGATAGCACTTGGGAATAGTGTCGGAGATTTCCACAATTGTATTTACCTCGCGGAGTTGCAACAGGCTGAAAATTTGAGGACGGCCATTTTTATGGTTCCAGGGTAGGGGACTTCACTAAAGTCAGTTTTTCTTGGAGATGCAATAAGTTACAGCTGTTTTTGAAATGTACTTACAATCTATGGTGATTGGAGAGTTCCCCAGAATATTTCCACATTTTTCTCTAGATAGCTACTTGACTTAGAGGGATGGCCGGACTTACCCCCAAAAAACCCTGTTTTGGGAAAGAGCGGCCGGCCGTACTTTCCTCGCATGAGGGAACTTCGGCCACTGGCCGGACTTCCCCCAAACCAGGGATTTTTAACTGAAATAGCCTATTATTTTGTGCAAAAAAAATGATTCAGGCCAGTTCAAGCATTTTCAACTTCCTGCTCTTGCTAATCGTTTCAACATGAGACATATTGACAAGATACTCATTGGAAAAGACTTCAGCTTGACCCACTAAAAAGACGGAAAGTCTGTAAGAAAGTCTTTGTTAATGTGTTGGCCTCTTTCGCAATATTCATCTGCAAAATTCTACCGACGCCATGGGGATACTTTTGAAAAAATAATCGAGGACAAGGAGGGGGAGTTTTGGTATAACAAAACAAAGAATTTGAAGGAAACAACAATAATGATCATTAACGAGACAATGAACCGAAAAGGGCTAGGATAGGACAATTTAGTTACCCGTCACTTATTCACATAACCTGGCTTGAACACCCGCTGAAAACGAGTTACTTCGTTGTTCCGCTATTCACGAATAACCGATTTTCAAATAGTGGAATTCAAATAGTGGAATATGTGGTGCGTCTATGCGCTTGTATTTTTTTAATGCCTTACGAGCAAGATTTATCATTTTTTTGTTCAGGCACTAGGCAATCGTCACCAATCTCACCACTGCCCACAAAAAAGCCGCATTTGTGTTGCAATTAAAATTTCCCGCGTCATAGTAGAATTTTCGCTGTGGGGAAGGACGGAGCTATTCTGAGCCTCATAACTAGAGCAAATAGTGGAAAATCAAAAAATCCCTTTGCAGAATCCAAATAATTCAATGTATCCAATTAAATGACAAACAAATAAGTTGGCTTTTCAGTTAAACTTTAAAGGGCGAAGTATTTTTCCGAAACAGAAAAAGTTAGAATATCTATACCAAGAAATTCCAGTTGAAGTTTAAATTAAAGCCGCTTAAAAATTAAGCCATTAAAGCTTACTGAATCAGGGTCTTTTGAAGTTTAAGTTAATCGTCAAGGGGTCAAAGCGTAGCCTACAAGGCGATCATTGCCAAACGCAAATGAGTGAGCAAAGTTTGTGGACGCAGTCTGATTGTATTTGAAGTTTCCTATTCAAATATATGATCAAGATTTACAAGATACCACATTTTCGTGTGTACCACATTGTCATTGTCGTGCATTTTCGTTCCGGGGTAAGTCCGGCCGGCCGGAGTTACCACAGACTAAGGGAAAATCAATGGTTCTGACATGTGGTAGCTTCTGTTGATGATATAGCCTAATTTTAGAGATGCATTCATATTGATCGCAGCATGCTCTACAAGATGTCAGGCTCCAATTATTTTTATCTTCAAAAATAAAAAAGATAGATGGGGTGGCCGTATTTACCCTAAATTTGGGGTAAGTCCGGCCATCCTGAGGTGTCCTAGTTATAAGGACCACGGAACTCAACTGAGTTAAGTTATCAAGAAACTAAAATATGCAAAATATTTGCAAGAATGTCAACTACCCTAGAAATACATTAAACCAAGTCCGACACTCAACAGAAAATCTTCCATCATGCTTTTGATAAAAAAAGCATAGTAAATGGCCGGACTTTCCCGAGTTCACCCTATGTAAAAGTGGCAATTTAGGGTGTTAGACTTCATTCAGATGACCTTTAAAAGTACTTTTGATCAAACACTACATCTCAACCCATGCAAGTGCCATATGAGCTTACAGCTCTTGTTCGTTGGGCAAGTAGTTTGCTCGGAATCGGGCGAATAAAACCGGAAAATTGGTAAGAGTGGAAGTCTTATCTGAAGTTAATTAGAGGTTAAACGTTGGCCGATTACAGCGTCGATTTAGAGGTAAAAATACATCCTGAATCTATATTTGAACTTTGTGTTCCCGCCGGACAAGTAGACTGACCGGAATCTGGCGAAAACCTGGTAGGAGTCACGTTTTTCTGAAGTCGATCGGAGCATCCTTATAGGAGCAAGAATACAAGCTGAATTTATGTGTGAACCTGAATTTTCTCGCTGGATAATTAGTTCATCCGGAATCTGGCAGAAACCGGAAACAAATTATTTAAGTCGATCGGAGAGCCGATAAAGGGCTTACAGTATATGTTGAATCCAAATATGAGCTTTATTTTCTCACCGGACAATTAGTTTGACCGGAGTCCGGCCAAAACCGGAAATTTCGAAGAAATAAAATAAAATTCTGATGTCGATAAAATTTGATTGGAGTAGGTAAGTGTACCCGAAAAAGACACGGGGAATTAGGATTTGCTGTTTATTCTCGCCTCGGATAGATAGCATAGTCCTGTCGGAATCTGGTCAGAACACGATTTCTTCGACCTATGAGCCTGATTGTTTGATATGCTGTTAGCTGAAGTATCACTTAATGGCTTTGGTTTGTTACAATGGTATCAAATGTGCACGGGTTCGGCAAAGACTGAACATCTGCAAGACCTCATTTATCTTTATCGAAAAGCTTGACAAATATTTCCCTTTTGTGATCCCGTCGAAACCTTTGGTCTTGTTTTTAATATTATTTTTCACCTGTTGGGATGCTTCAGACGCCGCAAATGTAGGCTACAGAAGTAACTCGCAAAAAAAAAGAGCAAAAAGTACAAAAAATTACTTTGTGCGGATCTAATTTGACGTTATTTTGCTTACACTATTGTTTGCACGCATTCCTGTGCATACAAATTTGCTAAATTTGGGTTTTCATATCTTTCGACGCTGTTCGATGCTAGGCGATGTCCGAAGTAGCATATCTCGACTGTACGTTTCCTAGAAGGTAGGCTTTGATAATGATTTATTGAAGGCATCCTCCTGTACATGAAAGAACCCTTCTACCACCAAGGGATAGGAGCCCTTTATATGATGAAGATGTTCACCAAAGAAGCAGAGCAAGGAATGAGGCCAGTCCGAGAGACACAGTACAAGATCTTAGAGAGAAGCTGTCCTCCACAAGAGCGAAAGTAGGTTTTATCTTTATTTCTTCTCCCCCCACCCACACACCTGATTGCTTCCCTGGTCTCCTATTTTCCTGCGAAGATTTGTTCATTCGTTTGTATCTCCGCAGATCTGCTACTTCGAGCTTGGATGTGCTACGATAGGACTGAATCCGCGCTGACTTTCGAGCCACACAAAGTTTAATACCTACGCGAAGTAAAGAACTAACAAGAAGGGTAGTCGCCATTAAAAAATATTAAATCTTGGGAATCATCCAAGTTGCGTCACTGGAATTGGGAACTTGGAAAACGCAATTCAGTCATAGGAAAAACAGAGTCTCCAACATACATCCATCCCGGAATGGAGGAAGACGCGAATGTACGTTTTATTCAAGATTCCCCAGGTTGACAAGACAGCGACTACACTGTCAGAATTTCCATAACAGATAACACAAGGATGGGCAGTTTCAACAGACAACACTTGGGATCTTATCTGTTGTAATTTTGAAAACGTTATGCATTAATTGTTGTACGTGTGGGTATGGCGCATCGTGAAAGATTTTTCAGGTGGTTGCATCTGCGTATTTATTTTTTTTTTGCGTTCTTTTGTTTGTAGGCTATATATTGTCATGGCCCGAAAGGTTTTTTTTTTTATTAAATATCATATCAACATATCATGTCATCACAAGCATTGCCAGGAAGAGCCGAAAAAGCATCTGCTGACTTCTGTTTGTCGTCGTGATATGGGAACAAGTGCACTATATACACAGTAATGCTTTTATTCTTTTCCTTTTTTAGAATCAAGACAGAGGAGCTGCCAAGCGCACCGATGAAACGGAAAATCGGAAAAGGCGAGATTCAGGAGGAAGAAGGGAGAAGGAGAAAGCACACAGCAGCTCTCACGGTAGAAAAGAAGGTAAGGGCTGGCAACACTGTTGACGTATTTAACTTAGCATGCAATCCGGCGACGCTGCTGATATGACGAACAGAAATTGACGGAAATATCAAATATCTCCAGTCTTTTACTGAAACAAATAGTTGTATCCGTCCTCGTACATCCGTCCCATATGTCAAAAGGTAGGCTAGGCTAAAAATGGTTAAAATGTCTAAAACGGTTAAAAACAGAAACGTGACAGTACGTGAATAACGATGCCAGACGTATCAGTGGTATTCTGATTTGGGCCTAGCTGGTTCTCATTCGGAAGCGAGTGAAGTGGGTCGCAGCTTGAACCCCGTTCACGTGGTCGATCAATCAAGCTCAGACGCTCAACTAACTGCTTTATTCAGTTTATTAACGAGGATTTTGTGGGAAAAAAATGATTATTAATCGTAATTAAACATACATTGATTACACATTTTAGAAGGAGCCGCTCCCGCGAAGAAGCGGAGCCCAGCGCGGCCTCCGTCCCCGCCCGAAGAACCATCAGTGACATCTACGGTCCACAACTCTGACGTGGAGCTTGATTACGACTACGAACCGATGGGTGAAGAGATCGAGTCTCCTGAGCGCAAGCCGAACCTCTCCCCCCGGAACGAAGGTTTTGCTGACGATCGAAAAGGAAAGGGGAATGCGGACAAGAAGAGTCCGGTAAGAAGAAAGGTGAAGCAGGAAGAATCACTGGAAAGAAAGAAAGTCAAGAAGGAAGTGAAGAGGGAAGTTGAATCGGGAAGTGATCAGGAAGAGGATTCCCGAAATGACAGGTATTCTTCTTTTTTTTTGCGGTCGGTCAAAGCTCAGCTGAATGGCATAGTAAGCAGTCAGCCAATTCATTACTACCAGCTTTGTGGTATCACGTTGAAAATGGGCAATAAAGGTTGAAAGCAAACATGATGCAGAACTGAAAATAAAGGATCAAAGGAAGTTCCGTTCAGACGATTTTGCTGGCAGAGGAATTAGTATCTGAAAAGCTTAACACACAATCAACCAGTTTGTTTTCCGCCCTAACTGCGCTGGTTAAGGATTGTATAAAAAGTTAAAAATAACTAATGTGTGTAAGACAAATAGGGGATTGAGAAGGAGTGAAATACTGAACCTAGGAATGACTTAAGCCGGTTGACCGTCGCTGTTTTGTATGGACCGGTTTTGTTTTCGCGCTTTTCGATGTAAGGTGAACTACTTGATCATTAATTTTATTTCATTTTTGGTGAATTTTAGCACTTTAGCACATCTGTTTAGTGTTCTTGCCAAAATTAAACCATTGAAAATCCATACAAGGTGGAAACAGTTTTTTTAATATCTCATTTCGCCTTATATAGTTTCATAATAACTCTCATTTTGTTGTGTATACTGTAACGTATTGCAGTCTAAAAAAGCTTTTCCCTAATACGGAAATGATCATACTCAGCCGTGTTGAACTACTGCTACGATGAATCGTCAAGCTGATGATTGGCTCAACATGAATTGCATCTTAGGTGAGATTATTCCAGTGTCTTCAACAACAGTTATAAATAAGTAGGCTTTGCTGTGTGTATTTTTTTGCATATTGTGTATATTTCTTTTATGTTGTGTTTTTTTCTGTGTTTTCCTGTGACGACTTCTAATGCCAGTTTTTCGTAGGAAAAGATCCGTTACTCCCAAGCGAGTTGCTCGACATGTTTCTAATTCCCCGTCCAACCGTCGAAGGCGTTCACCATCTGAAGAAGTTAGGGTTCCCTCCAAGGCCGTTAGAAGGTCTGAATCCCCTCCCCCGCGCGAGGGTAAAGCTCGGGATTGGTCCTCTCTGGAAAGAAAGTCCCCGAGCACCACCAATGGTAGGGCTCCACGCGAAGTGCGCGCGCCGAGGGACGGCCGAGATCGCGAAGTAATGCGCTCTCCTCCAGCTAGAGCCCGAGGACAGTTGAAGCCTTCGATGACCCCCTCCCTCTCTCCTCCGAAGCACACTCCTCCCCGACATGTTGTTGGTGTTCCTAAAAAAGCTGCGGGGTCCAGAGCGGTTAAAACCGCGGCAAAAGACAGACGGTCCCCTGATGGAAGACGCGTTGGACCTCCTCTAAATAGGGAGAGGTCTCCCCCGCCTCCGCGTGGGAGGTCCCCGCGCAATCGCGGACGGCTCACGCCTCCCCACCGACGTTCCGTGGAGAATAAACATATTCCATCTCTCCTGGATGTTCGTCTCAATGTACCAGACCGGCGGATGAGCCCTAGAAGACGAACCCCACCCCCAAGACGAGTCAGTCCTGGGAGGAGGTTCAGCCCCCCGCCTCATCGGAGGGTTAGCCCGATGCATCGTCTAAGCCCACCGCCTGGGCGTAGGGTCAGCCCAGGGCCACCTAGGGGAAGACGTGTATCCCCGGGGCCTGCATACGGAGGGTTTAGGGACGAGCGCCCCGAGTGGAGGGAGTTCTCTCCTAGAGCCGGAAGTAGGGGGCGACTTTTGCCGCCTCATCCTGAAAGGTAATATGTCATATCCACTTGCACTAGGCTCATTTATTACTCATTTATTTATTTCGTTACTCATTTATTTCCCGTCACAACTGGTTTGGAATTTAATGTATGGAAGTAGAAGGAGTAAAAAAGTAAGAGTAAATGGAGGAATGAACACGGCTTGAGTTGGATCTGTAATGTCAGACGCTAAACACAATAGACAAAAGCTCGACGACGAATTACAAAATCAGTCTTTTGTTTGTTCTAACTAAGGTCATTCTTCGTCTCCTCGTTCTTTTCTTAAATTTCATCATTAAACCAATCCGGATAGTCCCTTTCCATTTGCAGCAACTTAATACATAAAAAGCATGCACCCAAGTCGATAGGACGTTGGATGTTGGTAAAACAGGACTGATATCATAACTTTATGAAATAAAATGCAAGCTAGAATCTGACAAGAAAACTATAAATCAAGGTCAATTCGCCCACTGAACCAAGATGGCCAGATTTGTGAAGAAATCTGGCCAGTGCTGTTGTTAAAGACACTTATTACAGGTTCAGAGAGCCATCTCCCCGATTCCATCGACGCCCACTAACCCCAGAGTGGGAACGGGCAGACCGTGGTCGACGCCTCTCTCCAGAAATGTATCCACCGTCTGATATCCGTTATGAGGAGCCGATCGAACGATTCCACGACGGACCTCGTCTACTCCCTCATCACCCAAATGAAAGAAGGCTTGTTAGAACGTCACGGCACTCCCCCATGCCTGAGCCTGAGTGGGCCGACCGCTATGTTTCACCGCGACGCGAGGTCATGAGGGCACCTTTCCCAAGGCCAAGGAGCTTTAGGTGAGCCGATTTTCTTCCCCCCCCCCCTCCCGTCACTACCCTCTTAAGCAAACTACCGGTTTTTCTTATATTTATATAGTTGGGAATGAAAGTGCTTACGATCTTGCACTGTGGTCTTGGTCTTTGACCAAATACACTGGGGCAAAGGCAAAAATGTGAACATTCGTTGTTTGGAGTGTTCCTTGGAACAATCCATACTATTGCGAGCGCTGTAGCAGCTTTCGGCTTTCGGTTTCCGGTTTTCACCGTATTTTGTGGAGCTCATAACTCGTGAACCAGTGCAAGTATCAAGTTCAAACTTGGTACATTTGTGGGTATTGGGGTCTAGTTGTGCCTTTTAGGGGTCTCACCCCCCACACCCATCCGGTCCAAGGGCAAATGGGCCCAGATTGCCCAGTAAATAATGTTCATAACTTCCCCCCCCCCCCCCCACACACACACAACCCGTTCAAGGGCAACTGGGCCCAGATTGCTCAGGAGTAAAGTTAGTTACCCGTGACAGGAATCAACAAGTATCAAGTTGAAAATTGGTAGATTTGTGAGCACTGGGGTCTCTTTTTGCTTTTTGCGGGCCCGAAACACCACCCCCACTTGGTCCAGGTGAAAGTGGGCCCAGTTTGCCGATGAGTAAAGTTTTTGACCCGTGACTAAAATCAAACTCTTAAGTTGGTACAGTCGGGAATATTTAGGTCTAGATATGTAATTCGATTGTTCCCGACCCCCCCCACCCCCACCCTCCTGTTCATGGGTAACTGGGCCCAGATTTTCGGTGAATTAAGTTCGTTTATGACATGTCTCTAGCTCAACTCTTGTGTACTTGTATATATAAATGTATAGATGCGGATTTTTGGTGTAACAGCAACAAATAAGACCACGCGGCGTACTTTAATCCTCATTGATGAGTTAGAAACTGGACGGTTTTGTCATATGATCGATGATATGCCGATCTTAATGAAGTTGTGACAAGGGGGGTATCGGGCAATAAAACGATTTGGTTTTATTGCACTTGTTATTGCCTTGCTAATGGAAAAGAGGTTTGAAGTGTCGGACTGGTTCAGTACTGAAACACATACCGTTCTTGCAAGATTTTGAAGATCTTCTTTGGATTTCTAAATGCGGTTTGGTTAAACTTCTAAACTGGGATGATTTCAAATTAGGTTGATTGAATATTTGTTGGTCATTGGGGATGTGAAATGTCCTGGTTATAACGCTTTTTGTATATAAGATGTAAGAAACATTTTACTTTAACACTCCACGTCTGAGCCCTTGCGCACTTGTTATTTGCATGTCGTCGAATCCGCATCGCTTTTCTGTTGGTATAGTTGTGCATTTCATGATTTAGTTTGTTTTTCACTGAGGTCGGTTGCCGAAAGTGCAACCGAAATATCTGAAACTATATTTTTATCACTAAACGTGTAATTAGTTGATCAAGAAAAGAAAGAAAATTTTCTTTTTGTTTTCTTTTGAGATGAATGGTCAGCTTCATGGCGATATTGCATTTGATACATTGGGTATGTTCCAAGCTCCTATCGACAGTAAGGTTGCCGTTGGCCGCAATCTGTAACTATGACGGTAGCGTCTGCTAACTGTTCAAAGGAGGTCGGAACAAAGTTAAAGCCTAAATAGATTGTAGCCTAGGCTTCTCACAGTGACACACGTGTACAGCATATGTTTTTATGATGGTTAGACCGAAACTCCAGATGTTAGGGGGGCCCTGCTTGTGACGCTGTAGTTGGCTATTTGTGACGAGTAGGCTTCGATGTGGCTTCGCTTACGAGCTGCACTGATTACTGACTATACCAAACAAATTTGGCGTGAGCCATGAAAGGTTTTTGGTCGATAAAAAGATTTACCTATCTATCTATCTAAAACTTTTGTTATTTTCCAGTCGGTCTCCCGTTCATCATGGCAAGCTCCTTAGACCATATCCACTCCCGCCTCCACCTCGTCCCCTGTCACGCAGTCCATCTCCTGCGCCCTTCCGTCGCCGTTCCGTTGAAAGAAGTCCTCGGCAGTCACCGGTCCGTTCACGCAGTCGGTCGGAAAAACGACGCCACCGCTCCCGTTCCCTAGCGGGGAGCAGGAGCGAGTCACGTGGGGAGAAGGTCGTACGAAAGAAGAGCGGAGCGGTAAAGGAGAAGAAAAAGAAGGATAAAGATGCAAAGAAATCCGATGGGTAAGTGCACACTGAGCGTTGTCTTTTTAACCGAATAGGGCTGAGATCCGACGATCTAGTTACACATCACTTATTCACTTACATAGGAATCAAAATCCGATAAAAATGCGTTACGTCGTTTGTCCGTTATCCAAAGATAGTCGATTTCGACAAATGAACTAATTCTTTCGGATGTGTGGTGCCCCTGGTGGTGCCTCTATGTGCTTGAAATATTTACCAACTAAATGTAAGCCATTGCCGAAAACTAAAATAGCGATTCCTTGCAAGACCTTTCTTAACATGATTTCCTACTTTGTGCAGGCTTGACCTTTCCGTAACTTCTCCTAAGCTGTCTTTTCAGGTAAACTAGGCCTCAAATACGCTGTTTTTGTCTGAAACTAGAATCGTTTTTCGTTATACATGCCAAGTTCTTCTTCCACGAAAGTATCGTGAAGAATGCTGTACAACTGCGCAAATATTCATCCCCTTCAGGTCATTAATGGCAGAGTCTCTGCTAGTTTTAGCACTTCCAAATAAGCGACAGGGGAACTTGGCATGCATAGAAAAGACCTTCCCATGCTCTAGGAAACCTTCCTATTGTCGGTTCTAGATAGTGCGGGGGGACCAGGGATTCCGTGACGCGCCTTAGTTGCGAACGGATGATCCGATTCGACTTGAACCTGGTACGTGGTAGCATCTGATGCTCTGGATGTTCCATGTCCGAAGGGAGGCGTGGAAATTGTGCAGCAGCATCCTGTACAGTATTTCCGCAGCTAGTGTCCATAAGAGCTCCTAGCTCTTTTTCTTTTAATGGGACGTCCCGATGAGAAAGTCTTTGACTGTGTAGTTGTATGTTAGTTGTAGGAAAAAGTTGCATGCATTGACATGTAGTATTCTGGAATACTGATTTAACATGCCTCCGACTGTTTTAATCTTAACTAGCAATATCCTATAGCATGCAGTGGCAATAGTTACTACTGCATGCTACTTTTTCGTACAACTCCATACTTCTCGAAAATATTTCATCGGGGTGTGCCTAAATGATATGTATTTTTTCCCTATCAAGCCAAAATCCAGTTCGCCGGCCTTATACTGTGACTGCGAGTGACTTTATTGGAACATCATAATCTGCAGGAGCGTAATATAAATTAGCCGCCAACAACCATCAAGCCGAACTACATTCTCCAGAACAGCGCTTTATTCGAGTACGAAAAATAAGCGATTTGTAGGACAGGCCATTTTTCGGGAGTATAGTGGAACAACGCACAATATTCTGTTTGTCTTACAGCAAGAAATCAAAGGAAAAGAAAGCGAGCAAAAAAGTATCTTCTAAACCAAAACCGAAGAAAGTAAAGAAGAAGAAGGAGGAGTTGAAGAAAAAGAAGAAGAAGACCAAGAAAGAAGAGTAAGTTTTTTTGTTTGTGGGAGTGTGTATTATGCTTCGAGTCCCCAGTCCTATGACTTATGTATTTGTTGTTTGAAATTGAACAATGTGTCTCTTATCGATAGTATGATATTACACCACGTTGAATTCGAGTGCGGTTAGTTCTCCGGTCGGATCGGTAATTATGCAAGAATCCGGAAACGCAGGAAATTGAGAAGTAGTGTGACTTATGAAACTGCCTGACATATTGGTGAAAGGACAGACTGAGTTTGTATATGTTGCTAGCTTGCAGTTTTGTATAGTTAATTGTCCGGTTGGAATTCGAGAGAACTGGAACTAGGATCATACCCCGAAACACGCGATATACCGGCCTATCAACAAGCCCTTGCAGAACTGAATTTATCACCGCTTAAAAGTCCGGCTTGAACACCTGATTTTTCAGTTTGGCAAATCCGTCCTAGCCAATACGAGCTACCGGTCACTGCTACCGGAAACAGCCCCTCCCAATAATTGAACTCGGTTGCAAAATAAACTTCTACTCCCTAAAGTCCGGACTAATCTTTACGGGAACTCGTTTGTGCACTTTTTACTTGTGTTTTCAGTGCTGAATCGCAGTGTGTGTTTGTTATTTATAATTTGTAAGAAACTGAACTTAGTTATGCTATAATAGTTTCTAAATATACCGATCTCTCTCTCTCTCGGTTTCGAACCGAAAACTTCTTTGTATAATGTCAGTTAGGGCACAAGAAGATATGCTGGTTTTGCATCTTAGCTTCGTTCTCTCAACGAATCAGCAACTTGACAAATTTGCGCTCCTATAGGTAAAGTGTTACCAAATTTCTGACAATGTATGAATTAATCAATTCCAGGTCGTCAAGCGAGTCCTCGAGCTCCGACAGTAGCACTTCCAGCGAGTCCGACTCGGAGACAACCGGCTCTGAATCTTCGGAGGAGGAGACCCAGTCAAAGTAAGTGTTAGACAGTTACTCTGTTTAGATGTGAGGAACTTTTTTTTCTGAATTATTATAATACACAAAACTAGCTTCGTTTGTGGTTCAAGCCGTGCCTTGGTATAGAAGATTTAAAAATTTCCTAAAAGAGCAAGATCCTTTTATTTTTATACTTTTATGCTGCGCTTATTTTTCTCCGTTATTGTAAAATGGGCAGAAAATAAATTAACTAATTAATTGGTTTGTCTCTTCTAAGACTGTGGCCATGTCGAACAATGTTCTTAGAAAGATAAAAGTGCGACGTTATATAGTTCAAACAAAACGGACTGAACGCTCGACGTACGGACTTGTTTAGTTCTGATACTGGCTGCTCTGTCAGCGTATGGGGTCTTGTACCAATGAAAATGTGGGGAAACGGACAAACGAGGGACGTAACTCTGGGGATACCTTGTTCGCAAGGCTACAACCGGCTCCAAACGAGGCTCAGCAACTTGACGAGGTGAACGTCTTTAGTAGGGACCAAAGGGGGGGGGGGTATCGCAGTGAGATGGATTTTGAATTATTGAGTTGATACCAAACTGGGAGCAACTTTCGTCTTTACGGACTATCGTCGTTTGAAGAATGCCATAAAATACACCTTGCTTCTACACTTGTATATACAGTCCAGGGGACTAGAGTTCAACAGAATGAGAAGACAACTGGTAACCTGTGTCGTAGGGACGTTTTCGCGTGGACATCATGATATGCGTTTTTGTCGTTGATGCCATACACCTCAAAGTCATTTTCGCGTGAATAGCTGAATGGGTGACGTCAGAGTTGATCTTGACACCCGAATTTTGCTCAGTGATGCTCGGAACAAAATTGCATCTTCTCTTATCGAGGTCAACGAGTTCAGATCATCCATTGGCATTTTCGTGTGGACTGCATCATTCGTTGAACTCGACAACCATCCACACGAAACGTCCCCTAAGTATCTACAGCTACTCTTGCACTGTCTATGATACAAATTTTTCGCACAGATGTTCCTACCAGCGTGACGTTCTAATATAAAATTCTACGGAACTTGGTCTTTCGTCGACCATCGCCATTGCAGACAAAGCGATCTTACTTGGTTTTTGTTTTAGGAAGAAGACGAAAAAGACAGGCAAAAAGAAGGCTAAGACTTCCATCGAGCCAGTTGAAGAAGAAGTAGTTACTCCTCCGAAGGTAAACTGTCCCTTTACACATGTTTGGCACGCTGTGAGACTTTGATAACATTTAACACAAGGGTTCGCAAGTTCACAAAATCTCAACAGGATTAGTCTGTTAATTTTACACAAAAAAGGTGGTATCTTCCTCATTCCCTACAGAGTCATGTTTCCGATCAAATTAACTCTGGAGACTCTTGTTAAATGTTATCGAACTTCTGACATGGGATAGAATTTAGAATATAAATTTAAAAAAATATGCATACGTTAGTGTAGTGACGTTTAGTTTCGTATTATGAGGGTTTTTCTTTTGGATTTTTCTTTTATTCTTTTTAACTCTAAAAGAGGAGAAGTCGTAGCCGCTTTCTATAGGTTCATTTGATATAGTAATGAAACAGAGGAAAAGATAGCTACGCAGGAGTAAAAGTCTTTGCTTCTTCGGAAGGAACGATTCACTAAGACCTCGTTTTTTTGTGTTTTTTGCAACGTATCAAGAATGTGTTTTCGCAATTTCCTCTACAAGTGTTACTCATGTTATTGCATAGTCCTAACCTTAAGCTTTATTTCAGGAAGCCAAGACCAAACCTACCGAGCCACTTGAAGAGCCGGTCGTCGAAAAAGTCCCGCAACAAGAATTCGACGAAGACTCGGAATCCGAGCACTCGACCTCGGGTGCTTTGGAACCCCGAGAGAACGAAGTCGCCGTTTTCTCCCAGCGTGTGGGACTCGAAGCAGCCCTAGGACCCGACAAGAAGACCCAGGACCAAGAAGTCCTGACCATCACCAAGCCTTGCAACAAGGTACTCGTCGTTTATCTTTTAGCAGTCGTTTGGAGAGAGGAAGGTGGATAGTGAAGATGTTCGAATCGCTGCATGATCATGATGGGAACGTCTTAGAAACTCGCTCCCTCCTTGGAGCTGGTGATGGCTAAACGAAACTAGATTAATTAAACACAAAGAAGAAGATCGTGGATTGAAAAGAAGAGCGATGATGTCTGAAGTGCCTCTGATTTGATGTCCACATGTCGACTTGATCTAGGATACCATAAATAAGATCCTCGATATCCGTTGGACCATGTCTGGCCAGTTACGTTCGATAAGGAGAGTGGTTTCATTGGGTTATAGCTTAAAAGAGGAGGGGAGAAAGTGAGTTTACTTTCGTCCATGGCCAGACGATGGTCCATCCCGCTCGACACTATGGGCGACCGGAAATACCAGTTTCCGAAGGGCTTTCGGTGTTCGGCGGCTTCTTCGATGGTCTTCAACCAGTCGCGATCGTCACGTTGGCTGCAACTTCTATTTCTGACAGCCCCGTCATTGGTTTTCTTCCGGACTCCAGGCTTTCTTCGTTAGATTGGGATGCGGATCAGAATGTCTCAAGAGCGCTGGTTCTGTGGATTAGCATACGTCGATCATAACTTGGAATCAGCAGAGTTACTTTTTTGTTGCTCAGCTGTAATATGGATGCTTAGAGAGGCCTTTGAGTAAAGAACAAAACCTAGCAAACTTACCCCAATGTATCAGACGCAGTCCGATTGCGCTGGGTCCATTTGTTGTTAAAAGAGCCGGTTGCGAGCTATAATATACAGCGATGAGACCCAGAACATGATGTGGGGCTGTCGGGTGGCGCTGAACATGATTGGGTCTAGTCACAGCCCTGGAATTTCTCAGATTAGTACTGAAAAGGGCCAGCGTACGGATCGCATATTTTCGGCCAAAACTGCCAAATCAAGCTGTAGGACCTACCCTATTCACATCACAGATGCAATGATACTGTCCAAGTGATGGCACGGAATGACGAGAGTCGTTTTCCTGTTCGTGGTCCTAGGTCTTGGGATTCTCAGGCGTACCAGAGCAGAATGATCAAAAAGATTCCCTAATCCACTATTTGAATTTGGTTCATATTTGCGCATTTGTAATATCCCGAGAGCTGTGACGACCGGATACCTTGAGAAAAAGAGCTACCAGTCCAATTTTAGTGGCTTTTAGCTCATTTTCGAAGCCTATAATAAAGCTACCGAAGAGGATATCTGAAATGAAGGGACGCTGTTCTTAGTGCAAATATAAAGCACTTGCTTGGAAAGCCGCCAGCGAACCAGATTCCTAGAACTGCCTTGCTATACTGAGAACAAAAAGGCTGAACATAAATCTGAACGGCATCATCAAATACAGCATTACCAGCAGTTAACACGTTATCACGAAGCTCTACAAGGGATTAGTAAGACCCAGATTGGAGGTGGGGACCAAACCGGCCACCCCTTGATTCAAAAAGGACAAGGCAGTTCTTGAACAAATCCAACAAAGGGCCACTAAGCTGATCGCCGATATGGAAAACAAGTACGGTGAACGGCTGAGGGAACTCACCTCCCCGCTTTAATCTGCAGGCGGAAACGTGGGGACATGATTGAGGCACACAAACTCCTCTCGCCGCCAACCAGGAAAATGAGCTCCTGGAGATTGACCCCCATACACAACACGAGGACACCCAAAACGAACCTGCTAACCTCACTAAAGTGTTTTCAACAGTCCTTTTTCATTCCTAGCTGTGATTTGAGGTAATCTTAAGGTAAACTTTGTCTTGAAACACGAAAGCAATGGTCGCTCGATCCTTGAAGCCAAGCCGACGATAATCCGGTTAGCCGTTATCGTCTGCCGTTGCGCCTTGCTGAAGGGGACAAGAAAAGGAGACGAAAGGATGTACAGACCTTGATGGAGAGGGACGAGCAAGGGGATAGAACCCAGGACATCACCTGCAGGTGCAACCCGAGACAAGAGGGTTGTTGATCAGCCCTCCGTTAGATGAACCTGAGGTGGAACCCACCACATTTGATGTTCGCGTAAGCACGGCTGCAGATCCCAAGTTTTGACGAATTTGACCAGTCGTGCGGCGACGACGCTCAGTCGAAATGGGCTGAGAAAGGCTCGGAGCGCTGAAAAGTTATTCCGTTCATTTGTCTGTACCAGTTTGATGTTTAAAAGGGAGAACGGAGCTGAAACCCACCGTTTATGCCAGAGCACAGAATCTTGATTTTTACCTTCCTTGACTTACCTTGACACCTGAAAGCTCGGACGAGGGAAGCGAAGGGTTGCACGCAAGGACAGTGCTGGACACTCGGAATGGAGAAGCGGTTGAGGATGCAGCTCTTTTGATGAGAATGTGCATTAAAGACGGAAGTAGGATGCTTCGGTGCACAGCGGAAAACGGTTGATATTGTGCCCTGGCTGCAACCGTTTTGACCAGAGAACTGCGCAGTGTGTTTGCTCAACCCACAGAGATCGCGAGTGCATCACACAAGAAGCTGACAGTAATCCTGGAGTTTAAGCGTCTGCTATAAAAGATAGATTATGTCGTTTCCGATCCATCGACAGTCCAGACAGATATCCGGGAGATCTCGACCAGGTCGAAAAGGTGACTCCCTTTTAACCGAGGACAGCTTATGGCAGCTGTGATTTATCGAAACCAGCCAGAAATTCAGTATAGCCCTGAGAACATTTCAGTCTATGGACGTCACACTACAGGTAATCAGAGAGGTCTCGACAAGAGCATAGAGGCCTCTTACTTTTCTACCAAAAGATGCCACTTGCTTAGTTTGGTTGCCTCAGAGATTCCAGAAGCTGCATCAGAGATTCTAGAAGCACGCGACCCAGGCAGATAATCAGTGAGACATCGACCAGAGCGGGAGACCCTTCCTTCGAAACTGAAGAATGCCACCCTTGGCTTCTGTGACCGTTTTGGCGGCTGTGATTCTTCTACGCTTCAGCCAGTGACTCAGTCTAGCCCAGAGAATATGTCAGTCTTCGTTCGTCACACTGACAGGAACCAAAAGAAGTCTGGACCAGATCTTCTGTGACCCATCTCCCCAGCCAGAAGTTCACACGGTATGCGCGATCCGGACAGATAATTCGAGTCCTTGACCGGAAATGTGAATATTTTCGCTCCTTCTTTCCGAAACAGAGGGACATTCTAGCGTCTCTGATCCAGCTGCACCCCAGCCACAAATTCAGTCTATATAAAAGGACAGGGCGCCACCTTTACTGATTATTAGAGATGTCTCAATCAGCCTTGACAAGTCGTATAATTTCAAGCAGAAAAGACGTTGCCCATTTGATTGAGGATGGATTGGACCAGAGCACGGTCCAATGTGCATTTGTGAGAGACATCTCGCTGCATACTTTGAATCTGGATAAAGATGTCACGCTTTTGCCGCTGCCATCCGGACAACTCTGATCCGTCTTTGCCGGAAAGTCAACGTTTCGCCCAACTTCGAGCCTGGACGTATACCTGCGACGACTTAGGCCTAAGGAGATCAAGCCAGACGTCAGACATCACCCATTTCCGGTCAAGCCGTCTTCGCTGCACCGATTCTGTCGAGCTGCTTCCATTTTGTGGGGCGAATCCTCCCTTGCACTTACCTTGTTGTCGCTTCAGATAGGTAAAGTATACCTTACATTATGAGTTACCCCTTAAAATTTACTGTTTACTTGTTATCCATGGTTGGATGGGATATGTTATCCTTCTTTGTGTTAGCTAAGAGCACTGTGCATAGGCTTTCGCGTCCACCTTTGACTGTTGTAGAACCTAGACAGGAAACTTTTCGAAATTTTACATGATCGCTTACCGCCATAGAACTTGTGGAACTTGGAGATGGTTACCGTGTAGCAAAAATAACGTTCAGCTGTAGTGGTGGGGCTACCCAGAGTTCTAAGCTCTTAGCAAAAACAAATTGCTTATCCATAATAAATGAGTTATAAAATTATCTGTAAATTTCCCAAAGTTTCAGGTTCAGTTCCAGCGACTTCAGGTGAACGCGTGCGTGTATGGCACTGTAGCATGTCTTATGTGCCTTTTGGCGGTATCTTGTGGTTTAATTTGCTAGTTGTTTTTTTGCTTTTTCTCGTGGGAACGTAAGGAGAAATACTCTGGTTTGTTTGGGTAGTTTTGCGTTGGTGATGTGGGCCACAGTGCGGAGTAGGCTATACAGACGGAGACAATAAATGTAACCCCATATCCTTCCAACTTCCAACGAGACGTGAGATTTAGGAAACGGTTCCGGGGTTTTTGACGGTTGCTGATTCGTTCTGGTTCAGTCAAGAATTTTATTTAAAGAATTTGGCGTAGCGAGTTTCAGTCATAGCTATTTGAAAAAATTTTACTAAACGCTTCTTTTTCCATTCCAGGAAGATACTTCTAGTTGGAGGGTGAGCAATCCGTTTTTTCTTTCTATACGAAGTTGTACGTTGTTTTATATTTGTATGCCCCGTTTCCATGGTGGTATATGAGGCTCACTTGGAAAGTGTTGAAAGAGGTCCGTGAGTGTGCTGCTTGAGTTGACAAACAAAGAGGTCGCCACTCCTCTACGCTTATATCCTTAATCCTTATTGTTAGTTAGCACTGAACCGAGATTCAGATTCTATTTTGTTTTTCGATTCAGATAATAAATTGACACAAAGTAAACTCTATAAATCGCAAAAAAATAAGATAGCAAGGGAAGTCATTCAGTGAATTTACAGAAAAAAATAAAGACAGCAAGGGCTTTTTCAACTTCGTTCACAAACGCTTGAGAATTTGTTGTTCCTGTGGCGGGTTTCGGTTTCAGGTAAGAATTTGTCCGGCCTGCGTTATCAGCCAAAGTTCGCGCTGTTAAGGTCGAATGGCTCTTCCTTTCCCTCCTCCAATTCCCTCAAAGCATATGATAGTCCTGCCCGTCAAGTTCCGTCCTGGTATCTCCCCCCTAAGTTTGTCACAAGATTTCCAAGAACCCTCCCACTCTTACTGCCCCAACATTTTAAGGGAGCTAGGATTTCATTTGGAAGCAAAACCCATGAGGCACAAATGATCAAGGGATCAATTCAGTTCAATTTATTTTAAAACCATTCACGGACTAGCCGAATTTTCGGTTTTTTGTCAACAAAAATAACTATCAAGATAAAAGTTGCGTCAAACGTAAAATTAATAAATACAACGACGACAAGACAAGGCTCTTGGGCAATGTGAATTGTATCGTTTGGCCAAAAGTATTTTTGCAAGTTGTGGTAAAGATGCACAACGATACAGTCTGGTTGAACTGCGTGTCTGCTTAATCAAGAAATGCCGAAATAATAACGGCGTAGCTCTGGTTACTGTTTTGCCTCGCTTTCCTTGCTTTTCCCATGAACGATAACACAAGTCTAATCTCTTACTAGGACAAAGAGCCAAAAGGTTCACTAAGCGAGCGGTTTGCGCGATGCAGTCGAATCAACCCACGGCCAAGAGCGGAGCTGATTGAAGAGCCTCTGGTGCTGAAAGTCACAATGAAAACTGACAGGTGAGAACGATTACAGATATATACTGAGTGGCTTATCAAGCAGTTTTTTTCGGCATTGCCACGTAAGTGCTGTACTTTGATTGGAACATCCGAAGGAAAAATCCATTGCAAGTTGTATTGAGGTTGGGGAAGAGAATTTTTCCCGTTTCCAGCTGCTCTATCGCATTTGAGGGAAACAGAATTTGGAAAGGTTTTGTTTTTTGGGATCCCAAAACGTAAGTGGAGGGATACCTATGCCATCGCAAAAGTTGTCCGTCTGTGAGCACGATAACTCTCGAAGGGAATGGAATGTTATGATGAAACTTGGTGTGAGGATTATTTTGGTCAAGAGCAAGGTCGAGTTCGTAGATGGGCTCTGTAGCCCTACATTTAGGGGTGGGGGTTTAAATTAAGGGGCAAACAAAATATTTTTAAACAGATAGGCTAATGTGATAGTCGATTATGGGATAAGAAGACCTCTGAACACGATGGTGAAAACCATTTTCTGGCCGGACAAGTATTTCGCCCGGAATCCGACCAAAACCGAAAAATTTGTTAAAGCAAAAGTATAAGTTAAAGTTTTATTTGAAGTTGATTAGAATAATGTTCTTGATAGAGATAAGGAGATACGCTGAATTCGTTTTTGAACTTTCTTTTTTTTTCTGGACAAGTAGTTCGCTTGGAATTCGGCCGAAACCTGAAATTTGGCAGAAATAAAGCAGGAAGTTTCTATCAGTATCGTCAAAATAGATATGGCTTATAGAGGTGTATCTGAAATTGGTTTTCTCAGATGGTTAGCCTTGCTAAGACAAGACCCAGTTGTCTGGATCAAATTTTCCTTTTTTGGGATCCCATCGAAACCTGTGGTCTTGTTGTTCCCGATGTCGAGAAATCCACAATCCCAAACCTTATTGTCGAAGTTTCGAAATATGTCAAGAAATATATACTAGCTTTAGTAGTGCGAAATAATTTAGTACGCTGTTACAGGACGTTACGAAAATAGTACTAAAAACAGGAAGCCACAGTGGTTCGAAGTCATAAATCTTACTGCCTCATGGTTGGCTCAGAGTCATGATTTGGGAACTATTCAAAAGTATCTCCGTGGTCATAGAGTATTGACAACAGAGATGGGCGAATCCTATCATGAAAGGATTCAAATCCGAATCCAGGGCTAGGTAGGACTCCGATTCCGAATCCACCATTTCAAGCTGAGGATTCGAATCAGACCTTCACCAAATATCGAATCATGTACATATAGATTTAAGTTTAAAAATCAGAGGTGACAAGAGGATTCGTAAGATTCAGGCTTCTGAATCCGAGTCCGAATCGCGAGTCCAGCCTGGAAAGCAGAAGATTCGAATCCGGCCAAAAGAACGAATCCGGAGTCGGATTCGCCCATCGCTGATTGACAATTGAAACCAAGTTTCGCAGGTTCCAATCTCGCTCGAGGAGTATTTTCGTCTCCAGTTCACTACAGTTTCAGGAATTTGCTTACGAGTAACACATGTTTGCGCATCCTGGTGTTTAACTTTATGAGAATAAATCTGTTATGACCTTTTTAAATTTTAACTGAAAAGGGCCGAGATAGGACAGTCTAGTAACCCCTCACTCATTCACTAAAAGAGTCGTGAAGACCCGATGAAAATGTGTTACTTTGTTGCTCCGCTATTAACGAAAAATCAGTTTTCAAATATTGGGAATTTCCCCGTCGGATTTGTGGGATCTCTGTGTGATTGTACCTGTGAATAAGTGTATAATGTATAATAAGTGTTCACGCAGTGAGCTGCCGCCCACAAGCTGATCACTGGGCCACTGAAAACCTGCATTTGGATTGAGATTCATATTTTCCGCGTCATAGTAGAATTTTGCATTATGAGGACGGCTGTAGATATTCTAACCGTCCTACTAGAGAAAATAGGGTAAAATAAAAATATCCATTAACACAATCCATATAAGGCAGTTTATTCAGTTAAACGATACAAAAATAAGTTGGCTTTTCAGTTAAACTTTAAGGGTAATGTTTCGAGACAAAACTTTATTATGTTTCGCGAAAAGATAGCATTTAAAAGGGAATAAATGATGTATTCGCGTAACTTTAAACGCAAGGATGGGCAAACATGTGTTACCGGCTATCAAACTTCTGACAGTGTACTCACAATGGTACCTGTTATCATCAAAAGGCCGCACTTCCCCATCAGATTAAATCGTTGTTTTTTGGTCTTCTCCATGAGGCTCTGCCATAGTTCTTGGTCACAGCTTACGTATCTAGGCAGTTAAGCAAGCTCCTATCTTCCCCATGAGAAGCTTTTGGTACACAGCTCTGAACTTGGCGCCTCCGTAGATCGTACCCGTAAACCGTAGGTGGGAGCGCAATTCTGTTTGGCTGCTTCAGATTACCTATCAATTCACGACGTCACTGCACTTGCATGACTGTTGCTCCCGCGCCACTGTGTTCCTAACGCGTAGATCGTACCCGTAAACCATAGGCGGGAGCGCAATTCCGTTTGGCTGCTTCAAATTACCTATCTATTCACGACGTCACTGCACTTCGCATGGTTGTCGCTCCCGCGCCACTGTGTCCCAAAAAGAAATCGAGCTTGCAGAACTGCCTAGATACGTAAGCTGTGTTCTTGGTTCGGCAACTTCTGTCACTGGACACTTCCGGAAAGGCAACACTAAATCCGTTAAATCGTCAACACGGGCGTCGTTTGTGCTGTAAGGGCTTCAGTTCACTCACGGCCTCCAAAGTTTGAAACTAGGTTACCTATGCCTATGCTTATTTGCAGTCTATACATATTCGACAAATTCCACTTTGATGGCTCCGCACGACCGATACGTCACTTCGCAAAATTTCTTCGCTTGATGGTTGGGCTTGTGCATGGTTGGGAGGAAGTCATGAAAACGTCAGTGTAAAAGGGAAATCGGGACTGGGTGGGTTGTTGGTTGCGCTGTTTGATTTGTTTTCTAATGATTTTTACCCTTGTGCCTACGCTGCCCCTCGTCTACGAATGTGCTAGGTTCGTGTCTCCCGCAGCTGATCTAGCGTTTTATTGTAACACACACTCTTTAAGGACTCAACAAGGTACTGCAACGTCCGTGCGTTCTGATGTGATCCCTCCTATCCCAGTTCCTGCGATCCCACCGAATTGGGAAGACGCTAGCGTCCGCTTGGCGTACTACACAGCCTTAGGCTTCCTACCAAAGGGGTCCTCTTTCGAGGACATGAGGATCTACGAGCTCGAGAGAGTGGTAAGTTTTTTTTCTTAATAATAATTATTTATTCCCTTAATACCCATTCACTGCGTGTCGTCTACAGAGAAACATTAACAATGAGTAGAATTAGATACAATGGAAGTACTATAGGCACAAATGAAGATAAAAACCTTTTGGTTGAATCGGTGTGGGTTCGAACAGATGGTGTCTTATCAAAGGTAGTTTGTCTGTGTCTACGTGTTCGGCTAGTATAGCTGCGTTTGCTGCAATCCGGGCTGTCTCATCGGTGTTTGGTTCTTGTCGTATTGCGGGTTTTTGGTCTCACCGGTGACGTCACCAGAACCTGCCTGTCGAGCAGGTTCCGGTTAATCCGCACTGGTTAGTCCGGAAACGGGTTATAAGATCGGGGAGCAGTCATCGATGGGCGCAAAAACGAGTTATAAGAAGCGCCAGGTGAGCAATCACCGGACAACGAACGCAGCTTACAAGTCAGTGGCAAAACTACTCCATTGTCGTGGCGGGACATAATTTACCGACACATTGTCAGAATTTTCGTAACAGATAACACAAGGATGCGCAGTTTCGATAGACAGCACTTAGGATGTTCTCTGTTGTGATTTTGAAAACGTTATGCGTTAAATGTTGCACAGCAAATAAGCATTGCCAGGAAGAGCCGAAAAACCATCTGCTGCCTCTTCCGATACCATGACGACAAACAAAGTCAGCACATGCTTTTCGGTGCCAAAAGCTTGTTACGGTACAACATTTTATGCATAACGTTTTAAAAATCACAACATATTACAACATTATAACGTTTGAAAATCACAACAGATTACATCCCAAGTGTTGTTTGTTAAAACTGCGCATCCTTGTGTTAACTGTTTTTAAACTTCTTACAGTGTAGCATTGAAAAAACACAACTAATCCGTGTTGCCTTAGGCTCCATTTTGTGGTACCGTATGTTATGACGTCCCGAACCCTTTTCTTTACACAAAAGTTGCGTTTTTGCAGATACCATGGTATCTGTTACCACGGTAACAGGATCTGCAGTTAGCTGTTTTTGCAGTTACCGTGTATCTGATATACCTTTGCTCTGCAAAAACGGCAATTGCCGAAATTGCGCTTTTCGAAGCCTCCCAAAAGAACAAGACCAAAGGTTTCGATGGGATCCCAAAAATCTAATATTTGACCCAGACAACTACGTCTTGTCTACGTCCAGTCTTCGCCAGGATAATCATCTGAGAAACGAAGTTCAGATATACCTGTATAAGCCATATTTATTTTGACAATACTGATCGAAACTTCCTGCTTTAATTTCTGCATATACCTGTATAAGCCATATTTATTTTGACAATACTGATCGAAACTTCCTGCTTTAATTTCTGCCAAATTTCCGGTTTCGGCCGAATTCCGAGCGAACTACTTGTCCAGCCAAAAAAAGATAGTTCAGAAACGAATTCAGCGCATCTGCTTATCCCTATAAAATTAACATCTAATCAACTTCAAATAAAACTTAAACTTATAAGCAATCCGGTTTCAACCGGGTTCCGGACGAACTATAAGTCCGGGTGAAAAACGATTGTCCTATACAGATTCAGCGTCTCTTCTTACCCTTAAACCTATCATCTAATCAACTTCAAATATAAATTTTGCTTTTAAAGAATTTTCCGGTTTTGGCCGGATTCCGGGCGAACTACTTGTCCGGCGAAAAAATGGTTTTCACCATCGTGTTCAGCATGTCTTCTTACCCCTAAATCGAACATCTAATCAACTTCAAATAAAACGTTTGCCTATAACAAATTTTCCGGTTCTGACCGGATTCCGGGCGAACTACTTGTCCGGCAAGAAAATAGTTTTCACCATCGTGTTCAGCATGTCTTCTTACCCCTAAATCGAACATCTAATCAAATTCAAATAAAACTTTTAGTTTTAACAAACTTTCCGGTTTTGGCCGGATTCCGGGCGAACTAATTGTCCGGCGAGAAAATGGTTTTCACCATCGTGTTCAGCATGTCTTCTTACCCCTAAATCGAACATCTAATCAACTTCAAATAAAACTTTTGACTATAACAAATTTTCCGGTTCTGACCGGATTCCGGGCGGACTACTTGTCCGGCAAGAAAATGGTTTTCACCATCGTGTTCAGCATGTCTTCTTACCCCTAAATCAAACATCTAATCAAATTCAAATAAAACTTTTAGTTTTAACAAACTTTCCGGTTTTGGCCGGATTCCGGGCGAACTAATTGTCCGGCGAGAAAATGGTTTTCACCATCGTGTTCAGCATGTCTTCTTACCCCATAATCGACTATCACATTACCTGTTTCAAAATATTTTGTTTGTCCCTTAATTTGAAACCCCTCCCCCACCTTCAAATATAGAGCTACAGAGCCCATCTTCGAACTTGACTTGTACTTTGACCCAAAGGATCCTCCCACCAAGTTTCATCAAAATATCTCAACCCCTTCGAGAGTTATCGTGCGTACAGACGGACAGACGGACGGACGGACGGACAACTTTTGCGATGTCATAGGTATCCGTCACTAACGTTTTGGGATCCCAAAAACTGATTTCCAGTCACACCATTAAGTGCCGAACTTTTTTCCCAGCAGTTTGACAAAAATTGATGAAAGTGAGACGAATTTTTCAGATGCCACGATAAGTTACCACGCACGGACCGTGGTATCTGAATATCAGATACCACGATAACTGCAAAAACGACTTTAGACGTGGTATCAGATACCATGGTGTCTGCAAAAACGCAACTAAAGACTAACTTTCTGTACTGTTCTTTTTCTGATGAAAGCGGAAAAGAAAGATCGTTCAGCCCTGGAGAGCTCGGACGAAACATTGTTAGTACCACGAATTGTTGTGTGGAGTTGTTTTCAGTACTAAAAAAAACGTATTCTAGGGCACGAAGCCTCCCACGGCCACACCTAGAGGGGTTCACGATCGCCACCAGTCTTCGGAAGAAGAATATAAAACATCCAAGGCCTCCCGTCAAAGTGACACGAGACCCCGAAAGGAAAAGCGAAAGAGTGAATCTGAGAGTTTTCTGGAGAAAAAGCGTAAATATTAGAGTTATTTTATGATTTTATGTGAAGGCGTTGATGGTAGAAATTTTTCTTTTTGTTATTCTCCCTGCTACAAAATTTGCAAATTAGAACATGTTTGATAAATTGAGGGTCGACCACGTAGGTTTTCAGAAAACCTTTTGTTATAAAAAGGTGTTTTTGTCATTACGACCCCACATCCACTCGGGACCCTGTCTAAAGAGGCAAAAAATCGGCCATAAACTAACAGATTTTTTTAACGTAGCCTACAGGTTGTCCATGGAGTTGCTGAAAACAACTGATATATTCATTACTACTTTAGACGGAAGGGCATTCCAACAGTCCATCACTCTGTTTGCGAAAGATCATCTACTAACGTCTCCTGGCACTGAATGAATGAACTTTATTGACCCACTAGCCTACATGAGAACTAATGAAGAATAATAACTGAAACGAGAAAAAGAAGAGCAGAAGTAAAATGACAAAACAATAACACTCAAACATAAACGGTAACTAATCGGATGTCACGGTAGTTCGAAATAAAATAAATAAAGGCGATTCCGATCCTTATTGCTTACAACTGATCTTTACTCCGTGCATTTTTCATAAGGAACTAAATTCGAGCAAAATATGTAGATTATGAAAACTTATATTCAAGTGAAAAACATACACGACCTCTGTAATGCAAGTGCCAAGCAACACGAAATTCGGAAGAAACTAAATCAGGTACTGATCTCACCCTCTTCTCCCTCCTTGCCTACACCATCTTCTTCCAGTAGCAATTCAAGTTCCTCTAAGGGTATCCTTAATCGTACGTCCTTGTCACTGATTAACTTGCAAGCGCTTGTTATCTGGTCGGGAAGCAGCCGCGAAATGTCCATTAGAATATCCTGAAATGGGAAAAATATCCAACTGACAGAGAAAACGGTAATAGCGACGGATGGGCGGGCCGACGGTCACCGAATGGACGTTGGGTTACTACCGGGTCGGCGAAATGACGGGGGATACAAATGACATGGGCTGAAGAGACGGACTTGATACGCAAAATGACGAGTGGGTGAAGTGATGGATGTCGCGCGAAACCGATGAGGATGGACCTGACAAACCTGGCGGGCTAATTAGGTTGTTGGAGTGATGGGTATGTACACCGACGGGGATAGAACTAACGGGGATTGAAAGATGTCCGGCAGCAGACGGGGAAGAACCAGAATTAAAAAAAAATAAAAAAAAATAAGAAACCACATATGAGTAATTTAATTTCCGTTATGACAACAGAACGCTGAAACGGTTAGCTCTAAACTTGTGTTGAGTATTTATGATTTCCGTTCGACTGAGCAGAATAAACACACACAAAACAGTGGTGAAAAATTTGGATAAAGTTTTCAAAGCAGTGCACCTCTACTGTCGTCGCATTCGAATGTCTCACCACACTGTGATAATCCAGGAGAATTTCTTTTCTGGTCATCCCTCGGCCATTTTGCCAATCAGAATTTTTAAATTTCTGAATTTTGCCAATAAAGGCGAAGGATGGGCCAGTGATCTAGCCTCCCACCTCCTAAACGTATCCATGCCCATTACTATAGTCCATCCCAAACGCCTGATTTGTTGGTAGGCTACGCCAATCCTTGTGTGTCCAGCACTTGGTGCCTGTGTCAAACGCCTGTTAACGTATGCCAAACCGTTGGCCTTAACAAAAGGCAAACCATGAATTTTTGATTGGGTTAGGGTGCCCCATCGTTTGTCCACGACGGGCGAGGCTATGTGAAAAGCTGGAGATAAGTGACTTTGGCATGATACAAAGATGGCACTTTATACAAGGGACTTTTACCGTGACTAATGAACCAAGAGCAACTTTTTTGAATTTAGTGTAGAAGTCTAGGACTCCAATGTCGGAGCCACGTAGACAAACCAGGACCCACTTGGCGGGGTCTCATGGTGAAAACCAAACAAATCCAAATGTAATTTTGATGGGGAATCATACGCTCTTGAGATGGAAATATTTTTAGAAATAATAATATTTGGCTATCTAAAAATATTTGGCATGATATCTATATAGGAATCAGGCAAGTGATCCATACCTTAGACAACGGGCATTCTTTCAACGCAAGGTACGATACGCTCTTCAACTGAGGTCCAAATCCCGAACAGTGTAGAAGAGCGAAGTACATCCTCCAAAGCAGCGGATCCTGGCGGCAGTCCCGTTCGGACATGATGGCATCGAAGAAATTTCGCAGTTTGTGCTTCAGGCCGTCAGGAACTAACGGATTGTTCATTCCTAAACAAATTGGAAGTCAAACGACATGTTATGTGCGAATGTAGAAGCAGACCCTTTGGAAGCCAGCACAAAGAGACCAAAAATTACAGACATACTCCCTCTGCTTGTGCCCCTGACAAAGAAAGACCGGTTTTTGGGATCCCAAAACCTAAGTGGAGGGATGCCTATGACTTCGTAAAGGTTGTCCGTCTGTCTGTCTGTCCGTCTGTTAGCAGATAACTCTCGAAGGGGTTGAGATATTTTGATCAAACTTGGCATGAGGATCAAAGTACAGGTTTAAGTTCGAAGATGGGTTCTCTATAGCTCTATATTTAGGGGCGGGGGAGGGGTTTGAAATTATGGGAAACAAAAAATGGTTTTTAAAAGCTAATGAAATAGTCGATATAGGGGTAAGGAGACATGCTTAATTCGAAATTTTCTCGCCGGACAAGTAGTTCACCCGGAATCCGGCGAAAACCGGAAAACTTGTGAAAGGTAAAAGTTTAATCTGAAGTTGTTCGATCTAGGGGTAAGGAATATGAAAATTATTTTCTCGCCGGATATTAGTTCAGCCGGAGTCCGGCCAAAATCGGAAAATTTGTTCAAAGTAAAAGTTTTATTTGTATTTGATAAGCTGTTCGATTTGCGGGTAAGAAGACCTGCTAAATACATATTATTATATATCACAATCATCTTCTCACCGGACGTATAGATCGCTCGGAATCCGGCTGAAACCGTAAAATTTGTTAAAAGTGAAGTTTTATAAGCTTTAGACATGCTGAATTCATTTTAGCCTTAGTTTTTGCCAGACAAGTAGCTTGTCCGGAATCCGGCCGAAACCGGAAATTTGGCAGAAGTAAGGAAGGAAGTTTTGATCAATATTCCTTGAGCCCAAGCTGACTTTGAAACATATATTCAAATAATGCATACAACGGATACGTCAGCTACGATGCTTTGGCAGCGATATTTGATAGCCTGACGAGGACCCTTGCCAAGAAGGGCCGAAATATCGCTGCCAAAGCATCGTAGCTGACATATCCGTTTTATGCATTATTTGAATCTAAATTTTGATCAATTTCGTCAAAGTAGATACGACGTAGGCTATAGGGTAAACACACCTGGAGAATCCATATCTGAACTTGGTCTTCTCAGATGATTACCATTGGCCTTAATCTGTTTCAACATTTTAATAGCAAAAATGTTTAATAAGTCTGTCGAAGACCGAATATCTACAAGACTCAATTGTCCGGATCAAATATTAAATTTTTGGGATCCCATCGGAACCTTTGGTCTTGTTTTCCATGAAAGGTACGAGAAGAGCGACGTCCCCTCTTTCGTGAGAGGTTATTTGTTTGGCAGACTGTCTTCGGTCGCTTAAAACTTCTTTGATTCATTTCGCGCGTGATGTAACGTTTTTAGCTTATGCTGATGATGTTATTATTTTAAGCCGGTCAAAAGAAAAGTTAATTGGAAATTTTAACATTCTAGTGTCTAAACTGGGGAAGAAGGGTCTAATAATTAGTTCTGAAAAATGTAATTATTTTGTGATTAGTAGTTTGCCGACACTGAATGCCCCTCTGGATTGTGGTGGGGGGATTGTTTTCAGCCCTGTTGAGAAAGTTACGTATCTTGGAATCCCTTATTCTTCCAATACCAGGGAATGGAAACTTATCCTTATTCAACATGTGCAAGATAAAATAAGAAGAGCATTTGGTGCTGTTATTCGTTTACGGGGTATGTATCGCAGAGATGTTCTCGGTTCGATTTATACGGCTGTTGCACTCCCTCATATTCTTTTTCCGTCTGCTTTCTTTTCTTCTTTCCGTCCTTCTGAACTTTCTGCGTTAAAAGTTACTTATTACAAATTTTCAAAATTCCTTCTTGGTTTCCCTATTTCTGCGAGTAATTCTCACCTAACTTCCAGTTTTAAAGTGAAGAATCCTCTGGAAACTCTGAACAGAAAAATTCAGAACTTTCATAAAAAGGCTGAAAACATTCTTGTCCATCACAACCTTTTTCCTTTCTTCACTAAAAAAGTGCCATGATTAGTTTATTTATTTTGATTTTGTGTTATCATTTGTAGTTTATTGTAGATATAGAATGATAGTTTGTTTTTAACGGTCAGTTAATTGTTTGTGTACTATCTCTGAAGTGTTTGTGACATGTTGTTCTCTTTTTTTATATACTCTTCAGTTTTGAAGGAATCAAATAAATGAATGAATGAATTACTATATCGAACGAAGAAGTAAGTTTTGAATGACTTGCAGGATTCATTGTCAAGTTCTCACTGTATACATCTCTTCTGCTTAATCAGAAACACCTTGCGTGACCAGCTTCAGTTTCAGAAAATATTACTGACAAATACTAAAGAACGCATTAGTTTTTAGGAAGAGCAGCTTTTCCCCTTTGTTCAAATGCACCCATGCTGGACTAAGAATATTTCCGATTTTAACATAGACACACCACTAATGCCGCAAACACCCACTGGGAAGCATTGGTTCTTTATTTTCTCATTTCGTATTCGGTGTATCGTCAACCTTCTCTTTTTTTTTCTTTTTTTTTTTAGCCGTGGCGTGATAACTGTAAGCTTTTCCGGCGAGTTCTCCGGCGAGAAAAAAGGGCTGCAAAAAAAAACAAAAAATAACTTAGCCTACGTCAACGAGATCAGTAGAACAACGATAATTTAGGCAATTCAATCAGCTAAAAAAAAAAAAAAAAAAATTGGGCAATTAATCTAAATTAGTAAGTAAGTAAGTAATTTTATTACCCGAAAATTCACATGGAATTAGCACGGAGTATGAAAAGGAAAAAAAGAAAAGAGAAAAAATCACACTACGGAACATCACCAGAAGTATTTACACCACTATGTACATTAGCAAAACTAATGGCACAGGATGGCTAGCCACGGGTTCGCTCTTCCTTTAGCCTTTTCTAGAAAATTCTCAACGACCCGGTTAACACACACTGTTGGATCGGATACACCGTAATTACGCATGACATAGGAGTTCCTCGTCCACGGGGGAAGTCTCAGAAGGAACTCCGCAAATCGAAAGAACAGAACTCTTACTTTTGCACACTGGGCTGACGACAAGTATTTCCAACAAGAGCTGAAAGCTCATATGGCACTTGCAAGCTTTTTAGCTTGTATTCAAGTTATCGTAGTACGATGTGAATGGATAGTAGTGCTCCCCTCCCTCCCCCCACGATGGTCGGATCGGGCAAGTGACTATTTCCAAGTTACAGAAAATCATCTGTAATCAAAACTCTTGAAGCAAAAAAGATGATCATCAGGAGCACGAAAATGTATTTTGCTCAAAAGTATTGTTTGTACTTTAAGGAATTTTATTGTAAGCAAAACCCTTGAGGCAAAAATGATCATGGGCTCATAGGGATCCCGAAAATGTATATTTTCCTTAAAAGTATTTTTTTGCACTTTGCGGTTAGCATTAGTACTTTAAGGGATGGTCGGATCTGGGAACTAACTATTTCTAAGCCAATCATGTCAAGTCTTTAATTTTGAAGCCAAGTTTCATCGTCCTAGCATGTCCGGAAGTACCTTAACTTGCGATCACCGGAATTCCGGACCCCCCTATAACTCCCCCACAATGCCCGAATCCGGTCCGGTTCTGTCACTGATCTACGAAGTACCTTAACTTGCGATCACCGGAATTCCGGACCCCCCCCCCCTCTAACTCCCCCACAATGCCCGAAATCCGGTCCGGTTCTGTCACTGATCTACATAGGGCTTGCGCTTGTTCTTCCCACCAAGTTTCATTCCGATCGCTGCACTCCAAGCACGTCAAAAGGTTTCCGGATCCCCCTCCGACCCCCCCCCAGCTTCATCGGATCCGGTCCGGACTTGAAATGGGACATCCGAGAAACGTTGTCTTTCTACATATCAAGTTTCGTTATGATCCGATCACCCGTTTGGAAGTTATACATACCTCAAGATTCAGGATTCCCCCTCCCTCCACTCCCCCCACGATGGTCGGATCGGGAAGCTGACTATTTCCAGGTTAATCTGGTCGCGTCTCTGATTTACCTGCCGAGTTTCATTGTCCTAGTCCACCTGGAAGTAACTTAACTCCGTATCTCCGGAATTCCGGAACCCCGATCAAACTCCCCCTACAGTGCACGAATCCGGCCCGGTTCTGTCAGTGATGTACCTAGGGGTTGTGGTTGTTCCTCCCACCAAGTCTCATCCCGATCGCTCCACTCTAAGCGTTTAACATGATTTCCGGTTCCCCCCTCCGACCCCCCCCAGCTTCATCGGATCCGGTCCGGACTTGAAATGGGACATCTGAGACACGTTGTCTTTCTACATATCAAGTTTCATTATGATCCGATCACCCGTTCGGAAGTTATACATACCTCAAGATTCAGGGTCCCCCCTCCCTCCACTCCCCCCACGATGGTCGGATCGGGAAGCTGACTATTTCCAGGTTAATCTGGTCGCGTCCCTGATTTACCTGCCGAGTTTCATTGTCCTAGCCCACCTGGAAGTAACTTAACTCCGTATCACCGGAATTCCGGAACCCCACTCCAACTCCCCCCACGGTGCACGAATCCAGTCCGGTTCTGGCAATGAGGTACGTAGGGGTTGTGCTTGTTCCTCCCACCAACTTTCATCCCGATCACTCCACTCTAAGCGTTTAATATGATTTCCGGTCCCCCCCTCCGAATCCCCCCCCCCACATACATCGGATTCGGTCCGAACTTGATATGGGATATCTGAAGCATGACGTC
This sequence comes from Branchinecta lindahli, assembly GCA_023053555.1. Classification (NCBI taxonomy): domain Eukaryota; kingdom Metazoa; phylum Arthropoda; class Branchiopoda; order Anostraca; family Branchinectidae; genus Branchinecta; species Branchinecta lindahli. The sequence continues at coordinate 32,277,281 of JAKZAO010000009.1, read as the reverse complement.
TTTCCAAATATCAAGTTTTATTAAGATCCGATCACCCGTTCGAAAGTTATGCATGCCACTAAATTCCGGATTCCGGCTCCCCTCCCTCCCCCCACGATGGTTGGATCTAGCAAGTGACTATTTCCAAGTTAGTTTGGTCGGGTCCCTAATATGCCTGCCAAGTTTCATCGTCCTAGCACATCTGGAAGTACCCTAAATCGCAAACAGCGGACTGACCGACAGACCGACAGACAGACCGACGGAAAAGTGATCGGTATATGGCACTTGGCCGGTAGGCAAGTGCCATAAAAAGGTGCTATATACAGTACATGTGGGAGGGCAATGGCATTATATAGCGACGCAAGATATCTACGGCAGAACCGATGTCTGTTACAAATAATTGACCCGTACGCAATCCGTATTTTCGCCTCTACGTGTCGTACAAGCAGCGTTCCGGTGGAGTGGAGGCTTCGACCGATTGGTAAACCAAGGTAGGTAATACTCTCAGATGGTTTAACAACTGAATCGCCTAAAGAAATTTCTTCTTCGCAGTACTCCGCATTGAAGAACAATACGGCCGATTTAGACACATTAAACGATAAACCTACGTTATTGTATTCCCTATTCAACACATCAAATTACAAAATTTTCAAATTACAAAACTTTCTAAATCTGAGCAGTTTAAAAAACTATAACAGATTTCATTTAGAGGCAAACTAAAAAACAATTACCCAATTAAAAAAAAAAAAATTGCCTAGCCGCTTTGCAGGCTGCCCTTCCGTCATAGAGCACCCCTTCCACGGTGGCACAAAAAAACCTTACTAAAATTTACTAAAACGCCTTTTTCCTTTAACCTCCAAAATTCATCTGTCTAACCAAAAACAAAACAACCAACCTCCCATTTTCCTTACTCTCATAACCCATTAAACTACCCAAATGAAAAACTTTGCCTTTACAAACAAATAATTGCAATAGATAGACAGTTTTTCATTTTTCTTTCACCCAAAATAATTACTTTTCTCATTTCTCTCTCAACCCTTTTAAATTGCTCAAACTTTGAAAAACCTCAAAAAACAAAACTTTATTTTATCTCATTTTTAATTTAATTAAATTTCCTTACACTAAAACTAAAAAAAATCCTTTCGTCAACCTTCTCGAAGTAAAGAACCGTGGGCTTCACGCAAACATGTGACACCTTAAGAACGCTACCACACCAGAACAAGAAGACAGGTTACAAACACCGTAACAACGTTTTAGACTTGAAACTGACATGATTTTAAAACGACCTACCTATCTCCTTCCACAGTTCATCTTCCCCTTCCAGCAAATGTTCATGTCTCATCGCGTACGTTAGAGCTATGGCAAAAGCAAGGTTTTTCTTCTCACTCGTTTCTTGGAGTACCCTCAGTGCGCCGTCTAGAAGACGCTTCGACCCTTTGCAGGTTTTCTAGAATAAATGAAATTTACTACTCGCAACTAGCACAAAATAAGAGAAAATAAACATATAACAAAAATACAAAATTTGTTGAAGGAGCCAACTCATTGGGCAGTTGGCAGGAAGGTTGGATGGTGCCAAAAGGTGTGAACTCATCTCTTGCAATGATCTTGATGACTAACTCTCCTTGCCGATGCAAAATCGCCGGGTTATGCCTAGCGGAAGAGTCGGAAGCGGTATCACATCTGCTACCAAAGATCGCCGTGACTGGTTGACATAGGATTTGAGTTGTTAAGTTTGAGTCGTTAGTGTGACGTTTACTCGTTCTTCCTGAGGATCACTGGCGTATTTTGGACTTAAGTCATATAGAATATTTAGTAGTTGCGTTCAAAACAGAAAACTTCGACAGGTGTGTTGATTTCGGATGCTGCGAAGAAAGTAATAGAATGAAATAGAATATATAATAACGGACTAGAAGGAAACGGAAATATTTGAAAAAGCAGCTTTGCATGCGCTTCATGTCTTTCTTCCTGAGAATCGATGGGGGAGGAGCAAAAGCTGGTATAAATTCTGGCGAAAACCCGGCGATTACATCTGGCTCTGCTGAGGACCATTTTTGCAAAGCCCATCCTCGTGGCATTTGCAGATGAGAGAACGGCTGCTTCGCCCATTCTCTTGACGGAGAATAATAGCCGATTATATCTGCTGAGTAACCACCATATTTCGATGCTGCCTACTGTAATTTTAGTGTTCAGGAAAACTTGACTCCCTAAAGGTATGGGGAACTGTTATCAACAAGACCGTCACTTTGAACCGTTCGTGTGGGCTACAAAAAGTAGCTCCAAATCCCACCCCTACTGACTACTACTATCCGGTGGTGACCTTTCTTTTTAGAATACATAAATAATGATTATAAAGGATTTCACGCCTGCTCTTCAGAACTACAACTTAGAGATACATTTTGGTACCAAAAATCTGACCAAATCAAGGCTCGTCCAGATGCATGCAATCCGTAGCTTTTTAATTTGTTGACCGTCTCCGCATCGACATTGTTTGTTAGGGAGTTCCACGGGACGGCCATTGTGTTCCCAAATGCCCATCGAAACCAACTTGTTAAATTTTGCAAATTTAAAGCCTAAGCCATTGGCCGCTTAGATCCATTTCTATGAGTATTTAAAAAGTAAAATAACGACAAACCTTGTCGTTGAAGTTTCAAAACATGTACAAATAGCACCCAAACTTCGTATAGATAGTTCAGTTCATATTGGGGAGGGTGTAACTGTTTGTTCTGTTTTACATTTTCTCTAATAGCCTATCGACTAAGGAAATCAGCGTAGGATATCTTCCCTTTCAGTCCTCTTGATTCTCATAATCGGTGCTCTCAGGGACGCGCTTTTTCATCTTCACCATGTCGTTCGCACTCGAGGAATTTTTTTTTGCTTTTTTTTCGATTTTTAGTCACTCGAGGATTGACAGAAAAATTCATTAAACACGCGTGTTGCTGCTCCCTTGTAATCGCGCATCACAAGCCTAGCTTTTAGGTCCGCAATATGTGTTTGCGTTTTCTTCGTTACGTTAATGTATATTCTTCGTGATTAGATTTTTAGTATAAAAACAAATGAAATGAAGTGAATCGTTTTTTATTTCGCCCTTTATGCTCGTCACTTTTAATGAAGCGAACAAGGAATAAATAACAAATAAATACCTGGTAATCTAAAAAGAATCTTAGAACGATCGGTGACGACGGCAGGTTTCTTAGGGAAGAAAGGAGTAGCTCAGAATGGAGGGCAAACGAACCAATTTGCTGCGTCTTGACAGCGATACTTCCCAAGGCTAGCAATGTTGCTTGAACCTCCTCCTTATACCTGCAAATAAAAGAACAGGCCAAGGTTAAGTGGGTTGTTGGCAGAAAGAGGGAGGGGACTGTGACAATACTGGCCACAACCAGAGTGTATATTCAGGGTGCCCCAACTTTACAATGACATCTCTGGATCAACCTAATCCGCGAAATCGTCTCATCCAAATAGCCTACCGCTTAAATAGACTTACAGTGTCAAAATGTCTGTGTTTACTTATAAGACATTTTTTCTCCATTATGATACATTTGTTGGCCTGCTCATATTAACACAAAAAATTAATGTTTTAGCTCTGCAAAAACGGCCTGCGGATGGAGTATGATAACAGAAAAAAGGAAAAACAGAAAACATCAACAATACAACTAAAAAAAAAAGTAGGGTACTTGATCAGGATGAACGAGAACTGAAAACTCTGCGAAAATATCGGAACTCCGTCAGCGTTATGGTAGATTTTACGTATCACTACTCCAAGGAGGGAGACGCATAAGGAATTTCGCCCATTTCAAGTAACATGTGTCAGTTCAGATTTATTCCAGTGACACTTCGGCTCTTCTTGGCAAAGCGCCCTCTTCAAACGACCTGCTATCTGAACATCTGCTATCTGGTTGGCCCAATCAAGATTAGCAACCTGCTTTCCGGATAGCAGATTCGTCTTTCAAGCTACAGGATGAAGGGGAAGCTTGGCGAGAAGGAACGAAATATCGATAGAATAAATCTCGGCTGACTTACCCGTTTAGCGCCATAAAATTTGATTCGCCGTCAGCTTTGACTGAAGATGATACATGAAGACCACGTTTAATGTAACTCTTATGCTTTATAAGCTTATCCACACATTACACGAGTTGCATGAGAGATCTTTACCTGAAATCCATCTGCTCGAAATCTTCCAAGAACTCCTTTCCAACCTTAATCGCCGCTTTTAGTCCTTCGCTGAAGAAAAGAAGATATAAACAGCAACAGCACCACATCACTTGATACTTCATTTCTTCGGCACTGACGTCCGCCTCAAAGTCCGACAGGACAGCGAGAGCCCTCTTCCTCGACCTTAGAACGCTCGCAGCGCCCGGAATTCGTTCCGCTACAAACTTTTCTTCACACAAGAACTGTACTAGTGGGCTGATCACTTGCTCTTTGTTAACCTCTCGCCTTTCATACATGTTTAGTAATGTCCTAGTGTCGGCTAGAAGCGCTTCGAGCAGTGCGTTTTTGTCTGCTGTGTGTAGATCGAAAATGGTCCGGTTCTGTGAGACGAAAACCGTCGCGAAAAATCGTTGCGCGTTTTCGCTTTCGCCTGCGGCGTCACACAGAAGGATATACTTCGTAAACAGGGAGACGTTCGTCCGTATTTTTTCATCACTAAAAAAGTTCTTTAACTTCTTCTTTAAGTACTTCCAGTAGCTGACAAAGTGCTCAGAACTATCCTTCAAGTATCTCACTTTTAACCACTCGTAATCGAGCCAAAACTTGAGTAAATTCACTTGTTCCATTTCTCCCAAACACGAAAAACATTGAGAAATCACACTGTGCACGAAGTTCACAAGGTCTGAACTCACTCCACCCCTCAGCATCTCCAGCTGAATACCCCAATCGGGGGGTAGTATCATTCGGGGTATTTCTTGGTTTAAAGCTAGCTGAATGCCTATGGGGGTTGAAGGCGTTGCCTCACTCTGACTGGGACATCCAAGAAGGCGGAGGAAGTCAGTGACGAGGGACACGGCGCAATTTCCGCTTGTGACCTGAAATTAATTATAAAAAAAAATGAAGTTAATAATTTATATCAAACAGATTCAGCACAAGATGTAAATAGGGAGATTTTTAAGTTATAAAATTTTCGCTTTTGCAGATACCCTGATATCTGATACCACGGTAAATGGATCTGCACATTGTCATTCGTGCAGTTACCATGGTATCCGATACTGCGGCTGCTTTGAAAAACGACAACTGCCGAATTCGCGTTTTTAGCAGTCTCACTACGCAAACTACTAACATCTAACTAGCATCACAATTGCCAAACTTGTTGCCCAATGATCTGACAAAACCTGGGCTCTTTGTATCTGACATATCTAAAAAAAATTGAGGAAAAGATCCAACAGCTCGACAACCTATACTGTGAAACTGTCCTGTTTAGGTAGTACGCAAAACAAGGTGAATAGGAAAAACTGCACAATTATGGTTTCTGGACGGTTTCATTTCCACCTAACAAGTTTCTCCAACTTCCGACGGATGACGCGCACCTCCGACAAAGGTGGAACACTAACCTGGAAGAGATAAGGCTTAAGATCCTCTAGCGTTACGTAGCGATCCTTATCATCAACCTCATCTTCTTCTTCCGTTGGTGTCCACGGCAGCCATTGGAGCCTTTCACGTTGCGTTTCAATCTCCAGCCATTTCTCTTCCCTGCTGCTGGCGGATTTAAGGATGTGAGCCTCGTCGGAAGTCACTAGAAGCAAGAAAAGCCGTGAACAGAGGGGAAAATACCCCTCTGTAACCCATGTCTAAAATGTATGAACGCAAGTTCATTACTTCGTTTCCGTATTACCTTCACCCCGCGGTTGTGAGCTATTTCGATTTACAATGAATTCTCAGCGCGGGTGAAAGATGATCATTTCGAATGGAATGCGCTCGGCGAGGATTGAATGGCAGTTAAACTTAAGTTTGAGCTACCATCGAGGCAGCATGAGCGCTGCAGGAGTAGAGAGAGGACGCAGACTATCGGGCTGAGTATCGTTACTATGTTCTAGGGTAAATAGGTTACCACACCACATTCTTTTGTTGTTACCTATCTGCCGTAACGTCATGTAATAAACCTATATTTACTTTTCCAAGATTTGTGTAGTTATGTTCCTTCCCAAGTCGGTCACGTTATTATTTGATTAAGCCGACAACCGCTCGGTTGGTTTATCATTCGCTACCAGTTATTATTATTATTACTATTCATTTTACTAAATTGTAAGAAGGTAACACCTCTTTCTCCTACGGACAACACATGCGCTTTCCCGTAAGAAAATTTCCTGCCTGAAATCGGCACAGACAAAGTGAAACGGATTTCGACCGGATTTCCGGTTAGTTTCTTCCTCGGATCGACCGGAATTTGGCCTTGGGCAGAGCCTGATGACAAGAATGATTTAATTTTTCCGCCTGTCAAAACCAGCGCAAGGCACGACGCAATACCAAGCAGGGGCCACAAGTTTTTTAAACATTATAAAATTGTAACATATATGTGATTATTTATGATTATATTGACCATGTATGACGATCCACCCATCAGGGACCCGACCAAACTAACTTGCAAATAGTCACTTCCCTGATCCGACCACCGTGGAGGGAGTAGAGGGCGGGGGAATCCTGAGAATTTAGTAGTTTTTGTAAAACCCCTACCCCTTTCTTCACACTAGTAGCTCTGCGCGTGGCGTGACGTCACTCTTTGCATCGGATCACTCTGTTAACATCGGAAAGAGCTAGTGCACTCGAGGGTCATAGGGTTTGTATATGTGGTTCAGTGCGGAGGAATATGGAAAATTGAGTGTTGTGTAACTTTCGAACGGGTGATCGGATTGGGACGAAACTTAATACCTGAAATCTCGAGAAACGGTTATAATGGAGGGATCGGAGTAAAACTTGCTGGGAAGAACACGAATCTGCTCCAGATAAATCGTTTACACGTTTGGACTGGACCCGGACACTTTGGGGGGGGAGGTGGAGGGGAGTTTCCCGGAATTCTGGTGATGACGGTTTTTGGGATTTTCACGACGAAAGTTGGGAGGCGTATCAGGGACCCGACTTGTAAATAAAAATTCACTCGATCCGATAGTCGTGGGGGGATCGGAGGGAGGAGGAATCCGGAATATTTAGCCATGCGTAACTTTGGAACGGGTGATCGGATTCGAGTGAAATCTAATAACTGAACAGAGAGCGTGCCTGTGATGATCTTTTTCATGTCCGGACCGGATCCGACAACAATTGGGGGGGGGGAATACGTGACCGGATTGGACTGGAGAGATCGGGATGGAACTTTGTGGGAATAACAAACAAGTCCAAAACCGAACCGGATTGGCTCCAGCGACTGTGGGGGGAGTTTGAGGGGCGGGTCCGGAATTCCGGTGATCGCGAGTTAAGGTACTTCCAGACGTGCTAGGACGATGAAATTTGGTTGGAATATTAGAAATTCGACAAGATTGGCTTAGAAATCGCCACTTTTCAAATCCGATCATTCCTTAAAGTACCAATCATGACCGCAAATTAAGAAAAATACTTTTAAGCAAAATATGCATTTCCATGATCCCCATGAGCCCATGATCATTTTTGCCTCAAGGGTTTTGCTTACAAATGAAGTTCTAGCTCCCTTAAAGTGTGCATCTTAACCGCAAGGTCAAAAAGTACTTTCTATCAAACGATACATCACAACCCATGATCATTTGTGCCACAAGGGTTTTGCAAACAAAAAAAAATTCTAGCACCCTTAAAGTGCGCATTTTACCCGCAAAGTGGAAAAAAAAACTTTTGATCATACGTATATATCAATGATCCCTATCGTTTTTGCCTCAAGGGTCTTCCTTACAGATGAATTTCTAGTGCCTTTAAAGTGCGCATCATTACAGCCAAGTTCAACGATAAAATACTTTTTCTCTAGCTCCCTTAAAGTGCGCATCTGGACCGCACAGTCGAAAATTACTTTTCATCAAACAATACCGTACATCTCAACCCATGCAAGTGCCATATGAGCTTACAGCTCTTGTTGTAAAAAGATAACATGGAATTAAACGAATTTGATTCGATTTGAAGTTCGAACGTAGCTCTCAGCAATTCAAGAAAGACGTCGGCAGGTGAAAGTTTGGAAACAGCATCGTGGAGACGAGGAACTAACTTCAGTCCCATGTCGTTGCCAAACAAAGAGAAAATACAGGAAGAAAAACAAGAATAACACAAACAAATTGCTCTTCTTGCTGCAGAAGTGAAAAAATTGACTTGGCTCATAAGCTCAATCTCAGAATCAAAAAGACGAAAAAAATACTTCACCCTTGTGGAATTTTCAATTAAAAAAATGACCCTTCCGCAAATTGTATACAATTTTTCAAGAAATTATCAGCTAAATACAAAATAAATGAACCCTACCGAAAAAATTAAATTAAATACGTGCTCGAACACGAGAGCTAATCGCTTGCGCAAGCCGCATGCTAACTCAACTCGTTGTATACATATTTACTGACAGATACAGGTAGCCTAATGTTGACATACCATTAACATGCCTCCTTCCAACGACATGAGTTTGTTCCAGGACTACCGACCATGGCTGAGACCCCTCCTCTCCAAGTCTTGGGACATGACTATCCCAGAATCTGTCAAACAGATCAAGTAGAACAGGAAATCGGTTGTCCTTAATTATGGTCAACTGAGTCCGAACGGCAAGCTCCAGCTGTGCTTGGTACAGAGCTACGGCTTTTTCCGTGTAGCCCGTGGTTTTCAAAAATTGGTTCAGACGGTAGAATATGCCTAAAAATAAATAACAATACAACACCAAGAACAAATAACGAGACAGAACTGCTGTCTCCCTATCTCGGTCATACAAACATGCTGAGTCGAGTAAAATGCGACCGACTCCCGATGCAAACGAGCGGCTCCGCGCCACGTCACGTTTCGTTACCTCTACAAATAGCTAGATCGCCGGTAAGTTGCTAAAGAGGAAATCTAGAAGTCAACGCTGATTGGTTCTATGGAGGCGCTCCAGAGAGGATCAGAGCGCGGAGTACGCCTCCTGCTCGCCTCTTTCGATATTTCTTGTGCGATAGGCAACGGTGAAGACGGAAGATAAGTAAATGGATATCAACATCAGCTAAAAGCCAGAGTAAATACCTCCAGCTCTGCTCAGATTTATCGGGGTTTTCATAGTCGCTGCATGCGACTAAAGACAGAAGTTCTTACTGATTATTTGTTCTTGACAACACGACCACTGTCTACAGAAGAGCCTACCAATGAGCAACCGTAAAACCGCAATCCTCGTCGAGTATCATGTAACCGAACATCTGAAGGTCCGATGGGCAGCCGTTGCAGTATGTACTGAAAGTTAGTACCCAAACACAGACTTACTAATCCTAGTGCTATCTCAGCTTCTGCTTCATCTATATCCACCCTTCGTTGTAGGACACCCCCAATTCAAGACGAGATTCCAAGCATCAAACATTCTTGTCTAACACATAAACCGATTTCGAGCAAGGAAGAAAGTAAAGATGAAAGAAGGCATCAAAACATTCGTAACGTCGAACTATTTTGAACTTCATATCGATGGATTCACTGACGATTCGTTGCAGTCATGGAAGGAATTCGGAATCCCGGAGTCGCTTATCATCCAAAAGACTGCCAGATTTTTACCCACCCCTCCCCACTGCCCAGTGTGTGAAACACATAAAGTTACTGGGAATCCATATTACCCATGATTTAAAATGGATCAAACAAGTGGACAGCATGCTTAAAAAGGGTAACATGGCAGTCCGATCCCTAAAATTATTATCCCTTTACGGCGTTCCTACCGAGCATCTTTTAAAAAAAAAATTGTCCTTTATCCGCCCCACTTTAGAATATTGTTGTCAGGTATGGCACTTCGGTTTGACACGGGATCAGTCGAATTCGTTGGAGAGGTTGCAATTTCGAGCCCTCCTTGTTACTTCCAAATCGCCGAAGGTGCCATAAATTGAGCTTCTTCGGAGTTTCAAGCTGGAATCTTTGGCCCAACGACGGGAATTTGGAGTTAAGACGCTTGAGAATCCTCGTCTGCGAGACATTTTCCCGCCCGAATTCGAACCCGTTAGACCTAGACCTGCGCGAATGGTTTCGCAGTTACATTCCTAAGTTACATCCTGTTTCTGCATCTCATGACCGATACAAAAAAGCTTCGTACCGTCATTCGTCGAAATGTATAACTCATCGTAATTCTTGCTTATTTTATAATTGTTTGACTACTAGTTCTGATGTATGTGTAATGTGACGTCATTCGTCGAAATGCATAATTCGTCGTAACTCTTGTTTATGTTATAGTTATTTAATTTTTAGTTCTGATATAAGTGTAATTGTAAATGATCACTTACAGTGATTCGAATTGTATATAAGTTTATTATTTACGACAAAATTATGACCAAGATGCTGATGTTATTATATTTACGACGAAAAATCCAATGTTCGGCTTGCCCGTGAAGGAATTTTGAAAATAAACTGAAACTGAATTGAACTGAATTGAACTTCCATGCGAGGAGCAAAGGGGTTAGAGATTTCACAATTAACAACCAGAAGGAAGTGACTGAATACTCACCGCCGAGTACTGTGGCCTTGTAAAGCTTTGGTTTCAGTCATAAATAACCAAATAAAAGTTAGCGAACAAGCGACTCGGTCGTTGAGAAAAAATCTACTATTCCATACCTCTTAGCCCCATTTCCAAATCTTCCTTCCTTTTCCCCGCCAGGGTTGCCAGCACACTTTTCAGCTTCAAGAAACATCTTCGATAGCCTCCAAGAACATCTCCAACTTTGAACTCCGTCGAATGCTCCATAAAATTCAGATAGGCGCCCCACAGCAGTAAGCTACTAGGCAGTCGCTTCAACGCTTCCAGCCACTGAAGCCTCAATTCGTCATTGGTCCAAATTACTTCGCCAATCTGCAGCCGCTTAATTAGCAGCTCTGCGCAGCTGGGCAGCTCACCTGCTGCTCTTTCTAGGATCGAAAGCTTCTTTTCCGCTAGATAGCTGGCACTCACTCGTTGCTTTTTCGAACCACTTTCAAAATCAAAAGTTACAGCTTGGTCTTGAAAATCGACATACTGCATCCAAAGTGTCAGATCTTTGGGGGTTTTGGACAGTTTTCTGTTGAACTCCTTAACTTTTTTTCGAACGACTGATTCCTCGCTTTCCACTGTGATTTTAGCCTTTTCCCGCACTTTGGACGTCCCACTTATGTAGGAAACAGTGGCGGAATCATACAAGCCCAATGGATTTTCGAGACTTTTCTCGACCACAACTGGATCTCCAATTAAACTTGGTAATTCTCCCATGTCCCCACGGGAAGATACTTTCTCAGGGGCGGAGGTGTGTTTGTGGAAGAAATACCGATCAGGTGGTCGGCGATTTTTTGCACTTGAGTGGTTAGGGTGGTCCCCGAGAACCTGATGATATGAGACGGATCTGAACCTGGAAATTAAGAAGATGAAAATTACGTCGGCTCCCATAAATACGGGTCTAAGTACAAGGAAACAAATTCGAACAAATTAAAGGTAGGCCTACTCCTCCAAATCTAGTGGAACCTTAAAAGGGCCTGTTTCTTGCTGCCGAGCAAGCTTTTTGTCCAGTTCCTCTACCCCTTAGTGTGCTTCGACTGAGCAGTTGAGCTCTATCACCCCCATCCCCACCTGTTGCCGCCAAAAGGGTAGAATTAAAGTAAAAAAAAAAAAACTAGCACACTTTTAACCGATGTTGACTGATCTAAACTGATGTTGTCTCAGTTGGTTAAAGCGTCGACTTCCAAAGCCGAAGGTTGCGTTTTTTTTTTGTTTTTGTGTCAACTGGTTAGAGCGTTGACCTCCGAAGCCTCAATGGGTTAGAGCGTTGGTATATGAATCCGAAGGTTGAGGGTTAAAGCGTTTTTACTTTTCAATTCACTACTACTATTATCTTTATTTTTTCTGACTCGCTTAATGTCAAGCTCTCTTCGGACAAAAGAGATCAGTGCTACAAAGACCTAAGCTGTAAGCTATCTTTCCTCAAGTAGAACAATTTCAGATTTGCAGGTACGGTAATGAAAACAAAAGTGAGTGATCATGAATATGTTAATAAAAATTAATAACAAATATAAAACAGGGAATTTTCACAGAAGCCTCAGTCTCAACTGGCTTGAGTCTCAAGCTGGACTCTGCTCTCAATTTGGTGCCATATTCCTTTAGCTTCCCCAGGCATTGCACTCCCAGTCACGGGCTACTAATCGCGAATGCGGTTGATTTCCTTTCCGTTTTTTTCTATTTTGGTAAGGAGCACATTAAACTAAGAACAATACTTACTTTGCTGTGATATTCGCTGATGGTCGGGAAAAGGAAAAATAGTTCTTGTCTCCTTTCGCGTCGAGTCTAAAAGCCTCTTCAGGGGGTAGCCCGGTTTTATCAGAGAAAACAAGCTTATGGTTAAACTTGGCATACACTTGTCTGAAAATAAAGAGAAGCTATTAGAGGTCCCGCCGATCACCATACATTGTTCTTCTGTGATGACAATGTAAACGTACAGACCAAATAAGAATCCACAATGGAGGAGCAATTCCACTTTAATTAATGTACCATTCTTTCTACTTTTAAAAAACAAAACTGCTAGTTTGAGCAATCGCTCAATGACTGGTACTACCACTGTCAGTGGTCTGGCAAAGGTATAGCGGCCAGAAAGGGGTACACTGTCGTATATATTTAGGACCTCTCTACGCCATGCCTCATTCTTGTGCACGTTGCACTCGAATAATACTTTATATACAGTGTATCACATGTTTGCTGTTTAATGTTTTGAACTGAACCGAACTATCGGGAGGGCAAAGATTGTTTTGCAATTTCGTTTATTTGGTTAACCAACGTTGTTTTTATCCTCGCAAGTCACCCTATGCAACAGGACTCTTATCAGCCAACATTTAGTGTTGTAATCACAGAGCTAGCAAATTCGGGTATTACTGAGACAAAGCTATAAGTGTAGGGACGGAACAGGGATTTCTTAGTACTGGCTGAGAGGACGTTAGCACAGAGTGAACAAAGCTCAATAACTCAGGAAGTTAAGCTAAGTAAATATGAGCAACCAAAAAACTTACGCAACACTCCAGATGGCTAGTTAGAGCATACCGCACTATGGTCTTTTTGAAACTTGCACCGGAATTCTGCTGAACTTATGCAAATGTATGCCCTCAACACACTTCAAGAATAAATTCAATTCAATTCAATTCAAGTCCATGAAGCATCCAGCAACTGCCTAATCTTTAGTACAAGTTTTAAAAAATAATGCTGCCTACTTACCAATCAGAGATGTGTTTTCTCTATCTTTCTTTACTGGGTCCTGTCCAAGGTTCATACTTTTTTTCCTTTTTGTGCTTTTTCCTTTGCCTTTCTTCCAAATGCCTTGACATCCGCTGAACTTATGCACCTCAACACATTTCAAGAATGCAGTCCCTGAAGCCTCCAGCAACTGCCTAGCCTTCATAACAAGTTGTAAAAATAATTCGACTTACTCACCCATCGGAGATGTGTTTTTCTCTATTGTTCTTTACTGGTTCCTGTTTTCTAGATTCATACTTCTTCTCCTTCTTTCTTTTCCTCTCCTTCTTATGCTTTTTCCTTTGCCTTTCACCTGAAAGCCTTGACATCCTTTTTCTACTAGTATCATGAGTTTCACTTCTTCTCTCCTTGTCACTTGAGAAGTCATTTGGAAGTCCCCCATGTCCTTCTCTTTGTCTTACTGAAGGAATTATTTCTACTTCCCCTTCACTTTCAACTATGGGGCTATGGTCATCTTCCACTTTCTGGTGGACCAGATCAGGTAAGTTTACAGCAGCAGCACTGCTAGGAAAAGAGGTAAAGGTGGTATTCCATGCAGTTGTCACTGCTTGGTTGTTGTCATCTAGAAAGATTGAAAAACAATGTTGGAAAACAGATTATAGGCTAAGCAAACAATTAAGCAAGAAACAATGGCATCATAGATACCATTTTAAGTATCACCTATATTTTCCATATTCAAGCAGGAACACATGACATATTCTTTATTTCAAACACAGTACTGAGGATACATTCTAGGCCAGTCAATAAAAATAAGAGCCTAGGACTTCAAAGGCACAAAGTGCATGTCAGATGTGCTTCCAGTTTTTTGTGGTATGCCCCAGGGAACTCTGCTGGGTCCTTTGTGTTTTCTTATTGTGATAGATGATGTTGCTCAGGATATTTATGAGCGATCGAAATTCATAGACTATCTATTACTGGCAGAAGTTGTGTGAAAGAATTTAAAAAGTCAATCTTTGGGTATAATTCAGGATATTGCTACAGAAGCTTCTCGGTTGAATATGGCCATGGGTACTGAAGAGTGACAAATCTAAAATACTAACAATTTCATTTCTTAAAACTTTCCCACGGCATAGTTCCACTCTCCCATTCCTGATAACCTAACTTCTGTCCCTGATCAAATTACACTCCTTGGCATTATCAGTAGGGCACCAGACTTTTTGGAGATTTCTCCTGTTCAGGGGAATCTCCTGCTGAGGTGAAAACAGATTCCCTTGTGTAGGGGATTTTGATCTTGACGGAAATGAGAACTGCTAGAAAAAAAATCTTTCGATATTTCAGTTCTAGAGACACTAGGAAACCATATCCCTTAGCATCCCCTCCTCACCCTCCACCCCATCTCTAGAAATCCAATAAAATTGGCCAGAAAACAGAAAAGTTGCATTTTTTGGGTTTAGCTGGCATCCCAGAGAGTTTCTTGATGCCAGTGTGCATGACTGCCTTTATAGTGAAACTTCAGAAGGCTATTCCTTACCTTTTCACTTCTTCCTTCCTTTCTTGGAATTTGGTATTTTCTTGGTATTTCCTCCACACTAGGGGAAAGCACTTGGACAAGTGGAAAGTACGAGAAGAAAGGAAGGAAAAAGTGAAAAGGTAAGGAATAGCCTTCTGAAGTTTCAGTATAAAGGCAGTCATGCACACTGACATCAAGAAACTCTCTGGGATACCAGGTTAACCCAAAAAATGCAATTTTACTATTTTCTGGCCTATTTTATAGGATATCTAGAGATAGGGTTGAGGGTGAGGAGGGGGTGCTAAGGGATATGGTTTCTTAGTGTCCCTAGAACTGAAATAACAAAAAAAAAAAATTATATCAGTTCTCATTTCCATCAAATTCAAGCTTCAAATCCCCTACCCAGGGGAATCTGTTTTCACCTCAGTAGGAGAATCCCCTGAGCAGGAGAATTCTCCAAAAAGTCTGGTGCCCAACTGATTATTATATCTTCTGTAATCTGATAGGCTATGTCTTGGCTAGGGTAGCCACAAAAACACCTAGTGGCAAAAATTGGCGATTTTTTTGTAATGAATGCATGAATTGCTGTGAATTTTCCTTATCAGTTTTACCTATCTAAAACATCTCCAAAAAATATTTTAAAAATACCATTGCATTCAGGACAAAATTGTCTATTTTATAAGGCTAACAGTAAGATGTCCTAGCTATTTAATATTATTTCTTAATATTCAATGTAAATTTAGATGTAAAAAAAAGTAGCTGAACTTGCCTACAAAAATTTATTGATACTAAGGAGGAAAAGTCAGCAGCCTATAGCAGCAATAGGTCTATTGGACTATAACCTTGATGATCATATTCATATTTTCTCATCTAACTCACTTGCTGGGGCTCCCCATGCACTCAAAACCAGATCAAAATCACCCAGTTTCATAGAATCTCATTGAAGCACATAGTTCCAAGCTGGTCACTAGATGGACAAAACCCTAAAGTCAATGGATGAACATAGGCATTTCTTTATGTAAAATACTGTTTTCTAAAGAAGATTTAAGATGCTTAGAGACAAGATAGAGAGGTGATTTTGGCCTCAAATCAAAGCTAAAAGATAGGAGAATCACATTCTGATCTTCAAAAGCTCAGGTTTGATAATTTTTTTTTTAGTGGCTACCCTATCTTGGCAGGAAAATAGTACCAAGTATATTTTAAAGAAAGCTAACTCTTCCATGAGTATGTTAAGATTCCTAAAGAAATTCAAAGTCCCTAAAGAAAGAATGAATGAGTTGTATTGTATGTTAGTCCGTTCACCACTTGAATATGCCAGAATTGGCAGAATATGCCTGTCTGTCCAGCATGGCATTATGGATTTACAAAGTCAAAGAGTGACTCAGATAAGTTGGAAAGAATTTAAAACGTATATATTTACAACAGTCAATTCCTAACCTGATCCAGAACTTGCAGCATAGGCTGGAAACAGAGACATTCCTGTCAAGTGTCAAGAATAGTTTGAATTCATGCCACGGTCCAGAAATTTAAAAGAACTGCCAGAAATGGAAATGAAACGCGTTTGTTAAAAACCGGTAGTGCCTGAAACGTGATCTACGAACGAAGCGTAAAAAGAATATTGATCAGATATTGATTAACCCTGGATTAAGGTTGATTAACTGTACTCATCATACAAAAAACGGCAAACATACCAGCCGATAAGAATCAGTGTTTTTAACAATTGAAATCTAGAGAAGAGCAGGATTTCAACTATTTTTCAGAATACTTCGTAGCGTACGTTTTGACGTTTGCTCATCGTTTTCTTTTCGACCAACTCTGATGTCAAGAAGTTGCTGCGTGTGTTCTACTAGTCCGCTGCTCCCAAAAGCAAAACAGAGTTTTTTTGTGAAAGTATCTTTCTGCTTTGAAGATGGTAAAGGGTTTAAGCACACAGTGCTATAAAGGTTTCTTTCCCCAGGGTCCTTATGGTAAAAAGTCATACAACACTGAGGTTGTCTTCAGATATAGCCAATAGGAGGGGTACAGTGTCAGTAGCCTATCCAACCTCAGACAAGATTTCAAATTTCCAGTGAAGTCTTTCCTTCAGAATAATCCATCTGGCTTAAAAAGGAACCAACAAATATGACAAAAATACCAGACTGTAGCTGACTGAATGGTTTACATATTGGATAAACAAATACTGCTTCAATGTTTCTAGCCAGGCTAAAGTCGTATTTTGCCTCTTGACTGTCAGGACAACTTGTACATATCATTTTAACATTTTCGCGGCAAAAATTGAGGTAGTGTAAAAACGAGGTCATGTACCCCTCCTGTATGCTGCCTGTATGTAGGCTGCTTCAGCTCCTCTAATGCTGGTCTAAACTATTTAAATACCATTTCATCTATTTTATCTCAGAAAAGGAAAAATTGTAGTTTATTCCTATCAGTGAATACATATTTTAGTATATATAAATAGAAGTCAGCAAGGCGCCGGTCACGTTTACAATTACATTGATAAAAGGCCTAGGGGTAATCATATCCTATGTTGGATCCTCATTTACATAACATCACAACTGTATGGAATTCTAGTGTAACTTAGTCGACACCCTAAGGCTGCACTTCCTGAAATAGACTCCATACATTGATATTAAAATAAATAAGAAATAGCTTCTTTCAGTTCTTTTATAGGTAGTGATGAACAGATTAGTAAGAATCAGACTGGGTGCATCCCATCATATCAAAGTACAGGTTCCCCAGTTTTGGGAAAGGCAAGGGCTCAGACCGAATTGTGTATCATTAAGCCTCAGTCGTACACAATTCTTGGCACAGCCACAGTGTTCCAGTGTTAGGGTAGCCTATACTGAAACGTATGAGCAACATTTCCTGGAGAAAAGTAGCATTTCACATGAAAATTAAACAGATTTTCAGTGCAACATTTGTATGGGCATAGCCTACTGGCACCTACTGCTCAGTCATACACAAATCCTGAATATTTAGGCATGGTGCCCCAACAAATGGGCATTGATGCTCATACATTGGTGCACCATGCTCTGCAGCAAGGGTATGGTACCCCATAAAAATCTGTTTGAAAAGCAAACTTCTAATTTTCAGTCCAACAGATTTTTATGGGATTAATCGTGCCCTTACTGCAGCGTATGGTGCCCCTATGTATGACCTGAGCACCATGTCCATACATTGGAGCATGCCCAGATGCTGGGCCACCATGCCCTAAAATTGAGGATTTTTGTTCCCTTGTTCAGAGCATCTGTAGACTGGTGTATCTTCTTTTTGTTTTCTATTTATTTGTTATGTTTTCCTCCAAGGTGCCTGCTTTCAGTTATTTTTTCCCACCTGTCAGATTGTTGTCTGTTTATGTTGGCACTTTCTACAGTGCTTGGCCCAAGGTTGAAACCGGTCAAACTAAATTCTCTCCAGTTTAGACCCTGAGAGAGTTTTATTGGGAATCAGTCTATCATAAACCCCTGATTTTGGATACTCTGTGCCAGATGTGGGGTATTCTGATGTAAATTTTTCGACCGTTGGTCGTATGGAGTTGTACGAAAAAGTAGCATGCAGTAGTAACTGTAGCCACTGCATGCTACTGCTAGCAGACTGGATGCTATTACAGCAAGATTGGATGCTATCGGATAATACTAGTTAAGATTAACCCGGTCGAAGGCATGTTAAATCAAAGTATTCCATACTACTACATATCAATACATGCAACTTTTTCATAGAACTACACAGTCAAAGAACTTTTCATCGGGATATTAAATAAATTACAATAATAGTTCGATCTATTGATCCACAATATTTCATTTAAAAAAATGCTGGATATGTCATCACAATTAGGTCATCCTCGTCATCACAATTAGGTCAGACCTCGTTTGACACATACAATGTGCTCAACTCTAGAAACTGTATGGCGCATGTTAGATACCTGTCGGTAGCCCAACCCTGAACAGCTCCATTACAGAGAAATTCTGATTGGTTGATTTCTGAGCTTCACTCAAATCAGCAGTACTTTATTTTGTTACATTATCAACCCTTTGGCATACCAAATGCTAGATCTAGATATACCCATTGTTTGAACTAGGGTATCAAAATTCAAAAATCAACGGTTTGTGGTAGACTGTTGGGAATGTCGATTTTTTTCAGAATTCATTTTGATAGGGCTGCTATAAACCTCGAAAGCAGAATGAACAGTCTGCTTCAGTATTGTGTCACTGATGGCCTGTGGATCAGTAATACAAGTAAGAGCCTGAAGAAGCTCACAACTAGAGGAAGGATACAACAGACCACTAACATTTTTCTTTTGCAGTCGCACACCATCCTTCTGGTCCAGCCATCAACCAAACCTGAGTCAAGGACCTACAGTGATTTCGAGTCTGTAAATGACTGTATGGAAGGCAAGTGGTACTTGACATAAGCCTATTGTCTGTTTATTTAAAGCATGCCATACTAGCCTACTGTAAAGAAATAGTATAGGTAATGTCCTATCATTGTGCCTACACATTTTTTCAGTTTTGATGTCTCAAGTAGCTAGAATAAGAGCAAAATATACATGAATTTGAAGGAAAAAAAAAGGAAATGATTATGAATAGTTTGAAAGGAAAAGTAATGGAAATTGTGTGAATGCTTGTTAGTTTTGGTTTGTTAGTCAATTTCCCTCTTTAAGTTCAATCACGTCCAAGTCAGGACCTCTCGCCGTGTGCGATCTCAGAGTAAAAGACCTGCTAGCAGTTTTTGAGGGGATATTTCAACTTGTACGGTGATGGGTAGATCTGTTAAAAATGCTCAAGCCTGAAATGCAAGCTGCATTTACATAGAGAGATTTTACTCTACCTGATATAAATGGATATTTCTCCCCATCATCGGGAAGGGTAGAAGAAATAGCTGAATGTGTACCAGGTATGTGGTTTGAACTTTGAGACTGAAATGTGTGTGTTTGGCAAATATACGAAACTTATTAATACTTGAAATGTTTTTTTCCGGAGGAGGCGAGATTTCGTTCTGCTGTAAAAATTTTAAGCCTTCTAAAACACATTTGATTTTATTTTGTTCCAGAACTGTTATCTATCAATAAAGCCTTGGGATAATGTTTTCACATATTTAAAAGCTTGTAATGTAAACGAAATGCCAACAATTCAGTCTCAAAATTGAAAATGCTTTACCTCGCAGTGTTACATTATTTATTGTGCTTTTTCCTTTTCATTGAGTAGGACGGAGCTTACTCAGACACCTTTTTAGTTTATTCACTGGTGTCATACTCTACCATGTTGTAATGTTCTAGGAGTATGCAAATTGTATGAAGAGCATCTGAAGCGACTCAACCCAAATATTCCATCAATTACATATGACATTACTCAGCTCTTTGACTTCATCGACCAGCTAACAGATCTGTCCTGCCTTGTGTGAGTACAAACTACTTAATTGTGTGCCTGTTCTATGTAGGCTTGCTGATAGCTCCCATAAATAGAAGAGTTGTTGTATAAGAAATTGGTTATAAGAAATAGAAGAAAAGGGATCAAGTCAAGGCTTCCATTGAGGGGGGGAGGGGGTCATTGATTTCAAAAGGCTAAATGCAAAATTGGAGAATATATTCAAAAACTGCTTTGAATTTGTCCCGAAAAGAGTGATTATATTTTGATTATATGTAATAAACCTGGTCGTGGGGGCCCAAAGTTGATCTTTGCCCAAGGTTTACTTAAATGGCGTCGCTTGTGTCAATCAGTCAATAATTTTACTGGCCTATTATTGTCGAGAACCCCACTTGGTAACTCAGGAGAGCAATGGCGGAGCACATTATTTCTTTCTATTTTTATTATTGTTATTTCTGAAAACTGACTTTCTGCACTGGACTGTAAGTAAGTAAAACGCAACTGGAAACAGCAGAAAACAAAATACTGGTCAATCAAAGAATGCTACCATAATCGGTATAATGGCTATGCCTACATGTCTGCCAGTTAGAAAGCCTCAAAATGTCCAGGCCTTGCCTAGACCTCAAGTCGGCATGTTGGAACTCGCAGGCTTTGTAAGATTCTACAGAAATTAAACCAAAGATGGTTATTCTAATGGGATGGTCAGTTATATCCCGTACGGCTGTGTGCTTACCTGCCTGCTGACATGTAGTCCTAAGGGTAGGACCCCTTCAGAAACACTTTTTAAACCGGCTATTTCTTTCTGACCATCGTCCTACAGCGTCGATTCCGGTACACTTTTTTCAGTGCAGTGCTTTCATATTACCAGATTTTACTGGCAAAAACGGGCTTTTGACTCGTTTGTCAGTAAGGTAAACTCAGATGTCGTACTTTTATGAAAAGCGGAATATTTTGTCAGGTTTTTCGTATATTCTGTTGAGCATACAGAAAGTTGTTTTAGTTTATTTTTGGTAAATGAAGTTATTGTTTAGAAATGTCACTGATAAATGATATGATTAATGTATGAGCTTATTCATATAAGGTGACATGACAACAAATGCAAGATGTGTCACGGTTTAAAGGTTTATTTACCTCGGTACCGAAACTGGATTTTTCAAAAAAATGAATGCTAATTTTCTGTTCGAGGCTAATTATGGTTAACATTATTGGGGACCAGTAGATTAGTTATCCCTTTGTCAAAGCACTGGTTCAGTAGTCAAAGCGATGTGCCAAGCATGACCATGACAGGTATACTCAAAGGACGGTCACACGTAAGACGTGTAGCAAACGGAGAGGTCTTTTTGGATTTGTTCCATATCAGAGAAAGGTAGTTATCGTAGGAATATTTCAAGGAAAAAACATTTTGACGAGAGAGCTAAAGAGCGAATCCCTTTTTCGGTCATCTTAGATGGTAAAAGCAAAAATGCAGACCTTTCTACTTGGCAGGTCGAAGACAGTTCTTTTTAAGATGCTAACGTTCGTCAGGAGAGAGCTAAAGCCAGGGTTGGTCACCAAGAACCAGGGTGTACGAGTTACTTACTTACTTCAGGATACTTTGGGTTACTCAGGGTTACTTTGGGTTACATTGGGTTACTTTGGGTTACATTGGGTCACGAGTCTTGCGCACAAATGGTATACATCACGTTTGCGATTGTCTCAAAAGTATCCCAAAGTAACCCAAGTATCTCAAAGTATCCCAAAGTAACCCAATGTAACCCAGTCATGCACGAATCCTCAATTTTTGGGCATGGTGCTCCAACGTCAGGGCATGCCCCAAGGTATGGGCATGGTGCCCATACGTTGGGGCACCATGCCCTGGAGCATGGGCATGGTACTAGCATGGCACCCCCATGATATTTGGTTGAACTGAGATTGATTACATACCTAAATAGGGCTGTCTTCCTCTCCTAGACCACAAGATACTTGATCATATGTTCTATCTAACCTCTTTTTCTAATTTTAAAAATATTAGAGAACTTCCAAGAAATGAATGAGTTCCCCTTTTTCCCTGGAAATGGATAGGTAAACCATGGTAAACCAATAGGAAAAAGTGGTCTTCATTAAAGGCTAAATTTCTTGGAAGTTCTCTAATATTTTTAAAATTGGAAAAAGAGGTTAAATAGAACATAAGATCAAGTATCTTGTGGTCTAGGAGAGGAAGACAGCCCTCAGACAGCCTATTTAGATATGTAATCAATCTCAGTTCAACCAAATATCATGGGGGTGCCATGCTAGTACCATGCCCATGCTCCAGGGCATGGTGCCCCAACGTATGGGCACCATGCCCAAAAATTGAGGATTTGTGCTTGACTGATGTAACCCAAAGTAACCCCTCGTGCGCAAGACTTGCGTGGTGACGTTTCGAACTTTTCGCCAGACGAGACGAGGCGCCGATTGCAATATCTTGAAACTGATGCAAAATTCCTTCATGAAACAATTGAAATCCACGGAAACTTAGAGATACTTTGGGATACTGTGGGTTACTTTCGGATACTTTGGGTTACTTTGGGTTACATTCGGTTACTTTGGGTTACAATAGGTTACTTTGGATTACTTTGGGTTACATTAAGTTACATTGGGTTACATTAGGTTACATTGGGTTACTTCGAGATACTTTTGGGTTACTTTCCAGGGTGTACGAAGTTACTTTTGGTGACCAACCCTGGAGCTAAAGTGCTAGTCCCATGTCCGGTCATCCTGGATGGGGATATTACAAATTCGGACTTTGCTAATTGATAGGTCTATGTCACTGGCGTAGTCTAGTCATGTGCAAACTTCGGGAACATTTTACGCCCCTCATCTATGCCGGATCTTTTGAGGGATGAGCTTGTCCAGATTAAGGTTACTGATAATTTTACCCTCATTATTGTCGAGAACGCCACTTGGGCGCCCAGGAGAGCAATGGAGGAGTACAATCTTTCTTTTATATTTTGTAAACCAGGAAACGACGGCTACCCTGTACATTCGCAAGAACGATCAGAATCCTGGGAGACCATTTGACAGAGCAAAACGGATACGTTAGCTGAATTTTATTTGAGGTTTTGGCCGTTCTTGGCAAGGGTACTCTTCAGGCTCAAGCCGCTAAAACTGGAAAATGAACTTGCGTTTTTCCACAAGTTTATTTCCAGTTTGAGCGACTTGAGCCTGAAGAGGACCCTTGTCAAGAAGGGCCTAAATGTAGCTCTAATAAAATTCAGCTGACGTATTCGTTTTGCACTGTCAAAGATGATTCGCTTGGGCTGAAGGAAAATTTACTGGGGGACCATGTTGGCACAGTGTGACGGAGGGGAGAGCCGTGTTGCATCTGGGTTCTAGCCGACAGTCTTCAAAGCGTCGTTGCCGTTCAGTGAAGCTCTCCGAAAAATGATAAAAGCTCTTGACTCATCGTGTGTTGTTCCTGTTTAGGTACATGAAGTCGACGAACACGTACGCTCCCTACAACAAGGAATGGGTGAAAGAAAAGATCTATGTGTTACTACGACGACAGGCCTCCAAATCCTAAGAAGTTCCTCATCTGAGGTCGGTGATTTTTGTTTGAATTTTTTCTACATGTTTCATGATTCTTTTGTAATATATATGATATCCCAAGCAACCGCATCACCTGTCCGTTGTAGCCTTTGTGTATGTTCCAGTACCTTACCAGTAGGTAATGCAAGCTAATGTCATCGTCACAACCTCTAGGAAGACATTTACATGTTGAAATGAATGTAGTGAATTAACTCGTTTTATTGAACATGGCTCCTGTCTTAAGGAAGAAGAAGATGGGATACGCCAGAACAGGGTTCAAGTTTATTTTATTAACTTAAAGTTTAACCGAAAAGGGCTGAGACAGGACAATCTAGCTACCCATCACTTATTCGCTTAAATAGGCTTGTAGTCCCGATGAAAATGCGTTACTTCGTTGCTCCGCTATTCACGAATAATCGATTTTCCGATAGTGGACTTTCCCTGTCGAAAAATTTGTGTTCAGACAGTGAGCAGTCTTCACCAGGCTCGCAACTGGCCTTTTCCGTGTCATAGTAGAACTTTGCGTTGTGAAAACGGCCGTGGATATTCTTAACGATCATCCTGGAGCAAATAGTGAAAAAGAAAAAATAAATCCAAATAATTCAGTGGACGCAATTATAGAGTTAACTTTTCAGTTAAACTTAAAGGAGGAAGAAAATTAGAACAGGGGTCCTGTCCTGCTGTGGGTCCAGAGAGTAAATAACAATAAGACAAAAGAGAAAATAAAAGGTACTATGCAGTAACTTAGAGCAGAGCAAAATAACACTACAGAGCAGGGGCGTCACTATGGGGGGGGGACTCCCCCCCCCAAAGGTCTTGAGAAAGTACTTTCGTCGGGCGAAGCCCGGCGAAAGTACACTTGTTTGTCGGCGCGGAGCGCCGGCAAACCCAGAAAAAAACATTTTTTGCATGCTTTAGTCGGGCATCGGTCGACTCGTCGGCACATCGGGTTCTTTTCATACGCAAGAAGTCAAATTTCGCATACATTTGTCGTGCAGAACACAGGAGAAATCGAGTTCTGTATCCTTTTGTCGTGCCCTCGATATGCTCGTCGGCACATCGAATTCTTTTTATACAGAAGAAATTCAATTTTGTATGCTTTCGTCGGGCGTCGGTAGACTCGTCGGCACATTGGGTTCTTTTTACACGCAAGAAATCGAATTCGACATACATTTGTTGGGCAAAAAACAGAAGAAATTGATTTCGGTACGCTTTGTCGGGCGTCGGTCCACTCGTCGGCACATCAGATTCTGTTGATAAATCAGTTTCCGCAAACATTTGTCGGGCGCACCCGGGAAGACCCGTATCGTCGGCACATCGGGCTCTTTTTATACGTAAGTAGTCAAATTCTGTAGAAATTTATCAGGCGCATCCCGGAAGTGTACATTTTGTCGGCACATCGGCTGCTATTTAAACGTAAGAGATAAATCTCTTTACAGTCTTGTCGGACAAAACAAAGAATAATTAAAGTTCTGAATGCTTTAGTCGGGCGTCGGTATTCTTGTCGGCTCATCGGCATATTTTTATTCGCAAGGAATCGGATTCTTCAAACATTTGTCGGGCGCACCCGGAAAGTCTAATTCCCTTCGGAAGATCTGAATCTTCGTTACACATAATAAATCAAATCCGTAAACTTTTGTCCAATCCCGAAAGTTTATGTCTCGTCGGCAAATCGAGATTTTATACATGAAAGAATCAACTTTGTGCCTACTTTCTTATGGATGGCCACTACTTTTTTGGCGGAAAGATCAGTGATTTCACATGTAGCCTTCCTTTTATTTGGGATCGCTCATCAATGTTTCCACAAAATTTCGCTTGCGGCGCGTTTCATAGTATTTTATATCTGGGAAAAGGGTGTTCCATTTAGTTGGCGTTTTAGGATTGAAATTCGAGGTTGGAAACACATTAAAAGCTAGAAACTGTAAAGTTTAGGTATAGAATGGCCTAAAATTTTTCGGAAAAAGAAATATTAAAAAAAATTTCGCCTGCGGCGCTTGATTTAACTTGTTCTGGGTTCAGTCGTTGGAAAGCTTCGCTTTTTAGCGAAAGGTGAAAAGAAAAGCCGAATGTGTAAATTTAAATAGAGGAATTTACATTAAAGGAATAATCTCAACTAATGCATTACAGTTAGTTTTACAAAAAATTTCGCATGCGGCGCATTTGTAGTATTCCATATCTGAAAGAACGGTGTTTCATTGAGTTGGCGCTTTAGGACTGAAATGCTTGGGCTTTGAAACACCTTAAATGCTATAACTTATAAGCTAAATTTTCCCAGAAAAGAGGGCAGATTTAAAAAACTTCGCCTGCGGCGATTAATTTAACTTGTTCTGGGTTTAGCCGTTGGAAGCTTCGCAAATATTTCCAGGCAAAAAGGCAGATCTAAAACATTTCGCAAGCGGCGAATGATTTAAATTGCTCTGGGTTGCCTACAGTCGTTGGAAGCTTCAGTTTTTAGCGAAATCTGCAATGAAACCCTGACCGAATATGTGAATTCAGATTTACGAATTTACGTTAAAGGACTAATATTCGTCGGCACATTTTTGAGTCCGTCGGCACAAACTGGACGTCCCCCCCCCAAAGGTAAAAGGCTAGTGACGCCCCTGCTACAGAGTAGCGCCAAGACTCGAATAAAGTGACACACACTCGAATAGCAGCGACACTAGCACCACTATCGATACTGAACGTCCCTACTGAAACTCAATCGGTCGTGCACCAGCGTTGGCTCCAATAACTTCATATTCTGAACACAGCGAAAACAAGATACAACATCCCCTGTTTCCTCGGTGTGTGCAGACCGCACCTTTGCATTACCAGAAATTTCTAAACCCTCAAGTTTGTTTCGCTCTAAATGCCGCAAGCGTAGTGGACGAGGCTATGAGTATGGCCCGTTCGCTAAGCATGGAAAGCATAGGTCTCGGCGCTACTCCCTAGTGTTATTTTGCTCTGGCTTAGAGAAGCTTTTGACAGGAGGTTCGTACGCGTACACCCTAAATGGTACAGTAGGGGTATGCTTTTTCTAACTTTTAACAGTGCCATTTTCCTCGACTTGCCGTGATAAAATTCAACCACCAGTCAACAAACTAACGGCCCCAAAGGACACCTGAACAATGAAACCATACTTAAGAACACACCATGGAGAATGCATTTACAGACATGGCCACGGAGAGCATTCTTCTCCTGAGCGTGACGTTTTCAAAATAGGGATGTTCGTTTCTGGAGGTTTGCACATACAGAAGGTGTTCCATCCTACTTACCGTAGTTACTACGCTAGTTACCGTAGTTACTACGCTAGAAAGGAACGCTTTTTTATTTTTTCGGTCAAATATCAGGCCGCGGGCTGATCGGACCAATCACGTTGCAGAGATGCGTAGCTCTCGAGCGTGGTAAGCAAATAGTTACTGTTAGTTACTATTTTGAGAAGGTTGGAACGGTCAGCGTAGTAACTTTTCGTGAGGCTGGAACGGAAATAGTAACTAATCATTACTATTGGAAGAGGGATGGAACACGCTCACAGACTCCAAGACAAAAGAACGCAATTCATTCAAATCTCGATTCAAAATGTCCCAGGGCCATTTTCTTTTTTGGTACTTGGCACATCTGCTTTTACTCTGTATCATCTTTTCTACCATATGTCTATAGGGCGATTCTGGCGGTCTGGAAAGCTCCGCTGGCTTACCCGCCTAGTGTTCTTGTGACTCCTGGTCCTGCTTTGCTTTCCGAGGCTTTTATTGCGCTCCACTAGTTTTGGAAAGTGACGGGGAAAGTGAATCCAGCGTCCATAGTCGATTGGTTCGGGCGGTCACGAAAGCTCCGATGGTATATCCAAGTCGTGTGTTCTTGCGACTTCGGCTAAAACTCGGTTTGCTTTCCGAGGCTGTTCTGGTGCTCCGCTAGTCCTGAAAATAGAAATTACTCCCTTCGTGGAAACTGGATCCGGCAAGCCTGCGAGAAGTTGTAAAGGCGCAACGACTTTCTGTTGAAATAAAACACGTTTTAAATTCTTAAAGCACAACTCTTACTAGAAATGATCTTTTCATGATGAAATGGCTCAAATACCGTTTTCGAAATACCATTACTTTCCACGTGAAATAAGCGACTTTCCTGTTAGCGCTTGTCAATTCTGTCCAGCCTTCCCGCTATCCGCCGCGGCGGTTGGACGCAAAATATTTGATCGCGCAGTGGTTAAATATGGGAAAAACAAGCATAACAAAAGAAGTCGAAAACAGAATATAGACCTGATGGTCTTCCGAAACGAAAAACAACACTTTAAAGCTTCTCATGTGCGAAAGATTTGTAGGCGGACCTTCAAGCTTTCGGCGAAGTTGATGTGGCGTAAGTGACAAAACTCGGCTAAGCCGAAAAACGCTCAGATGTCGTAGTAACAAAACGAAACGATGGCGGGAATTTTAGAAGCTTGTAATTCCGTAAGGTCAGAACGGGTCAGAACGAAAATTAAAATTAGAATTGCGGTAAGCTATATATATAGAGCCGAGCGGCCAGCGAAGCGCCGGACGCGTTTACACTTATAAACCGTTCTAGGGACAATCATTTTAATTTTCGTTTTGACCCGATTTACCCCTTCATAAGTAAACTGCAATTTTTCGGCTTTAGTGCTTGTAGATGAGCTTCAAGCACAACTCTTACTAGAAGTGATCTTTTCACTATAAAGAGCGTGTTCCACCCTACTTACCATAGTTACGACGTCACGAATTCTGGCTTCTTGGCGTCAAGGCTGAACGCATTTTTCTATTTCGGTAAAATATCATGCCACGGGCTAATGCGGCCAATCCCGTTACAGAGATCCGTAGTTACCACACTTACTGCGCTCCCGAGCATGGTAACGCAAATAGTTACTATTTCGAGAAGGTTGGAACGGTCAGCATAGTAACATTTTACAAGGTTGGGACGAAAATAGTAACTAAGAGTTACTATTGCTAGAATAGTGGAACACGCTCAAAGTGGTTCAAATAGCCCCGTGAAATTAGTGATTTTCTTGTTGACGTTTGTTGACTCTCAACAGACTTCCCCCATTCTGAAGCGGGATTTTGACGTAAAATATTTTAACTCTATACGCACCGTGGTTAACAAGTGGGAACAGCTAAGCAAAATAAAAGCTAGGAGTCCACAAGACACCTAGCTTACATAGACCTGTTCCGGCCCACCAAGTCTTCCCGAGTTAAAAACAAATTTTGAAGCTTCTCGTGCCCATGTTTTTGAAAGAACCCTGAAGCTTTCGATGAAGTTGCGCTGCTTGACTGGCAAACTCGGCTTGGCCGAAAAACGCTGGAAAGTCGTAGGTGCAAAACAAAACAACGGTGAAAGCGGGTATTTCTATTGCGTGTAGTTCCGTAGGGGAGCTAGGGATGACACGAAGGCAGAATGAATACGAGGGGCTCTTTAAAGAACACTGCCTTGAAGGAGCTGAATAGGATCTAGAATCACCACCATGCAGAGGCGACATTAGGGGGGGGGGGCACGATAACTTGGGAAAGTCTATTCAGGAAATTGTTTCAGCTCTTTTCTCATTCCGTTTCTGGTACCGACAAAAGCATTAAAGTAAAATTGGCAAACAGTTTTTCCTTGTTTTTTACATTTGTCAGTTCGCAACTACAGAGTCACCCATCTGAGTGATCATAAATATTCCTTCAGCCCAAGCTGACTGCGAATCATATTTGACAGTGCAAAACGGATAAGTCAGCTGAAATTCATTGGAGCTATATTTCGGCCCTTCTTGGCAAGGGTCCTCTTCAGGCTCAAAGCCGCTCAAGATGGAAAAAACGAAACTTGTGAAACTTGTGGGTTATCACAAGTTTCGTTTTTCCATCTTGAGCGGCTTTGAGCCTGAAGAGGACCCTTGCCAAGAAGGGCCGAAATATAGCTCCAATAAATTTCAGCTGACTTACCCGTTTTGCACTGTCAAATCTGAGTGATCATGCTGCACCCCCGGTGATCGGAAAAAAAATTCTTGTCGGCAAATTGGGATCCTCATTCCGCGGCGACTGGAAAAGTCGGTTGGAAATCCGAAGCTTCGACAAATCCTGTTTTTCGTCCGTTTCTGGTATCGACAAAAGCCTGGTCGGTAAATCTAATAAACGGGTGTCTATTTCTATACCAACCCCGCCTTCACGGCTGGGGAAGGCCTTGTCGGGAGTTTTTCTTGAAATTGAGTTTAATTGTATTGCCTGTGTTGTATTGCTGTGTCGCCAAAAAGGTTTTTCGTTGTTCCTGTAAATTTCGAAAAATGTACCTTATCGCCTTTTGGAAAACGCCGTTCATATAATATTATATCGACTTTGTAATTATTATGTGTAAACTGAAAAATAATGTCCAAAAACGTTGGATATTATGGCTTACGGAAACCCAGTCAGCTTCTTAGTCTAAAACTGGACTAAACTTGGTGTCCTTACATCCTAACGTACGTGATGTCCTCGCTCTCTCGCCATCACCATCCTTAATCAGTGAAGGGAAGGTCAATACCACGCAAATACAGGGCGAGAATTTCAATTTTTCTACGTGATCTTAATATTGTTATTTTTCCAAAACTGGATCGATATATATACTCCTCTGTCAGACTGATTAGACAGTAAGAAAAAATCTAGTACAATGAAACGATTCACAGTAAGGATTTCTATTTTATGTTTTTTAGTTTTTAGTGTTTTTTACATGTATTTTCAGTACGGTTTTGATCTAGCTACACAGATAGGTCGGCTGAGATTTTTCTCAGCGATACTTCGGCCTTCTCGGCAAGAGTTTCGCATTTCTAGCTATAGAGCTTGACTGGTTGAAATATAAGTGAAATGAATATCAGCTGACTTGAGAAGAAGAAGAGTAGAATTTAATTCAAAGTAAAATCCTCCCAGTGACTTTATCGTCAACAAAATACACATGACTCATAAACTCAAGAATTTCGCAATACTGTTTATTTGACTCTGACTGATTACATTTGTTTCCGATCGTGCCCCGTGGATATGCATAAATAGGCTACTCCAAAGTCCGAACAGTTCGAAACACGCCATTGAACCTCAGGAAGAACAAGAAACGTCACCCAAACAAACCCTCAAAATTGATTCAAATCCTGTGTGAACCAATCAACAACGTGTTGTGATGACGTTTCTGGCTCTTCGCTGGGGACATGGCGATTCTTCATCGGCATGAAGAGTTAGTCATCAAGAATATTAAAGTCGAGACCCACCCTTTATCAGGCGGTAAATTTGTGGTGCGGACGGCGATCAGGATTTCCCAGTCGAATTTTCTTCACTTTTATCACAACGCTGAAAAAAATCTCAACTTTTCCGTCTGGAGTTGATGACTGCTCCAAAAATCATGGCGGGACTTCCATTCCACGATGCACCTGACCCTATCATCTGTTCAAAGCATTATGGTGAGGCTGGAGAAACATACATTTCTGTTTATAACTAAAGAATCTAAAAGTAACATAATTGTTCATAATTTATTTTATGTCAACTAATAAACGACCATGAAAGGCGACACAACTTTCAACAAACAATAGAATATACTAAACAGTGACTCAGCGCGAGTAAAGCTACAATACAGCAACTTCCCCAACAACATTCATATTGGAAGAATCAGCCTCGTAAAGGTAAAGGTATCAGCATCAGCCTGCCAGGGCTTAATGGCGGTGCTGATCAGGGGCGGTTCGAAGTACTTGGGCATGGGGGGGTGACGACCTCAAAATATACGACTGACCATCAACTGTACCGATTAAAAACAGTAGACACAAACACAGCCAAGAAATATTATCAGACACTTTTAAAAGGTTATGCCAAAGGTCATTACAGGAATAAAATAATAAATAAATAACAAGAATTGCAGCATGCCTTTTATATCAACGTTCACTGGAGAGGAGAGAGCCAAGCTTCGGTATCATGGCAGCTTCTGACACGTGTGCTCAAGCAAAGCGTAAACCGAGCGCCGCAAGCGAATTTTTTTTAAATCTGAGACCTACTTCCCATACAAATTCTAGCTTTCAATGTGGCTCGGCCCCTCAAATATGACGCACCCTTCAACTAAATAGAGAATAGGGTAGACTGTACTAAGAATTTGCGCCGCCGGCGAAATTTTTTAAATCCACCTTTTTTCGGGCAAAGTTTGACTACTTCCAGTCTTAGGCCTATACCTCATCTAAATAAAGCGCCCTTCTACTAGATAGTGAATAGGCTACCGAGTAAGCTACATTGAAAGACGCCGCAGGGGAAATGTTTAGGTAAGAGAAAGTAAGAGCTGGCTGTAATATCACAGATCTGTCCGTGGCTCCCGATAACTCCTAAACGGAGTGGGATATTTTTCCGGAAGTTGGTACATGGCAATGCTCCCACTCGGCCCCTTCCAAAAAAGGTAATGACCACCCAGAATAAAAAGATACAAATTAGTTCATACTAAGACCATACTCCACAAGACATCCCAGTTTTATGCTACAATAAGGAGATTTTTAGCACAAATCAGAAAGGCTTCTGTTAAAACTTTGCGCCGCAGGCAGAAATTTCGAGAATCTGCACATTTTCTGCTAAAATGCAGAGGTTTTGTATAAAACCAGATGTGTTCAAATTCTGCACCACAGGGTAAAAATCACAATTCGGTAACTGCATTTATGTCATTCTGACAAGCTTGAACCCTACGACAGTCATTCCAACAAGCTCAAAATGTACCACTGTCTCTAAGATACGACAAGAAACGGGTCATTTGTAGGCGAAATTCACGATTTGGTGTTATTCTAGCATCCTCAAACAAACGATTAACGTTCTATCGATCCCAGAACACACAACTGTGAATCTGACAAGCTCAAAACATACGACTCTTCGTAGGCCATGTGATTAGAGAATGTCATTTGCGAGCAAAATTCATGTTTGATAACTGCCTTTATGTCATTCTGGCAAGCTCAAACATACGACTGCTATACAGACAAGCTCTAAACATACGACTGAGAGTGCGATTCTCTGAAGCATGGGGGGGTGAGTCACCCCCCCGCGCCCCCCCTTCGAACCGCCCCTGGTGCTGATCTCTGATAGTCAGTGTGCAATTGGCGGTTGGGGGGCAAGCCATCCTGGTGCCTTCGCACACCCTCCCTGTCACCTTTCCCAGATTTCTCTACACACCCATTTGAAGACGGGTAGACTTTGGCTTGTCTTACAGGGTCACGTCACTAACCCCTCCATCAATTAAATGGTAGACATCACCGAGGCTCGAACCTTCGCACCAATGGGATGATTGGATCGGTCAGCCTACTATATACACAATTGATTGATCTGTCTGCTTATTTTTGTTCGGTTGTATTAGTTATAAAAATTGTTCTGTCTTTCCAGCCTCTCTTCCTTCTGTGCCTTCTTGGGAGCGCTGCTGCTCTCCCGCTAGATATTGACACAGCTGTCAAGCTAGGCAAGTCTGTCGTAGGTGGCGCCACCGGATCCCTTTATTTTGTACCAGAGGGGGGTGCGTTTGTAGGAGCTGCCGCTCAGGCTAGCCCAGTGATGGTTTTGAGGCCCCAACCATCACCTCAGTTCTTCGGTTCTTATGGAGGATTCGGAGGATACAACAACTTCTTACCACAAAGACCCATCTACGTCCAAGTTCCAGCGCCTGCTCCCGCGGTATTACCAATGCCAGCTCCCATTTCAGTACCAGCACGACCAGCGCCTGTTCCCGTTTCAGTAGCTGTACCAGCTGTTGTAGCACCTGCCCCACCTCCAGCGATACCACTTCCAGCAGCTGTTGTAGCACCTGCCCCACCTCCAGCGATACCACTTCCAGCAATTTCCCCTGACTCAGCTCCCGCTGTGGTCCCTGCCCCAGCACCAGTACAGGCCCCAAGACCCGCGACTGTCCCAGCTCCTGCTCCTGCCAAAGCTCCCGCTCCTGTAGCCGTAAAGCCTGATTATTATGATGCAGCTTACGCAGCTGGTGCAGCCAATCCAGGAATCCCAGCTGAATACACTTACAACTACGTTGTCAACGGAGACAACGGTGACACTAAAGGCGCTCAAGAGACCCGTAAAGGCGACAAGGTCTCCGGCCAGTACACCGTCAATGATCCAGACGGCACAACTCGTGTGGTTACATACACCGTTGACGGAGACAGTGGATTTGTGGCGAATGTCGAGACAAAGCGAGGAGGTGTACCAATCGTCCCCAAAGCTTTGAGGGAAGGCGAAGTCGTCAGTGGCAACTGGGCAACCGACTTCAAGGCCCCAAACAATGTCTATTTCTGGAATGAAAAAGTCCCGCTGAACTAGACTCCGCTAATCGCAACACGACTGCTCTATTGCTCGAACACGAACGAAGACAACTCAGATTGGAATTTTTGTACACAGCTGTTTATATTTCGATAATACATGCAAATTTCAGTTAAAAAAGCAACAACACAATTGTCTTAGCTCAGTCGTGGTTTTAAGCAGTTCAAAGGTACGGGTAAAACAAGACGCTCGTGTCAACTTTTCGGATCAGTCCAGTCCCGTACTATAGTAGAGAATTTGCATAAGAAGACATTTAGCACTGCGTTTTTATCGGGAAACAGCCAATTGTTCCGTAAGAAAACCGCGGCGTCTAGCAATTTGCGTGATATTTTGCCCAGACATAAAGGGAAGTCCCGATTCTGGAGTAAAGTCTGTAAGTTTACAAGAAAAACAATTTTAGACAAGAGTCCTGAACCTTGGATAATTAGGATGCCGGCGCAACTCCGAATATACGGTTCTTACTGCCTCGAGCTTGTCGTTGAAGAACAAATATGCAAGTCGAACTATCGACTGCAACACCCGGGTACCCGCTATGATTTTCGTGGCATGGGAGTTTGGGTGGTATGACGCAGTGATTTCTGTGTAGGCTAACTTGGATGTTCTCTGGTCGAGAGACGAGTTTATTATGAGCTCTTTCATTCATAACATGGTATATATAGCACTTGAATGATACGTCACGAGAACGTCATGACAGCATACCCACTCTTTAGAATAGCGTGGCAAACGCTGGTTACCCCATGCCAAATGTTGGGCGCTCGAGCCAACTAACTACAAAAGTTCGGTCGTTTGTTTTCTGAATTTAACTCAGCGTAAAATCCTTTTTTTTTTTCAAATCCGAGCGGATCTATGTTCGTTTGTTGCTTAATTGGTTTTGTTGCAACAGATATTTTCTAGTTCGAACCGAGCATAAAGTAGAGGATAACAGGCGTTTGGCATTAAGCCATACCAAACTGTGGGTATAACCGAAATTTGACATAGCTTATCCAAACAAGATCAAAGGTTTCGATGGGATCCCGAGAAGAATATTTTGTAGACTTCCTGATACGGACCATGGGGTTTGACAGATTTCCAGAATGCGTAAACTTGCATTATAATCCTTACAAACCCTCACCGAGCTCCACTAGGTAATACTTTTAATCGAAAAGAATATCGGAGTGATTAATTGGCTCGTAAACTTCTGTCTTTGGCCGAATTCCGACCAGTATCCACCCGAGGTGAGAGCAAATAGTATTCCCGACTCACTGTATACCAACCTTCCAACCAGTTTTACTGAATTACATTTTATGTCCCTATATTTTTAAGCTCCTCCTTTATCCCCACAGCGTCAAAACGACTGATCAGTTGAGAAAACTAAGAACAGATCACATTGTTAAGCTGTGGAACAGATTTGGACTCATCATGCATTCTTACCCCCTAAACCAAAACTCTAGTCGACTTCAGGATTAAATATCACTACAATAAAGTTTCCGTTTTTGTCGGATTCCTGGCGAATTGCTTGTCAAATGAGTAAACAAGTTTCAGACACGGTTTCAGCACGTATTCTTACCCCTATCTCGAAACTTGAATCGAACTCAAGACATTTTTATGGCACTTGCAGCCTCTGGCTCAAGTGCCATATACCGATCGCAATTCCGTCTGTCGGTCGGTCTGTCGGTCTGTCGGTCTGTCGGTCTGTCTGTCCGAATTTTTTTGTCCCACATGTTCGAGTTAGGGTACTTCCAGATGTGCTAGGACGATGAAACTTGGCAGGAAAATCAGGGACCCGACCAAACTAACCTAGAAGTAATCAGTTTCCCGATCTGACCATCTGGGGGGGAGTGGTGGACCGGGGAAATTCTGAAAATTAAGGAGTTTTGTCACACTTTTTCGACTTGGAGTACTTCCAGATGTGCTAGGACGATGAAACTTGGCAGGAGCATCTGGGACCCGATCGGACTAACTTGGAAACATTCAGTTTCCCAATCCGACCACCCGGGGGGGGAGTGGAGGGCTGGGGAATCCGGAAAATTGGAGTAGTGTGTAACTTTAGAACGGGTGATCGGATTGGAATGAAACTTGATAACTGAACAAATGGCATACTTCTGATGTCCCGTTTGAAGTCCGGACCGGATTCGACAGCTATGGGGGAGTTGGGGGGGGGGGGAGACCGGAAATTTCGAGAAACGGTTAGAATAGAGGGATCGGAGTGAAACTTGCTGGGAAGAACAAGCATCTGCTCCAGATAAATTGTTTATACATTTGGACTGGATCCGACCACCCGGGGGGAGTGGAGGGCTGGGGAATCCGGAAAATTGGAGTAGTGTGTAACTTTCAAACGGGTGATCGGATTGGAATGAAACTTAATAACTGAATAAATGGCACACTACTGATGTCCCGTTTGAAGTCCGGACCGGATTCGACAGCTATGGGGGAGTTGGGGGGGGAGACCGGAAATTTTGAGAAACGGTTAGAATAGAGGGATTGGAGTGAAACTTGCTGGGAGGAACAAGCATCTGCTCCAGATAAATCGTTTATACATTTGGACTGGATCCGGACACTAGCGGGGTGGAGGGCTGGGGAATCCGGAAAGTTGGAGTACTGTGTAACTTTCGAGCGGGTGGTCGGATTGGAATGAAACTTGATAACTGAATAAATGACATACCTCTGATGTCCCAATTGAAGTCCGGACCGGATTTAACAGCTATGGGGGAGTTGGGGGGAGACCGGAAATATCGGGAAACGGTTAGAATGGAGGGATCGGAGTGAAACTTGCTGGGAAGAACAAGCATCTGCTCCAGATAAATCGTTTATACATTTCGGATGGATCATGACATTGGGGGGGGGTTGGAGGGGACTTTCCCGGAATTCCGGTTATGGCGGTTTTGGGGATTTTCACGACGAATCTTGGGAGGCGAATCAGCTAGGGACCCGATCAAACTGAAAAAATTTACATGATCTGATAGCCGTGGGGGGAGTAACGGGAGGGGGAATCCGGAATATTGAGTCATGCGTAACTTTGAAACGGCTGATCGGATTTAAGTGAAATTTGGTAATTGAAGAGAGGACATGTTTCTGTTGATCTTTTTCATGTCCGGACAGATCCAACAGCAATTGGGGGGGGGGGGGCGAAAATACGTGACCGACTTAGACTGGTGAGATCGGGATGGAACTTTGTGGGAATGACAAACAGATGCTCTGGAAAAACACTTACGGAACCGGATTGGCTCCGGCGACTGTGGGGAAGTTTGAGGGGGGGGGGGGGGGGGGGTCCGGGATTCCGGTGATCACGATTTAAGGTACTTCCAGATAATCTAGGACGATGGAACTTGGCTGTAATATTAGAGATTTGACAAGATTGACTCAAAAATGGCCACTTTCCAAACCCGACCATTCGTTAAAGTACTAATCTTGACTGCAAATTTCGAAAAATACTTTTAAACAAAATTCATATTTTCATGATCCCCATGAGCCCATTATCATTTTTGCCTCAAGGGTTTTGTTTACAAATAACGTTCTAGCTCCCTTAAAGTGTGAATCTGAACGGCCAGGTCGAAAAGTACTTTATTTCAAACAATACATCTCAACCCATGATCAT
Source organism: Branchinecta lindahli (assembly GCA_023053555.1). Classification (NCBI taxonomy): domain Eukaryota; kingdom Metazoa; phylum Arthropoda; class Branchiopoda; order Anostraca; family Branchinectidae; genus Branchinecta; species Branchinecta lindahli. The sequence goes on along the minus strand of JAKZAO010000009.1, from coordinate 32,239,777 downwards.
TTGTGCCACAAGGGTTTTGCTTAAAAATTTATTTCTGTCACCCTTAAAGTGCGCATTTGAAATGAAAAGCGAAAAAAAACCTTTTTACGAAACGGTATACATCAAGGATCCCTAAGGGCCTGTGATCGTTTTTGCCTCAAGGGTTTTGCATACAGATGCATTTCTAGCGCCTTTAAAGTGCGCATCATTACACCCAAGTTCAAAAATAAAATACTTTTTATCTAGCTCCCTTAAAGTGCGCATTTTAACCACAAAGTCGAAAAATACTTTTGATCAAACAAAACATCTCAACACCTGCAAGTGCCATATGAGCTTACAGCTCTTGTTATTACTTCGTACCAAATTTCCGGTTTTGGTCGGATTACGGCCAAAATACTTGCACTGAACACAAGATCAAGTAAAAACCGGAATCAGCGTGTCTCTTTACCCCTACATCGAACCTCTATTCGACTTCCGAAAAAAAAAATACTTTTACCAAATTTTCAGTTTTCTGCCGGATTCTGAGCGAACTACTTGTCCGGCAAGACAATTAAGTTCAGATGCGGGTTCAGCATGTCTCCTCGCCCCTAATCGACCCCTAAAATCAAATTTCAGTTTTTTGCCGGATTCCGGAAGAACTGCTTATCCGGCAAGAAAATGAACCTCAGATAAGGATTCAGCTTTAACGGTAAATCGACTATCTAACTAGCTTGAACAAAATTTCACCCCTTGATTTGAAACCCAACCCCTAAACATAGGGCAACATGGCCCATCTACGAACTTGACAGACAGACAGGCGGACAGACAGACGTACGGGCAAACTTCACGAAGTCGTAGGTATTCCCTCGCTAACGTTTTGGGATCCCAAAAATAGGGATTTGTGACTGACTTGCATAACGTCATTTTGGCAAAGATATTCTGATGAGTAAAATCATGGGTCGTAAAAGACACCCACATTCAAATCGCTAGTTCAAACCGGGACTCGGTACGGCCATGTGATCATCTAGTGGCGTGAATCGGAAATACACATCTGGGCACTGTCAAAGTAGCTCACAGCAGAACAATTACGGATAAAGAAAGGGGTCTAGGGTTTACCTTGAAGTGTTTATATTATTTCTGCTTCCGTATTTTCGAAAATAAAAGATTTATCCAGTAACAATCCCAGCTGTCCCGATGCTATAGACCCGGACTCTTCCTGAAATTCCACGAATTACCACCGAGGGGTTACCCACTCCCCGGCATCTGCTGTACACCCTATCTCGGCACCGGCCGGCACCGACCGAAATTAGCGGTGCCGGCACCGGTGCCGTCCATAAGTTGATTAATTTCGCTTCTGCACATGCTCATTTTAACGTTTTATCACGTGGCAACCGGTGCCGGCTGATGTCAGTCGATGCCGGCACCGGCTGGGCACCGAGCACGTGCTGTACGCTAAAAATCAAGAGTGGATAACCCCTCGATTCCCATCACATTGTGAAAAGTTTGCTCGCAACCGAATCCAGTACTTTAAAAAATGTAAATGGTATTCCTAATTTAAAATTAAATTCATTTACCAAAGACTCTTTAATTTGTATGTGATAAACTAAACTCGGTGTATATTGACCAACCCATTCAATGCTGCTTCGAAAGGAACATTAGCCTACACTAAATGACTGTTCTGGGAACAATCACCTTTCGTTCGAGCTTTCGTTATGCTGTCCGTGCGTGTGTCACACACAGTACATCATTTAAAACTCTGGTGGAGATGAAGACCCCGGAATAACGGAATAATCCTGACCGTTCCGGATTATTCCTGACCATTCCGGATTATTCCTTCGGGACGTGTACACCATTCCGGGAGAGTCGTCGACCCCTCGGTTCGTCTCAAAACGGAAATTCATTTAAAACAGTAGAAAATACGTACTCCATCCGGACTTCATTATCCAAATTCATTACCAAAAGACTCTTTAATTTGCCTGTAATAAACTAAACTCAGTGTATTATATTGGTCAATCCCCTTCAACGCTTTAGGGGTTGTCCACTCTCGATTTTAGTTTACAGCAAGTGCCCGGTGCCGCGACGCCCGGTCGGTGCCGGCACTGGCTGAAACAAGCCGGCACCAGTTGTCACGTGTTAAAACATCAAACTAACCATTTTTAGAAGCGTTTGAAAGATAAATCGCCTAATTTATTGTCGGTACCGGTGCCAGCACCGCCTATTTCAGCCGGTGCCGGGAAAGGGTGTACAGCAGGTGCGGGGGAGTGGGTAGCCCTTCGATTTTAAGGAACATTACACTAGGTGACTCGTCTGTGAACAAACACCTTTCCTAGTATTGTCCGTGTCACACACGCACACGGTACATCATTTAAAACTCTTGTGGGAGATGAAGACCCCTCGGCGTCTGCGCGGTTCGTCTCAGAACGGAAATTCATTTAATCCGTCATCCATGCCATATCACCAGCTAAATACACACCGTGACGCGAGCTCAGTCTCTGAATGAATTATTTGGTTGACACATTGACAGCAATCCAGTCACCAGTGAGTGTTTGCTAGAAGAGGATTGGATATTTGAGTTTCTATTAAAACATCCACAAGCTCCCCTTTCGTTGGATACGTGAGATAAGATTGCACTTTCAGTAAGTTGAGGTTCTCCTTTTAGAAAAAATCATTTTTTAATTTACCTTTTCTTTGAATATTTGATTTTTCCAGCCTTCAAGTTTGTTGTTGACCATAGTTCGTGCTCGTTCGTGTTACTTTTTAGACACATTACCAAGTAGCCTACACTCAAGAACTTTTATGTTCAGATTTTTTTTCAATTCAATTCGTATTTTTCTCCAAAAATTCTTCGTTGCGAAAAAATACCATAGGAAAATGTCAATAAAAATTCACTGACATGCATGTACATAGGCTGCTATAGTCGTCATGCAATATAATACATTTTTTTTTTTAATTTGGTCACAAATTAAATCTTTACATAAATATCATATACAATTCGATCGTGTATACAATAGTAACTGTTCTTTGGGAGACGGGCACATCCGTCTTTCCACACAAGGTCCACGTTGCAAATTCTACAATCAAAATTTCGAGCTCTTCTCTTTAGTTAAAGAGTACGGTGACGGACGATGAATTATCTGTTGTTAACATCCGTATCAAAACCTCGACATACGTATACGTATCTTTATCGTCTCAACCCAATGTTTATCTTCTGAATGACTTAAACATAATATTCTCTGTTGTGAGTCTCCACCAAAACCATCAAATATCCCAGGCATGAAAGATTCTTGTCCTACACTCCAATCAGTTTCAAGCAAGAACAGAAATAAAAATGAAAGAAGACATTGATAAAGTTTGCAAGGATAGACTTATACGTACTCAAAATTGTAAAATCACAGACATTACAGGTTGACTAGTTCAGTGATGATTCTTTATGCTAATGTCAGGAAACTGAGAAAACCCGCCATTGCCGAACCGCATTCAGGTGGTGAGAAATGGGGTTAGCCTCTTGCGAGTAGTAAACTCAAAGAAGTGAATGTGTTTTTTTAGGCCCTTTTTAATCGTGTCATTAAATACCTGTAATTTACCTTATTTGTTTATTATTGAACTTTTTCACGTATTAAAGACACAAAATCTGCTTGAACGGGGGGGGGGGGGGGGGGCTTGAAATGCTTTTGTGGTGGGTTGTCGAAGCACACTCCACTGGCGTTTTTTGGTCTAACAGTTAGTCATCATTTCTGGTGAGAGATAATTACTCATGGAATTTTTTTTCTTCCTCACGATTCAAACGGTAGCTGACTTGAGCTTCGAAGTAACATTTTAATGATTGAGTCATTCGATTCAAGTCCCAGAGGTTGGAAAACAAAAAAATTGCATAGTTTGCTTCGGCGTCTATTTGCAGTCATCCAAAACCCGATACAGTTTCGACAGTTGGAAGAATAAGCCTAGCCTACCAAGATTCTTATGAATTAGCTCCGAAAATCATTTGTAGGCACAACTCCTAAATGTACCGTATTTTAAGAAAATTTCATAATTTATGGTCATAACTTCTTTCTGTCGTTCAGCTTCGAATTGCGGCGAGGTAGCGGAAAATACGGCGAGTGGAAATATTTGGTGGACTTTTTTGTATTATTTTATACTTATTGGCATGGCGTAACTCGTACATTTGCGGTATGATCGTTAGTCTTCTCATGCGACGAGATACCGCAAAATACATAAAATGCACACATCACTTTTTTCTTTTCCGTGCGGTTCGAGTGGTTGCAGACATGACTTCTGAGAAGAGACCGTTTAAATAAAGATTCTGTCATCTGATTTAAAACCTGGTATCAAGACTAAATACTCGCGGTATCACCACACTGTCAGAAGTTTCATAACAGATAACAGAAGGATGCGCGGTTTCAACAGACAATTTTCCGACATCATGACGACAAACAAAAAAGTCATCAGATGTTTTTTTGCTGTTTTTTGGCTCTTGCTGGCAAGCATAACATATTGTGTACAACATTTTCCAACACAGCACATAGCATCCCAAGTGTTGTCTGTTATTAAACTTCTGACAGTGCAGTGCGATAAAAACTCTCAATTTGACCCCCGTCAAAAACTGAATTTATTTAATATTTACCGTCACCGCATAAATGTATATTTGCGGTATGATGGTTTATTTTTAATGCGGTATTAAGATTTGAACTGTGACGAAATACCGCAAAATACATAAAGCGGAAACACTGGTTTTGTCTCTTGGTTAGGATTCGAACGGTAGCTAGCCTAAACCATCTCATTACCGAAACGTTACCTCTGCGAAATCACGCAAAACATCCAAATCACGCCACCGCAGACCCGGTGATGCCGCAAAAAAAATTTGACTCGCGGGAGAGTTCGTGTAAAAAATCTCGCGACCCTCGACCCTTGGGTTGTTAAAAACAGTACCGTGCTTGTCAGATGATCTGTATCTTCGGTAATGGGATGACGAAAGGTGAAGAAACTTCTTCTGAGGGCCGGAAAATCGTGATTATTTTTTTGCGTGGGATTTCTCAGTTCTCTCATCAGTCGCGTGTCTGGACTGTGAAGAAAGGAAGAAAAAGTGAGGTAACATTTCATGTGGTGAGTTCAGACTGGGCAAACACGGAAAATGTTAGATTTGAAAGTTCAGTTTTCTTTTTTTTTTGATCCTCAAGATATCACTACGCGTGTTCAGCGTTTCGGTGCTGGCCTTCGAAGAACTTTATCACAAAACCGTTGTCATTTTTGTACAGTAATGAAGTTAAAAGACATGTCGTTCTTATGATAGTAATTCATCCTACTTCATTAGTATTTCCATTAGTCCTCGTTCCCGAGATTCCCGAGATTATCGCGCGTGCCATGATTTCTTCTGTTTACGTGATGTATCAGGATCATTGTACTCCGAGGAGCTATTCCCGTCAGAAGACCGGTTATGCACATTTGGCCAAGATTGAGTTCCATGGCAAAGGGCATGGAAAGAGGCTAAAAACAGCAGAAGCCGTCTGCAACTCTATTATGTTGATTTACTATGGAGACATATTGCTTAGCCTACTCCAGCCTCCCTAGAACAGAGTTAACTTTTTTGAACCTAACGCGTTATCTATATGTTGCACTGTCAGAGGTTACATATTATTTATAGAAGGATGCGCAATTTCAATAGATATGACATTTTGCGCACTATCAGTTAATTCTTTTGCTTGTTGATTTTCTTTTTTATTCGGATTTCCTCTGAGTATTGGGTCTGTTTCGTCATGTAGCGACAACGGTATTTGATTATGAGGCATTTTTTGCGCTCTTAGTATGTGCAAGAGCTGTAAAGTTGAGACACCATAAATTGCTGGATTTTATGCACACTCCAGTTTAAGTGTGACCGTGGGACTGGCCCGCTTCCTTCCTGTAGCGCGTAATTTGAGGCCCTTTTGAAACTGTGACGGATTTTAAAGGATGGACAACCCTTCCGGCTTAGAACAAGAGATGTTTGCATCACCGTTTCCTGTCCCAGGAAAGCAGTGATTCCGAATACTGATAGCTCGACTGATAGTAGGACGCGCTCGTGTCGTAAGAAAGTGGGCCTCGTCTCCAGGGTTACCACATGTCGCACGATAATGTGAACTGTCACTCTATTTTTGCTTTGTCACTCTTCTCCTATATTTTATTTCATGCGTATACGTATGACCAGAGGCGTTACTAGCCAAAATCTTTGGGGGGGGGACAAGGTATTTACCGATTGGCTGGTCATTTATACCGACGGTTTTTGCTGATAAAAACGACTATTAATGAGAAAAAACGACTGTGTTGACGGAAAATCGGCTGATTTTAAGAAAAACTGACTGTTGGTGTGTAGAACTTCAATATGCAACCGGTGATCAAACAGTAAGGATGCGATATTCAGTAGGCATTATTAACTCGTGGGGCAAAAAAAAAACACAATTGAGAATGAAGGGGGAAAGTTGTAGGCTAAAGCAAGATTATGGTCTAACCATTGCATGTAGGGTTCCAAAAGGGTATTGGTCGTCGACTATATTTCAACACTCTTTCAAGTGTTATTGTCTATTCGTGTTTCAGTTTAGCATTTTGCGATTTACACTCTGTAAGCCCTTTATTCCTTCTGCATCTGTGAATAATAAGCTGCAGGCTACCGTATCCACAAGATACGATCAGTAAACAGTTCTGTTGGTCCTTGCAAATATGTTTTGCTATCTTTAATTTTTATTTTCTTTCTTGTTTGGAATGTGTTGCTATGTGGTACGATTAGCTTCGACGCTTTAAATCTCGGACAGTAGAGGGTGGGTTTGTATTAAATAGGGATACAAAATATGCTGCTCTTGCTGAGGAATAAACTGAACCCTCTATTTCCTGATACATGTACTATTTTCCTTTCACCAAGTATCACAACCGAAGACAGAATAAAACATTCTTCCTTCCCTCGTGTTGTTAGTTGTAGATTCACTAACTCCTTCGCCCATCGCCTTTCACAACTTTATCACAATCCCGCGACTCCAGATCTCTAAATTCCTTCCACGAGCTTCATAAATCAATCGTGAATAATTAACAATCACAGCATATTCCAGAGTGTCGGATGTCAAGTTGCTAACAGTTAATCCTTGTGAATATATTGAAATCTGACTTTATTTTTAATTTTTATTTCTTTAAATGGGAAGCAAAAGTTGACCTTGGATTAAGATTCAAGTTCAAGTATTTTATTGACCTCCAAGATCGGAGAGTATAAAATGAAATAAATACAAACTGATTGGCCCAACATGTGATACAACAAAAAAACAATCTGGCCAAAAAATACTAAATATACAAGAAAAAAAATTATACACACGCGTTAAACTATCTTAACTCTTTAACCACAAAATATAGGTTATGAGTAAGAGAAGATAAATAAGTTCAGGTTTTGATACTGACCAGCCTACTTCAGTCTGGTGATTCAAGTTTAAGGAGGCCATTTTCTCCTTTAAGACAAGCCTAATACGAACGTGGTCAGCTGCTACACTTGAAAATAAAACAGCCAGGTTGCTCTGGTAAATAATTAGATTAATTTGGCTCTGAGAAAATTAACCTATATTTAATTGAATGTAAAAAAAAAAATCTTTACAAAAAAATAGTTCACACTGTATTTCCGGTTCATCTCCCTACATTTTACAGTGCTGTTATTCTTTAATTTGAGTCCCTAATATTTATTTTCACACGGAAACAACATTGGTACACTGGCATGCGGTATTCAAATGATCATGAAAGTACATGTAGTAGGCTACTTATTACAGTAATTCATACTACTTCTGTAGTATTTCCATCCATTCTCGTTACCGACACTCTAAACTACAGAAATGTAGTATATCTCGTCTATTAACAATACACTGAGTATCACGTTTGCCACGTTTCTGCTCTTTACGTGATGCATCAGGTTTCCCAACCGTTCTTTCCGATAATCTTACAGGTCCGAAGACCGGTTATGATAGTTTCGTACAACAAGGCAAGGGACACGAAAATAGGCTAAAAACAGCCGAAGACTTGCGTAATTTTCTATAAGCAACCAAGTTTCAAAGTGGTCAACCATTTCAAAACATCTTAGCAGAGACACAATGGAATTACGAGGTGTCCTTTAATAGACCATAGTTTTCCTACCTGAAGCGAGATCGGTTGGATTGTTTCGGTGAATGGCATGCCATCTAGCAGTAGTATTCCGGAGTTGTCGTGCATCATCAATTCTTTGCCTAGATGGCGGAGGCCCCATCAAGAATTTTGACTGGTTGGTGCATCCGCGAATTCGCAGCGTACTAGGCGGTGGCGGTAAACGAAGGCTCACTGGAACGGACATGACATGACATGAGTCCTGAACGAGTCGGTCCACTCCAGTGCTTCCACTTCTACTTTATTTCAAAGTAGAATACTTTATTTTGGACCATTCTACTTTTTAATTTTGTAATCTACTGTACTACTTTATTTCTACTCTTTTTTGTCTGTGACACACTGCAGTTTGGAAAACAATCTGGTTTTGTTTAAAATTCTCTCAATTTTACCATGAAATACGCTGATTTTAAAAAAAAATTGCCTGCGGCGCACAGTTCTAACTTAATCTGGTTCTGTACTAAATATATTTAATTAAACAGAACACAGGCGGATTCCCCCTAATGTAGGGTAGCCACTAAAAAAAAAATTAATCAAACCTGAGCTTTTGAAGATCAGAATGTGATTCTCCTATCTTTTAGCTTTGATTTGAGGCCAAAATCACCTCTCTACCTTGTCTCTAAGCATCTTAAATCTTCTTTAGAAACCAGTATTTTACATAAAGAAATGCGTATGTTCATCCATTGACTTTAGGGTTTTGTCCATCTAGTGACCAGCTTGGAACTATGTGCTTCAATGAAATTCTATGAAACTGGGTGATTTTGATCTGGTTTTGAGTGCATGGGGAGCCCCAGCAAGTGAGTTAGATGAGAAAATATGAATATGATCATCAAGGTTATAGTCCAATAGACCTATTGCTGCTATAGGCTGCTGACTTTTCCTCCTTAGTATCAACAAATTTTTGTAGGCAAGTTCAGCTACTTTTTTGTACATCTAAATTTACATTGAATATTAAGAAATAATATTAAATAGCTAGGACATCTTACTGTTAGCCTTATAAAATAGACAATTTTGTCCTGAATGCAATGGTATTTTTAAAATATTTTTTGGAGATGTTTTAGATAGGTAAAACTAATAAGGAAAATTCACAGCAGTTCATGCATTCATTATAAAAAAATCACCAATTTTTGCCACTAGGTGTTTTGGTGGCTACCCTACCTAATGTCACAGTCAGCGCACAGTTTGTTTTTCTGCCCAAATCTCGGTACTTTAGCACTAAAAAGGATAATTTTTTGCCTGCGGCGCACATTTTGAACACAACAAACTGGTTTTGAACCAAAAGATCTGTATTTTAGCACAAAACAGTCTGATTTTTGAAGTTTGTGCCTGTTGTGAATAATTTGCATAGAACTTCGTTTTGTTCCAAAGTTTCTGTATTTTAGTAGGAAACAGGAATTTTTTTTTGAATTCTTGCCTGTATCGCAATTTTAACACAATTTGGTTTGAACAAAAACATCTCAATTTGATGGGAAAACAGGATCATTTTTTTTTTAATTTCCTGCGGCGCACAGTTTAAACAAAATTTGGTTTATAGAACAAAAAGAAAGTTTTTGTTTGCTTTCAAAAACTATTCATGAAGGGGGACATTGAAAATGACTCAGCTAATTAAGCATTCACATATGAAATGACGGTCCTGGTGATTGCATTACTCCTGCATTAAGCTCGTCTTTCGATATAAAACTACTTTTTTTTTACATTGATTCAGAACAAATCTACTTTTTTCTACTTTATTTTGGAGGGCTGCTACTTTTTTTCAGAGAGGGTCGAGTGGAAGCACTGGTCCACTCAGTCCCAGACTTTGCTCTGCTCAGCACGGCTGCCAAATTGACACATTTTGATGTTGCGTGACACAATGACACATTCAGTCGAAAAGATTTCACAATCGACGAAAATGACACATTTTTCAATAGAAATGACACATTTTGGTCTTCTAGTCTTCGTTTTTTTTAAATGGTGTAAAAGAAAAGTAAAATTTCAACTTTCTACCTCCAGAAAATCTACAAATTAACGGAAGGGAATAGCGCTACCTATCTACCTAGCGCTACACAGTGCGTGATACACGATGCAGATGCCACTACCGTATTTTAAATTTAAATGACTTGAAGAAAACGGCCAGAGGCGGAAATTTCAAATCAAAATGCATGCTGAATATCTGAATTTAATTCCTATGACCCAGGTGACCTAGTAGTCAAGAAGGTTTTTTAATTCGTTCATCATCATCATCATCTGAACTTGATCGGCTTCTTGAGTCTGTGATGTAGCCAACTGGTACGTATTTAATAGTAAAAACTAACAGCGTGCACTTTACCAAAGCTGTATATGAGGGATAAGCAGCAACTCCCATATTCAGGAGTAAATTAGGGGTAAGGGACGTCACACGAGAAGTCTGTATTTTCCATTTACTATCGGAATTGATTGTCCCCATAACTTTTATAAATGTAAACTTGACTTGTCCTGCGCCTCGCTGACCACCCTGACAAACAAATACATATTCTGCAACATCAATTTAACTCGAATTTTCCTGTTTCTTTCATGACGTCACAAAAACGTTATGGGCCCAACATAATTTTTGGAACTGCATACTACTTTTCGAACTGACTTTTTGTACATCAAAACTCTAAATAAAGTTTTAAATATGATACCATTTCCCGATGAAAAATATCCGAGAATTAGTTGTGTGGAGTAGTACGAAAAAGTAGCATGCAGTAGTAACTGTTGCTACTACATGCTATTACTAGGAAACTAGATGCTATTGGATACTACTACATAAGATAAACCCAGTCAGAGGCATGTTTATCAAAGTATTCCATACTACTACACATCACTAATCAAACTACTCCATACTACTACATACCATTCCATGCAACTTTTTTCATCGGGTTGTAGCGAAAAAATATGACACATTTTGTGAAACATTATGGAATCTGAGAAGACACAAAAAGCACATTTTCTAAAAAAAAAATGACACATTGCTTCAAAAAAATTTGGCAGCCCTGTTGATTAGTCCAGTCGTTGACATCTTTTACTCTCGGTTCCACATAAAATGACCAAATCGGTCCTTTTGAATATTAAGTTAAGTAGCTTAGCGTACAAGGTAATAATAAATTGTTTATAACCCACTTGTGAAATAAATATAGTCGCGGATGCGCCGTTTTGTCTTTTTTGGCAATTTTAAGTGTCTCAAAATAAGAATACAATTCAGATAAAATCTCTATCTTTCACTTGCCATAATACACCTTGTTCCATGCGCATTACGCTCCCGACGAGTGTTTGCGTATCCTGCTAGGCTGTTGATCTGTAAAACCGGTTATCTGAATTTTGCCGAGTTTTTGCTATAAGTCAACGGGCCTGCGAAAAGGCTTAAGACAAACAAAGCCTTGGATTCTTTTTAAAACTAGACCCTATTTTTTCAGTATTCAAATAGTCGAATACTGGAACATAACACAGTAAATAGTGCGAGGTGTGCTTTAACAGCACACTGTTTTGGATACGACAGACAATGGTCGTTTTGGGAAAGTAACTTAGAAAAACAACTCCTGCAAACCCTAAATCTCAACACCACAGCTGAACACTATCATCTTTTATCATCTTCGAATGTCCAGGACTGTATTACCTATTCTTTTTCTTCAATTAGAGGCTTCCATTCCTGTTTTCTATTAGAAATTCATGTTATTGTGTAGGACCGCGGATAGCATGCCAGAGCTATCTAGCCAGGAACAGTAATATGAAAAACAGCTGCCACAATGCCCGCTATGTAGCGTTAAAATCAACTAGTTATTATCACGATGCAGTTGAAGTATAGCTGATCAAAATTCGTTAATTCCTGGTTATGTTACATCCAGGAAGGTCTGCTTGGGTTTTGTATTTTTGACTATTTTGTGTGAGACGTTGACTAAAATTTCTCTGGATAGTTTTTGGTGGTAGAGAGTATTATGCTTCTTTCCGTGTTATTTTTTTTTCAGAGATTGCCGTTTCTATCTAAATAATACTTTGTCTTCCACGAATTTCTGAGGGGCTTTTGAACTCTGATAAACTTGTCATCGACTCAGTATTATAGGAAAGAGTGCGAAACATCTTTTCAGTTCCAGCAAGTTTTTTTCTCAGTATTTCGCCAGCCCTTCTACAAACAAAATTTCACAGCTATTTCTACACTTCTACACTTGACCATTTTCTCGCTGTCTTTATGAAGAGATTTCGCTGTTCTTCAATGAATTTCTACCGCGTTTTGGAAGATAGTTGCTCCTTTTGCCCTTTTATTTCGTAGTACTGCACAGCTCTTCCGCCTTCTGTCATGCGCAATGAAGTTGTATCAAGAACAAATAATATAAGGTTTGAAGCCAAGCTGACCATTCATTTCAAACAAAATGATAAAACGAGATTTTCGGGGTTTCTTCTTGATCAGCTAGTTATCCCACTAAGAAGATGTGCGAGGGATAAATAAAATTCCGGATATTTCGGTTGCACTTCCGGCAAACCGTCCTCAGCGAAACAAACAAAACTATATCATATAATCCACCCCAATACCAACAGGAAAACAATGCGGAACCAACAAACAATAAAAACGGAAGCAGTTCAGTTCAGTTCAGTTCAGTTTATTAAATTTAAAAATAATTGAACAAAATAAATTTCGGACCCCTACAAAGCTCCGTGGCCCGTTACATAGGGGTTAATACCAAAAATAAACAACAAAAAAACGAGTCTCTTCACTATTAAATCATAATAAATAAAGAACAATAGGAGAATTTGTTTTATTTTTACTTACTGCTTCATCCTCGAGGTTCACCTCCAGGTCCACACCGATCTCCCACAATCACTAATTTAAAAAAAAAAAAAAAAAAAAAAAAAAAAAAAAAAAATAACTCAAGCTTAGCGTCCAGGGATGTCGTCCTACCCTCAATAAAGATATTACCGTTACACATAACTAAAATTAACAAATTCAAAACAAAAAAATGTGTATTGCCGAATGTGATTATTCCCCATTATATTTATCAACCAAAAATATTTTTAGCTGGGTCTTAAAGGTGCCAAGCGACTGAATGCTACGGACATTGTCAGGGAGACCGTTCCATATTTTGCTATATGCAATACGAGGACTGAAATCTGATCTCACAGTCTTGGTTGGAGGTAACTGTAAGTGGTCCTTGTTGCGTAGATCATGAGAACTCCTTGACTGGACGAAATCGGGAAAGAAAGAACTGAAGCAGCGGGGCAGATGCCCATGAAGATATTTGAATATCATCGAAGAGCACGAGACGATATACAAGGCGTGGGTATTCATGAGCGGTTTTGGACTTCCTTTGTTAGTTTCGTAGATTAACTGGCGAGCCTTTTGATGGATTACTTTAATCGGATGGAGTAAAGACTGAAAAGTAGACATCCAAATCGAGTTGCAATACGTTAAATAAGGATGAATAAGTGAAAAATACAGGGTCCGAAGAATTGATCCAGGAAAAATGTGTTTAAGTTTTCGAAGAATCCCAAGATTACGGGATATTTTTGCCTGGACCAGTTTGATGTGGTTTCTAAAGGAAAGGTTCTCATCCAAAATAATCCCAAGGAAACGCACGCATCTTTCGTTAGGTCGAAACAAAGGTCCTTTCGTGGTCGATATAGTTGATAAAGACGGGCATGCCTGGCCGGTTCTAGAAAATATAAGAAAATGTGATTTAGCGATATTCAAAGCAAGTCGGTTAGCATCAAACCAGTGGTAAGTCCGTTCCATAAGTAAACTAAGTTTCTCTTCCAAAGCTATTTCTGTGTCTTCCGCACATAGTAGATTACTGTCATCGGCGAAAGCAACTAGGTCTTCATAAGAGGATGACTGCGTATCCGTTGGTGCCAGCTTTTTCTCCTTTTCGTTACAAAGAGCACAGCATACAGAAGGGATCACGTTCTTGACAGCATTAAACAAATCGTTGATATAAATTAAAAACAGAGTGGGGCCAAGAATCGATCCTTGTGGTACTCCATAATTTACACCAATGCAGTTGAGTGAATCAGGGTCCATGGAAATCGTTCTGTCGTGTAGGTAAGAATGAAACCACGATAGGGCTGATCCTCGTATTCCAATATGAGACAGTTTTTCAAGAAGGATCTTGTGAGTCAGACTATCAAAAGCTTTCCGTACATCCAGAAAAATTGCGGCTGCTATTTTTCCGGAATCTAGAGCGGTATGAAGAAAATTGAGGAGTGCTGAGCATGCTTGTTCCGTTGTGTGTTTTGGCCGGAATCCAAACTGATGACTGTGCAGAAAATCCTTAGATTCTAGAAAACTCGTAAGCCTTTTCTGCATAGGCTTTTCAAATATTTTGGAAAATACTGAAAGAAGGGAAATTGGTCTGTAATTTGACGGGTCACTTCTGTTCCCACCCTTGAATAGAGCTATCACTCTCGCAGTTTTGAGGGACCTAGGGAACGTTCCTTTTTCAAACGACATGTTAATAAGCTTTGTTAAAGGGCCCAGAATTGAAGGGAGGATAGCTTGCACAGCTTTTGTTGAGATGTAGTCAGGGCCAGATGACGATGCGCCTTTTAATCCTTGAATGTGTCTTGCCACTTCTGATTCCAACACAGGCTCTATAACAATTGATTTGAGGCAAGAGGGTCCCATGAACTTCAGGTGCTGGTCTTTCGCGACGGAAATCGCGCGTCCACTAATACCCTTGACAGTCTTTTCGCCAACTGAAGCAAAGTATGATGCAAGGGAGTTCTTAATTTCAGAAGGGCTCTCGATCAACACCCCGTCAACATCAAGCTTAGCTGGAATATCCGGACTACGAGCTGACGGTCTGATGACAGAATTAATGAGTTTCCATGTTTTTCTCATGTCCGTTTTGCACTCTAAAAACTTGGACGTATAATATGAAGTTTTTGCTCTGCGAACCAAAGATTTATATAAATTCTTATAAGTTTTGAATTCATGTAGGTGACAAGCTGTTGGCGAATTTTTGTATCTTTTCCATAAGTAGAGTTTACGGCTGGAGCTTGTCAGAAGTCCATCTGACATCCAAGGGTTCAAGGGTTGATTTTTTCGTCGAGTCTGATTAGACGGTCTTCTGGCGCAGCATTCTATAAAACAATCTTTCACAGTCGAGTAAAATTTGTCAAAATTAGTGTCCAAGTCATCTTCTTCATCAATAAATTCCCAAGAGCATTCTTGAAGTTTAGTCTTTAGAGCTTCAAGGTTATTTTCGGTTATGAAGTAAGGCGATGTTGGGGGGCAGGATCGTGGAGCCTGCTTGTCCTGCAACAGGAACTCAGATAACACCGGAAAATGATCCGAAATGTCACTCACAATAACGAAGCTATTGTGCAGTGCCAATGACGAAAATATGTTATCTATCAGAGTTGCTGATTTCTCAGTAACCCTAGTAGGAATGGTCACTGAAGGTAGGAGGCCAAACGTCAGCATGTCGGATAGAAACTGAGCAGGAAACGAACCCTCGTAGTCGAGAAGGTTGACGTTAAAATCCCCCATGACGACAGTTTCGCACGCCTGTTTTCCTAGAGCTTCGAGTATTTCACGTAACATTTGTAGAAAAATCACAGAAGAACCACTAGGAGAACGGTACACCTCCCCAACGATCAAAGTACCAGCTTTGCCAAGATTAATCTCAGCGAAAAGTGATTCTAGAACTCCTTCAACGTTCTTAGAAAGATCATGTCTGACCGTGTACGTAAACGCGTCGGATATGTACAGTGCCAATCCTCCTTTACTCAACTTTTTCCGATGGATTTTTTCGCAATTGTATCCAGGTAGCTCCAGCAACAAATCTGTTCGCTCTGTAACAAATGTTTCACAAATACCCACAATGTCGGGACGTGAAGAGTCTTCGCATAGAAGTTTTAGTTGATCTACGGATGACGGAAGCCCTTGAATGTTAAGGTGTAGGGTCCGTAGACAATCAGATCGCTTTGCAACCTCTCCCACCGTCGAACTATATTTACAATTAGTTATATTTCCCATCCCATTATCAGATTTATTCGGTAAACTTCCTGCTGAACTATTTAATAACTCCAATAAGTCTAGGGGTTTTTTCTCAAAAGCTTTAATTTTAGAAAGCAGTTCGGTGGTATCCCTGGAGCCAGGCTGAGAATAATTAGCTGACAAAACTTACCAAACTTGTGGGGGCACGGTGTGGAACTGGACCTGAACTCCGAGGATGCGAAGCAGGCGGATACGAAACCAATATCCATACTGTAACTCGTGGTTCACTGAAAGAAAATACACGCCAGAAACTTGAACTGCATTTTTTGAACTTAGATCTAATACACAAAAAAGGAAGAACATATGAAAGGGAGACAAGTACACTGTAGAAAAAAACAGAAGAAAAACAAGAAGCAAGAGGGAAGAAGAAAAAACAAAGAAACATAGAGGAAAATTCAGATTTTTCAATCATTTTCGACGAGACAGCGAACAAAATTAAACAAATAGCAAATCACTTAAATCAAGGAAACGGAATACGAAGAAAGAGTAAAAAAAACTTCAAGCATTGTTAATAAGGATACTATCATCATCATCACTTATGAAGATTTCAGACCAAGAGTCAGTATCGTTGCTCCTTTGTTCTAGTCGAAGAGAAGCACCAGCCTGCTTGAGCCGAATAAAGGGATAACTGCCTTTAAGGTCCTTCATCTTAGCAAGAAGCTTAGCACGTTTGATGTTTAGCTCTGGAGGAAGATCAGTACAAATTCGGAGATCAGAGCCTTTCAGATTTTTCACAAGTCTCATGATAGATTGAACGTCATCATCAGAGCTGCAAGTGAAGAGCACAGGCGGGGCTGAAGTTCTGTTTGAACGATCAGATACACGCTTTTCCTTCAACCTAAATACCCTGGAAATCTTGACTTCCTCCCTGAGCCCAACTTTGTCTTTAAGAACACACTGTACTTTCTTTTCTAACGAATCTCCACGCTTCTCTTTGGGTAAACCATGCAGAATCAGGTTAGGCCGGATTCTTCAGCCGGAAGTGCAACCGAAATATCTGGAATTTTATTTATCCCTCGCACATCATTTTAGAGGGATAACTAGCTGATCAAGAAGAAACCCCGAAAATCTCGTTTTTTTATTTTGTTTAGAAAAAATAATCTGATAGAATAATCTTTGGTCCCATGCAGCGACTATACATACCCCGATAAAACTGAGCGGATCTAGAGGTAAATGCTGGGAGGTTTGAGTTGATACCCGTCTACTTCCCTGTACGCCGTTGCTCGTACGAGGTGAAAAACCGTAGGATGCCTTGCAGGCGCGGAGACCCCGCTCTACAGAACGTCACACGTGACGTCAGTATGGCAGACAACCAATCAGCTGTAAAGGACGACTTAGACGGCGTTCGGATCCTTCTGAGGAGTTGTCCGGCCACGATACAGCTCTTTGTAGCAGTGATTCCTCTTCTACTGTATTTCAAAGTAGAATACTGTATTTTGGACCATTCTACCTACTTTTTAATTTTTTAATCTACTTTACTACTTTATTTCTACTTTTTTGACATTTAATACTTTATTCTACTCTTTTTTCGTCTTTTGGGTAGATTGCCAAGCGGAAAAGTAGTTTACAGTAAAAAACTTTGTCTGTGACACACTGCGGTTTGGAAAAAAAAATCTAGTTTTGATTTAAAAATTCTCTCAGTCTTACCATGAAAGAGGCATTTTTGCCTACGGCGCAGAGTTTTAAGGCAATCTGGTTCAGGACCAAATATATATATTTTAGCAGAAAACAGGCTGCTTTTCCAGATTTTTCCCTGTTGTACAGATTCTGCACATAGTTTTGTTTTCTACCAACATCTGTATTTTAGCCTAGAACGGGATAGATTTTTTTTCTGTAGCACAGATTTTGAACATAAGCTGGTTTTGTAAAAAAATATCAGTATTTTGGTAGAAAACAGTCTGATTTTCGAAGTTTTATTTTATTTTAATTGATTTCCAAAACTTAGTTTTGTACCGAAGTTTCTGTATTTTAGCAGAAGTTTTAACACAATCTGTTTTGAAAAAAATATCTGTAGGCTAATTTTTGACAAAATTGAATGATTTTAAAAAATTTCGCCGGCGGCACACAGTTTAAACAGCATGGTTTTATATCACAAACTCTGTATTTTAGCAGAAAAAAAGTGTTTTTCTTTACTAAATTATTCCTGAAGGGTCAAGGGGGAAATAAATGGGCTCAGCAAGCATTGACTTATGAAATAACGCCTTTTGATATAAAAACTACTTTTTTTTTTTTACTATTGATTCAGAACAAATCTACTTTTATCTACTCTGTTTTGGAGGGCTGCTATTTTTTTTTTTTTAGAGAGGGTCGAGTGGAAGCACCGGTTTGTAGAGATAACAATAATTATGATGTTCTGCGTAGCTCCTCCTCCGCTCGTTTGCATCGGGTAGGGTATCAGAATATCTTCGACTCTGCATGATCGCAGGGATAGGGAGACGGAGGTTCTATCAGATTATTTGTTCTTGACTGTATTAATTTCTGCACAACACAGCGATCTTGCCGAGGGATTGCCCACTCCCCGGCACCTGCTGTACACCCTTTCTCGGCGGCGGCCGAAACCGGAGGTGCCGGCCATAAATTACGCGATTCCCTTCTAAACATGCCGATTTGAGTGATTTAGCCCGTAGGCTACCGGGCACTTGCTGTACTTAAAATCGAGAGTGGCTAACCCCACGGGTCTTGCTTGTGAAGAACAACGTTGAAGCTTCTGCTTCCAAAAAGCTCGACTCCGTTTTCATTGAGATGCATTTGCTGATGTTCGACATGCATTTGTTCGACTAAGATGATCGACATGCATTTGCTGTGTAACTCATCATCATCCTTTTGTGGTTTCTTCGGGGCTTGAACCCAGAACCTTCGACCCAGGCAATCCGGTTCCAATTATCTTGTCCCTATTTCGGCAACTCTACCAATGTAATCCTGAGTTCAAAGGTGAGATTTAAAGAACTGTTCTCAGTATTCATACGTGGTTGAGCCAACCGCAAATAATTCAAAATCTGTCATTGTAATTTAAACTGCGGTCGGTTTTAGCCGGGGGGATGGAGGTTTGTCGGGATCGACAAACTTGGGTAGCCTAAAGCTTTGGATATGGACTTGATTCCTGCCAGCTTTTCTCGGTATTCCGCTTACAACAAAGTAACACTAATGTTAATAACTCATTATGGTAAAAAGCCTGAGGCCATCGCAACGATCATACATGTGTAATAATCCGTAAAGAAAGAACAACATTTGCGGCTGACTTCAATAGTTTACGCAGTGTCCTAGCAGCTTTGTGTTTTAGAGTTAGTGTGGATATACTTATTTTTGCCGTTTCATGCTTTTTCTTTTCTTTATTTATTCTACTCTATTTAAGACAATATCATGCCATACAAATGGGTAGGCTATGCTTTTATAAAATAATCCGTACAAAAGGCTCCTGCTCCCAACGTAAAAGCGATGATAAGATAATATTTAGTTGCGTAAACAGCCAAAGACCATGGCAAATACATGGAAGTTAAATACAAACAAACAAAAATAATACCCCCTATAAGCACCTATCCCTATTGGCTAAGGGTATCCTAAGGAACTTTGCCATCTATTTAATACTTCCAAAACAACTATCCCCCATGACGCTACACATCCATTTTTCATCCACTCCCCCCCCCCTCCATTCACTCCAAAACTAATAATCTGGATACTCAAACCTTTACATTCACACAACAAATGTTTTGAATTCTCATCCACATTACCACAGATCGGACAAGTACCGTGCCAGTCTAAGTATTCCAGATACGCTTGATGACTACAGGGTCGTCACGTAGAGGAGAGAGGGGACGCCCATAATCCCCCCAATGTGGCCGGCCAGTCGGTAAATAATAACCGAGTCGGCACGAAGCGTCGCACAGTCGGTTTTTCTGAAAATCGGTCAATTTTTCGTCAAAACTGTCGTTTTTTTCTGCAAAAACAGTTGGTAAAAATGACCAGGCCGTCGGTAAATACCTTGCCCCCCCCCCAAACGCTGCTAGTAACGCTTCTGGGTGACTACCTCTTTACGGTCTCTAGTGTCGGTGAAGAATCGCCGTTTCGCCAGAGCAAAATAACACTATGGAGTAGCGCCAAGACTTTGAAAAAGTGACACACACTCGAACAAGAGCGATACTAGCACCACTAGCGATAGTGAACGTCCCTACTGAAACTCAATCAGTCGTTCACCAGCGCTGGCTCCGATAACTTTATATTCCAAAGATAGCAAAAGAATCATACGGCCTCCATTGTTTCCTTGGTGTGTGCAGACCGCACCTTTGCTTAACTAGAAATTTCTAAACCCACAGTTTGTCTCGCTTTAAATGTCGAAGCGCAGTGGCCGGTGCTACGAGTATGGCCCGTTTGCAAAGCATGGAAGGCATAGGTCTTGGCGCTACTCCCTAGTGTTATTTTGCTCTGCGTTTCGCCGTGTGCCTAGCGGAAGAGCCGGAATCGTCACCACAGCTGTCCCAACGAACGCCGTTTATTGGTTGACACACGATTTGAGTTATTGCTCGGGCGACGTTTCTCGTTCTTCCAGAGGTTCACTGGCGTGTTTGGAGTTATTCATACAGAGCAGGATACTACTAGATGTCCGGGCTTTCCGCATAGCTAAGCCAACCCTTTCAGATTTTCATGATAATGATGACAGCTAACCTTGCCGTTCTTCAGTATTTCCTAGATGCCCCCTTTTCTATAATTAAATCATTCACGAAATACATTTTTTTAATATAATTTGAGTCGGTCCATATACATATTTTCTTTTATTTAAAGTTTAACTGAAAAGCCAACTTATTTGTGTCGTTTAATTGGATACACTGAAATATTTGGATCCTGCAAAGGGATTTTTTTATTTGCCACTATCTGCTCTACTTATGAGGCTCAGAATATCTCCGGCCGTCCCCACAGCGTAAATTCTACTATGACGCGGGAAATTTTAATCCCAACACAAATGCGGCTTTTCAGTGGGCATTGGTGAGATTGGAGAAGATTGCTTAGTGCCTGAACAAAAAAAATGGTAAATCTTTCTGGTAAGGCATGCAACAAAAATACAAGCGCATAGAGGTGGTAGATGGTGCTGTTGCGCTTGCACAGCTGCAGAGCCCATCTACCAAGTTTAGCTTAATTGTGCCCAATATATGTGTGCTGGTTCGTCAATGGCGTCATCAGTTAAAGCAGTGGCTATCCTGACAGTTTTTTGTGCCATCAATATGCAAATTAAGTACAGGAAAGATACTTTATTTGACCTTTCTTCACCCCTGTACACGGTGGCGCCATCTACTTTTTCGAACTTGGTGACTTTTAATCTTCTGACGAAGCCACCAGATGCTGCTACTGTCGCCTCTTTAGATGTCAGCACTGTTCACAGTAGAGCCACTCCAAAGCCCCCCATTAAAACGAGTCGCGGTTGCAGAAGTGGTAAACGCGTTTCTGAGAGGAGGCATCCCCTAGTTGAACTGAGTAACTTATCCGATCTAAGTGACACCCGCGCCAATGTAGGCAGACCGACTGAATCGAGTCTCACAGACTTACCCGTAATCGAACGCTTTGACAGTTTGCCCGTGAACGACTATGCCAATGAGCCGCCTCCTATCCTAAGACCGGTTACATTCAACGCTCGTCATGGCCTTCCTAACTTCCTCGTTTGCAACACCAGATCGCTGTGCAACAAAACAGAAGATTTTGAAGCTGTTATTCGCCAGAACAACATTGCCATAGCAGCCGTTACCGAAACATGGAACCTCGATGAAAATACTGGTCGTGTGGCTGGATACTCTGTGTTCTTGAACACTCGCTCTAATCGTGGTCTATCGAAACTTGGTGGCGGTGTTGGTCTGTTTGTAAGAGAAGATATACCCTGTAAACTCCTTTCTGATCTCGCCAATCCGGACTATGAAGTAATCTGGGCGATGTGCAGACCGACTTACTTGCCCCGTTTGTACTCGTGCATAATTGTGGCATCAGTATATTACCCAGAAAGTGCAAAGAATCGCCGAGACCTTGTCTCTTACTTGCAAAGGACTGTTGATTTGCTTCGGATCCACTACAGTAATCCTGCTTTTATCATAGCAGGCGACTTTAACCAGACGAAAAAAGGCTGGCTTTCATCCAGTCTATCCCTTAAGCAAGTGGTGCACATGCCTACTCACGTCTCAGGCAGCATTCTGGATCTCATTCTTACGAACTGTGAGTCCTACTACTGTAATCCTGTTTCTCTCGGACCAGTGGCCAAGTCCGATCATTTTGCTATTCTGTGGAAAGCCCACAGTTCATTGCCCAAGCCGAAATTAAGCCGCGTGGTTACCCGCCCTCTGACGGACTCTGCCATTCGAGCCTATGGACAGTGGATAGGCAATTATGATTTCCCAGAAGTTCACGGTGATTCAAGCATCCACGAAAAGACTAAAAGATTCAGTGACATTCTGTACTCCAAATACATCGAAATCTTCCCCACCAAGTCAGTTATCATTAGTGAGTTTGATAAGCCATGGATTACCCCTGCCATAAAGAAACTCATCCGTGAGAGATGCCGTCTACATTCTATCGGCGATGTAGTAAACGCAAAAAAACTACGAAATCACACCGTCACTGTTATACGGAAGGCCAAACTTCAATATGGCCGTTTATCAGTGTCACCTATGCGCGTCAGTAATCCAAAGAAATGGCATCAGTCTGTGCGAAAAATGTCGGGAAAATCCACTACTTCTAGTGTGAGAATATTGGACGATAGTGGCAAACTTCTCACTGCGACAGATGTGAACTCATTCTTCACTGAAATCTGCACAACCCACCCGCCACCCACCGAGTCCCAAAAAGCCGATCTCTTGTACGGCTGCCCAGAAGAAGAAGTTATTGAAGTCACTGAAGAAGACGTCTACAAAGAATTAACGAAGATTAAGCCCAACAGTGCATCTTATCCTTCGGAACTTCCTGTAAAACTTGTTCGTGAGTACGCCCCCTTCATTGCCAAGCCATTATCCGTGTTGATCAACCTGTGTTTCATGCTTGGTACTTTCCCAGATATTTGGAAAAAGGCATATATCCGGGTTATTCCGAAATCAAGCCCCCCTAAAGCATGTGATGAATTGCGTCCTATCTCGATAACCCCTTGCCTGGCAAAAGTTACGGAAGCATTTGTACTCCGTCGATTGCTCAATCAAATCAGCTCCTCTATCGATAAGTACCAGTATGGTGGACTCCAGGATTGCAGCACTACAGTTTATCTAGTGCGTATGTACGATTGTATACTTACATGGCTGGGTAAAGGTAATCGGTTCCTGGATCTAGGTGCAATAGACTTCCGAAAAGCTTTTGATTTCATTAACCACCTGATTGCTGGCCAAAATTTGAAGATAATGGGTGCTAAAAAGCGCGTGCTATCCGTGATTATGGATTTCTTATCTAATAGAAAACAGCGTGTTTATGCCCTGTTTGAGGGGGATTCTGACTCCGATTGGACGGGTATTACATGTGGAGCTCCGCAGGGCACAAAGTTGGCTGCCATTATATTTATAGCCGTGATCAACTACCTACTAGTCGAATATGAGGATCATTACAAGTTTATAGACGATATCTCTTTTCTATTGAAATACCTAGTTGAAAACGGGATTGTTAAGAAAGAGTTCAGTGACGATTTTTTCGATGCGTTTACTGCCGAGTGCAACGTCTCTAAATTGATAATTAACACGAATAAGTCAAAGGTCTTACGCTTCAATCCGTTGAAGCGCACCTTCAGCCAACCGTATGTTCCGTTTCCGATTGTCGACTCATTAAAGATTTTGGGAGTTACTTTTTCCAGTGATTGTTCTTTCGGCTTGCACGTTGAAAATGTTGTTAAAAACGCAAATGCATGTCTGCAGTCTTTAAGTACAATGCGTAGATTTGGCTGTGATGTCCAGTGCCTATTGCTAGCTTATCTTACATACGTCCGTCCAGTTCTGGAATACGCAAGCCCACTATGGGGACCTGCAGCACTGCGTACTGTATACCTCATCCAAGAACTTGAGTCGGTGCAAAAGCGGGCCGTGTTCATTATTATTGGCGATCGACAACTGTCTTATGGTGAAGCGCTTGTCAAACTCGACCTCCCCACGTTGGCCCAAAGATACGAGCAGATTATCCTGAGGTTTGGGAAGTTTCTTCTCTCTAAACCCCAGCATCGAGACATCTTACCACCCACTGCACCGCCCAACAACCGTACGCGTCACCAAAATAAACTGGTTCCAGTAGCTTCGCGAACGAACCGCCACGCAAATTCGTTTGTACCTTTTTTTACGGATTTGCTAAACAAAGCCGAGTGATATTTTCCGTTTTTTGTGTTAGTTGTTATTTAGCTTAGTGAAGCAACGCAAATTAGCTGTTAGCTATGATGTTGTATAAATAAACCTATCTCTCTCTCTCTCTCTCTCTCTCTAGAGGCACCACAAATCACACGGAAATTCCACTATTTGAAAATCGATTATTGGTGAATAGCGGAACAACGAAGTAATTCATTTTCAGCGGGTCTTCAAGCCAATTTAAGTGAATAAGTGATGGGTAACTAGATTGTCCTGTCATAGCCCTTTTCGGTTAGACTTTAAGTCGATTTCTGGGCTATCATTTTGATGTTCATGATTCATTTTCAGGTTACTTGTACTTTAAAACTTATTTTAAAATCAAATTTGTTTCGAGGAGCCCCTCCTCCATAGGGTTCCCTTCCTTTGGTGGCTGATCACTCTACAGCTATATACTTAATATTCCCTTTTGACAAATAAACTATGCATGCAAATCTCCTCCTAATAAAATCTTATTAGAAACTTCTGATTTCTAGAACATCTCCTGTTTCTTTATTGTTGAACTTCGTCTACGGATTTTCAAAATTCGTGAGTAGAAGCACTGAGTGTTTCAGTCAGTATATATGTCCACTTTCCACCATGATTTCACATGAGATCTCATGTTTTTTCCAGTCTCATGATTTTCAGGATTTCTCAACTTTTTCACTGGAAATGCTAAAGCTAATGCATTTTTAACTGGAAACGGATAAACTCGAGTTAGGGTTTTCGCGAGACTCATATGGTAGCTTTCAATCAGGTTGGTTGGTTTGTATTTCTTTTGGTGACAGTGATCTTTTGGGATCCCAAAACGGCGCTCTGGTCATCGATGCCTATGAAAAGTTTTGCCTGCGTCGCCTGTCTGACGAAGACCAGATCTCTAAAAGCCTCGATTGTCTGGATAAAAAAGTCCAATAAACATAAAATATTTAGGATCCCATCGAAACTTTTGGTCTTGTTATTCGTGTAGCCCAGCCAAATGTTTCGCTTTTTTGTCAGATTTTATCGTCAAGATTCATTTTGAGCTTGCCCGCGGTCGTATTGAGTCCCTGTTTGAACTCGCGGCTTGGATAGAGGTGATAGCTTAGAGAATGGAAATGCTAGAATGCTTCCGAATTAACTCCGTAAGTCCATTCTGCTTCCAAAATAACTTCCATTCCCGTTTCTGAAACTTCAGAACTCGTAGGCTACGATATGATATAATAGGATATTTATTGCAAAAAGGCCGAGGGCCATGGCAACACAAATACTCAAAGAAAAACAAAAACAAAAAAGAACAGACAGTTATCCACTCTAACGTCATTTGACCCCCCCCCCCCAAAAAAAAGTGTCTACATGCGAGATGTCCTTTCGCCCGCTTTTTCAGATTTTGCAGGAGAGCAAAAGTAAGATGCGGGCTTAACAGATTTTTGGGATCCCAGAACGTAAGTGAGGGATACCTATGACATCGCAAAAGTTGTCCGCCTGTCCGTGCATCCGTCCGTTCGTCTGACCGTGCGTCCGTCCGTCCGTCTGTCCGCCCGTCCGTCTGTCCGTCCGTCTGTCCGTCCGTCTGTCCGTCCGTCTGTCCGTCCGTCTGTCCGTCCGTCTGTCCGTCCGTCTGTCCGTCTGTCCGTCCGTCTGTCCGTCCGTCTTTCCGTCCGTCCGTCTGTCCGTCCGTCTGTCCGTCCGTCCGTCTGTAAGCACGGTAACTCTCGAAAGGAATGAGATATTTTGATGAAATTTGGTGGGAGGATTGTTTGGGTCAAGGGAAAGGTCGAGTTCGTAGATGGGCTCTGTAGCCCTGCATTTAGGGGTGGGCGAGGGGGTTCAAATTAAGTGACAAACAAAATATTTTAAACAGCTAATGAGAAAGTCGAGTAAGAGGTAAGAAGACATGCTGAACACGGATATGAAAACCATTTTCTCGCCGGACAAGTAGTTCGCCCGGAATCCGGCCAAAACCGGAAAGTTTGTTAAAAGTAACCATTTTCTACCCGGACAAGTAGTTCGCCCGGAATCCGGCCTTAACCGGAAAATTTGTTAAAAGCAAAAGTTGCATTTGTAGTTGATTAGATGTCCGATTTGGGGGTAAGAAGAGATGCTGAATCCGTATATGACAATAATTTTTTAGCTTGGTTTTCTCAGATGATTAGCTATTTGGCCTTAATTTGTTTCTAAATTTTAGGAGTAGAAATGTTCAAGGAGTCAGGCGAAGACTGGATTGGCGAAGACAAAATCTAATTTTCTGGATCAAATATTGAATTTTTGGGTTCCCATCGAAACCTTTGGTCTTGTTCTGTTATGGTTGCAGCGGCTACTGCTTCATTCACTTGAACTTTAAACCTCCGCATTCTGTCTTCAAGCTTTCAATCAACTGTCTCCTTTTCTGATGACTCATCCATTTCGTTTTGCAGGGAGCGCTGAAATGACGTCACCACAAGAATAATCGATACCATTATGAAGGAAAAGACGGGAATCTACGAGATTCGGAGGGCTAAGGTCAAGGACTCAGTCTTCGGGACCGGCCTGGTTGTGACCAAGACCCGCGTGGACCCACAGAAGAAAAATGGGGATAGTAGAACCTCTCTATCTAGGTGAGATTTATACTACAACTACGAATAATAGTTTATTTTTAATCCAAAAATCGTACAAGACGTGAATAGTGGAGTACAAAGGAAAATGTACCCTAGTTGTTAGCATTGCCAGTTCGGGAATATGTAGCAGGGCGCCGACACATGTCCGGCGATATTCGTACAGCTGTCCGAGTGTATAGTACTACCACTAAGGGGTGGCTCCCCCCCCCCACAGCAGGGTTTGAGAAGGTAAACCGTTGACACAATTTTGCCCAAATAAGCTTTTGTCGGTGCAAAGCTCCCGCAAAAGTATACCGACAATTGTTGTACAAAAATCAAATCTAATCATCTAATCAAAAGAGTAGGAATACTTCTAAGGAAATCCGTCGGTACAATTTCACCTAAAATAGCTTCTGTCGTGCAAGCAGCCCCGACAAAAGCATACCGACATTTTTTGTCAGCACCCTTAGGTACAAAATTAGCTCCTGACAAAACTCTGTTCTGCGAAGGGGTCGACGACTCTCATTTTTGATGTACACCATACCGGAATAACGGAATAATCCTGACCCTTCCGGATTATTCCTGGCCATTCCGGATTATTCCTAACCATTCCATATCCTCCCATTCTTTATCGAGTTTGGTAATTTACCAACTTTTGTTTAGTCCGCATTTATTTCACCCCGTTCGGTCTGTCCTGCGACGAACGAGGGTCGACGACTCTCATTTTTTATGTACACCATTCCGGAACAACGGAATAATCCTGACCATAATTCCGGATTATTTCTTCGGGACGTGTACACCATTCCGGGAGAGTCGTCGACCCCTCGCTGTTCTGTCAACTCTGCTTTAGGTACCATATTCTGCTTCGACATTGAACTTGTCGGCAACACAGATATAACTATTTTCGCACAATGCCTAATCAAACCGATAGGAATACTTCTGAGACAATCCTTGGACAAATTTTGCACAGAATAAGCTTTTGTCCGGCACAAAGCGCCGACAAAAGTTCCAGAAGACTTTACCTTCCAAAACTTGTACCCCCCTCTCCACAGCCATAAATGTAAAGGTACCAGCCCATTTAAAGCACACCTAGCACTATTTACTGTTTGTGTTCCAATATTCAAAACTACCTGAATATTGTAAAATTAAGCTCTGCTTTTATCAAATTATCCACGGCTTTCTGTTTTAAAGGTCATCTGAATGAAGTATAACACCCTAAATTGCCACTTTTACATACTACTTACCATTTATCTCTCGAAAACCGGACTAAAATCGGATGAAGTTTCACCGTGCTATAATTTTCAGCCTTTTTTCAGGCTGAAAATTAACGCTCGCCGTAACAGTTGTAACAGTCCATGCGTAACAGTTCATGTTGTAACAGTCCACGCCGTAACAGTCCATGTGTTTATCCATCCATGCGCTGTTTATCCATCCATGCGTTATCAACGTACGTTTATCCATGCGATAATGACAGTTTAAATATTGGCGCTAAATTTGTCTTGGGAGGTCGTAACGAATCGCCATAGGGAGACTTAGAACTTCAAGAGTGGATAGCGCCGAAATCACGGAGCGAAAAAATTCGTCTTCTCTGTACCGGTACTGTGAAGGACGATCTGAGGGGTTCATGGAAGTATGGTAGGATCGTTCAGGTGTCCTTTAAGCCTTTTCCCAGACCCATCGACTTCTACCAAAATCTTGGCAAAATTCAGAAAACCGGTTTTTCGCACGAATAGTATGATACTCGAATATTCGTCGAGAGCATAGTGCGCATGGAAACTAGTGAATCGCGGCAAGTGCAAAGGTTAGTGAGGTGACGTTGGGGGGTTCAGAAGGTAACGTAGGAAATCTGGGTCTCCGAGTTTAAGAATTAATTAATGCAGCTACGGAAGTAGGGTTCATTGGCATCATAGGTGCGAATGGTCCTAAATTGACCTAAATCGTGATCGTGCTGACAAGTTTTTTTTTTTTTTTTTAAGTTTAATACTCTTTATTAGACAAACCACTTTTACATATAATAAACTACACGAAAAAACCTTTTATAATACTCTTACCATTCTTTATACATGTAGTCATACCTCTGGGCTCTGACTGCAGGAAAGCCCGAATGGGCCTGTGGGGGCAGTAAACAAATCAACAACTTCACTTTACATTAATTTTCACACTCTTTGTCAAAAAAAGAGAAGAAAACTGAAAAAGGAAGAAAAAAGAAAAGAAAGAAGAAAGCAAAGAAAAAAAAATAGTAAGTGGGATACCATGCCGTCGTACCAAAATCAACCACTCATCAAAACTAATGAAATACACTATATTCTGTCAATGATGGTGACATCATATCTTTGTCATCGCCATGGACAAGATACCAGTTTCCGTGCAAATGTCACTCCTCGTGATCACAGCAGACGGGAATATTTATGATATCGAAGTTCGCCCTTACTTTCATTGGAAAAAAGACACTCTGATCATAAATATTTCCAAAAATTTTATGCTCTATTCAAAATTTGCAGACAAAATTTATTTGTATTCTCTGTTATGTGAAAGTGCATGTCATTTACGTGGGTTGATTTTCGGGGTTTACGCCAGATAATACGGGAAATATAGTTGAATTTTTGCTAGATAAAAGGCGAATCTAAAAAACCTAAAAGATTTGAAATGTATTTGTAGTTTTCACGGTTTTGTGTCTAGTGGAGTTGTTTTTCGTTGGGGTTGGAATTCTTATGTTTGGTTGTGATGACTTTCGGATTTGCGGATACGAAAAGAAAATATATACAAATTATTAAGAATTACAAGTAGAAATGATTATAGAAACTTTTGGACTGACAATTGGAAACTTAAAGAATAGTTTAAACAGTTGAAATGGAGATTACATTTTTGAAGTTTAAAGTTTGTATGATTATTTTGTTTTGGAAAGAGTAGGCTAGCCCGAAAAAAGTAGTAAGAAACGGCACCTAGTGGAGTAAGAGTCGTAGCCTAAAAAGTCAAAAGTATGATTTTTTTTAAAGGCTACGGGGTTTAAGAAAAAAGAGTTAGTTATTTTCTCATCATCGCCATGGGGTCGGCCTTTTTGCGGTAATAAGTGATTATTATGTCAGCCCGACCCCTGCAAGTGCCATAAGGAGCTTTCACCTCTTGGGCTCGTTGGTTCAGGTTCTTTAATTTGAAAAATATTTCTTAACCATAAATATCGATCAATGGGGGCCGGCAGGGATACGAGCTCGTTATCTCGGCCCCATTTTATACACTGACTATACATAGATAATATAAATGAGTCGTTCCTCTGTAATACGCACACAAAGAAAAAGAAAGAATCGTTCCATTCCGTATACTTACACACGTCATACCAAACTCTCCACACCCAAAAAAGAAAAAAAAAAATATAATACCAGCTTGTGGACTAAGCTGAATGAACGCTAACTTTTTACTAAAACACTCGCCTTATGGACCTCACCAAGCAATTTGCCCGGAATACAACAAAAACTGGAAATGTGGTTGAAGTGAAATATGAATAGGCCTATGTCTGAAGACGACTAGAGCTCTGGTTTGGGTCTTATATAAGTACAGGAAAGTAAAACGTTATCCAGTAATACTGTTTGGAAAGTTGGTATATTTTAAAAGGCACGGTGAGTCGGGAAAACCTGTTCTAGCCTCGGATGGACAGTCTGGTCGGAAATGCTGGAATCCTAGCAAAGCTGGAAGCTTACGAGTGAGAATCGGTAAATTGCCTGGAAGTATTATTATCTGTATCAGGAAGTGAAAAACAAATCTCCTTTAGGATCCCATCCAAACTTTGGTCTTGTTTCCGAACTGGTTATGTCCCCAACTTTCTGTTTTCAATATCGAAGTGTACAACCACAGGCGTCGTTGGGGGGGGGGGGGGTCCGAGGGAGACCAAAGCTACCCACGAAAAGTCATAAAATCTGCGAGAAACCAAGTGATTTAACAATATTATGTTAGGCAGTTACGAAAAGTCGATCTTAAGAAGATCTCTTACCAAACTTTGCCCCTTTTAAGCCAAGGTAATGACCCGGAACGACGCCCCCTAGGTTTTCGCGAATTGACGCCCCTGAGTACTATCAGCTACACCATGTGCAATGAATGTCTAACTCTTTGTGTTATAAATATGTAAGATGTGTTTCCTACCCGCTCCAGCTCCTTTCAGCTCTTGTTTTTCTCCGATCAGACCTTTTTGGGATTTCTTGATCTGTGTCCCCAACTCGCTGTCCTTTCTTACTTCCTTTCCTGGTCCTGTTATCTTTCTAACAATGGGGAAAGCCGGTGAAGTATTTCACTTCACTGCCAAACCTCATTCTTTACTAAATTATTAAACAGTTCCAAATATGCACCTTTGAAATAGTACCCTGTCTGATCGATAGGATATTCCTGTAGTTCATGGCGTAAATTCGCTTAAGGACCTTGTCAACCGTCTGTCACGACTATCGTGATATTAGTATCTGATAACATTGTTTCTGTAGTTAGCGCATAGTCAGAACCCAGACTATTAATCAGTATAGTCTAGTGCTGGGAAAGTTCAGATTGGATCTTGGTTTATGAGAAATTTCGAGCAGTATTTCAACCTACGACAATACTGGCGAGTTTCGATAAAAAGATCAGTGTGTAGGTCCCTGGTGAATGGTACGCCCCCCCCCCCCACGTCCTACCCTAATAGTGGTTGAAGTTACTTTTTCAGGATCTTCGTCAGGACGTTTTCCTGGTCCCGTTTCTGGAAAACGGATTTTGTGATTTAATCAGGGGCGTCACGTACGGGGGGGGGGGGGGAGGGAGGCGTCCCCCAAAGTTGTCGGCCATTCGGTAAAAAATATCCGAATCAGCGCCAAGCGCCACGATTTTTCGTAAAAATAGTTGATTTTTTCTTCAAAACAGTCGGTGTTTCTTTAAATCAGTCGATTTTTCGTCTAAACAGTCGTTTTTTCTGCAAAAACAGTCGGTAAAAATTCGGTAAGGTCGGTAAATACCTTTCTCCCCCAAAAACATTTTGGCTAGTAACGCCTCTAGATTTAATCAGTGATTTGTTCTCTATTTTCTTTTTGACCTTCATTGCAGTCCAAGCTCTTGTAAGTACAGTATCTGAATATTAAACCAACGTAGTTTCTTTTCTAAGTTCTTTTATATTTACTTTGGAATACGCCTCCTCTTCCACTTGGTGACGTCATTTTCTTTTTTTAACCGTTTAATCTCACCGAATTGTTGTTCCTCACTTCTGTGTGTTAAACCACCGACCTGCAAAGTATACCTCGAGTTTATAAAATCCATTATTCCATTATCTTCATGATACTTCACTTCTTTTCCAGACGATACTACTTACATAATTAGGCCTATCAACAAACCCGAATTTACATGTCATTTAATTTCATCAGTTCCAGATTTTCACTTTCATTAAATTTAACTTAGATTTTTGCCGTGCATTCCAGTCCTTTCACACACCCACACAGAAATTCAAATAAAACTAATTTACTGGCTATTTAGAAATTGAACACAAAATTCAATAAAACGCCCACATCTGCCAGTGGCTCTTCGAGACAGTTACAATGAAATATTCTTCATCGAAGGGATAGGCTGGGAAGTAAGCATTAGCCTATTCTTTATTACGCAACCGCAGCCTATGACAGAAAATAGGTTGCAAGAAATATGCCTACCGTATATCAGTTTGACCTGTCCTCGAGATTGGCTGTTGAGATTAAATCAGAACGCGTTTTTCTATAAAGCCAGTTATTCCTTCAGCCCAAGCTGACTGCGAATCATATTTGACGATGCAAAACGGATAAGTCAGCTACATTTTATTGGAGCTATATTTTCCAGCTTGAGCGGCTTGAGCCTGAAGAGAATCCTTGCCAAGAAGGGCCGAAATATAGCTCCAATAAAATGTAGCTGACTTATCCGTTTTGCATCGTCAAAATAAAGCCAGTTTTAACGTTTTAACGACTTCTAGTGGATTTGGTTGTGATTTCTGAAAAAGTCGATGGAAGTTTTCGAATATTTTGTATATAGCCTACATATGAAAAAAGCCTCAAAATACACTGCATCTGCTTAAAACCAACTCCTCTCTGTCAATCTTGATACCACCACCCGGATGCGGTTCAACGATGTCAGGATTTTCATATTAAAATGGCGCTAAACAGATAAGTCAGCTAAGATTTGCTCGAGCGATATGCCGGCCCTTCTTGGGAAGGGTCCTCGTCAGGCTGTAGCTAGAAGAAATGAACCTGAAATAAAATAGAGCAACTAGCAACTATAAATATCCTATTTTGAAGAGTTACTTTTTAAAGAAGCTACTGAAAATAGAGCAACTTAGGTCTGAGACGCGATGGACTAGTTAAACATCGCTTATTCACTTCAATAGGCCTGAAAACCCGATAAAATGCGTTACTTCGTTTGTCCGCTGTCCACAGATAATCGACTTCATCGAATGAACTTTTCTTTCGGACTTGTGGTACCTCTGTGTGCCTGTCCCTCTATGCTTGAAATATTTACTGACTGAAAAGGTAAGCCATTGCCGAAAAACAAACTAAAAACGGCAGATTCCTTGCGAAAGATCTTCCACTCATTTTCCTACTTTCTTCAGCCGTGGCTTTTCCGGGCTTAGCGTCTTTAACCCTGGAAATTAAGTTTTTTTTGCAATTCAAATTCTCCGCGTCTCGGCGGGTTTTCGTGCAAGCAGCGCACACTCTGAACGTTATTACTGGAGCCTCGGGTGAAAAAAAATACAAAATATCTTAGATGGGTCAAAATTTGTCAGTGTATTCAAATATCAGATCTAAACTTTAAGGAAGTTACTTTCTCAAATAGGAAAGTTACTTCGTCAAAATAAGATATTTATAATTGCTGGAAACTTTATTTATTTTATAGCAGGCTCGTTTCTTCTGGCTACAGCCTGGCGAGGACCTTTGCCAAGAAGGGTCGAGATATCGCTGGAGCAAACCTTAGCTGACATCCTTTTCGTGCCATCTATTGTTTACGATTCGGAGTCAGCTT
This sequence comes from Branchinecta lindahli, assembly GCA_023053555.1. Lineage (NCBI taxonomy): Eukaryota > Metazoa > Arthropoda > Branchiopoda > Anostraca > Branchinectidae > Branchinecta > Branchinecta lindahli. The sequence continues at coordinate 32,205,848 of JAKZAO010000009.1, read as the reverse complement.
GTGTACGGGATCCCTCATTTCCTTCCGTGAGCACTATCAGTGGAAAATTAGCAGTTTAATATCTTTGATTTTTAAGATGTCTGCATGTAACAAGTTCACCCTTGCGAATATTTTTAACGTTTTATTTAATTTTTGAGCGTGTTTCACCCTACTTGACGGTGTTACTACGCATGAAGTCGGCTTCTCGGCATCAGGACTGGAACGTATTTTTAAATTTTCGGTAAAATATCACTCCACGGGGTAATCCAGCCAATCACTTTACAGATATCAGTAGTTACCACGCATACTGGCGCTCCCGAGCAGGGTATGCAAATAGTTACTATTCGTTACTATTTCAAGAATGTTGGAACGGTCGGCGTAGTAACTTTTTGTGAGGTTGGGGGTTGGAACTATTGTTAGAAGGGTGGAAAGCGCTCTTTATCTCTGTTCTTGCTGGAAATTGATTCCTGTGTCGGACAGAATCTGTCATGCCTTAGATCTTGGCTGGTATTGATGTAGAATCACAAGAAAGAGTAGTTTAGTTTTAAAGGAACAGTAAACTTGACTACGCAACTTTCGGCCATCGAAACGCCCGGGGGGGGGGGGCTTAGATAAATATACAGGGTCTTATTGTCGACAGGCCGTCTCGAACCGTCTCGAACCCCCTCCTTAGTGTTCCCAAAGCTAGCTGGCAGGCCCTTGCCCCTTATGCACTGTAATTATGCACTTATGTACTGTAAAAGCTCGCCTTTTTACGTGTAAACTACAGACAAACGACCTTCCAGACAAGACGGCCTGGGTTCGATTCCTAGTCGCGGCACACAAACCTTTTGCTTTTTTTCTACAAACTCAAAAGTCGAATTCTCGGAAACTGCCCGGAAACTGCAATGGTCGTGACGAGAATTTTTCTTACTCTCAATATCGACTCAGGGTACATTCTTGATATGTTAGCTAGCTCCTCGAGTCAAGTTTTCTGTTCCTTTAAGCAGAAGCTCAAGATTAGACTAGGAATACCATGTCCAGGTTTTGATACGGGCTTTAAGGTATTATTTTCTTAGGTCATCTCGGACTGATTCACGAAACAGCTTCGGTGAGAGCTCTTCTACAAGCAACGAAGAACTGCCTTCAGCTGCTGTGAAACAGTCCAGTCGGCGGCGGAGTGAGTCCGCACTTGGGACGAAGACCCCTCCTCGTCAATATAATCCCTTAAAACGTCAAAGTGCTTCGGCCATAACTACCCCAACAAGACCTGTCAGGAAGCAAAGCCTGCCCACCCTCCTCTCCCCGGTAAGGAGCCCAAGACCGACCCCCGTGACCCCTTCACGATCCCCCCGGATCAATCCCGCTACGTCCGAAGTTAAAACCACTGCCAAAAGAACGACCCTGCAGATATTCAGCAGTATTGTACAGAAAAAGATTTTGAAGAAGACCACCTTGGACACGGGATCGGCGCGGAAAGCAACCCCGAAGATACGACCCCCGAAACCCGGTGAGCGTCGGACGTCAATTGACATCTCATGCATAAAAGGGGTGGACCTGTCTCCCCCTACCCCCAGTGACTGTTATAGGACTCCGCCAAGCAATGAAAAGTTCCTAACCCCTCGAAGTAGAAGGACTACCCTTGTACCACATAAATCCCTCCAAACGGAAAGGGATATCAACCCGAGTTGTGACGACTTCATTCCAAAGCGATTAGATTTCGTCGATTTACCCTGTCTTGAGGAGTCAGAGGACTGTGAAAAAAACGATGAGAATTTCATTAAATTAATCAGTCCAAAGCCCTTTGTCCCCTCCGGGCTGGCAGTTGAAATTTCACCGAATCGAAATGCCATAAAAACCGCAAATTGTGACGGTTCAAGTGCGGACGTTGGCGTCCGTCTCGTTGGACGATTTACCATCCTGCCAGTTGTAAGCAGGAGCGTAAAAAGTGAATTGAGCCATACGTCAGGACGTTTTTGCGTCCGTCTGGTGACAGGTCAAAGCAAGGCCAAGTCCGTCGTCTCAGGTGGTCTAGTGATTCAGTGGTGCCCTACTGACTTCCAGATTTTTTTTGGCCTTGCCCGATCACCTTTGCCGCTGATCGTTCATCATTCATCCGAGTGGATTAGAGTGCGGACAAAGATTCATCAGCATCATCGTTTAGACGACAATGACAGTTATTTGACAAAGAAGAATAGTGACGCTGGATCTTTGTTATCAAACATCCAAACCTTTCGTCACGGTGCAGACTATGGAGAGCTTCATACCAATTTCTCAAATCCAGTGGGGATTAGACGCAGTCCCAGACATGAGCTACAAGGACCTATAAGCTCCCTCGACATCGTTTGCATTTCCCCTGATCACTGTTGGATTTCTTGGGTGAAGTTGAAGCCTGGGTCTACTTTCGGAAATTTCAGTACTATTCGGGAAGGGATCAAACTGACGCTAAAAGATCAATTTACAGTGGGTGCCTTAGATGCCATCCGGGCTAACTACACGTCCTTTGACAATCCCCAGTACGGTAGCTATGTCGTCCCTCATAGGGGCAGGAGCCCTTTTCGTTATGGCGGCGATGTTACTCCTATCTGCCTGACGTTTCCGGTGAAAACAGACGTCGCTTCATTCGATCATATCAATTACGGAGCCTTCTCAACTCAAGCCTTAGAAATTGCGAGACTAGAACTGCCATACGGACAAATTGCCATTCTCAGTTTCCATCCCGATGTGACGTTCCCGAGTGAAATTCCTGCCAGTGTTTTAAAGTTCATTCGTGTTCCCGGTTTGCCTTTTTTCGGAATGGGGAATAAGCTTTCGGCCGAGCAGGTGAAGAAGCTAAAGGTTGGCGCTCGTGGTGAGCCTCGCCGGCCATCAGGCGCGTCGGTCGACAATTCAGTAATTGCGCGATCGCTGAGGTATGACGATGCTACGTACTATTCGGCAGATACCGTGAGAAGTAGTGACTCGTTTTACGACGTTAGTGAGCTAGAGAGCTACGTTGACAGCCCTCGACGTGTGTGGAGCAATCCGGTGTTTGAGAGTGACGTGGGACAAGTGTTGCCGGAAAATTCGGTGGAAGTGAGAAGTCCGAAGATCAGTAATCTGACGTTATCGGATCCGGTGATACCGACGCGCCGAAACTCGGTGGAAGCGATAAATCCGGAATTCCTTTGGGTGGGTCCGAAAAGAAGACCGGATCGGATTTGCACTGTCAGGAATTCCAGAAATCTGGTTGTTCGTGATTGTGATGAAAGTGGTGAAACGGCTGAAGAAAAAGTAGAGGATATGGGAATATTTGGAACGAGGCGTTCGTCGAATGAGACCTGCTCGACTTTTGGCGTTACTCGACACCGGAAGGTTGAGCCCGCCACAAGTGAGCAGCTTGGAGCCGCATTACCTGTCGGACAGGTTTTCTGGAAAGAGGAGCTTCAGCAGCCGAACGGTAAGAACATACTTTATTTTTACCCCTTAATTCACACCCCCTCCCGCTAAAAAAAAAGGTACAGTTTGCTGATTCGTTGTGACCCCATGTTTGGCCCCATTGCCTCCATTCCAGTAAACTGGGGGGGGGGGGGCGTCAGTTTTGGGCCCAAATCCAAGATTTATCACGCATACTCCAAGTTTAATTTTTCTTTTTGGTGTAAATTTGAAAGTAGTTTTCGAATACACCTTAGAGTAAGGCCGTTGTTTGGTATTTTGCCTTTTGAAACCTCAATAGCGGCCAAAAACACGAAGGAAGGAGATTTTGAAATGTCCGCCCCCCCCCAAAAAAAAAATAATACGCCATTATAGGGCCCTGTACAGTCTACGAGGCTGGGACATTAAAGTTCTTCCTTTTGACTTCTAAATTCAGAAATTTCAGATTTGTTTGGCATGATTGTATAATTTGTCTTTATGCAAATAGTATGTGTGGAAATAATTGGAACCTTTAAGTATGGTATGGAAGTGAAGAAAAAAGTACGTGGTAGCACATTTCGAACTTCGATGTAGCAGCAGTTAACTACGGTAACCTAGAAAAGCCGTGAAGCCGAGTCATTAGATTAGCTTATTCTTCGCAAAGTCACGTTTGTAGTGCAGTGCCGTACGTCAAATACTGCTTGCAAAAGCGTTCTTACGGTCGTCCATCACCGGCTTTTCTTGATCTGACAAAAGCTTGAAACGAACTTCAGACACAGATGGTCTTTCTGCTTTAGTAAAGCTGGTCACAAAAGTTGAAAGATCGTGTCGCTTGAGGACCACCGTTATTTTTTCGCCTTGGACACTTGTTTCTCTGGTCTAGTTGGTTTTCTGTCACTTAATGAGCGCCCTTCCATGACGATTGAGAGATGTAATTAAGTTACTCTGTGGACGTTGTAGGGCATTCGGGAAAATCCAGACTACGACGCGCGTATTTTTGTGGAATCGTTCTGTTATCTGTCTAGAGGCGTATTCTCGCCGTTCCCCGAGGAGTCCTCGGGGAATCAAGGGGAACGGCGAGAATAGAGGGAATCCCTCCACGCGGACTCCGCGTACGGAAAATAGCGAGAACACAGGGAATGCTCCAGAACGGATTTGGTTCAAACAAAAAATATGTAGTTGACGAAATTAGTCTGGATCCACTTTATTTTTGGTTTTATTTATTCTGATTGTTTTTAATTAATTTTACATTGCACAACACCAGCAAAAATTGATTCCCCTACGAATCTGAAAGGGAGTCCTTTTTGATGATGGTGATGATAATTGGAACATTCCCCGTCGGTGGGACTCGCGAGAATACGGGGAATGAATCCCCGGGACAAACAAAAACGCGGAGACTCTTCAAGTGGAGTCCTCGAGGAACGGCGAGAATACGCCTAGGCGAGAGCCGGTTGTAAGAGCTATATTATAGCCTTAGTGTTCTTACTCAGATTTGGAAAAATTTGACCCAGAGCAAATCGAGAAGTATCAAACTGACGTCTCGCAAGTACCGATCAGTCAAACACAAATCTTCAGTTTTAGGGCACAGTGCCCGAACGTTAGGGCATTCCCCAACGCCCTGCCCTGGGGCGAAGGCGCAATATCCCCATACAAATCCGTTGGGGCCTCGGTTGGGGCATGCCGGGACATTGGAGCACTGTGCCCAAAAGATGAGAATTTGTGTATGACTGGTACGATCCCTGAATGTGTCGAAATTGAGGAATGAAAAACGGAAGCAGTCGAAACTTCGTCGGTCGTCAGTCTGACGGTGTTAGAGAAGCGACTTCTTGCATTTAGCTAGGCAGATTGTGTTGTCGGGAATCGACACTGGTGTGTGGAAAGTTTGCATCCAAAAATGTCAGCCGTTGGATGCGACGTCGGCGTCGTTCACTTTCGGCCTCTCTTCTTGGCTCGATGGCCCGAGTCTCTTACAATGATCTGCGTGTTTGAAAAGTACCGTTTAAGTCAAAGGTTTTCCAGGTCCGGAATAAAAAAAACACACAAAAAATCTCCTTAATATATGGACTATTTATACATGGACGTACAATCCGATTTCTGCAGTTGGATGCGAATTTCCTCTTTCGCTTCAAAATTTTGACGCATCGCATGTAGGTTTCATTCAAATTTTCGCCTGCAAAATCTTACCCGAATGTTTGTGCACGTTGCTTTATCCCAGAAATCCCCCACGAAGAGGAAGCACTGGGTAGCCTGGTTCGACCTCTCGCGACTAAGCCTAATTGATTTTGTTGAATGGATTTGTTGCGAATTCGCCACAGCTTATAAGCCTATCTAGGTGGTCGCGGCATGGGGGTTGTTACTATTGTCCATTACCTGTGGGAAATGAAAGTGTATGTGATAATGGGTCCGTCTTGTAATTATGGTTTTATCGTATCAGTTCATTTGTGCACGGTAGGCTTGTTAATCCATCTTAGCTTGTGATTTCAGCTCAGTCTTTGTATTCAGACATTTTGATAACACTTCTCTGACATGGCCATTTATCGACCTTGCATGGACCCATTCCCGATTTCAGCGTAGGCTCATTTGACACTGGATTCGCCCCCCCCACCCACCCACCATGAACGCCTCAGTTTTGGATCCGAAACAAATTTGTTTTTATTTATCTTTCATGCCCGTGAACAACAAAGGGAAATCACAGAGTATGTGGAAAATAAAAGAGAATAAAAACAACTCAAACATAAGACAAAATAAAAACATAGGCCTACTGATCTCTAATGTGTAAAAAAAAAAAACGATTTACCGACGAGACTGTATAAACAATACGGGTTAATGGGAGCTCGCATAGGTTTCTGACAGCACGTTTTCAAGCTCTTTGTTTACGCCTTTAACTTTCGTCTTTCATAAGGCGAAATATTCGTCTCATTAGGCGTTGTTTTCGTCTCGTTAGACGAATAGAGAGATTCAGAATCGTTGCATAGTCACAGAGAATGTAGAGTACGGTTTGGATAAACTAATAGACAATAAAACGTAGAAAGACTCAGGAAGCAAAAGGTTTCCTTGGTGTCTAAAGGTTTCCTTTTTTTGCTAAACCGTACAGGACACGAAGCTAGCTTGCCGACAAGAAATGAACCAACACAATTTACTGGGAAATTTCATTAATTCTCGTACGGTGGACTTCGCAAAGCGACCATTTATTCCACGAAAACCGCGTTGCGCTCTGTACTCAGCTCTAGGCCGAGGAATAGATAATTTAAATAGGGCTTAAAAATGCGATATTTCTGCTTAAAGCCAACTCCTCTTTCTATAGCCTACCGTGATACCGGTAGCCTTTTCCTTCCATTAAAGTACCATGAACACTAAAAAAAAGCACACACGTTCACTTTGTTCAGGTTGCTACTAGCAAGTGGCTAACCTCTTGGCTTACCACCTGGTTGCGGTTCGGATACGCAGGGATTCTTAGTTTCCTTTCTCGTTGTTGGGGAAATAAGCTTGGGTCTCGGGTCATTCTTGCATAGCGTTTTAGGGCCAAGAGAGGGTGTAACGAAGTCCGGAAGGATAGTCCTATGGTGGCCAGAATTCTTTTTACTCCTCGTTTTTGTGAGGGAAATAAACGGTACAAGAGCAGTGCGAAAGACCTGGTCAACCGTTTTTTCTCAAACCGCTCTGTCACTCACCATCAGCATCAAGGAGTCCTTACAGTGTTTGTTTCTTGACAACCTCCTTCTGAATGTCAAATATACTGCCATCTATAACCGTTGGGATGAGAAAAACACTTCTCTCCTGAATACTTCTTTGAAGTTAGTATATTTTGACGTCAAAATCTTTCACGCGTCACCTTCGCTAATTTCAGTGTAGTAAAACCGGATGACACTGAATAGAATAAAATGAATGCGAGAAAAGTTCTGTCATGAAGCTTTTTTTCTGGAGCTGCAATAGGGGCCTAATGCCGACATGTACCTTGTAAGCAGTACCCCTATCGTTCTAGGGCTACTCACTTTTTCATTTAATTTTATGGGTGGTCCGCGAGGGGCTTCTCCCTGTGGGGATGAGCCAGTGGGTTGTTAAACTGTTTCTTTGATATACATCCACCTTATAAATATAATAGTAATAATTTAATAAGTGATCGGTATTTGCTTTTTATTTAATAAACATCCATCTTATATAAATATAATAGTAATTTTGGAGTGGGAGACGTGGGAATTAAAAGTCGAAACGACTACTAAAAAGAAAGACCTTGATATACTAGGACATCATGATCAAGGGTATACCAAAATGACAAAAAAACTTGAAAGTCACCTAGGGTGTCCTTGACAGCCTGAAGAGGAGGACCCTTGCCAAGAAGGGCCGAAATCTCGCTGAAGAATATCCTAGCTAACTTATCCGTTTTGAATTTATTTTATATATCGACGATGATAAGATAAGATTTTATTTGCACTAAGAGCCAACGGCCATGGCAAATTGTGTAACCTTTTTCGAAAAGGTTACAAACGAAAATTTTCAAATTTTACAGAAACAGCGAAAAACCTTTCACCTTAGGCCAAGAAGGGCCTAAAAGCCCAGAAAGAAAAATGTGCATCTCTGTTACCCCGATTTGGCTGAGATTTCGGCCAGACATGAAAGAGACAGCTGGGGATAGGGCACTGCTAATAACTCAGTTTCGGGGTTGATGTCGCTGATGATCTTTTGGGAAAAAACACCGTCAACGTTTTTTAAATTTAGGAACGTTAGAAATATTGTTTTTGAATATGTTAGGAAAAACTAAACCTTTGGATTTGGAGCTATGATTTGATTTAAAAATATGTTTTTATGTTTGACAATGGAATTCACAGTGTTTATTATTAATTTTTTTTATTTTTGATCAAATGTTTGTACAAACATATGTGATTTTTAGTTTATTTTAGATGTGTAGTTTTGTTCCTTTGCTACACTGTCAGAATTTTCATAACAGATAACACGAGGATGCGCCGTTTCAACAGATAGTGCGTAACAGACAACACTTCAGATGTTATCTATTGTGTTTAAAAACGTTATTCGTCAAATGTTATGCACAAGAAGCTTTGTCAGGAAGAGCAAGAAATAGCTAAACAAGAGCTGTAAGCTCATATGGCACTTGCATGGGTTGAGATGTAGTGTTTGATCAAACGTACTTTTAAGGTTACCTTTGCGGTTCAGATGCGCACTTTAAGGGAGCTAGAGAAAAAGTACTTTGTTTTAGAACTTGGCTGTAATGATACGCACTTTATAGGCAATAGAAACTCATCTGTAAGAAAAACTATTGAGACAAAACGATCACAGGCCCTTAGGGATCATTGATATATACCGTTTGGTAAAAAGTTTTTTTTTTTCACTTTTCGGTTAAAATGTGCACTTTAAGGGTGATAAAATAATTTTTTAAGCAAAACCCTTGCGGCACAAATGATTATGGGTTGAGATGTATCGTTTGATGAAAAAAAGTAGTTTTCGACCTTGCGATTCAGATGCGCACTTTCAGGGAGCTAAAACTTCATTTGTAAGCAAAACCCTTGAGGCAAAAATGATAATGTCCTCATGGGGATTATGAAAATGTATAATTTGCTTAAAAGTATTTTTCTAAATCCAGCCCAGTTCGATCGTCCTAGCACATCTGGAAGTACCTTAAATCGCGATCACCGGAATTCCGGACCCCCCCCCCCCTCAAGCTCCCCCACAGTCGCCGGAGCCAATCCGGCTCTGTAAGTGATTTATCCAGAGCATCTCTTTATTATTCCCACAAAGTTCGATCCCGATCTCCCCAGTCTGAGCCGGTCACGTATTTCCCCCCCCCCCATTGTTGTCGAATCCGGTCCGGACATGACAAAGGTCACCAGAGACATGTCCTCTGATCAATTATCAAATTTCACTCAAATCCGATCAACCGTTCCAAAGTTACGCATGACTCAATATTCCGGATTCCCCCTCCCGCTACTCCCCCCACGACTATCGGATCATGTAAATTTTTATTTATAAGTCAGTTTGATCGGGTCCCTGATTCGCCTCCCAAGTTTCGTCGTGAAAATCCCCAAAACCACCATTACCGGAATTCCGGGAAAATCCCCTCCACCCCCCCCCCTAGTGACCGGATCCAGTCCAAATGTATAAAGGATTTATCTGGAACAGATGCTTGTTCTTCCCAGCAAGTTTCACTCCGATCCCTCCATTCTAACCGTTTCTCGAGATTTCCGGTCTCCCCCCCCCCAACTCCCCCATAGCTGTCGAAATCCGGTCCGGACTTCAAATGGGACATCAGAGTTATGCCATTTATTCAGTTATTAAGTTTCATTCCAATCCGATCATCCGTTCGAAAGTTACACACTAAGCTCCAGTTTTCCGGATTCCCCAGCCCTCCACTCCCCCCCAGGTGGTCGGATTGGGAAACTGATTATTTCCAGGCTAGTCCGGTCGGGTCCCTGATGCTCCTGCCAAGTTTCATCGTCCTAGCACATCTGGAAGTACCCCAACTCGAAAAAGTGTGACAAAAACTACTTAATTCTCAGAATTCCCCGGCCCACCACTCCCCCCCAGATGGTCGGATCGGGAAACTGATTATTTCCAGGTTAGTTTGGTCGGGTCCCTGATTTTCCTGCCAAGTTTCATCGTCCTAACACATCTGGAAGTACCCTAACTCGAACATGTGGGACAAAAAAATTCGGACAGACCGACCGACCGACCGACCGACAGACCGACCGACGGACGGAATTGCGATCGGTATATGGCACTTGAGGCAGAGGCTGCAAGTGCCATAAAAAGCATCTACTAACTTTTTTGTTTGTCGTCATGATGTCGGAAGACTCAGCAGATGCTTTTTTTTAGGTTTCTCTACTCTTCCTGATAGTAACGCTTATTATGCATAACATATTGAAACACAACAGAAAACATCCGAAGTGTTATCTGTTATACATTATCTGTTGAAATCACGCATCCTCATGTTATCTGTTATGAAACTTCTGACAGCGTAGTTGTGAAATGCCGTAGGGCTAAATCATGTAGTAAAATTCATTCATTCATTCATCCTCCCAGTCAGTCAGCTTGGTTTGAAGGAGTAGTCTAGATATTATTACATGAAGATAAGAAGAGTTTGTGCTTTGGGAAATATGCCGCCTTGTATTATTTTGTTCTTTTGTTTATCTATCATTATTTTTATGTCACTGAAATTTGCTGTTGCTGGACCAGGCAGGGAGGCACAGCTTCTTCCGTTTTCTGAAAATAAGGATTAGCTAACCTTTTTCTTTCGTTTAAATTTATTCAATTTTAGTCTTATTCAAAATATAGCCTACGGGGACGCTGCGCTACTTCTATAACTAAACAAAAACTAAAAGAGAGTGTAGATGGAAGGTAAGAAGCCTCCAACATTAAAGGCATTATCGAGGCAAATTTGGGCCTGTATAAATTAATTTTGGCCTAATGTAAGTAAGGCCTATATAAGTTAATTTTGGCGCACTTGCGAGCCAGATTACAGAGTACAGTCTAGGCTAGCTTAGTACGGATTCATCGTTCATACCGGCTGTCCTTTAGGGGGGTGAGCACTCTGTATAGTCAGCAATAGAAACTAAACTAAAATCAACGGAAACAGAAATATGGTCGATTCTAGAACCCAGTGTAAAAAAAAAAAAATATGTAGCCTTTAGCTATTGGAGTGAAAGGGTTGTTGGGCTGACAACAACTTTTTTTATTCATATTTTCGTTTAATAATAATAACATAACGCAAAAACTAGGCTATTGGCATCTATAGTGTACATCTAAAACACGTTTCACCATATTTTTTTCAGCAAAAAAAAAATCTTGTTCTCACTTGTTCTAGTCCATTTAGAATATTATCAGCTTTTCTCAACTGAAAGAAATTATCGAGTTTTTTTACTTTTTAGAATACGTTTGAAAGCCGAACTTTTCCCTTTTTGGCTCAAGTCGGTGATTGGATTAGTTGGCAAGCATCGTATTCATAGTGAACTTTACTTTACGAACGGTGCATGTGTATACTTTCCTTTTTTCGACGATTGTGTTGAATGAGAATGCACTTTATTGACCAGTTGGACCTGACATGAAAAGACACTTGCCATAGGCAAGTGGGGTATAGAAAAGGAAAATAAAAAACATACAACGAAAAGAAAAAAAAATAGAACTATCACAAGAAAGAGACTACGAGTCGCACCAGACATGAAGTTTTCCTTGCCAAGCGAGCGGGCATTATAAGAAAGCCAAAACGTTTGGATTTGGAGTTATAATCTTATTTAAAATATGTGTTTTTTATGTCTGATAATGGAATTCACAGTGTGTATTATTTAGTTTGTTTTTCTTTATTTTGATTAGATTGTCGGTACAAAACGATGGGATTTGTAGTTAATTTAGATGTTTAGTTTTTGTTCTTTGTTAGTTGTGAAATGTCGTAAGGCTAGATCACCTAATAAATTAATTCATATTGGATGGCACTGTACGGGTTGACAGCGCTAACGCTATATCTTTCACAAATCAGCCAGTTTCTAGTCCATGGTGATACGCTTAACAAGAACTTGCATAATAAATAGGCTAATAGCACGCCGGATTAAACGCTGATTCCGACCTTTCGGTAGAGCCCCAAACTCCGAAAGACCTATATTAGTTGTCAAAGGTCATATTCATAGTTAACTTTACTTCCCGAACGATGAGAACTTCGCGAATTCAACGACACTTTCACTCGAAATTTTGCGTTTAGTCAGACAACTCTGACACTTGACCCGACAGCTGAGGGTAGACGGCAGAGTAGGACACCAGCGAATTCTCATATTCCCTTTTTCGCCAACGTAAATCCGTAAATAATATGTGGACAATGAGGCGGGACAGGACGGGCGGTTTCCCTAATTGACCGCGCGGATCAGATACTTCCTTTTCACATTTTGCTGATTTCAGACATCCGCCCTTTGGCCCTTCCTTTGAGATCCATGAAAGGTTGGCAGCTTGAATTCGTTTCTGTAAATGGTTTGCGAATGCGACATTGCTTAACTTTTCCTTGCCTGAATGTACTTGGTCAAGGCGAGAAAGTGTCATATACATTTATTTTTAGCCCGGTAGTGCGTCAGTCAAAAACGTTAGACATTTTTCTGATGGAATGTGATAGGACAAAACAGACTTTTGGATTTCGATCCTAAGTTTTACCTTGAAAAATGTGCTGTCGATTTTATAAATAAATGGAAATGACCGTGTAGCATCGAGTTTAATTTTTATGGCACTTGCCTTCCGGCCAAGTGCCATATACCGATCACTTTTCCGTCGGTCGGTCGGTCGGTCGGTCGGTCTGTCGGTCTGTCGGTCTGTCGGTCGGTCAGTCCGGTGATCGCGAGTTAGGGTACTTCCAGATGTGCTAGGACGATGAAACTTGGCAGGCATATCAGGGACCCGACCAAACTAATTTAGGAATAGTCACTTCCCCGATCCGACCATCATGGGGGGAGGGAGGGGAGCCGGAATCCGGAATTTAGGGGCATGCATAACTTTCAAACGGGTGATCGGATCTTAATGAAACTTGATATTTGGGAAGACGTCATTTCTCAGATGTCCCAATTCAGGTCCGGATCGAATCCGATTAATGTGGGGGGGGGGAGTCGGAGGAGGGAACCGGAAATCATGTGACACGCTTAGACTGGAGCGATCGGGATGAAACTTGGTGGGAGGAACAAGCACATACCCTAGGTACGTCATTGACAGACCCGGACCGGATTCGTGCACTGTGGGGGGAGTTGGAGGGGGGTTCCGGAATTCCGGTGATACGGAGTTAAGTTACTTCCAGGTGTGCTAGGACAATGAAATTTGGCAGGCAAATCAGGGACTCGACCAGATTAACCTGGAAATAGTCAACTTCCCGATCCGACCATCGTGGGGGGAGTGACGGGAGGGGTAATGCGGAATCTTGAGGTATGTATAACTTCCGAACGGGTGATCGATCATAATGAAACTTGATACGTAGAAAGATCACATGTCTCGGATGCCCAGTTTCAAGTCCGGACCAGATCTGATGAAGGTGGGGGGGGGGGGGGTCGGAGGTGGGAACCGGAAAACTTGTGACACGCTTTGAGTGAAGCGATCGGAATGAAACTTGGTGGAAAGAACAAGCACAAGCCCTATGTACGTAAGTGACAGAACCGGACAAGATTCGGGCACTGTGGGAGAGTTAGAGGGAGGGGGTCCGGAATTCCGATGATCGCAAGTTAAGGTACTTCCAGACGTGCTATGACGATAAAACTTGGCTTGAAAATTAGAGACTTGACATGATTGGCTTAGAAATAGTCAGTTCCCTGATCCGACCATCCCTTAAAGTACTAATGCTAACCGCAAAGTACAAAAAAATATTTTAAAGCAAAATATACATTTCCGTGATCCCTATGAGCCCATGATCATTTTTGCCTCAAGGGTTTTGCTTACAACTGAATTCCTTAATAATTCCTTATAAAGTACTAATCGCAACCACAACGTACAAAAAATACTTTTTAGCAAAATACACATTTTCGTGATCCCTATGATCCCTCACAAGTGATTTCCTTAAAGTACAAACAATACTTTTGAGCAAAATATACATTTTCGTGCTCCCGATGAGTTCGTCATGTTTTTTACTTCAACAGTTTTGATTACAAATGATCAAAACAAACCCACAAATTGACGAATTCCTACTTTCATCCTCTGACCCAGCCTTGCAAGTGCCATATGAGCTTTCAGCTCTTGTTATTTGTACAAAGTGACTTGTAGTTTACTTTAAATGTTTTTGTTTTGATAGTCTGTAGTTGTGAAATACCGTCAAATCACGTAATGAACTCCTTAGTGCATTTGTCTTTAATTTTGTCTGTACTCCATTATTTCTCTTAGTTATTCATGGTTTTAATATAACAAAAATTGACTAAATAGTCCCGTAAACAGAATGAAAAGGAAGAATAGCAGCTCATGCATTGCCAATTTCAGTATAGTCAGCTCACATTCAAACAAGAAATAAGAAAACAAGAATGGGCTTATGAATTTTATGCAGTAATTTGAAATGAATTTATTCGTAGCAGGCCTGGTTTGCCATGGATCCAGTTAAAACTGATCGAAATCAGGAGTTCGTGGTTTGTCATGGCATAAGATGAAAATGAATAAAATTTGTAATTGAATTAGGAATTCAATGCACATACAAGAATTACTGGATAGGCGCCTACCGTTTACATTTTTTGTGTTGTAATTATCGTTTTCGTTACCGTGGTAAGGTGTGTCTGTGGTGCCAGTTTTTTCGAGGAGTCGTAAATTCCTTACGCAAAACATTATATGTTGCCATCTGTTTGTCGAAAGTAACACGAGACAGTTCAGTCTAGTAAATTAATACTCTGTTAGGAGCGCCTGTGAAAAAGTTACTGTTCATCGGAGTTGATTTTCGAGAGAAACTTCAACAAATGCCTGGAAATGCATTGTTTCTTCTTAAAACCAACATTGTCTCTAGATTTCTAAAACTGCACACAGGCTCACTTCCTTCAGATTGTTCCCTGTCTCATCCCATTGCTCACCACCTGAATAAAGCTCGGCAACGCCGTGATTCTTAATTCCCATCCATGCGCGTAACGAGTCCTTAGTGAATAATCATTGATGTCGTATCTGGGAGTTTTGAATATCGCCATGGGATAGATTCATCCTTACGATTTTTTTTTGTGTCTTCTTTAATTTTTTTTCTGTTCTTGCTCGAAGAATTTTGCTATGTGGAACAAGAATGCTTCATGCTTGAACTCTCGGTTGGTGTTGATAGTGACCGACAAGAGATGGTGGTTAAAGTTTAACTGAAAAGCCGATTTGATTTTGTGTCATCTGATTGAATACACTGAATTATTTGGATTCTGCAAAGGGATTTTTTTCATATTCCACTATCTGCTCTAGTTATGACGTTCAAAATATCTGCGGTCGTCCCCACAACGTAAATTCTACTATGACGCGGGAAATTTTAATCACAACACAAACGCAGCTTTTTAGTGGGCAGTGGCGAGACTGGTGAAGATGGCTTAGTGCCTAACAAAAAAAAAATCATAAATATTTATCGTAAGCATACAACAGAAATTCAGTAAACTAGATTGTCATATCCCAGCCCTTTTCGGTTAAACTTTAATCTAACTAAATCTAAATCTAAGTTAAAACTTTCTACTGAATTTTGACACCAAAAACTTGTCGCCCAGATGAATGTCTGAAAATCTAAAAAAATGAAAAAATTGAGAAAATTTGTGCTCGTCAGAACCACAACATAATTTGTTTGGTTCCAGTGACCTTGAAAAATACAGCTTTTCAGAAGTGTCGTGTTTTGTGTAGTTGTAGTTTTTATACCACCCATTTCCTACATTAATTTTCACGGGGCTAAGCTCCCAGCTAGAACAATACAACACTCTGTTCCGTGTTGGACAGTTTCCTCTATTAAATCCGCCACGGTTTTATGAACATGAAATATTTCTGCATAGAAGGCGGAAACTCGGACATGCATGTTTAATCTACACAACCATTTCCAGCAAAATTACAACATCATTAAGAACAGGAAAATGTTCAGCAACTCGGTTTTACCATTAAGCCCCGAGATGTGGTTTCATTCGGCACTTCGATTGGGAATTTATGGTCTATATTGTATCCTAATGGTTTGGTATCTTTTGTTGAGGAATGTTTATTGCCAGAGGACGCTCCTTGAGGTCGTTCTGCGATAGGCCCGTATCCAGGAATATATTTCGGGGGGGGGGGGGGTTTGCCCACGGGTCGGACCAAAAAGTACAAAAAATACATAGATCAGAGGTTAAAGCCTACAAAAAACTATTACTTTTGTGGGTTCCTTGGGGAGGTCGAACCCCCTAACCCCCCCCCCCTGGATACGGCCTTGTTCTGCGGAGAAGCTTCCTGTCTCGTAAGGTTTGTAGCTGAACTACCTTGGCTGGAAAAATGCTAAACTAGTTTGCGTACACACCGTTGAAGCATTGGAAAAAGGCTAAACTAAATATTCAGGAAATGTGCCTACACACAGTTGCAGGCCCGTATCCAGGAATTTATTTCGGGGGGGGGGGGGGGGGTTGCCCACGGGTCGGACCAAAAAGTACAAAAAATACATAGATCAGAGGTTAAAACCTACAAAAAACTATTACTTTTGTGGGTTTCGGGGGGGAGGGGTTTCGAACCCCCTAACCCCCCCCCTGAATACGGCCTTGCACAGTTGTATATGCTTCTATGCCTGGTTTTGGACTGCCTTGGTTTTATTTTTTGCCCCTATAACAGGCAAATGCAAACCAATTCTTTTTTTATTTATTGTCGTGTGGTGTGTATAGCTTGGCCTATACATGCGTCTTTTCCTTCTTGGGTAGTAAATGAATCTTCTTTTTGCTGTGCGTCATATTTAGTTAGCAAATAAATACACAGGTTTTCAAACGGGCTTTAACTGGGGCGGGATGTTTTTGAAACCAAACCAGCTCTTGTAGCTATATTGTTTACCGTTGACGTTGCATTTAGTATTATTAACTTGTCACTAATGTCAATAAGGGCGAGTTCAAAGTGCAGATGGCATCGTGTCCCACTTTCTTCTGATGTTGGTTTTGTATAATTTAGCAAAGCCTTGCGGAAGATGTTGCTCGAATAATACTGATTTCGAGGGTTTTGACATTTTGCACTCCGGGATTTCACCTAAAGTCTGCGCTGTCTACTCTGTTAATAAGTGGCATAGGAAGGGGATGGGGGCTCGGGCGCAGGGGTTGAAGCGGAATATAAACGTCTGAAAGTTATGTGATTTTTTTTTGGTTATTCTCCGAGAAAGCCACGGCAAAGAAAATGGCAGTTTTTTGGCTTAAAATCCTCGTGAGCTTGAACATTCCTGCAGCTTACTCAAATTTTAACTATAACGCAGAGAAAGTAACAATTTATTTCGAGTCTGGAGTGCAGAAGACGGTAACAGGATTTCGGCATTCGTGATGAAAATGTGCTGTCTTCTGTTTCCGGACAGTCACCGGAGACGCAGCTAAGGACGATTCTTCACAGACGGAAACACGGAAATTTAGCGGAAGGTAAATTTCGTAAGGTAAATTTCGGAAGGTAAATTTCATCAACTGGACAGTGCGTCACGCGGATAATATGTATATTTAATTTATGACCCGCCATATGCACAAGGCGACAGTGGATAACAAAACACAGAACAAATGAAATTTGTATACTTTTGTCCGGCGTCGGTCGACTCGTCGGCACATCGGCTCTTTTAACTCGCAAGAAATTAAATTGTGCAAACATTTGTCGGGCAAAAGACAGAAGAAATCGAATTGTGTCTACTTTGTCGGTTCTCGGGTGCTATACTAACGTTTGGCAAAGCGCAAGTTTTGGCACACGCTTTACAACTGATACTCAAAACCGTGTTTTTATTTATTTATTTATTATCACATTGGGCGTTAAGCTTTTAGCTTTTTTCACATACCCTCATTTCCTTTTCGGGTAGTCATAGGCTACCTATTCAGTTCTGGTACCATGGTTATTAGATAGAACAGGTTCATGTTCGTCGCAACTGGCTAATCTAGCACAACAAATCGTTTTTTTCTATTTTTTTTTTTTAGATTTAAAATTAAACCTCGTAGTATCTTTTCTATTCTTCCAGTCCAGTTTGAATTGGCCAGGTGACTACGCTTCCACTGGCCCTCGGTGACGCCAACGGTCTTATCAACTTAATTTTTTTTTGTTTTTTACTTAGTCACATGACCGGCCTATCTATTTAGCGTCACCTACACTTTCCTCTATCTCTACGTTTATTTTTAATTTCCTAATTATTTTTTTCCTTCAATTCTTTCTAATCTTTACGCTTCCATCCAATCTTTATTTATAAAATAAAATTAACAAAACTAAATTCAATATCAATATTTACTCTTTCCACTATCTAAGTTCACGTTATGATTTGCCCTCGTAGGCTAAATGATGACGAAACGCCGCTGGAACCCCTTCACTTATAAAATTGACCTTGCCAACGAAAAATGAACAGTTTTATTATTAGATTAGGCTAATCAATAAAATAATATTTTTTTTATGAAGGTTTTTAATAATTTTATTGATAACGATAATATAATAATAAGTATATTTTTTATTGATGAGCGATACTTATATAATTTTGTACTCGCTCAGTTTGAAGGATTAAAGTAAAAAACAATAATAATATAACAATAATAGTAATGACAAATTTTGCGTCATTTCCGTTTCGATTTCCGGGCCTCTGGTACTGCATATTCTTGTGGACAATGTTACTGGGAAGGGTACTGGAAAGGATATCAAGGGCTTAACAAAGGGGTAGGTCCCTAGTCGAGATCTTCGACACAGCTTAGGATCGCAAATATGATTGGGATGCTTCAGAAGTGAATCCCAAAATGTTTTGTCCTATATTATACGCATTGGAGGTAAACTTTATTTTACTCTGAAAACTTGTTATGTGGACGTCGCAAAATGTCCACGTGATGGTTGTTTATACGCCATATTGTCCTTGTGAGGAATTGCAACGTTTGAAGAAAGGTCTGAAACGTAAGTTTCAACTTTGTTTTTTAATTTTAATAATTTCAATTATACAAGCGAACTATTACAGCATAGAGTGCATAACAAAAAATATTGTAACACACTGTTCGACAGTACAAAACAGATACGTCAGCTGACTTTATTAGAGCTATATTTCGGCCCTTCTTGGCAAGGGTCCTCCTCAGGCTCAAGCCGCTCAAGCTGGAAAATGAGCTTGTGGAAAAACACTATTATTATACCATAGACGTGTATTTAAATTAATCAATAAACACTTTGGAAACAAGGAGAAAAACACTGAAAGATAAAAAGAGGGAGGACTAAAAAGAAAGAAAGAAAAACACAAAGAAAAAATGGGAAACTATTCATCCGTTTCATAATCATCCAAACATATATTAAGCCTCACCGGGTTTCCAAAAATTCCACTTGGGTCAAATCGGCGTTCTTGCTCAGATAGAGCCAATCCCGGGCCTCCTTGGACGTGAGACCAAAGAGACTCCTCCCTCAAGGCAATATTTTATCCCCGTGGGTATTTATCGAACTATCTGACGCTCGGTCAAGAGCGCATCAGAAATCTCTTATTGACAAGCCCCCTGAATGGCGAGTCATTACAGGAATTTATGGGTCCCTGGTACGACGGAACAGTTTCATTTTCCTGTTTGTGATTTGACAGTTGGAGCTGAAAAGGTTAATTCTAATCTGTTGCGGTTTGGTCTGAGAAGGGAGTTTGCGATCAAGGCGAAGTCTTGCCTGTCAATCTTTAAACTGGCGTTTTAATTTTCGGAGCATTTAGGGAAAGTGAAAATCCTTCATGCGCAAAATTTACCTTAATGAGGCGACGCAAATTTGCTGTAATGATGCTCTTGCATGCAGTCTCCCATTTTTGCCTTGAGGGGGCTAGCAGACTAACGACCAACAGTAGCAAGTCCTACCACAGTGAAGCCTAAAGCAAGGCACAACCAGAAACGTATGTCACTTCCGGTTTCAAGAAAAACCAAAAAACGTTAAATAGTTAAAAAAAAAAATGTAGTTTATTAATTTTTTTGTACAAAGAAACTATTATTACAGAGACTATACACACGAAACATTATAACAAACTGTGATTAAACCATAGAAACGCAGTCAATACCTTTGACTGGTGAAAGCTCGATTGGGCCTATATCGGCAGTCAAAATAAATCATCACTTCAAATTAATCAATAAATGCTTCTGCGAAAAAGGATGGTGAACCCATAGTATCTAAATACTATAATACTATCTGAACTTAAAGTAAAATTTATAGCCTATTTATTCTGTTGAATTTTTATTAAATTTAATAGCGACTTATTTGAGCTGAAACGACTTTTCTTCTTGATTTCTTGTCGGATTGTCCAATCGGAATCTTGTAAAAACCGGAAATTCGGAATGACAAGTTGTAGCCTTTCGATTTGCAGTGAACTGTTTCTTTTTCGGAAAAGTAGACGCGCAGTCAAAGGAGTTACAACCCAAAATGTTTGGGTGGGGGCAAGGTATTTACCGACTGGCTGTTCATTTTTACAGACTGTCTTCAAGAAAAAGATCGACTCTTTTTCCGAAAAATCCACTGTTTCTTAGAGAAAACGAAAACGAAAAACCGACTATTTTTTACCGACTGGGCGAAAACATTGGGGGGAGAGGTCCCGTGACCTCTAAAATAATGCAGGGACCGATTTTTTGTCTTGTTAATAAAATTCTACTATATCATGATACTTACTTTTATCTTGTATAATATTTGTCTAAGAACTAATCTTTACTAGGTCCTTTAGCCATGCGAATACTGACAGACCTAACATGACCCAGAACTGACTGCTACTGATTTTGTTCATCTGGCTTGCCAAGGGGGCGGAGGTGAGCTGTATTCATTCTCAGCTTCTGAATTATTGAGCTGATTATCCTGGTTCACACCGATTAATACCAATGTATGATCGTGACTTGTCATGAGATACAATCTTGTTCATGACTCTACTATTAGTCCGGTGTGACGAGGCCCTTTCTGTCACCTTGCCAATGGGCTGGACACATGGGATCCAGCTACTGAAATGTCGTGCACCATCCACACTGTTTTCTTGAACAAATGAGTTCGTCTCTGCTGCGCAGCAATTTAAAGTACACCTGAAGGCCTACAGATTTTCTTGTCGTTTTTCAGTTTAGTTTAAGCTACGTAAAAAATAAATAAAAATATGATCACATTTCCGAACGGAGAGGCAAGCTCGACTACAGCTGGGCATTCCACTATCACAAGTTTCATAACAGATAGGATGCGCAGTTGAGATACGTGCTTTTGTGCCACCGTGATTTTTCGCCACTGGGAATTATTCGCCACTACAGGTAACGCGACAGGTAAAAAAAAAAGGTCAAAAACAGATTACAAATAAGTGGTGGGATTAGCGAAAGAATCTCAGAAGGATTTTGCGCCACTCCTCGCTACGACTTATAAAGGATTAGCTCAAAGTTAGCTAGATGACCTGCGGGTTGAGGTTTTTGGGAATGTAATTACAATAAATAATGAAGTGTGGATGTCGAACGTTATTGGAAGTAAATGTTTTCAAGATTTGAAGAGGCTGGCAAGGTTCCTAAAGGTAGCTCTAGCCCACAGAGAGAATTTCCTTTAGTTTAGTTTTATTATTTCGTATAAGTGTTTTCTTTTTTGTTACCATTTTTGCCATGGCCTCAGGCTTTTTGTGCATTAAATTCTATTCTATTCTATTCTATTCTATTAAAAGTATTAAAAAACCTATATAGGATTAGCTCAAAGTATTAAAAGAAAAATTACTGAGTTCATAGTATCTCACTCTGTCTACTCTTCTAACCGATAAGGATGGAAATTAGTAAAACTACGAGCTGCCAAGACAATACGATTTATATCGCTGACGGATTTTTGTTTCGCTACAAGTCCAAGAATGGAGACAATAAGTACTATGTCTGCCCCAAGGTTCTCTGTAGGGCAAGAGGGGTTTTGCGAGCTACTGGGGAGTTCGTGGTCACCAAACCACATGAGGGGCAACAAAAAATCATGATTGGGATTCGGTAGTTATCTGGTATATTAGGTTACCACGAATTATACCGAATCCGAATTCGGATTCGGCACCCTTTCGATCCCAAAACAATTCGGTATAATAACCGGGATACGGCAGTTATACAGTATGCCGAACATGCTGTCGGTCTGAACCTTTTCGATATAATAACTGGGATTCGGTATATTTGCCAGGATTCGGGAGTTACCACGAATCTCGAAACTCTGAAGAGCTCGAGTGAAGCACTGGTCGAAGACAAAAGGACTGTTAGGACGATAGTCCTTACTTTTATCCTGCTTTTATCTTGGATCCCAAAAAAGAGATCTAATCAATGTTTCAAAAATTCCGCCTGCGGCGCTTTTGGTAATATTCTCTATTTTGTGGAAGGGCGCGTCATTTGACTGGGGTTTTAAGTTTTAGGATTGGGATTTTGAAACACTAAAAGCTAGAACCTGGATGGAAATAGTTAAATTTGACTGGAAACAGCTAACTTACAAAAATCTCGCCTGCGGTGTTATTGACTAGACTCGAGTAGTTGCTGCTGTCGGAACTTGTTTGAGTCTCATATTTGATCCACGGTAAATGATAGAATTTGTAAGAGAAGCGGTTAAGTTTTAGCATACAGACACAAAAAATTTCGCCTGCGACGCTCAGTTTAAATTTATCTTGTGTATAACATATCGAAGCTGTTACTGCAATCGTGCCCGATTCTCCAAGTGGGCTTCGCCGAAACGCCGCCTAATAGTTGGTTTATCGTCTTTCGTACTGCCCTTTAATGTTACTCATCCTTCGTAATCATTTCATGATCCATAATTTAAAGCTCGAATTCTCAGTTTCTAGGCTTCGGTAAAATTTTGAGAGATTCGGTAAAATTTCGGCTCTGCACCCACCACCGAAAATGCACTTGCGACGTCCCTGCATCTAGTACACTAGTTTTAACTATGTTTTGCCAGTTTTCGTGTTTTTACTGTATTGTATTTTCTGTAAATATAAACTATAAATGCTTATCTTCAAGAGATTCTCTGGCAAGGCCTAACAAAGTCATACGATTTTACTTGTTGAATGGCTAGGCTAATTGGATTATTTAATGAGTTATGAGAGTGGCGAAAAATCCTAGGTCACTAATCCCACTAAGCCTTCAGGTAAACTACACAAGGTTCAGACCGTCATTAGGATATGGGTCGAAACCCAGAGTGGCGAAAAATACCCAGTGGCGAAAAATCACAGTGGCGCTAAAGCACTGCTACGGCGCAGTTTCAACAGACAACGCTTGGGATGTAATCTGTTGTTATTTTGAAAATGTTATGCGTTAAATGCTGTGCATTCCAAGCACAGCCAGGAAGAGCCGAAAAACCGCCGAAAAAAAGCATCTGCTGATTTGACTTTTTTGTTTGTCGTCATGATACCCAAAAAGTCTGCAGATGCTTTTCGACCGTTTTTCGGCTCTTCCTGGCAATGCTTGGAACTTCTGTTTCAAAAAAACTTTCTGTTTGTTTTGTTCGTCTGTTGTGAAACTTCTTAGAGTGTACCGAAAGACCTTTTTTTTAAGGAAACTAACATACTAACAGGAATAGGAACTGCTGAAGAAAACAAAACAGTAACACAAGCAAGAAAACTATACCACTCCCCAGCACTTGGCACCGATCCCCAGCACCAGCAGGCACCTGACACTTGCTGTACACCATAATCGAGAGTGGGCAACCCCTAGTGAAGTGAGGCCGACGCCAAGGTTTAATTAAAAGTTTGTCAACCCTTCTCTCCAAGGAGAATCTAAACTAAAACTCTTTAATCTCCTTAGAAAACCATATCTCAGACCTTGGAATGGTATCTCAGACCTTAGCCACCAGAGGCACCCAGGGTGGGCTGCTGCCAAGGACATCCTCTTACTCAGGTTGCACACTTGCTTGTAGGTTTGCAACGTCCCTTTGCTGAAGTGCGACGGATCGTGTTTCTTGGTCTTCCCCGTCGATGTCTTCCTTGTGGCTGCCAATTTAGGGTGGTGTTTTGCAACCCAGATTCGTCCATGCGGAGGACGTCGCTCAAGTATCGTCATGTTCTGGTCCTCATAATGTCAGGGCAACAAACAAATAGCATCTTCAGATTCAGGATGCCGCTCCTCCTCTATTCATTTCCGTCCATAGATCTTTTAAGTCCACCCCCCCCCCCCCCATTTACTAACCTACCCCACTTTTGATATGAAGAGTCTTGGCACTATCTTTTTATCAAAATATCTGACTCATTCGGGAGTCGGGACTACGGGAGTTATCGAGGTCACAGACAGACAGTCGGACAGAATTACGGTCTCAAGCTCGCTTTCGATTAGGAACTCAAAAAAGGTTGCTTCTCTGATCCCTGACGCGTGAAAACTGCAAACTGGAGTGATTAACAAAAGTCAAAATATTACTGCCATGTTCTCTCAGTAAGTTTCCGATCAACGGTGGATGTGCTTTATTCCAAGAATTTCGACGAGTAATATGGGTCATTTACTTTTCTTTACTAGAATCCTGCTGAATAATGCCCCTTTGTTTCGCTTTTGAGCCTGTGATGACGTTGCTGAATATCAGTGTTTGTTCGGTTCTATTGTTAACGGTGACAGCACAGACTGGTGAAAGAACTATTCAGCCGACAAATTTCCAAATATCACGTTTTGTCGTTTTTCATACCCAGCGTTAGGTCCACTGTAACAAAGAGATTTAGGAACTAAAAAAAAAAGTCCTGTTCATAGGCTTTCTTTCAGTTAATTTAGCGCCACCTGAAATTTGACGCAAACAATAGAAATGCGTACATAATAGAACATTGTTTGATTAGCCGTCTTACAAATTACAGTAACACACATTAATACACAAACACAGGACCAAATTCACATGCGCCAAATTCACTCTTTTTGTTTTTAGTAATTTTCGCATGAAGCACCATACAGAATCTGTGATTTGCTATTTAGTCCTATAGTTAATATAGTTAATACAAGCCTTACTAGAAATCAATTGTTCACGATAAAGTGGTTCAGAAATATGGCTTTTCGATAATACCACTGCGTGCCCATTGAATTTAGGGATTTTATTGTTAGCGCTTGTCGGGTCTGTCCGACAAACTGACTTCCCTTTTCTCGAAGCGGAGGCTCGACGCAAAAATTTTAAAGAGGAATCTGAATTTGCGAGGAAATGCATTATGCGTAAACCACAAGATGACATTGTTTGCCAATAATGTCCGCCAAAATTAAAAGACAACTTAAGCTTGATTGTATCTTGCCCTTCTGCTTCAAAGAGTTGTCGGCTGACCTTGAATCGCGGCTCGGCTGAAACAAGACCAAAAAAATCGTAACTGAAAACTGAAATAAGAAAGAAGAGTGGGGATTTCTGAAGCTCATAATTCCGTAGAGGTAGGGACAGTGTAAAAGGCAGAATAAGTACGTCCCTTAACCTGAACATACATTTTGTGGACTACTCGTTTTCTAAGCAGGAACGGATTAAATTGCGGCTCTTAAAGTTTAACTGAAAAGGCAGCTTATTTTTAAATCTGGTATTTGGATACACTGAAATATTTTGACTCGTCTAAGGGATTTTGCATTTTTTTTTTTTCACCGGGGCTCTAGTAATAACATTCAGAAGTGGGTCCTCCACTGGCAGTCGTAAGTCCGTTATAACCGTGCTCGTCCGCACCCGTAGTGCTCCTTGGACGAAAATCGCCAAAATGGCCGCTTACGACACGTTACGATCGTTTCCGACAGCTTACGATTGACAGTGGAGCACCCACTAGAACGTGCGCTGCTTGCAGGACAACCAAAATTCATCCAAACGCGGAGAATTTGAATTTCAAAAAAGGCCTACATTTCCAATGTGACATGTGCGAAGCTCGGAAAAATTACGCCTGTAGAAAGTGAGAAGATGATGATAGGTCTTACAAGGAACCGGATATTTTTATTTTAAATTTTGGCAATGACTTAAATTATTTTGTAGCCTAGTTGGTAGGTATTTGAAGCGTAGAGGCACACGCACATAGAAGTACCATAAATCCGAAAGAATAAGTTCGTTTGATAAAGGGCAAATCGATTATCTGTGGATGACGGACAAACGAAATAACGCATTTTTATCGGGTTTTCAGGCCTGTTAAAGTGAATAAGTGATGTGTTACTAGACTGTCGGATCTCAAACATCCGTATCAAACTTTAAAACCGACGTTATTCTGTATGACGGCGAATGGTAGTGATCTATTTTATTTTTTCTGTTTTTCTTTTGCCACCATTATAATAATTTTGAAGCATAGATACAGGGACCCATAAATTTCCTGTAATGCCTCGCCATTCAGGGGGCTTGTCAATAAGAGATTTCTGATGCGATCTTGACCTACCGTCCGGTAGTTCGAGAAATACCCACGGTCCAATCACGTCCAATCAAAATTTGGGATTGGCTGCTGGCGCCTTGAGGGAGGAGTCTCTTTGGCGCGCAAGTCCAATGAGGCAAACAAGAATGCCGATTCGACCCAAGCGGAATTTTTGGAAAGTAGGCAAGGTTCGGGCAACATAGCAACATAGAAGCATAGGAAATGACAAGCCCCCTGTAAAGGAAATTTATGGGTCCCTGATAGATATAAATTCTACCTCAAATCCAGGTCTCCTGTAAACGTCGAGTAGTTAACAGCAAACACACGAATCTTTCCCTTCCTTTATTTAGCCCGACGATTATTTTGCTTCCGGCGGTATCGTCACCAGTTGCAAACAAGTCGTAGGCTTGAAAAAAAAATCCTTATTTACGTAGGTGAATGTCAATTTTTATATCGTGGTAGTTTTTTTTTCTTCGAGTCCCACTATTAAAGATTCAAGATTGGCCTGGAGGATAGCCTACATTTTTTTTAAAGAGCAGTTTCAGTTTTTGACCGTCTGTTTGTGCCTACAGCAAACCGCGGAGTTTTATGAAACAAACGTTCAAGATTGATCTGCAAAGATAAAAGGCTAGTTTGCAGTATAACTATGTTCATTTACTAAACACAATCTGTAGGCTAACCACGCGAGCCGTCAATTGTTTCTTCTCATCCAATCGATCCTGATTTTTATGCTTTTCCATGAAACCTTTTGACCCAATCGACTCTTGGGTACAGACATCCCGACAGGCCTCTCTAGCCTATTGTCTAAAGGTCAGTACGCAAAGGCGACCCTGAATTAACATAAAAATTATTGTTATGAAAAGTGAAAGTTTCGGTTTAGCCTACCAGACGCAACAGCCTCCCTAGCTGTAATGAAGCCCGTACTTTTAATGCTGGGTTGTTTGTCGTCTCGTTGTATATACCCGTAAATTACGAGAAATGGTAACAAGAGTCGTACTTAGGCGCTTCGTAGATGGTTCAAAGAGAAGATAACGATAAGATGTTGAAAGGGGGTTAAATGGAACATTATAACATTAGTGTCCAGACAAGGTCCAGGTCACCCCCACGACTTCAAACCGGACTCGGTCCTTAGACCGCAGTTCCTCCTGCACCCCGGGGCGCTTACTTACTAGAAAGGTCACTACTTGTCTCCCATATAGATTAATCCACTGCCCTGGCATCCGAGGGGTTGCCCACTCCCGGCACCTGATGTACACCCTTTCCCGGCACCGGCTAAAATCGGCGGTGCCGGCCATAAATTAGGCCATTGATCTCCAAACGCCTCTAAACACGCTCACTTTGATGTCAAAAAACGTGGCAACTGATGCCGGCACCGGCCTGGCACAAGGTCACCTGGCATTTGCTGTACAGTAAAATTGAGAGTGGGCAACCCCTCCGTGACATCGTCCTATTCGGGCTGGATTGACGCGATGGCGTGTGGACGTGGTATCGGGGCGCTACCACTACCGCTACATGTCAGTTCGCCTAAACCAAAAATCCGACAGTTCGACCACACGTCAGTTCCCCTATACGTCAGTTCACCCACACGTCAGTTCGTCTACACGTCAGTTCCCCTACACGTCAGTTCGCCTACACGTCAGTTGGCCCAAACCTCGGTTCGCTCACCGTCAGTTGCTGTACAGTAAAATTGAGAGTGGGCACCCCCTCCCTGACATCGTCCTATTCGGGCTGGATTGACGCGATGGCGTGTGAACGTGGTATCGGGGCGCTATCACTACCGCTACATGTCAGTTCGCCTAAACCAAAATCCGACAGTTCGACCACACGTCAATTCGCCTATACGTCAGTTCACCCACACGCCAGTTCGCCGACACGTCAATTCACCTACACGTCAGTTCGCCTACACGTCAGTTCGCCTGAAAAATCCATCACTACGCCAAAAGATTCATACCCGCCTATTAGTTCGAAGTCGACTGGGTCACCGAAAGCAAATAAGCAAAGACAATGAAACCCTCTTATTAATAATTAATCCTCTTATTAATAATTAATCCTCTTATTAATCCCCTGGGCGAGCTTCTGTAATTATCCCATCGAGAACAATGTGTGGGTGAACTGTCGGAAAATTTGGGTGGACTGACGTTTATGCCAACTGACGTTTGTCTGAACTGACGCTTGTGTGAAGTGGCGGTAGGCGAACTGACGGCGGGCGAAATGACGTGCAGGCGAACTGTCGAATTTGAGGATTATGTGAACTGACGTGTGAGCGAACTGACACGGAGGTTAACTGACGGTAGGCGAACTGACGGTGGGTCAACTGACGTGTGGGTCAACTGACGTGTGGGTCAACTGTCGTGTGGGTCACCTGACATATGGGTCAACTGACGGATTTTTTCGGGTCAACTGACGTGTAGGTGAACTGTCGGAAAATTTGGGCGTATTGACGGAATTGTAAGGCGAACTGACGTTTGTGTCAACTGACGTGTGGCGTTACTGACGGGACCCCGTGGTATCGACTAGCGGCGGATGTGGAAGCACCCCTGTGGGCAACCCCGAAATTGTTCTTAACAAACAAATCAGAAAAGAAAAACACATATACCGGGTATGTGGATACAAAACAAAATAAAAGAATACAACTAATATTTGGCCGTATAGCCGGTAGTTCTTCAAAAAAAAAAAATCGATTTGTATCATATTGGCCTGACAATTGGCCTCTGTTTCGAAGAAGACGTGTGTTGAGTAAGCTACAGTATGTAGTCGGACCCGCTGGATAGTTTATAAGCGGGTGGGATTGACTGACTCGTTGTCATATACGGTCGATTCAGTTTCTCTTGGTTGTGAATAGTGTTGTCCGGTGTTATAATTTTGCAGAAAGAAAGTGTACAGTAGGGTTTACAATAATGATTCCTGTCGACTGGTAATGCTTTCTCTACTATTACCCCCTAAAAGGGGTCCAGTTGTTCAGAATCAGCCAAGGAAATGTAGTAGAATAAAATAAGAGGATATTTGCTTGGATTTGCAACATTTTTTTTTAGCGCGCCCACGTTTTAATACTTGCAAATTAAATGTAAGTGCAGTTCTGCTAGCAGTATAATATAAGAAAAGAATTGTAAGAAATATAAGACGTTTGAGGGGTGGGTCGGGAATTTAACAATCAATAATTACAACAAATGGCTAGCCTTGTACTTCTAGAAAAAAAATCCGAAATATTGGCATGTCCCCCCCCCCTCCCAGTTCCGCTACACAGGGGGCGGATTCCTCGGGAGACTTCCACGCTCACTGACACCCTAACGATTTTACCGTCTTTATTGTCGAGAATCACATAGGAGCTCAGGAGAGAAGTGGCGGAGCACAGCCTTTTTTTTCAATTTGTTCAGTCTGCAAACGATGTGGTGATCCCTTTCCCTAGCGTGAACTCTTGATCATTACCGATGGTGGTAACTGGTAACGATACCATAGGGAATTTTACAACCCTGCTAATGTGAGGAAGGGGGGAGCACTTTGAGGGATGGTGTTCTAGCCGAGAGTCCCAAAGAAAGGCCCGTTGCCAGTTAGGTTACTGTCCGGGAATGTTTCCGGAAACTTCAAGCATAGCTTGCTCCGGAGAAACGGTGGACACTAGCCCACGTATGCATTTCAGCGTAATTGAGCTGATCACTTTTCTGTTGGTGTTAACTTGTTATAACACCAGTACACTGTGCAGTCCCATGATATCAGCCCTATCCTACCCAGTACCAAAATTTTGTGGTATTCCCCTGATGTTAAAAGAAAAAAGTTCCAACCGTGCGATAACAATTGTTATCGCACAGCCAGCCATGCGATAACAAGTGATATCGCACGGTTGGAACTTTGTTCTTTTAACATCAGGGGAATACCAGAAAATTAAAACAAGTGTACTAGTATTATAATCATTATCGCAGTTGCTTATCTTCGGGCGATAATATATAATAATAATGTGAACTTGTTAACTGTTAGTTTTTCTGTTATTTTATATTAATTATTATCTTGTAGGGCGTCGTGCCGGGAAGCCTTCAAAGATGCGTGACATAATCTTAGCCTCCCCTCTGCTAAAATTCCAATCACCCCTCGCGATCCACAAATTTGATCACCGACGCGCACCGTCATTAGACCCGTCATTAGTTTCAAACCTGTAAAAATGTTTAGCGATGGCGAGACAATGTAGTTACGGATTCACCAGCGGTTTGTCAGAATGGTTCTATCAATTAAACAGGGCTTAATGCATTCGACATGGTGTTGAGCCTAAATTACGACAGGGTGATGAATGAAGGACTCCCCTAACCCAGTTTCGCAAATGTGTTGTGCAGATTAGTAGGTTACTTCCTTGAATAAACTAGATGCGATTTTCCGAGGTGTATACGAGGATAGAAAATTTAGGGAATTCACACAATAGTCATAACGTGGCCCTGTCAGCGTGTCCGGATTAAATATGGTTCGGTTAACGTTATCCAATAATTTATTTCAACATTGTCCAATTACGTGAGTTGCTTATCGTCCCTTGCTTTTACTTCTTACATTATTGAACCTCTTCTTAT
This sequence comes from Branchinecta lindahli, assembly GCA_023053555.1. Taxonomy (NCBI): domain Eukaryota; kingdom Metazoa; phylum Arthropoda; class Branchiopoda; order Anostraca; family Branchinectidae; genus Branchinecta; species Branchinecta lindahli. Next base: position 32,175,104 of record JAKZAO010000009.1, on the reverse strand, counting down.
TTCTGTTTTTTTTTTAACCAAATTCCGACTGAACTTACTGTTCGATTCAGCAGGTTTTCAAACATGGGTCTAGACCCTCTAATAAAATTCATCGTGAAAATTAGATCCTTTTGTAGATCTTGGCCTTTGTCTAGTTCTGGTCGAAATATACATCCAAAACTAATAATAATATAAAGAAAATATTCAGCATGTCACTAATTTACCCATAGGTCAACCTGCCATTCAGTTCGATGGAGAGCCTTTTTTGTTCCTTAAAGGACCAGTGGTAATAATTCCATAGCGCTCCATCAGTTCTTGCACCCTGGAGACCTGAATTTCATACGGTAAATCCTAAGCCCCGTAACCACAAATTATGGGTTTCACACTTCCCTTGTTTTGCTGTTAGTAAGTTTTTCCCTATTTTTGCTAGAAACCAACGGGGCTGGACAAAGGATTATAACAGCCAAAGTTGTGTGCAATTTGATAAAAGCACAGCCTAGTCTTAAAATACGCAACTATTATAAAATACTGGAACATAAACTTTAAACAGTGCGAGTGGTGCTTTACTTTCGAAGCCCCTACCAATATCCCTAAATATTAAGGTATAAAGATCATGTGCGAACTCGCTCCAATCTTGGCCTGCTGACTCTTATATTTTATTATCGTCGATCGGGATTTGGTTTAACTTTAATTTTGCTTTTATTAGAGTTTTAATTACCTGATCTGATTATTACTGTTGGTTGCACTTATTCTTAGTACCTCATCCAGAGGGTAGCCTAAGAGGAAGCAGTTCTAGGATTTCCCTTTCATCCAATATGCTCAGGAAGACAATTTCACATGCGGGGTAAAGTTACGATAAAGTTGCGGTAACATAGACAGTGCTAGAGACACGATTCCCTCAGTTCTGGAAGGGGAAATTCTGAAAATGGCTCACTTGATCTTTCATCTGATCGCCTCAGAGTCATCTATGTATGTTTCAGGACAATTTAAGAAAGCAGGGTTGTAAACATCTAGAAAATTTAGAGAATGACTTTTGTCCCAAAACCGAGAGTGAATATTGGGAGTGAAATTTTTATTTTCATGAAAAAAAAACGTGAAATTTTCACTCTTTGCTCGGACTGAGAATCACCCCTGCAAAAATTACACATCTTAATTTTATTTTCGTGAAACAACGTGAAATAGTCACTTCTGGTTGGAATCCATGCTGCAAAAATGACACTTCTGGACGTTTTCTAAAATAGAGTGATTTAAGTCTTACGTAGGATAAGAATGACTAAAACAAAACAGAGTGACAAGTCACACTAGCGTGCGACACGTGGCAACCCTGGAAGGAAAGCTTTGCAAACAGCAAGAGCATATCAACTTAAAGGAATAACTACGATAAATGTAACTCGCGAGGGGTTACCCACTTCCCGGCACCTGCTGTACACTCTTTCCCGGCACCAGATGGCACCGGCCGAAACCAGCGCGGCCGGCCGTAAAGTAGACGATTCATCTTTTCATTGTTTTCTAAATATGCTGATTTTGATGCCTAACACGTGCCAGCTGCAAACCGGCCAACCGGTGCCAGCTGGTCTAGCCCGGTGCCGACACCGGCCTGGTACCGCGGCACCGGGCACTTGCTGTACACGAAAGTCGAGAGTGGGCAACCCCTCGGTAACTCGAAATACAAAATGCAGAGGATTCATTGATCGTGGTTTTGGCTTTATGCGGGCCCGTTTTGATTGTTTCATTATTCCTAACTTGTTTGTGTCGTGGCGATACCCTCGTTACGGTGAAAGGATTAGACCTACAGGATTTTGCCGCAGAGGTCCTTGACATTCATGTCTCGGAGTCTCTTATTTGATTACTATTGTGGCGGACGATCCTGAAGTTCGCCCAATTGACATCTTTATTGCTTTTAGTCTTTATTTACGTCTGAGCATGTTAGGACTTCAATAACCGGCTAGAGCAGATCGAGTAGAGTAGATCGAAATTGAATGATGAAGATGATGTAATCTTGTTTGCCCATTTAAAGTCCGTATCCGAACCTAGGCATCTCAATGCTAACTCAGTTTTCACCTTTTTCTCCATACTATAGCAGCCCTCTTGCCCTTCGGGGGCCGGGGGGTCACCAGCGAGACGGACCAAAAAGTACAAAAACACATAGATCAGATTTTAAAGCCTACAGAAAACGATTAATTTTGTGGGTTTCGGGGGGGGGTCGAACCCCCTACCCCCCCTGGATACAGCCTTGCTCTGTCCTCTGGACCCTCTGTCCATGGTTCGTACCAGTCACGACTTCCGGCTTCCAGCGTTCCTTTCTTAAATAGCAACAAATTTCGAGTAAGAGACATAATAAGTATGAAAGAATACATTCGAAATATTCGTGAACATGAAGTGTTTACAGATTGGTCTTTGAAATTAAAAAAAAAAAAACGGTACAAAACAAAGTATCAGGCGACCAGAAAAAGGGTTAGCGACTACAACTTGAATTAGGTGAATGTTGGTGCAGTTCTGTAGTTTTCTTCTGTACCTTCCTCGTCGCATGCGCCATCACTGAATCGCAGGGAGGTTTTTTGTCTTAAGACCCAACTGCCAAACTAAAAGAAATAAGTGAGCATCTTCTGTCATCATCCGAACGCCTTCCTCACCATTGCCCAATGCGCCAGCTAATGCAGTAAATTTATTGTCCTATTCGTGTTTCGTTGTTTGCGTTTATTTAGCTTTTGCTGTTGTTGTACATATTGTGATAATGCCACCCTGTATTTCTTGTTAAGCGTTTTTCTGTATATACTGTTGATATGCCTTATTATTACGTTGCATTTAATAATCAATTCAATAATTCATTCATTTGCGTCATTGCTTTGGCATTTTAGCTGGGAGGGAAAGCTTGCACGTTTCACCAGGCAGAGAATAAATTGGTGTCAAGCAGTAAGTATATAGATAAAAAGTATAAAGAATAAAAAAAGGACAATAATGTGGTTGATGGTATAATTCCAAATAAATTTTGATATCATCGGTGAGTTGCGCACACACAAAATTCCGCAGCTCCTTTCTGCAGTCCCATTGCTAGCTAGCCTTCGATCCCCTAAGGTGGGCGTTCGCTCACTGCATCCATTTCCTTCTGCTGGACTTTCCGAAATCCGATTTCTTTTATACCGATAACGTCAATCTCCCGCTCGTGTCTACAGAGAAATCACCTGAAGATCTACATATCTTGTCGGTTTGGAACACGATCCAATTTGCAAAAATCTCGGTTCACGCACAGGATCGCGGACATCTCGGCATAAATTTAGCGAATGAATTCCTGCCTTTAGAAGATAATTTCGCCTTGAACCAGAAGATTAGCTATTTTACCGGTCGCGCTGCTAAAGGCGGTGGTACAACCCGCTTCAGCTTTCTTGGCGTGGAGCACATACACGCAACCCAGAGTTATTCCGTATGAGTGACGATTACGAATGTGATGCTTATGAAGTGCTATTCTATATCGATAGTTGTCCTCAATGAACTGCCTACCCTGTCGAAGCCGACAAAGGAGTAAAGGTGAAAAGGGTGAGAAATTTCAATAAGCTGTTTACCGCACTGGGAATCTCTTTGTGGATTGTGATTGCCTACCTTAATCCAGTGCTCTATTGGAGTCTTCAGAAGCATTCTGAATAGAGTTTGAATAGCTTTATTTTGTGCGTCTATTCTTCGGCTTTTCTCAACAAGAGGGTGTTGCAAGCGATCTTCACTGTGATTGTCCAGTTTAGATGGGAAGTCTAACCTGTTTTTCTTCTGTTTCACCTCTGGAAACTTCCCAAAACAAGGGCTGTCAGACAATAGGATTCTTAGTGTGTGGCGATGGACCTTTATCCAGTGCTCTATTCGGTCACCAGAAGTCTTCTGACTGGGGTTTGAATAGCTTTCTTTCTTGCGTCTTTTAATCGGATGGTATTCTTTGTTTTTTTCCAAATAAGGAGCAGGCGATCTGCAGTGCGATTGTCCACCTTACTCCAGTATATGAGTGGAAGTTAAACCTTTTTTTCTTTGGAGACTTCCCAAAACAAGGGCTGTCGGACAATAGGATTCTTTGTGTGTGATGAGGATGGGATCATCCTTTTCTGTAGGCTATGGGGTTTGAATAGCTTTCATTCTTGCGTCGCTTCTTGGGCTTTCGCGTGGCATTCTTTGGCTTTTCCAGATAACGGGGTGTTGGCAAGCGATCTTTTTATGTGACTATACCTTACTCCAGTGTATGAGTGGAAGTTAAACCTGGTTTGCCTTTGGATACTTCCTAGATACTAGATCTTAGCGTGTGATGGCGATTGCCCACCATATCCAGTGTTTCTTCAAGAATGTTTGATTCTTCACGAGTTCTCTATTATTTCTTTATATATCTATTCATTTATTTCCCTCACAACTGAGGAGTAAAAAATATAATGTAAAACTATATCTAAATCAACTGATCCATTCAATAACACTAATACAACTGGCACTATCCTCAGTCTTCATTGAGAGAGACTAGAACTTATTTTCTTGTGTCTCTTCGTTGGACACTCCGAAACAAGGAACGTGCCGCCTATAGGTGGCACAGTAATAGGTGGCACAGGTGGCATAGTAAGCAACCTGTATTGAGGGTACCTTATAGGCCTACATTCATCCGACGGTTGGGCCTTCCAGTGTTTATTGAGAATTAGATTTTCTTGCTTCTCTTCTTTGTCCCCAAACTTGGGGGATGTTAATAGTCAATCGATCTGTATTGTTGTTCCTATCTTCATACTACTATTTGTGTCTTCCGAGTGGAGGTTGAAGGCTTCCTTTCTTGTACCTCTTCCATAGACACTTCCAAACAAGTGGGTTGTTAACCAATAAGAGATCGAACTGTCAGATATCAATCTGGTGTCTGAAGAATATCGGAAGTTGTCGACAGGATTCTTAGCCTTATGTCGATGTCTGTGAACGATAAGGCACATGTCTGATGGCCGGTATCTTGTGATGGGAAAGATCCTGATTAGGCAACTGTGTGAGATCTGAGACACAGTTCGGTACATGTCATATTTTTCGAACCATGATACCAAAATAGGGGTATGAAATCAGGCCCGTTGTTGGTGCACATGTCAACGGTGTTTTCAAGAAGGTTAAAAGCGACATTTTTGCAATTTTACAGGAACAACGAGAAACCTTTCACCTTTCGGCCACGACAGTCACCCTTGAGAAAACTCTGTATCTCCGTAACGGTTGCATCAGACATGCAGGATAAACAAGTGGGAATAGGGCATTACTAACAACTGTTTCGAGAAAAATGTCGGTTATCACCTTATGGAAAAAAAATCATAGATATTTTCGCTGGCATTGCTGGACGTTTTACCAGTTTGGAACTGATTCTTTTTTTGTTCTTTCCTGTTTTTCTGTAAGTAGCGAAATACAGAGTTCCGGCTTTTACTGCAATGTAGTCCCTGGAGAGTATTAATTGTCAGTCGACTTAGGCTTTTGTGTAATTTCTTGTTTATTTTTTTTTATACAGTTTCGAAGCTTAACAGGGTGAGGATGGGAAATATTTTTTGTTTACAGAAATTTGATGGAAAATGAACAAAGATACCCAAATAAACGACAGTTTGACGAAAAACGGTTCGCGAAATCATGTAACCATTGTGCTTTGTTAGAGCCCAGTCACACATGGCTCATTTCCTGGCTTTTTGGGTTGCTAAAGTAGAAAAAGAAAAGGAACTAAATACAGATAATTCTGAATGTCGTCGTTTTAAATTCAGGAGATCAATTTGAGCGAAATAGTCTGTATAATTATGTTACAGGAACCCTAACTGCCCCCTAATTGAAGTCTGCTCATTATTCACAATCTGCCACAAAGCCCATGAAATCTCATGTTCCCCAGGGGTTTTCAGTTGTTTGTCGAATAGGCTGGTTCGACAAAGGGGAAGGGTGGATGGTGCGGATTAGGGGAGCCCTTCAGTTCTGCTTTAAATATCGTCTTGCAGGTACCTTCTGATACCACACTTGACCTTTTAGAGCACACGTACTTTTCCCTTCGTTGCAGAAGACTGCAATGCGGTTTGCAATGAGACATGTTTCTTTCTCATAGAGGATGCAAATTACTTGTCAAGCGATACTTGGATGTGATCCGAGTCAGGTTGCTAAGTTCTAGCATGCTAAACCCTTGTGATTTGTCATAACCTTAACGATTTTCATGTCAAGCACACGGATTTGATTTTTGACGGGAAGTTCAGAATGAGATTTCTCTTCTCTCTCAGGCCAGCAATTGCGGATCTGAGCCCCCCCCCCCCCCCGTCAAGAAATGCTTACTTTATCACACAAGTTGATGGTGAGATTACAAGACATACACTGTCAGAGGTTTCGTAATAATAATAAAAAAAATATATTATGCACTTTCAAAAGATAGCAAACAACACGCCGTCTTTTAATGTTACAAAGTGTATTTTGAGCCTTTATTTGTTGTGTTCTTTTGGAACATAACACAAGTGTTACTTTCAATGAAAGAAATAACACGTAAAAGGTCATTAAAAATAGTGTTATGTTAAGAGGTAATTTACATTTGTAGCTAACATCCAAAGGGTTGCCTGCTGAGATTGCGCATCCTTGCGTTACTTGTTATCAAACGACAGTCATTGTGGTCAGGAATCACCGGGAATTTAGATTAGAAGAAGCATTGCATGGTCCTTGGTTTTCAATACTTCTTTGGCTTTGCTGTTATTTTGATGTATATTCTCTGCACCCCTTGAAGAAAGGCAGTCTATTCTTCTCAGTTCTAATGTTATCGAACTTCTTGAACCTATCTATTTTGAGGTGCTGTTTAAAGCTTAATTGATCAAAAAGCTTATTTTTCCATCTTGTATTTAGACATGCTAGATTTTATTTTCCGACAATAGGCTTTCGTAGTGACGTTGATCATCTGGACCAAATTCACAAGTAGACCGCGCAATTTGAATTTCATTGAGGATGTGATTTTTTCCTTCTGTAAAACGGCGAACAACAGAATATAAAAGACAATATAAAAATAAAATAAAAGACGAACGAAAATAAAAGGCTACCATGTGCCTGGCTGCAAAATAAATTCAGAAGAGTTTCTGAACTAGCAGCCTAGCAAGTTTGGTTATCGACTGCAAGCAATTCGGTATTATCATTGATCCTAAATATTTGAAATTACATAGAGCTACTACAAGTTTGAAAGATATTTCAAAAGCGGAACAGTGGACTAAAGCATTTTCGGCGGTATTTCAAGCCTGTTCAAGTGAATAAGTGATTTTGAACAACATTTGCGTGTTTCAGCCCTATTCGACATAAAATAAAAGAGAACAGTATTATTAGGCCGACGCTTAATCGTCAGTCGCAGATGATTTCTAATTGTAAGCGTGTGCATCTTTGGCTTTCCAATTAGCTTGATGGAGGCGAGCTAATGGAATGCATTACCATATGAGCATTTTTTATCTTAATTATGTGTGTGGACATGTTAATGTTCATTTTAACTCAAAAGAATTAGACTCGCACTCTTACAACACTTTCGTTGCCAACAACCTCTTCCTGAACTTGATCAGTTTCTCACGGTCATTTTCATTGCCATCCCACTGTACCTAGTCCAAGGGGCTATCTCGGGGGCTATAGGCTTCACTCACAGTCTTCTTGATTTAGTGTTGTTCTTCTGTGAAGAACGAGAGTGAAAATATGTGCCAGCTCATACAACATTTCATTAATGCCATACGCGTACTTTATTTACATAGTGGAATTGCCACATTTTTTCACCAGTTCGCTCTAGGGGCTACTCACAAAGTTACATTTGCTGTTGTAGCCTACACTAGTTTTGAACCGGAGTGTTTGACCCCTACGGAAATTGATAACCGTGTCAAGTATATTGCTAGATGTATAATCGAAGTTGTGGATTTGATGAGTGTTAAACGACTTTGTGCGTTAGAATGCCTGTGTCAGTTAAAAATAATAACTAGCCAGTAGGTTGTAGATAACCTTTTAACCTACTTCTCCTCCAATAGCATTTATGCATTTTTGTATTTGCATTTGACGATGCGAAACGGACAATTCAGCTACATTTTATTAGAGCTATATTACGGCCCTTCTTGGCAAGGGTCCTCTTCAGGCTCAAGCTGGAAATTTAACTTGTGAAAAAATGATTTAAGATTCTTCCTTAAATATCTGATTCTGTGAACTTCTTCTCTGAAAACTGGTTGGAGCTATAGCTGGTGTTGTGATTTGTATTTGTATTTGCACACTGGAAGCCCATGGGATATTGCACAAAAAACGCTTTGGAAAAACTTGAACTCGAATTAATTTTTTAACTTATTTTTGAATTAAGTGGTTTTCTGAATAAAAATTCTTTTCTCTAACAATATTTCACGGACTCGAAGTGCATTCACGTCTCTTGCTTTTCCTTTTGATCTAGTTTTAGGTGCCGTCCTGAAATAATAAAAACGCTATATTCGTCGTATTGCAGTCATTTTCCTGCGAATCAGTAGGCTAATGTTCACAGAAGCAGAGTGTTCTCCGGGATTTTGATTATCCGTCCTTGCCACGGTGTCCATCGTTTGGGCTACATGGAATATAAAACTTTTTCCGTGTCTAGAGCCTTGCGATGATATAACAGTGAAAATCCTCAAGGGTAAAAGAGGTTCGAGTTTCTAGCTGATACGCCCATAAGAAGAATTCCCATGCCTTCTAGACCTGTTTACGCCAGGTCTTTGCGAGGGTTGCGTACTTTTGTGCACCGGGAGTACACCTGACCCGGGCAACGGTTAAAAATCTGTCAAGCTCTTAAAGTTTAACTGAAAAGCCAACTTATTTGTGTGTCATTTAATTGGATACACTGAATTATTTGGATTCTGCAAAGGGATTTTTTGATTTTCCACTATCTGCTCTAGTTATGAGGCTGAGAATATCTCCGGCCGTCTACACAGCGTAAATTCTACTATGACGCGGGAAATTTTAATCTCAACACAAGTGCGGCTTTTCAGTGGGCAGTGGTGACGATTGCTTAGTGCCTGAACAAAAAAAAATGATAAATCTTTCTCGTAAGGCATACAAAATACAAGCGCATAGAGGCACCACACGGAAATTCCACTATTTGAAAATCGATTATTCGTGAATAGCGGAACAACGAGGTAAGTCATTTTCAGCGGGTCTTCAAGCCAATTTATGTGAATAAGTGATGGGTAGGCTAACTAGATTGTCCTATCCTAGCACTTTTTGGTTAAACTTTAACGAAATTAGGATACTAAATTTTTTGTACATACAGAAATACTAAATTTTCAAACACTAACCAATAATTTAAGTAGGTTAAATTTGACTCAAATGATGTCCAAGATAAACACTTCGGGCTAATTTTATTTCCCTTCTTGACTTGGATCGAATTATCGAATGCGTCAAGTTGATCGGGCAAAGGCAGCCGGAGCAGTCTACCTAAACAGTCAGATAGCAACCCCCTTCAGTTTCATGTAATATTCGAATTGTCACTTAATATGTCAACTTAGCAGTGTCAACGACATACAGGACAAACATTTTAGGCATACCTCTATCCATAACAGTATCCTAATTAACCCATCAAATTTGGGCGTTTTCGTGAAAGGGTTATGGATCTGAATTGTATCAGCGGAAGGGCATCATCTTGTTAAGTGAATAAGGCGACATAAACAGCAGACATACCGGATACCATTATCTTGCAAAGGGGAGACAGAAGCAGCATAACAGCAGTAACATGGGCGTCGTTACTCGCAGAGGCGTTATTTCGCCGAAACATGGAGGTCCCGTTGTTCCGGTCCACCTTGTCATTTTCAGATGCAACCCTTACGTAGTCGACGAAGTAAGACCAGAAATACAGAAGTAATTAACAGCGTGTGAAATAAAATATGTTTGCACGAAGAATTGAATCTAGCTAGAAGTGTCTTGGATAAAGAATATGAACATACAAGGGCCACCGTTTTGGATTCGCTTCCGGTCAACTTGTCCATGGTCTGCATTTTTTGCCGATTTTATGATTGTCTCATGGCTGCTGTGGGCCTTCTTGGAAACCTAGGAGTGTAGAATCCGCCCTCTTCTCCCTGGTTAATGGCAATGAGTCAATCTTTTCTCACAGTTTGTAGCTCTGACAAGCTTTTCGTGTTAGAGCCTAGATGGGACAAGGAGGCTACCCAGCAAAATTTAGTTTGTTAATTTTTGTTTTTAATCAAGGGCCCACAGTATTTTCAGTCGCCCTTTCCTGGCAACGTTTTATGGTTTCCCGCTATGTTTTATTGGCCATAGTCGATAAGATATTTCTTTCTTGCTCGTCATAGTTACTTGTTTGTTGGCAAAGCAAAAGAAAAACCCTCGTGTGGCATGAGTGTTAAAAGGCAAAAAGGCTTAAAAGGCTCTGTCATATAGGGAAGGATTTTTGTAGGTTTGTTATTCTTGTTGTTTTTTGTTATTTTTTTTGTATTTGCCATGGCCCTTGTGGCTTTTTAGCGCAAATAAATCTATCTATCTATCTATAAACTGAAAGGAAATGCTTCGAATTCGAACATGGCGGCAAATTCACGTGTCTCCCCGCAGTGGGATTTGCCTCGCAAAAAGTACTTTTTAACGACAAACACTGAGGTTGAAATGTTAGTTTCCGAATGCCATTTCACAAGTTTGTACTACTTTGGTCGCTACTGGTTAGTTGTCTTCTGCTGTGGCGGTAACCTGCTGAGGTGATCAAGGGGCAATACTTCCGAAATGGGGGGTCAAATAAAGTGAAGCCGTAACTTAGATTGCGACAGTTATGCAAATTCGTTCTGCACATTTGTCAACTTTGTGCGGCTTACGTTTATAGCGAGGATTAGATTAGAAGGGTAAGCTCGACCTTGTGGGTGCAAGGATGTTAATCTGCTACTCAGGGCCGTATCCAGGGGGTTAGGGGGGTCGACCCCCCCCCGCTGAAACTCACAAAAGTAATAATTTTGTGTAGGCTTTAACATCTGATCTATGTCTTTTTGTACTTTTTGCTCCGACGCGTGCCCCCCCCCCCCGAAATAAACTCCGCTGCCCCCCCCCCCCCCCAATTCAAATTCCTGGATACGGGCCTGCTGATACTGAATCTATGCAGGTTTAAAAATTAGCCATCTTACATTTTCGCCTGGTTTTGTTTGTGTGTCTATAAAAGGTAGTCGATCAACGTAATAGTTATATTAGTCCTTAATAAATTTTTGACCTCACCCGTAATTTTTATGTGAATTTGTTTTTTAGGAGAAGATGGGTATACGAAGAAGCAAGGTGATTGCAAATTGGCGAACTTATTTGACTCGAACGTTTTACGAAAGGTAGCGAACATTACCATGGACCGATACTCGACTGAAAAGCCTTCCAAAAAGCCATGCGTGCCATCTGTATTGGATTTTCGGAACTGTGAGAAATTCGAAGGTAAGTGCCGGAGTCTCCTCCTTCATTGACTAGTATAGTCAGGTGGTCTGGTATGAAATATTGGATTTCTGGGTAAAAGGACCCACCCCACCAAGCTTGGCCGGTCTTCAGATTTCATACCAGCCCTCCCCCTCCCTGACTGTGGTTAAAGGAACAGAAAACTTGACTCAAACTTGACTCTGGGAGCTAGCTAACATATCAAGAATGTACCCTGAGTCGATATTGAGAGTAAGAAAAATTCTCGTTACGACCATTGCAGTTTCCTGGCAGTTTCCGAGAATTCGACTTCTGAGCAAAAGGTTTGCAAAAAGCAAAAGGTTTGTGTGCCGCGACTAGGAATCGAACCCCGGCCGCCTAGTCGGGAGGTCGTTACTCTGTAGTCTACATGTAAAAAAGGCGAACTTTTACAGTACATGAGTGCATAATTACAGTGCATAAGGGACAAGGGCCTGCCAGCTAGCTCTGGGAACACTAAGGAGGGGGTTCGAGATAGTTCGAGATGACAAAGAAGGGGGGGCCTGTCGACAATAAGACCCTGTATATTTATCCAAGTCCCCCGGGCGATTCGATGGCCGAAAGTTGCGTAGTCAAGTTTACTGTTCCTTTAATGTTGATTTTGCGCTGAAAAGTGCTCCTAAATCTTCATCTCAGTACAATATCTCAGTCAATTAAAACTAAAATATTATGAGATGTAGTTCATGCCCGTACAAGAAGCAATTAAGCCAGTTCACTCTGCAAGATTTCCAGTAGGCTACATTTTACGACTCTCTTCTCGATCGACGGCTCTTTTGAGGAATGTGCGGTCATACCACTCGGATGATTTTCTGTTACTACTGTCAAGACCCCATTTAGGAATTGAGTAGAGCAGTGGGGGAGCACAGTATCTTGAAATTTTGAAACCGACTGCCGTTATCCCTTTAGCTCTTCTCTACCCTGATCATTAGCAGGATCGGTAAGAATCCTAGGAGGTCAACTTGATAACCCTGCTAGGGAAATGAAAGGGAGATCACTTTGAGAGCTGGGGTCTAGCTGACAGTCCCTAGCATAGGTTCATTGCCAGCCAGTGAATTTGTTTGTTCCTCAGTTTACAATAGCCTGTGCTCATCTTTCTTCCTTTTACTATAGTGTCGAGAAACGTGCAAGAAGCAAGGTCCGCTAATTTTTTCTATTGAAAGACGTCTTTTTGCCATAAGCCAGTTTGTTTGTTTCTCAAGGAGACAATTTGGAACTAAAGTTAAAATGTGTCTTTTTAGTTTTTGAATATACCAGTTTACGACACATGTGACTGGAATTCCCTTAGCACGAGCTTTCGGCTGTCCAATTAAAGGAGACTTTTACGAATTTGTGCTATGGCAAAGAAGTCTGAACTGTATTGGAGTGAACAATATTTAAACAACATTCTAAGAGAAGAGAGAAGATAGGTAGCCTATCCTTTTGCGCGTAGAAAATATGCCAAACCCATGAAAAAGTGAAGCTGTAAAATCTAAACCAAGCTCAGATATAGTTAACAAATAATGAAAAATTTTGAGTGAGCAAAAACAGTGGTAGTTCCTGACTCTTTTGTCCTTTGAAGAGACGTGTGTTTTCAACATGCCATGGAATTTAACCATGGTCGTCAAGGCTTTTGTGTAAAGTAAATACTACTACGACGTATATAATTTCTAGCGAAAAACGCCCTTCAGCCTTTACAGCTCCTTCGGATAAAGATGTGGTAAAAATCGAGGTAAAATTGACAATAAAATTGTTCAAGCTTGTTAGTCGTTTTAACGCGTAAGACATGCGTCATCTGATAAAGCTGTGAAAATCAAGAACAACCGAAATTTGCGGTCAACTTTCGATGTGAACGCCGACAATGACTTGTAGTCAGAAATTCAACCACGACGACAAGTTTTTGACAGTTTGAGACGATTGAAGACACGCGCAATGTTACACCTTATTCGAGACTTTATTTGAGAGATCTTTCATGTTCGCGTAAAATGAAAAGTTTAGTTACCCAGCTTAGATTTCAGACGTAAACGGGATGATTTGTTGAATGTATTTACGATAGAGCGAGGAGTTGATTAAGTCAACCCTCAGGATTTTTTTTACTTTTTCAAACTACCCGTCAACACGGCAGCACAGATTTAAACTGTATCGGCCAAAGTCAAATCGACGTGTTGGCGAGCATAGCTGTCGAATAGGGTCTGTAAAAATTGGAATGCACTACCAGATGAGACTGTTAAGTCTGAAAATGCTGATATCTTCAAACCAGAGTAAAGTAACACTAGGGAGTAGCGCCAAGACTTGACACACACTCTAATAGCATCGATACTAGCACCACTAGCGATAGTTAACGTCCCTACTGAAACTCAATCAGTCGTGCACAGAGCAAAATAACGCTAGGGAGTAGCGCCAAGACTTGGAAAAAGTGACACACATTCGAACAGGAGTAATACTAGCACCACTAGCGGTAGTGAACGTTCCTATTGAAACCCTATCAGTCGAGCACCAGCGCTGGCTCCAATAACTTCATATTCTGAACACAGCAAAAAACAAGATAAGATCTTCACTGGTTCCTTGATGCATGTAGACCGCATCTTAGTACTAGGAATTTATAAACCCGCAAATTTGTCTTGCTTTAAATGTAAACGTAGTGGGCAGCGATTTGAGTATGGCCCGTTTGAGAAGCACGGAAAGCATAGGTCTTGGCGCTACTCTCTAGTGTTATTTTGCTCTGGTCGTGCACCAGCACTGGCTCCAATAATTTCATATTCTGAACACAGCAAAAAAAAAATATACAACCTCCCCTGCTTCCTCGACGTGTGCAGACCGCATCTTAGCTTTACTAGAAATTTCTAAATCCGCAAGTTTATCTCGCTCGTTGTTGGCGGCGCTATGAGTATGGCCCGTTTGCAAAACAAGGAAAGCATACATCTTGACGTTACTCCCTAGTGTTACTTTGCTCTGCTTCAAACGATCTATTGTTTCGTCAACATTTTATTCGAGCGTCTATGCAGCTCTATTTGTGCTTACGAACTGAAATTTTTTTTTGGCGGTGACCCACAGTGGCGGGTGCTTTTGTGTTAAAGTACGTATATTGGCATTTGTCAGGTTGCCTCTGTAATCCCTTGAATCTGGAAATTAAAATAACATAACGAAGAAAGTCAGTCTCAAATGAAGCGGAGAGTCTCAGTGAACTTTACGCAGTGAAAAGACAGTCATAACTACTATACCTATCGAAGTAATATTTTCTCTTTGTTACAGTAGATTATTTTAATCTCTAGATTTAAGGGATTACATGTGTAATTTGTTAATAATATACGTACTTTAAGCCAATACGTACTCTAAGCGAAAACTGAATTTCGGAATAGCGTTACGGACTTCAGACTTATTTTGCGTGGAAAAACTGAAATAAGCGTGTAGAAACCATAAAGGTCAAATAGTAAGACCGGCTACAAACCGCTAATTAGTTTTTCGTTCCCGCAATCAGTCAATGTGACCTGCGGACAGCTACATTTTTGAAAATGTTGTTAGCTACAATTAGGCCCGAAGCAGCTGACATTGTTCCACAAAATTCATGAATAGTCAGAGAAGGAATGTTCGTGCTATGCAATTTACATATTCGGTGTTTCTTAATCAATCCAGCCTGCTTTTTCGCTTTATAGCTGTACCCTGTTTTGGAGTTAATAGAGGTGATATGGAAAATTGTGGAGAAAACATTCCCAATCGTTAACATAATGCTGTATCTTTTCTTTTTCGTATTCCAGCCTCATTCACAACGAGTAAAGTCAATCTCATCCGCTCGTAAGTTATTCAGTTGGTCAGACTCCATACACTAGATTAATGGGCACACCCTTTCTTCATGAAATCATGGTTGATTGAGGCAGAAATGACAGAAGAACGTCAAAACGAATTAATGAAAAAAAGCAAAAACTGTCAAGTATTCAACAGTCATTTTTTACTTTTTATCCATATACCAGCTAAATGTTTTTCTTTTTTATTTCTCAACTTGTCCACAGCGGTGCTTACGAATCAAGCCACAAAGATACGGCGTCCAGTTTTGCCACTGGTCGCAGAATCCTGCGATTTGTCACCGATTTTCGCTTGTTCGACAAAGCGAGCCAGAATTCTGTGGCCGGTTGCTTACCAGTGAATACAAAAATGAAGCAAACAAATTTAGGCACATTTGGAGGTGATAAAGAGAGATTTTCTCGTTAATAGTTTGTTAAAGGACTCAGTTTCGTAGGCACCAGAATGTCACAGATTTTTGCAGACTAAAGTCACATCACATGTCCCGTTAAAGTTCAAGTTCAAACTTTTTAATTTTTGCACAAAAATACAAATAAACTAAAAAGCATTGTGGAGAATACAAATTTAACATTCAGTGCCTGAATGCGGCAACACTGACGGCGACACACGGCGGAAGCGGCAACACATTGCAAATTTCAAAATGGTTCCGATTTGACACCTTTAATTGGAAGCTTTCGCGGTAATCCGTTTCTCGGGATTGACTCGTTTGATGCGTTTTTTTCAACACGGTGGATGTCAATAATATCAGTTATTTTGTCACAGCCGTCTGGACATGTCAATGTTCACTATCCTACTTGGTTACAGTCCGTCAAATTAGGATTTTCCGGTTGCTTAAGCCATATTATTTGGCATATCCCGATGAAAAATTTTCGAGAATTAGTCGTATGGAGTTGTAAGAAAAAGTAGCATGCAGTAGTAACTGTTGCCACTGCATGCTACAACTAGCAAACGGGATGCTACTATAGCAAGATTGGATGCTATAGGATACTACTAATTAAGATTAACCCAATCTGAGGCATGCTAAATCAAAGTATTCCATACTACTACATATCAATACATGCAACTTTTTTCGTACAGCTACCACACAACTACACAGTGAAAGAATTTTTCATCGGGATGACCTACGAGGGGACGAAAAACAGCTTTCGTGAGGCTCTTAGTGCTAGGCTCTGTTCTTAGGCTAATCACTTCGTGCTTTTGCCACCTCTAATTTGCCCTAAAAAAAAAAGTTCTTTTACGAAATCGAGTCGAGTTGGTTACGTTCTTTCTGTTCATATATTTATTATAATTCCTTTCCACCAAAACTTATCAGTAGCGACAAAACTGTAAATGAATTTTATTCTGGTTGCTACTTACAGAATCTCTAACCTCTTTACTGACTTTACTTGTGGTTTCGCGACGCCAGGATTCTTGAATCCCTTCTATGGGCAAAACAAATTATGAGTGAAAACATACAAGACAAAACCTTTTCCAGTTCTCCTTTTTCCCCAAAAGTGCATACTTCAAGGCTTTATTAGCTTGGAGTACGTGAGCGAATGTGGAGTAATTAATTTTCTTTTCTTTAGGTCATATGCTGGTTAATTGGCTATTACAAGAGCTTGATGAAGAAAACTACCAACGGCATTCTGTAGTCCAGCTAGAACTGCGGCAGCTTGTCATACAGTTTTGTACCATGCTACTGCACGCGGGGGTCATACGACCCATCGAAGACCCAAATGTCAATGGAGTGGACATGCTGTTCAAGGTTTGTGTTTTTGCTTACAACCACGATTATTTTATTACTCAAAACCTCCTTCTACAGGAAATTATAGGATTCGAAACAAGATTATAGTAATTGCCCCCTTTGTAATGAATTAGATGAAATGGGCCATTTTCTGGTAGAATTCAAGCAACTTTCTGGTCCCAGGGTGCATTTTCTTAATTGGTATAATTAAAGATCCCTGGTATTCTTGAGTCCTGAAATAAAGTTAAATATTTAATAAAGTTAAAATGATCAAGATAGGCCAATTAAAAAAGGTTCTATAAGGTTTTTTTTTTGTTTTTGTACCGCCGATTGGCTGTTAACTATTTACTCATCATTGGACCTGTCAATTCAAAAAAAAATACTATTATGTAAAGTTGTTTTTAGTGTATAGTTTTCCAAGGCCATATTAGACGTACGCAAAAACTAGCGAAAGATAGGCTGCGTCACGATAATAAGAACGTCACTTTCAGATCTGTATTTTTTAGTTCCCGGTTTTTTTTTGTTTTCTGCCATCTTGCTACCCGTTTTCCTTCAGAGGGGCTGAAATGCCGGCGGAGATAACAATGCAGTAAATATTATATTAGTGTGAATTCGGAGCGCAGTATCGAGCGCCGTATAGGCAGGCAAAAACAGGCCATCAACCGTTTATCTCCTTATTATTGGGATCCCAAAACGTTAGTGACGGATACCTATGACATCGCAAAAAGACACCGGAAAGTTTGTTAAAAGTAAAAGTTTTATTTTAAGTTGATTAGATGATTTATTTAGAGGTAAGAAGACATGCTGAACACGATGGTGAAAACCATTTTCTTGCCGGACAAGTAGTTCGCCCGGAATCCGGCGAAAACCGGAAAATTTGTTAAAAGCAAAATGTTTATTTGAAGTTGATTAGATGGTCGATTCAGGGGTAAGAAAACATGCTGAACACGATGGTGAAGACCATTTTCTCGCCGGACAAGTAGTACGTCCAGAATCCGGCCAAAACCGGAAAATTTGTTTAAAGCAAAATGTTTATTTGAAGTTGATTAAATGTTCGGCTTAGGGGTAAGAACACATGCTAAACACGATGGTTAAAACTATTTTCTCGCCGGACAAATAGTTCATCCGGAATCCGTCCAGAACCGGAAAATCTGTTAAAAGCAAAATTTTTATTTGAAGTTGATTAGATGATAGATTTAAGGGTAAGAAAAGACGCTGAATCTGTATATGACAATCATTTTTTACCCGGACATATAGTTCGTCCGGAATCCGGTTGAAACCGGATTTTTTTTTAGAAGTTAAAGTCTTATTTCAAGTTGATTAGATGTTCTTTATAGGGATAAGGAGATACGCTGAATTTGATTCTGAACTATCTTTTTTTTGCTGGGCAAGTAGTTCGCTCGGAATTCGGCCGAAAAAGGAAATTTGGCAGAAGTAAAGCAGGAAGCTTCGATCAGTATCGTCAAAATAGATATGGCTTATAGAGGTATATCTGAACGTGGTTTTCTCAGATGATTAGCCTGGCGAAGACTGGTTCTGGCGAAGACAAGACCTAGATGTCTGGATCAAATGTTAAATTTTTGGGATCCCATCGAAAACTTTGGTCTTGTTATTATTATTGTTATTATTTACTATTTATCCTAATTTTTTTTTAACGGATTTTGCTTCTTTCGGGATCCTCACAGCCATTCGATGGGGAAATCGGTCTTGCAGAGAAATTTTCTCGGCTTTAACACTTTTTTTCATTCTAATATTATTGACTACTCGCTTCTTATGTAAGGCGAGTAAAACGAAATAAAGTAAGTAGAAGTCACGAACGAAGTCACCAAATGTAATATAATAATCAAACATGTTTACGTTCTTTAAATACACTTGAATTAAGTGGGAATAAACAACAAGTGTTAAAACACGGTTAAAAGGCTTTTAATTTTGTTTACGTAGGGCATGAAAGGAGGAAACAGGGATTTTGAGAATTGTGTTTCCTCTAAAGATGGTTTTTGATATGATAATAATGATTATAATGATAATATTTTTGTCTCCACCTCATCATATCGTCAAAGAGATAAAGATGGAGTAATGTCTAAAAGAGAAATGTATTATCTACCTACCTATGTCTATCTTACATCAGCTATCTTAATTTGTAAGTGAAGATGATGGGAAGGATAGGCTTGCATCCCTTCGAACAATACAATATAAAAAATTTAATTTTCACACGGTTCTTTTTAGGAATCATGAGTTTGCTCTGTGACGATGCTTCTTTCTAATTGACATTGAATCGCGTTTGCTCTATAATTTGTCACTTTCACTTCTATTTTTCTTCAATTAGTTCCGAATCATCAGCGTTTATTTTGCTTAGTTCTGATCGACTGGCGGGACCGATCTTGTCATCATGATGTGGAAACAGTGCTAGGCTGATTTGTTTTCTTTTAGATTTAAACATTCTTTAAAACCATGTCCGAAGTCCCTAAATCACCTTTACCAGTTATAGCAATTTGAAATCCTGTGCACAGGCCTCCGCAAAATCGTGGACAGTCCAAAACTGACATTCAGCAAACAAATAATTTCCGATAATTTTGGAATAATTATGAAAAAAATCGAACTCATAGGAAAATATTATTTTGGGTGAAGCGAGGAGTCGAGAGCTTGGAAATTTGACTGCAAACGACTTAAAGCATCAACTTCAAATCGTAAAAAAAAATCGGTTGAAGCTTCTTCTTTAAAAAAGAAAGCTTCAGTGACACAGTTAGCGGTTTCCTGCTTCAAAGCTTATAGTGTCTTTGATTTCTTGAAGCAGAGCATTTTCTTATGGCTTCTGCCTCACTGGCCTTTCGGTTTAAAAACATGTTTTTCGTCTACCGTGGAAACAGGTTCGGTTCATCCTGACGTCATCAAAACTAGGGACAAAGACACACCCCAATTTACTGCAGCCTGTGGAGAACCGCATGAGTGTTTACTGCTGAGAATTGTACTAAATGTGGGACTTCTCTAGTTCGAATTTTGAAGGCCTGGATAGTGTAGAAGAATTCTTTATTGCTCCGTTTCTGTTTTGTCTAAGTGTTGTGAACGCTTGAATTCTCCTAAAACTTGCTCCATTTTTGTCCGGTTTTACTAAGATCTGTTAAAATCGCCTTGAGTTTGAAAACGTTGAAGTTGAATTTGAATTATAATTTCTTTTTCATTTCAGCTCGACATAATTTATTCTTGGGCGAGTTCCGAATCGCAATTTGGCAAATTGAACCCAGCAAACTGGGCGCCACCTTTGCCAATTGAGATTCAGGGGTCGAAGACTTCGAAACTGCCGGACAACGGTGAGTGTTTTGTTTGGACTATTTTGTATGGACATACGACAAATATGTTGTTCAATGAACAGTATTGCTACACCAATAGGGTAGACGGTACCACTTTACACCGTGAACCCCCCATATAACGTTAACCATGCCCACCTATCGGATGGCAAACCCTTCGCCCTTACAACCCCTTACGATCTCTAGATGGCACTAACTTCTGTGAACGAACATAGCGCCGACAGAATTTGAGGGCGAGATAGTTCCGACAAACCCGAGCTTTAAGGCGTCTTCTCGGCTCTCGCCGTTCCCCGAGGACTCCATGGGGAATCTAAGGGAACGGCGAGAATAGAGGGAGTCACTCCACGCGGACTCTGCGTACAGAAATCAGCGAGAAAACGGGGAATGGTTCCAAAATGGATTTTGTTCGAAAAAAAAAATATGCAGTCGACGAAATTAGTCTGGATCCACTTTATTTTTGGTTTTGTTTATTCTGATTGTTTTTAGTTAATTTTACATTGCACCAACACCAGCAAAAATTGATTCCCCTCCGAATCTGAAAGGGAGCCCTTTGTGATGGTGGTGATGATAATCGGAGCATTCCCCGTCCGTGGGGACTCACGAGAATACGGGGAGTGAGTCCCCGGGACAAACAAAAACGCGGGGACTCCTCAAGTGGAGTCCTCGGGAAACGGCGAGAGTACGCCTTTAGCTTCATCCTGCTGAGTGAGTCAGGAGTGACACTGAAATATCAGTGTGAAAAGTAGCCTACTTGAATTTTTTTTTTGTAATCGGTTTTCTTGGGAAAAACGGAAATTCCGAAGAGTAATAAGTAGAGTTGAAAAATGACAAGGGGAAGAATTTTTATAATTTGCGTAGAAATAAAAGAAAATTGGATCCAGTATTTTGGTAAGGACCCTAATATTAATTTTGCACTTTGCAAAAGGCCAAAAAGAACCGTCGAGCTTTCTGATTGCCTTAATTATCCTGAGCGAAAAATCCGGTTATACAGGTGTGTAATTTGTTTGTGTTGGGTAGAATAGGAAACGACGTCTTTCACCAACTAATTAAGGGTTAAGAAATTGAGATTACCCATGGGTGATGACCCAAGGGTGGCATCCTTGAAGTCGCATCCATTCTTGTCTGCCGTTAAGACCTTTTTGGGCATAGAAGTTTGCAGGTTTGTTGCCGTATTTAGTCCTTGGTACTACTTTTTGGTCGCTAAGTAGGGTTTGAAAAGGCAGAATGCAAAGTGGTGACTATAATTTAAGGTATACTCGAAAACTGCTTTAAACCTGGGAAATGGACCCAAAATGTACCTTTGCCCCCCCCCCTCCTCTAAGGTTTACCGAAATGGTGGGGTGATGATGTTACGATAATTGTTTCTGTGCTGTGACAGGTTGCTAATCGCAAGTGTGTCTCCTCTTTCTCAGAGCTTCCATGACCGAAGTAATTATTCCGCCCTTCAAGGTCCCGTCGTATCCAGAACGCCAGTAGAACGAATACTTCCATGATCACTCCATTAATTATTAAACCCAGAGACCCCAATTTCATACGGTCCACGCTACCCCCTCCCAGCCCTCTAACGACAACTCCTGATTTTCACACTTGCCCTTTTTCACTACAAGCTTGTTTGCGAGAAGCTCACTCGTCAGTACAACCGGTTCTGTAATTTTTCCCGTTTTGCTAGAAACAAACGACAAAGGCTTGAAACAGTTAGAGCCGTGGGTAATTTGTTAAAAGCAGAGATTAGTTTTAAAGCACACCTCGCACTATTTACTGTTTATATTCCAAATTATTAAAACTATCTGAATACTTTAAACTATGCTCTGCTTTTGACAAATTATCAACGGCTTCGGCTGTTTTAAGCCTTTTCCCAGAACTGTTGACTTCTAACCAAAACTTAGCAAAATTCAGAAAACCGGTTATACGCATCAGTAGCGTGATACCCGAACACTCGTCCGGAGCAGGTCCGGAGCATAATGCGCATAGAAACTAGTGAATCGTGGCAAGTGCAAGATTAGTGAGGTGTCGTTAGCGGTTTAGAATGTAACACATGCAATTTGCGTCCCCCGGTTTAAGAATTAACGAATGCAGTTACGGAAGTAGGTTGCATTGGCATGATAGACACGACGGGTCCTTTAAAGTAGCCTAGCCTATTCAGTTTACATTAAGACTTCACAGTTCGTTAGAATAACACCAGTACACTGTGCAGTCCCATGATACCAGTCCTATCCTACCCAGTGCCAAAATTGTCTGGTATTCCCCTGATGTTAAAAGAAAAAAGTTCCAACCGTGCGATAACAATTGTTATCGCACAGCCAGCCATGCGATAACAAGTGAGATCGCACGGTTGGAACTTCTTTCTTTTAACATCAGGGGAATACCAGAAAATTAAAACAAGTGTACTAGTGTTATAATCATTATCGCCCTTGCTTTTCTTCTGGCGATAGCGGAAAAATTTGGCCCGCGGGTACCATGATAGGTTGATATCGCCCGAGCGCAGCGAAATTTGGCCCACTACCCGTGGGCCAAATTTTTTCGCTATCACCCTCAGAAAGGGCGATAATATATAATATAAACAGTAAGCAGTTGGAGGGATGCTCTCAGTGAAAAGGTATTTCACTCTTAAACAAAGGCCCAGTTAAGTAAGAGATAGCTCGGTCCTTTTCTGATCGCAGGTAGTTTACCCAGCCCGAAGAGGACAGAAATATTCTTTCGGAGAGCAAAGAAGGGCCGAAATATCAGCTGACTAAATCTTTTTTTTATATCTAACATGGTTACATACTGAAGAAATATCTGTAGTGGAAGACCCCTAGCTAAGTTATGAATACTTTATCATGGGCCATTGGTAAAATGCACGTTATGCCACCGCCCCGCGAATTATCAAACTGTGTCATAAGCGATCACCTTCAGTAAGCTTTATCACAAATCTTCATTAAACCCTGATGAAAAGTCTCATGTAATTATGCTCGATCATAGTCGGATGCAGAACGATTTCTATAATGACGATAATTTTTTAATCATCACAGTTTGTTTCCTGGCTACGTGTCCGAATATTTGATGACTCGAGTAGCTATTGACTTGTTTCAACCAGCTTTGCTTGTAATCAATGTTTGGTTTTCCCAAGACGTTGCCATGAGATGTATCGTATAAACAAATGTATAAATTATACCCTACTGGAATGTTGCGTGATACTATTCGGTGATTAGAAAAAAGTAATTAGAAAAAATATCTGAAACCTTACCATTGCCAGGTCAGCGGAATATCTTTACCACCGTTAGACGTTAAAAAATACACTGAAAAGTCGGTAAAAATAATAATTATTCTTTTTTGGGATCCTAAAGCGAATATCTGTGCCTTCGAGAAGATTGCCCGTCTGTCTGTCTGTCGAAGTGCCTTATACATATCTAGTGTCGTATCTGTAGGACAGTTAAATTTGCTGGGGGGCTGTGATTCATATTTTTTTTATACAAAAATAAAAGTCACTTTCATTTCGCTATAATTTTCTTTCTGGATCGTGCAAACTGAAAAAAAAAATAATATGAAAATATTGTTAAGTCGGAATTGACTGTTATGTATCGTTAGGAAAAGTGAGTTACTAAAAACTGTGGTATGACGAACTTTGTGTAAGTGTCTAGTTTACAGGTTTCTTATCTGTTGAGTCCTTGTACCTTGAAAATATCAATTTAGATAAGCTGCCCATGACTATTCGCGGAGTAATCCGATCGAATGCCCAGTTTTTTCGTCCAATGTACAAAACATGCGTGATCTTATCAGTCCATTAAAGTTTGGAAGACTGTCCTCGGCAGTTGGATATTTTCTGTTGTCATGATATTACTACTGAACAAAGTTAAAATTCGGTTGAAGTTTTGCCCAGCTGCAGTAATTAGATTTATCCATGGTAATTATTCTTTCGGTTCTTAAACTGCCATGACAAAAGCATATTTAAAATTATTTGGTGGGATTATGCCGGCCGGATATTATTATATATTATCGCCCTTCCTGATCACTTCCTATCACCTATCGCTTCCTATCACCCTCGCTGCGCTCGGCCGATATCAGCCTATCATGCTACCCGCGGGCCAAATTTGTCCGCTATCGCCCGAAGAAAAGCAAGGGCGATGATGATTATAACACTAGTATACTTGTTTTAATTTTCTGGTATTCCCCTGATGTTAAAAGAAAAAAGTTCCGACCGTGCGATATCACTTGTTATCGCATGGCTAGCTGTGCGATAACAATTGTTATCGCACGGTTGAAACTTTTTTCTTTTAACATCAGGGGAATACCAGAAAATTTTGGCCCTGGGTAGGATAGGACTGGTATCATGGGACTGCACAGTGTACTGGTGTTATAACAGAATGTCGTCCTGGTTAGGAATCGTATATATGATTACGAATGTATTAGACATGGATTAAGAAGTACATCTGTAGTCCATGAAATTTGGCTGTGGAGGACATAGGTAGAGGAAAAAGAAAAACACAAATGAAAAGAAACTAAACAGCAACACATACGGAATCTGTCTGATTTGCGTAGTGTAACTACAAGAAACGGGAAGAGTTAGTTAATCTATTGTCTGGACGGTCGGTGAACCCTTAGAACTCCCATGCAAAGTCGTGATTTGCTAAAATGTGATGACGTGAGAAAATGTAATGACGTGGAGTAACCGCCTTCTCTTTCAGATCTACCCACGCACAGACTGTAATGATAACTAGGTCAGGTTTTCGTTTGCCACTTTCTACCCAGATTTGGCAAAACTATGGAGAGATAATAATACGATTTTTAGTACAGAAGTTCCATAGTTTAAAGTCCGTATCAAACGCAGACTTCTTAAGCCCTGCTAAAAGTTTCAGCCTGGCTTCACACAAACCCATCGTCTATTGTGGTCCTTGGTCCAACTCCAAAGATTGACAAGATTTGAGGCACCAAATATTCCCATCCTAAATGGCAACTAGTTTTAGCAAGAAAAATAATAACAATAAAAAAAGACATTCAACTTTCCATCATCAAATTCGTTCTTTTTTGTTTTACTCTGTTTGTATGCTCATGTTTTGACGGGTGAGAAATTACATTAATTTTGGTATCATCTTTATTATATCTGAATGTACTAAACATCTCAGTCTTTAGAAAGTCGCAAATGCATATTTTTATTGAAGATGAAGAAACAAA
The DNA here is from genome assembly GCA_023053555.1 of Branchinecta lindahli. Lineage (NCBI taxonomy): Eukaryota > Metazoa > Arthropoda > Branchiopoda > Anostraca > Branchinectidae > Branchinecta > Branchinecta lindahli. The sequence continues at coordinate 32,149,778 of JAKZAO010000009.1, read as the reverse complement.
AATAACATACCTTTATACCTGTTAGAGGGAGCCTGTTAAGTCATCTTAGGCTTTCCGTTTTCTGTCTACATGTCTCACGGATGCATGTGACATCAAATGTCGCGTGACAGAAGTAATTATTCTCTGGTTTCCGGTGCTCACGATTTGACTTTTTGAAGGGTTTATCTCTGTTAGATCTGTATCCTGCGTGTTTCATCTCACGTGAGTTTGCCTGGTGTCACATGAGCGCTTAATTGGCCGTTTGGTCGCTAAATGAAGTCCGCCTGGATTCCGGAATGCAGAATGGGCGTAATAGGTCGCGAACGCCTGTAACAACACTTTAAATAATTATGCTGGCTTAATATTATAGCACGTGGCAACTCTGCAGCACCTGATGTACACACACTAAAACCGAGAGTGGGAATCCTGTCGGTTGGATGAATTGTAGAAATAAAAATTCAGCATTTTCTGAACCAGGGGAAGAAAAAAAAACAGAGTAGGTTTTACAGTTGGATTTATAACGGATTAAGGATTTAATTACTTTTGATTTTTATGGAAACATTGAAGGTTTATCAATTATCTTCATAATATTATCCCGATTTATCTGAAAGGAGAGCTGAAGGCTTTCACTATCGATTTTTCTAATTTCTTTGGATTCTCCCCCCCCCCTCCACTCCCCCACGACGGTCGGATCGGCGAAGTGACTTTTTCAAAGTTTATGTGGTGGGTCCTTAATATGCCAGCTGAGTCTCATCGTCCTAAATCATCTTGATGTACCCTAATTTGCAGTCGTGGGAGATGCGTGACCTTGTCTGCACCCGCACAAATTCACAAGGTCACTGGATGGTGCCATCTACACGATAATATGTTGAGACCGAGACAAATGCCATCTTTATCTCCCCGTTCAACAGGACTCGAGAAGCTTTTGAAGGGGAGACATCTATCCAGCTGGATGGTGACTTCACCCATTCGAGCTTCTCACGTCAAATGGCTATTTAACTAGATGGCATTCATACGAAAACATGATGTGACATCCAACGGAGCCATTCACGCTAAAATGTCCCTTAGATTACCTTAAGCCGCGTTCGATTCAACAACAGTTATCTATCATTGTCGGCGACCAGCCCTGGATGCCGTTTTATTCAGCTACGGCGCGTAGCGCTGTTGTTGTTTTATTTAAAGCTGTAGTCGTGATTCTACGAAACCGTCGGATAATATTCGAAATTCCCGACGGATGTTTTTATCGTTCTAGGATTTCCGTCGAAGTTTTAGCTATGGTGAAAATCCTTCGTCTTTTGTCGTTCGGTTCGCTCGACGAAAAATGAAATTTGCGTTGAGAATGGCGTCATTATCCGTGAAGAAAACGACTGTAGACAAGTTTAGGATAACTTAGGTGGATGACTGTGAATCGAACGCGGCTTTAATTAATCCGAGATGAAAGAGTGGTCGAGGATGCGGGTGAGAGTGATTGACCTCCCGAGCTGAGCGCTTACTAAAAATGTGACTTACCGCCTCGAGGAAGCAGGCACACATCGCAGCCAAGAAAACCCACGCAAAGGCGATTTGTCTTTGGGCTGGACCGGTTACGTTACTTCTCTGCCGTGCACACATGACCTCAGAGATTTTTGCCAAGTTAAAACGGTCGACTAGCAGTGTTGCGAAAATAATGGTGCCAAGCATTGCAGTTTTCTTTGAGGTGTTTTTTACATTGTTGAAAAGATGCTAATTGTCCCTGTTGCCTTTTTCCCAGGTAGATTTTTAATTACTAATATTCCAGATATTTTTTTCGGTTTTTCCGTTTGTGGTAATGGGCGTGATTGCTGAAATTCTTTCTGTTGCCTTAACAACTTTTACCGGTTCTTTGCCGGGTTTATAATTTTGGAATCGGGAAATCCAGCTAACAGTTCGTTTATGGCAAAAGATTGACTCGAAATTGAATAATTTGTGTGTTCTGAAAACTGGACGTCTCCACTGTTCTCCACACGTCTCCACTTAATATTGTATTAATTATCCATCAAAGACCACCAACAATAAGAAAGAAAAGACCACGAAAACGGGACAGTAAGAAGTAAGAAATGAAGATCCTACCATATAATTACTTATTTGCATAAGTAACCTATTGTAAAGTAACGCTCTTCTAGTCATGATTGGCATTTTCGCTAAACCTCTGTAATCCATCCAACTGCTGTTAACGGTTCAGTAATCTTTTAAGTCGCGGCTATTTTAACTATTGCGGGTTATGGGAAAGAGACGGAGCAGGTAATTACAGAAACGAAAAGATAGAGTGAATTTTGTTTTTTGTAGGTTTTCCTTAAAGGTTCGCCGAAACCGCTTCTTCTATTTTTTACCTTTGTCCTCAGCTAGGTTTTATTATCTCGTTTCTACTTTTTTGCCGAAACATTTTTTTTTGTTCAGTTTGGTCCTTTCCGAAAGAGTATTAGCAGAATGACAAGACAGATGAAAAGCTCTAGCTAATGCAAGACCAAGACCCCTACAGTAATAATCTTATATAACTTTGGTTGACCTTTAGAGAGATCGGCTGAGACTCTGAAAGCTGTACAAAAACTCACAAAAGCTAGGCTATGTGGTACGTTGGGCGACAAATGTTTTTGGCTCCCCCATGGTGAAGGTCATGCACCATCTTTAGACTCTCCTCTAGACTTGCTCTGACCCGCCAGATTGCCAGTAAAGGACAATCACTGAGCGTGTTCCACCCTACTTACCGTAGTTACTACGCATGACGTCACGAATGCTGGCTATTTTGCTTCAGGGCTGGAATGCTTTTTTAATTTTCGGTTAAACATCACTCCACGGGGTAATCAACCAATCACGTTACAGAGATCCGTAGTTACCACGATTACTACGCTCCCGAGCATGGTAAGCAAATAGTTACTGTTAGTTACTATTTCGAGATGGTCGGAACGGTCAGCGTATTAACTTTTCCTGAGGCTGGAACGGAAATAGTAACTAACAGTTACCATTGGTAGAGGGGTGGAACGCGCTCACTGTGTTGTACAGAGGTTGGAATAGAAGTCTTTTGAACGGATTTTCAGGACCATTTTCTGATCACAGATGCTGCAGATGAGGCCGATAAGCAGTTCATTTAACATTTACGAACCTCGAGCCTCATTTCACAGTCATTCTCCTTATTTCTCCTGTAAAGAGTTGTCAATTCGCCAGTGTTTGATGTGTGACGTACGACACACTGTCCTGACAAGAGCAAAATAACATTAGAGAGTAGAGCCAAGACTTGAATAAAGTGACACACACTCGAATAGCAGCGACACTAGCGATAGTGAACGTTCCTACCCAAACTCAATCGGTCGTGCACCAGCGCTGGCTCCAATGACTTCGTATTCTGAACACAGCAAAAAAAAAAGATGCAACCTCCCTGTTTCCTGGATGTTTGCAGACCGCATCTTAGCTTTACTAGAAATTTCTAAACACGCAAGTTTGTCTCGCTTTAAATGCCGCAAGCGTAGTGGGCGGCGCTATGAGGATGGCCCGTTGGCGAAGTAAGGAAAGCATAGGTCTTGACGCTACTCCCTAGTGTTATTTTGCTTTGGTCTTGACGACCTCTTTTAGCTTTAGGCTATTCCGTTTATAAAGTTGATTGATTAATTGATTGGTGGCAACAATGGACAACTACCATCCCGTCGAGAACAAATTTGTTCAGGGGTTTAGGGGTGCTTGAAGAGATTGCTTAGTCTTTCAGCTGACCTTAAATTCTTGTTTTCTTCCTCAGAGTTCCAACAGTCGCTGACAAACTTGAAGCGAGAACATACCGAGGCGCTTGAGCGGCTGAAAAATGATTACGAGCAGGAAATCTTCAAAATCCGCGGCGAGTATGGAGACAAGGTCTGCCAGTTGGAAGACCGAATAGCTTCCTTAACAGCTGACCTGAAAAGCTTAAAGGTAAGAACAGCCGACTGAGCTTGCGATTTTTTTTTTTTCGAGAATTTATCTGACCTGAATCTTAAAGTTTAACTGAAAAGCTAGCTGATATTTGTATCATTTAACTCAATATAGACTGCATTGTTTGGATTCTGCTAAGGGATTTTTTTATTTTCAACTATCTGCTCTAGCAGTTTCGTTCAGAATATCTACGGCCGTCCCCACAACGGAAATTCCACTATGACGCGAAAAATTTGAATCTCAACACAAACGCGGCTTTTCAGTGGGCAGTGGTGACTTGGTGAAGACTGCTTAGTGCCTGAACACACATTTTTCGTAAATCTTTATCGTCCAGCATACAACACAGGCACAAGCGCATAGAGATATCACAACCCGACAGGGAAATTCCACGATTCGATAAACGATTATTCGTGAATAGCGGAGCAACGAAGTAACGCATTTTCTTCGGGTCTTCAAGCCTATTTAAGTGCATAATCGATGGGTAACTAGGCTGTCCTATCTCAGCCCTTTTCGGTTAAACTTTAAAGCGTAGAGGGCAGACAAAATAAATTTTTCAACTTTATCGGAGTTGTGTTTTAAAGTACGTAGTGTCAGGGAGTCGTAGTCCCTCGTTTGGCAATCGTGACACAGTTTTGTTCGCTCAGTTTTATCGACGCGAAAAAATCTGATCCTTGAAATTTCGCTAGCTGCCCAGTTAAGACGCTCTTACGTTTGATCGTAAGACAATTTCGTCAGTGTAACTCACCACTCTTGATATGCAGATACTCTAGATAGAGGGAAGAATAGGAGAGCTCGAGTGCTCTGGGCGAAAGTGATGATATTGAGGATCTACTAAACGAGTACGAATGAACTCAATCTTGATGATGAGTGATGAATGAATTTACTAAACAAAACACCTCAGACGTTCTAGCCGATGCATGGTGCTTGTATGACTAAAAACTAGCAAAACTGTGAACTAAAACAAGGTCATTGAAAATTTTTGAGAAGTCAATCTTCTGCATACTTTTACGTTGACTTGTATGTTAGCTCATTATGGCCGAAGTTTAGCCTACTGCCGACACGAGGATAGGAAATCTGAAATTTACAAAAAAACCTCTGTGTCAACGTCTACTCTAGAACCTGGAATCGCACGCAAGGTCTTCCACGTGTTTTAAGCTGCACTAACAGCGGGGCCAAATGAGCTCAAAGCTCTTTTTTTCGCGTACCTTTAAGAATTACTATCTATCCACTTAACTGTATCCACACACGTGAACCATTTTAGCTGAATTGCTTTTGCTGCCAAAACTGTTTCAAGTGGGATTTAGCATGTTGGTTAGAGACGCACGCTATTGATAGAAAAAGAGCACGTGGGTAAATTGAATAAGTTGACAAAAACTCGTGTTATTCTTTTCGGCAGCTCTCCAAGGATATCCAGTGGGGACTGTATGGTACCCTGAAGGACCAGCAGCATTGTTTCGTCACAAAATAAGTAGGCTCCAGTACCTTTACTCACATTGAAAGTTAGACTCATTAATACGTGGACCTAATGCTGTGATGTTGAGATTATAAGCATTATTAGCCCAAATGACGTCATAGTGAATTAAGCCTGACTCCCTCGTTTACGGACGTGGTTTAAATTTGGCTGGCCAGCAAAGAGGTCGCTAACTTGAAGAGCAACCGTGACCGGAAACCAAAATTTGTACTTTGTTTCCTCTTTTTACTTCCTTCCCTTTGATTCCAGCTCTCTGCCATTCAGTCAGCCCCGCCCACTCTCTACGAGTTCCCCCTTGCTAACATGGAGTAGAGCCACAGCGATCATGGGGTTAGCAAAAACTTTAAATACGTCAGGGCACTACGAAACTCCCTTTTTCCCAAATAGTCCCCCGTGAACGCCGAGAGTATACATAAAGCAGAACATGGAAAATATCCCATAAGAATCCCAACACATTAGATAACACCTCAAATAAGAACTTAACATAAGACCAGCGCCGTCTTGTACTTTTGGTGGACCCTAGGCCATCCGTGGGTTTTGGCCCCTTTTCATCAGTCAAGAACGTAAAAACGCCAGCACATTAGCACTCACAATTCTTGATGAGCCACACTACGGTCACATTTGAGAAGAGTTTTGGTAGGCTAACGTAAATGACGGCAATGCTACGTCGCTGGTCACACCTGGCAATATGGCTAGCAACCGTAGCCTGATTTCCAACAGTTTACACCGGCTGCTTGGCCTCTCGTTTTTCCTGCCCCCTCCCCCAGCACCGGCCTAAGGGTAAAGACGGCAATGCATAATACCAACACAAATATTTCAGGCAAGATAAAACCCGCAAGTAGGGCTTAAACGAGTTGTTGTCGAGGAATGAAGTCCTGAGCGACCGTTTGTCCGTCCTGGCCCAATGGTGAGCACGCTCAACTCGCAAGCGAAGGGTCGCTGGTTCGAGTCTCGGTGACGCTTACCGTTTGATTTGGGGCGATGGTTAGAGGAGTTAACGGCCAAAAATTCCACCCAGCTTCAAACGGGTATTATTAACGAGTTGTTGTCGAGGAAAGACGTCCTGGGTGACCGTTTGTCCGTCCTGGCCCAATGGTGAGCACGCTCAACTCGCAAGCGAAGGGTCGTTGGTTCGAGTCTCGGTGACGCTTACCGTTTGGTTTGGGGCAATGGTTAGAGGAGTTTACGATAAAAAATTCCACCCAGCTTCAAACGGGTACCTAGAGAAATCTAGGGAAAATCACAAGTGTCGGATGATTTGCCCCTAACCACGCATCGCATTCCCGGGCGAGGGCGATCTTCATCTGCGCCACGCAAAATACTCGATATGCGAAAGTTTGCTTTTTTGTTTGTTTGCTCCTAAGCGACCGCTAACAATGGTCGTGTAGGCCATATATGGTAGGGTGTTACGCGTGTGTAATTATACTATCTGTCAGTGTGAGAATAATTAACTGACTAAAAAAGAGCCAACAATTTTTACGATTCTTACCCGCATATAAAGCCATGTAGGTCAGTGATAGTGATGCTGGTTTCCAATTCAATCTTTCCTAATATTGAGTTGATCATCTACATCCCAGTGCCTCAATTTCTTTGCTCTTGATTAACTAATTAAATAACTGATAATTTGATTTAAGGCCGTAGAAAGAGAAACGCGGAGCGGAGAAGGAAAAAGAAAGAGGACTTAATTCGAACTTTTTGTCTGCGAACGTAAGAACGGCACGGATAAGTAAGAAAGGAGAAAGTTTAGTCAACGTTCGAAATACGTGTAATTACAGAAACGACATTGCTGTAAAAACACTCAAACGTGCAGTGCCATCTATGGAACAAAGAAGTCTCCATAGATGACACCTGTTATTGAAGAAACCCACAGAATTCTTGCTACTTTCCAACGCGCTTTCACTTTGAGAAGAAAGTTTTTTAACGAGACGTTATTGTTTGTGTGTTCATACTGCGGTGATGACACATATTCTCTATCTTTTATTTGTAATGAATGGTATATGGTACATTAAACTAAATTTAAGTTTGGCAGAAACTGATTTAACATTTGTATTTCATATTGACATAAATCGTATTATTATCTGAACCACAAATCCGGTTGTTTGACCACGATTTGTGAAATAAGCTTTCTATTGATCTATCTCTACCTTATGTTTTCAAGATGGGCAAAGTTTAGTTACAATTGAGCAAACACAGGACAAATTTACTAGGGGAGGTCGGGGTTGAACCGTACGTTTTTCGTTTTTGGCTAATACTTCATTCTCTGTAGAACTTGAACAAGTTTTGAACATTGAAATGAAAGATAATGAGAACAGCTATGTCCTGTCATTTTTTGAGAATTTTATTTCAACTGCTTATTATTGAAATCGATATTGTATGGCATAAGCCGATAATTTGTTTGTCGAATGATTGTACCACCGATGATTTCTTGCTTTTGTTTGAACACACTTTCGTTTTTATTTACATTAGATTGTTGTTGTTATTACTGTGATAGCTCGTCTTTTCTTTTCAGGAATTGGCCTCCAAGGGTGAACCCCCTCCATACGTTCCTCCCCCACCACCTCCACTCCCTTCATGTGGAGCCCCACCTCCACCACCTTTACCCCCTTTGTCTTGCGTGCCACCTCCACCTCCGCCACTTCCGTGCGTGCCATTGCTTCCAGTTCAAGAATCTACAGTGCCAAATACGACTGCTGTACCCAAGGTCTCGTGCCCACCCCCACCTCCACCTCCGGGTCCGAACCCCCTGCCTCCACCCCCACCTGGAGGTATTTGCGGCTGGAATGCTCAAACCGCAGGTATGTAGGCTTCTGACCATATTGTTTGCTTTTGCTGCTTTTGCTCAATGAAGATGTAAATCTCAGAAAAGCTAGTTCGACTGTTAATGCATCGCAGAAAGATAACATAAATAAATAGTGGCGTTTTTGATCGCCCATTAGTTCGGCGATAGCGTAGCCGTTTGACTTTTTGGCGTTTTTGACGTTCGCCGGAAGCCGATAGCCGTAGCTGTTTCTTCTAATTTCTGTTTTTGTGCTCAACGGCTAATGTCTATATCACATAAATTCCTGTCCATCGCCTATCGGCCTAGGCCTCGCCGATTGGCGATGGACGTTGCCTCCAACTCCAACGGCTATCGGCTATCGAAAACAGAATCAAGCACGAATCGGCAAACTTCCTTCGTCTACCGGGGAAATTTCATCGGCGATCAAAAACGCCACTAATGACATAACATAAATATTTACACAAATATTTACACAAGGATGAGCATCCATGTGTTAAATCTTGTCAAATTTGTGATACTGTGGCGGCTAACAACTTTTAAGCAGATTTTACTTTTTTTTTTTATTGAAGCTCGGGGAGCGCTTTTCAAGTCAATTGTTATAGAATTCCGGAGCGGAAACTGTATCTGCTGATTTGCTTCTTAGGCCTTGTTATAACGCCATGCTTTTTTCAGTTCATCTTTAAATGCTTATTCGCACTTATAAAATGCACGTTTTCCTGTTGCCTGCACTTGAAGTATAACTCTGACAGAGATCAAATTGCGCATCACTTATAGCATCGTCTGGCGAATAATGCTACGTGCACACACAATCCAATAGGATTTGGCATTCGAATGTAGGCATGCGAAATTCGGACGACTATGGTAGCGAAAGATTAAATTCGCACCTGACCGCGAAAATCGGACTGTATGTGTGCGTACCTTTAAGACAATGCAAAGGTTTCGGCTCCGATCCAAAAACGCGGACAGGTGGGGAGACTCAGTAAAGTTGTTTTATAAACTTTTTGCAGCCAAGTTTATCCATCTAGATTGATACTAGTACGTTAAAAGCTGACGCGTGTAATGGCATTTTTGTTGGATCCTGTCATAACCTAGCTTCGCACTATGCGCGAGTCTTTTCTGCTTTTGGCTTTAACATATGCTTATTGCTTGCTTTTTTTTCTGAAGCAACCAGACCACCGCCACCACCACCAATGCCTTCTTTCGTTCGTGATGGTAATCCCGCATCGCAACTCTCCTCTCCACCTTGTGCTTTTGGTGGAATTGAGCCCGATTTTGCAGCATCAGTGCTTGGGAATGGTTCATCACCGTTGCCTGGCTGTGTTTCACCAGCCTCACCGCTATTGCCTGGTTGCGGTCCACCACGCCCGCAACCATTGCCTGGTGGTGGTCCACCACCACAACCACCACTGAATAGTTGTTGTCCACCACCCCCACCGCCAATGCCTGTTTGTGATCCGCCACCTCCACCACCATTGCCTGTTTGTGGTCCACCACCCCCACCACCATTGCCTGTTTGTGATCCACCACCCCCACCACCATTAACTAGCTGTGTTCCACCGCCACCACCACCATTGCCTGATTGTGGTCCACCGCCCCCGCCACCATTGCCTGGTTGTGGTCCACCGGCCCCTCCACCATTGCCTGTTTGTGGTCCGCCACCCCCACCACCAATGCCGAGCGGAAGCATCCCTCCGCCTCCGCCTTTCGCAAACGGACCACCACCACCTCCTTTTCCCGGATGTGGTCCTCCACCACCACCACCATGTGGGTTGCCACATCCACCATTCCCAGGTGGTCCTCCACCGCCACCACCAGGTTTTGGTCAGCCACCACCGCTTGGAGGTCACACTTTTCCCATGCAGAATAAATCGGGTAAGAGCTTGCTTGCATCTATTAGTGTTGGGAATAACAAAACAGGCTAATTAAAGAAAATGCAGCACCAGATATTGTTTCTTTCAAAATATTGAAAAGGCATTCCTACGTTCTGGTGTTTTTCAACTTAAAAAATAACTCACTCATCTAACCGTATTTAGGAGATTTTGTTTCGTATGCTATGATGGGGAAGTCGAGACAATCATCGTTAAAGCGGTATACTCATAATAAAATATGTGCTGCATTACCTTTAATAGCCTGTGGCTGGTAAAAAAACCGAGAGGTTAGGTTTCGTTGACTCCAGGGACTTGCAGGACTAGATGTCATATGCTTGCGCCTTGCTTGTGTGCTAGTTCCCATGTGCTGTATCAAAAAGGATACTACCCCTCCTTTACAAACTGCTTGAGTGAGTGAGAAGCTAGGTTTCGTTAACTACTGGGGCTTGAAGGGCTAGATCTCAGATGCTTTCTTGTTCGCTGGTTCCCATTTGCTGTGCTGGGTCAATTAAGGGGACCCCCCCCCCCGTGGCCGAATGGTTAGCGCGTCGAACTCACAAGGGAAGGGTCCCTTGATCGAGTCTCGGTTCTGCTTACTGTTAGGTTTCGAACGGGGGTTAGTGGCGTAACTCTGTTAGACAAGCCAAAGTTCACCCAGCTTCAAATGGGTACCTGGAGAAATCCGGGGAAGGTGACAGGAAGGGTGTGCGAAAGCACAGGATGGCTGGCCCCCAACCCCCCATTGCACTTCCTGGCTGAAGGCCGAGAATCGGAGATCAGCACCGCCGGCTTGGCCTGTAAAGGCTGATAGCTGACACCTTTACCTTTTTTTACCTGTACCCCCCCCCTTCTGCTTTGAAACTGCTTGTGTGAGTGAGAAGCAAGGCTTCGTCGACTATACAGGGACTTACAGGGCTAGGTCTAAATGCTTATGCACTTGCTTGTATGCTATATAGTTCCCATGCGCTGTGTTACTATGGCAAAAAGCCCCTGACCCCTTTGAAAACTGCTAACATGTGTGAGTTTTGGGAGTGCGTCTTACAAGTTTTCATCTGTTTTGTTATTTCAGCCGCAAGGAAAAACAAAGTCATCCCCAAGACAGCGATGAAACCCTTATACTGGACAAGAATTCAGATCTTGCCGGGAAACCAATGGAATCCCTCAAAGTAAGTTCCTCTCTCCTGTCACATCCAGTCACGCGCTTTTGTTTCAGGTCTGCACGTTTTCCTTATACCGAACTCCAGTCCAAACCTCACAGTCCATTGGACTAGAGTCACAAAAGTTCCAGTCCGGAACTCTAGTCCAGCAGAGTGTCATAACAGTGGCATTATTACACATGCATTCACCTATTTCGGGTTGTTTATTGCAGAGTCTCTCAACCCCTTGTCCGTCGACTGGCACTCTTTTCCTCCGATTCTACGACGCCATAATTCCTAAATTCCTATTAGCTACACGAATCTTCTGTGAAAAGTTAAAAATGGTATAGCCATGAGCTTTTTATGTCAACTTGCAAACGTATAATAGCAAATATTTTGGAAGTCTTCTTAAATTTTGTTCTTTCTTGAAATTCCTTGCTATGGAGTACAAGAACGTTGAATACCTGACATCTTGCCTCATCTTGAGGATGGGCAACGGTAGAGGGTGGTTTTGTACGAAGCAATAGCTGAGCTTCGGATTAGGATTAAGGGATACGGGCTTTAACCCTGCTTGCTTCCATTTTATAGCCAGTACGACGACAGCATTTGGGATTGTCTTGAAGAAGACCGACCGATCGCTTGGGACGAGTTTGAGGAGCGATTTAGCCGCCAATCAACAGAAAAGCCTAAGGCAGTTCCAAAGGAAGAAAAACCGAGCAAACAACAGGTAACCCTTACCGAGTTTTCCTTGCCTTGCACAAGAACAGATAATTAAAGGTCACCTGAGGAGCTTGTCGTTCCAACTTCCCACCTTTGCTCTACAGCTGCTTCATTCCAGTTCCAGGTTGCTCGGAAGAAGAAACGGAGCAGCTAGCTGCTGCCTGCTATAATGCATTCACTTGCTTACATGTACTTCCAGGTCAAAACACACGCTATACATTACGCGCGATCTTGACCGTGATCACGAACAAACTTTGTCTCTGATTGGTTTATGCAGTTCGTAGGGTCGACTGAACCAATCAGAAATGACGAGAGAGGCGGACCATAGTTTTGTAAATACCCTCCACGGGAAGGTTAAGTTTAATTAGAAAAACAACTATGAAAGGATAATTGAAAGTAGGGGGACGCGCTTGTGTAGGGGGGTTGCGCTTGTTATTGAAAAGGAAAATAATGGAATGGTGTCAAGTTTAAGTTCTGTTTTAAGCCTCTGATAGTGTCCAAGTTTTACAACCGTAATGGTTGGCATAGTTACATGGACGAAACGCGAACCAAAGCGGTCTACAAACGAATCCCCGATTTTCAAGCCAAACTTTAGGTGTGCCCGCAGCCTGGAATAGCCTATGGCAAACTCCGCATACCCTATGAGGAGACAGTGGAACCAGAACAAAGTTTTTTTTCACATGCATAAATTACTGGCTGCATTGTCTCAACAGATCGGTTGCGTTCTCTAGACATTAGTGGATTAGTCAATTTCAAGAATGATATCAGAGTAGCTCAGGGAAGGTCTCTGACACCTGCGTGTTGATTCCACAAAGTTTGTCTACATTGTTATAGTCTTTAATGGATACCGGACATTCGAAAAAGCGTGGAAAATCAAAACTGCGGAAACAATTTCCGAACATTCCGCGCAGTCATTATGAGCATTTTTGTATAATAATACCAGTTTTAAATACACCACGCCCTTATCTGGCAATGACCAAAAGCATGTGTTTATAATATCGTGACTTCCTGGTTAGGCTATAATTATATATGTTTTATGCCTGGAAAATCGAGCCAGTAGTTGTAGTATCACCATCTTCTTAATATCACAGATGACGACACCAAACGGTTAAGTCAGCAACTGAGATTTTAATCTAGCGGCATTTCGGCCATTCTTGGCAAAGCTCCTTGTCAGGATGTAGGTGGAACAAAAGCTGTAATAAAATAAACGAAGTTAACTATAAATATCCTATTTTAAAAAAAAAATTCACTCTATTTTTTTCAAAAATTCTTCATTGCGAAAAATAGCATAGGGGGATAGAAAAATAGCATTGGGATTTACTTCTTAAGAATTGCTAGAGGGGAAACACTAGTGCTGGATTTCATTTTGCGACCGGCTGCTGTTAATATCGGATTTAACAGTGATGAATGAATGAATGAATGAATGAATATTTATTAGCCAATTGGCCGTACAAAACACATAATGGTAACTGAAGCATACGTTTCCTCCTTTTTCGTAGCTACAACACTGTTCGTCTAGAATAAGCATTAGAGTGAGTCGATAATTTTGTTCCAGCTTTGCAAAGGCGAATTGGTGGTATTTCAAGTTCTGGTTTGTTTTCTCAACAATTTTCTTGTAACTTTTGTGTCACAATGTAGGCAGGGCAGCCATTTAGGGGGGAGCCCCTAGATTTCAAAATCTTTCTCCTTTTTTGGGTTTTAAAAGGCAAAATACAAAGCAAAAATGACATTACTTGAGGTAAAGTCGAAAACTACTTTAAATTTACCCCAAAAAGAGTATTTCAATTTCGAGTCTTTTGTAATAAGCCCGAGATTGTGGCCAAAAATCCCCCGTTGAAATTTGTCTTGCTTAGTTGGCGTAAAAAGTATACGCATATAGTTGCTAGCATGGATACTTTAAGGCAAACAGGCTATCCTTACTTCATTTATGTCAATAGAGAAAACGAGTCTCAGGTGTGCAAATGACGGAATTTAACATACCCTTCTCTTTCACTGTCGCTTGGCTGTTTCATGAAACCGAGTGACAATTGCTGTATAATTTTCTTGTTACCAACTCCTTTAATATGCAAATTACAGCTAATCAAAGAACGCGCGTTTCGGTATGTATACTTTTCGACTCGGTTACTGGGTCGCTTTTGAAAAGTACACGTTGAGGTCCATACGGTGCTCTTTTTGTCATATTTGACATTCCTTTCTTGGGGACTTGTTAGTTGAGAATAAGAAACACAATCGGTGGGTGAGACGGGGGCATCACGACTAGGGGGAGGGGGGACGCCCCAGAATGTTGTCGGTCAGTCGGTAAAAAGTAGCCGAGTCGGTGCAAAGCGCTGCGATTTTTTGTAAAAATAGTCGATTTACACCCGGTAAAAATGACCAGCCAGTCGGTAAATACCTTGCCCCTCCCAAACATTTTGGCTCGTAACGCCTCTGGGGGGAGGGGGCATTTATTAATATGATTGTTGATGTGTTACCCATCATGGCGCAGAATATGATAGACGGAATAATTAAATGATAAACATAAAGCAGAATAAACAACATTAATGTCAACAATACAAAGGTAAGTCTGACTCTGAAGTGATATATTTGAAAATTATACTAGACAAAGTATTTGATCACTGTTCTTGCGCTTAAAGCGATCTGGCGCTTATTTCTTTGGAATGCCAGCTCGGGTTACCGAAGCTACCTCTACCTATCGTGCTCCAAGGCATGTTAGAATATCGAGTCAGCTTGAGTGCGCGTTGTGGATTCTCGCCCTTATTTCGGTTGTACAGTTGCGCTTTAAGCGATCTCGCGCTTATTTCGTGAAATTTGAAATTCCAGCTCAAATTACCGAGGCTACCACTACCTATCATCCTTCGAGGCATGGCATTCCCACCTACATTCTAAAGCCAGACTTGACTTGAACATTTTTTGGAATGAAGTTGTCGTCATTGAGTACTGTTGCAATGCAAATGAGACCAGTTTCCAAGTTTTTTTCTTCTGAAGTACAGCTGCTTAGACATCGAAGCTGTCGTGTTACATAATTGAGTGTGCTTGAATAGCTTCTATATGGGCGTATTGTTTTCGTTTCGTATTTCGTGACCGTGCATTTGAATGGCATTTTCACCGAGTAAGGTAACGTTGCGCAATCCTACTACAAACTGGTGAATCTAGAGGAAACGTGGTAACAGTAATCAGTCTCGGGAATTCCCCCCCCCCCTCTACCACTAATATCCGCTGATAAATCTTTTGTATT
Source organism: Branchinecta lindahli (assembly GCA_023053555.1). Classification (NCBI taxonomy): domain Eukaryota; kingdom Metazoa; phylum Arthropoda; class Branchiopoda; order Anostraca; family Branchinectidae; genus Branchinecta; species Branchinecta lindahli. Next base: position 32,134,675 of record JAKZAO010000009.1, on the reverse strand, counting down.
TGATTGCAGATTAAGTAGGCTAATATTTTTGTTGGCTCAGTCAGTTGCTTCATATTCATGAAGTTGTTTGTAAATTAACTGATAATGTGTTGTTGTTTAGACTTATATTAACTCTTCAGTTTTGAAGGAATCGATAAATAATATTAGTAATAATGAAAATATCGATGATTTTGAATTGAAATTGAATATGAGCATGCTGAGAAATGAGCTCCAAAGCATTCCGAGATTCGGCTCGGGCTATGTTCAGAATCTATGGTAGGCTACTTGTCTTTGACGAACTTACGAAGACATATTTCTGTTCTTAATTTCTTAGTAATCTTAGCGATGTAGTGTATTGGTGTTTCACGTTATTTTGCAAAAGGAATGGAATCCAGTAATTTTATGTATACTAATAAAATAATAATTAGTTTTGATAAAATGACATTTCAAGGATAAATATTCCTTCAGCCAAGCTTACTGCGAATAGTTCGAATCATATTTGACAGTGCAAAACGGATACGTCAGCTAAATTTTATTCGAGCTATATTTCGGCCCTTCTTGGCAAGGGTCCTCTTCAGGCTCAAAACCGCTCAAGTTGGAAAAACGAGCTTGTGGAAAAACAAAAGAGCCTGAAGAGGACCCTTGCCAAGAAGGGCCGAAATATAGCTCGAGTAAAATTTAGCTGACGTATCCGTTTTGCACTGTCAAATATAATAACATTTCATTTATTAATTTAAATTAATATTGAATCCTAAGGATTGCAGGTTTGTTTCTTCTAGCAGTTTCTTCTAGCAGCTCTTGGCCGAGGAACCTTGCCAAGATGTGCCATTATATTTTATGCAAGAAGTCTCGGCTCATTTATCCGTTTATACGCGTATCCGTATATATTTATATATAATTCGCAGTTAGCTTGGGCAAAAGGAGTATACTCTTGATGATTATCTCTCCTTGCTGACGCAAAATCTCCAGCCTCTCCGGGTACCTGAAAGGCAGAAGTGGTATCACAGCTGCTCCCAAAGATCGCCGTGATTGTTTGACACAGGATTTTGTCGTTAAGTTTGAGTCGGTATGGAGACGTTTACTCCTTCTTCCTGAGGATCACTGGCGTGTTTTGGACGTAGTCATATAGAGTATTTATGCAAGAGTATAGCAGTCGCACTATAGGCGTGACCCGTGACAGAGACACACATAAACGGCGTTTTTTTAAATTCTGATTTCTCATGATATTTTATATAACCTTAAGACAGTCAATTGATCAACTTAAAATCGTCTTGACAAAACGTCTAAAAAAAAAAAAAAAATAGGCTTAAGAGTTCACTTTTTTTAAACTAATACCGTACTTGTACATAGTTGACTGCGTTAAACGAATAAGTCAGCTAAGTTTTATTCTAGCGATATATCGTCCCTTCTTGGCATGGGACCTCTTCAGTCTCAAGCCATAAAATAATCCAGTTAAAGTTTAACTGAAAAGCCAACTTATTTTTGTGTCATTTAGTTGAATACACTGAATTATTTGCATTCTGCAAAGGGATTATTTTGTTTTCCACTATCTGCTCTAGTTATGACGTTCACAATATCTGCGGCCGTCCCCACAGCGAAAATTCTACTACTACGCGGGAAATTTTTATCTAAACACAAACAAGGCTTTTCAGTGGGCAGTGGCGATATTGGTGAAGATTGCTTAGTGCCTGAACAAAAAAAAGTAATAAATCTTTCTTGTAAGGAATACAAAAAATTAGAGGTACCACAAATCACACGGAAATTCCACTATTTAAAAATCAGTTATTCCTGAATAGCGGAACAACCAAGTAACGCATTTTCAGCGGGTTCTTCAAGCCAATTTAAGTGAATAAGTGATAGGTAACTAGATTGTCCTATCCCAGTCCTTTTCGGTTAAACTTTAAATATCGAGATAGAATAAAATACCACTGATCTATCCGTTTAACGCTGTCAACTCTGACTCGCAGTCAGCTTCGGCTGAAGGAATATTTACAGTCTTTCACAGTTATAGAATATAGTTTTTATTTTCTTTCTTTTGTATAGGTGGCGAAACTGCTCGACCCGAAACGATCTCAAAATCTCGGTATATTGATCTCAAGCCAGCATCTGTGTATACCCGATATCCAACAAGCCTTGATGAATTTCGACACGGACTTGGTCTCCTTAGAAACCTTACGGAGTATCAATAATGCAGTAAGTATTATTTCTTTGTTTTAAGTCGTAAGAGAATTAACTGCTCAGTAGATAAGTAATTTTGTTTACCCGCAGATCCGCATGCCATTGGAATATTTGAGAAAAAATGAGTAGAGTGCGGGATATAACCAAAGTATTTCCACTTTTTGTAATTTATAATGTGATACTTCTGACCAGAGATGGACGACTCCGCGCAGAAAGGGATTCAGGTTTCAATCCAGGGCTGAGGTCGTCCATCAGTTCATGCTGAACATCCGAATCATAAAGAGCCTTCTAAAAAAATACTTGCTTTAACTACCCATAATAACTACCCAGACAAAACGGATTCGAGTCTGTTTGAGCTCGAAGTTAGAAAGTAGACTGAGTTTATAAAGGTCTTTTGCTGAACCTATACAAAGCTGCAACCAATATTCAAATCCCATGCAAGATATGAGAAAAGTTTCGTGCCGTGATTTTTTCGCCCTTACAACTTGGCCTTTTAGTTGTATATACTTGTTATTTATTCGTCTATGTCGGTTTCTTAACTATTAGTTTTATTTGACAAAAATCCAGAATCTGCTAGACCGCGTAAAAGTTTTGACATAAAAGAGATTTTTTATTTATTTTTGAATCTGATTATTGAAGATTATTAAAGTCGTTCACGTTGGCGTCGCTTGAGGCTTTAAACTAAACTGAGTCAAAGATCGCAGATTCTCCCACGATGATTTTATTGTAGAAATTTCGGCCGGGAGTAATTAATAAATTAAAACAGCGGAAGCTGAAATCACGAGTTCACTGAAATCGGGGTGAGAGGTTGGTTTACAAACAGTGCCAAGGTTACGTTCATCGCCTATTGTATTTCGTTTATTTTGAGGATGTGGGACATTGATGTTTTAGATAAAGCATAATAATAACAATATATATACTGAAAGTTGAATAATCAACTAGTAATAATCACTCTTGCTGATGTAGTTGGTAGGATTCTAAGAAGGCGCCCACCATTCCCACAAAACAGAATCCCTCAAATGCGAAAGCTCTTGGCACCTGAAAGGAAAATGGTCGAGACCGTCACCATCAACATGGCAAAGAGGGTAAATGCGTTCCCGATCCGCACCCTGCCGAGAATTCCACGCACTAACACCAGAAAGTGGTGAACAGTTTGTCTTGAAAACAGCAGCCATCTATGGCAGTACTGTTCATGGAGCTGGGTAGGTGATAGCGTGAACACATAAAGAGGCTGAGAGAACTATTGCTTACGCTAAATACCTGTATGTCCACCCCAGATCCGCACGTTTATCCGCGCAGAGGGGCGCCTCTCCCATTTCTCCGTGGGGGTTGAAGCGGCGATTAGAAATTAACCTTTCCAAGACGACGGGATACTCTTGATGACTAACCCCTGGTTCAGACTGTTGCCATTTCGCGCGAAATTCTGCGTCATGCGACATACGATACGACAAATCGTGCGACAAGCAACGCAGAACTTTGCGTTTTGTCGCAGTTTCCAATTCGTTGACAAATTTGAAATGATCCGACATAACGCATTCGATTTTTTTAGGGAAAGAAAAGAAAAAAAATAAAGTTTAGTTGATTTTCAAGACTAAAACCTTGTTCTGATATCTGATTGTAGTCTTAGGATGACTGACTGCAAAATATCTTTTAAATAAACTTGTATTAACCTGTTTGAACAAGATTTGACCGAGTTTGATTTGACCAACTTTGACCGAAAATTTCTTAATAGTGGTTGATAGTGGGTGGTATTCAGAAGGGTAATCTCCCCGCATTTTCAGAGGTCATTTCCACAAAGGCTGTTTTGTCCTTTTCCAGAATAATCTCGACGAAAAAATTCGTTTTCCTTTTGCGTCTGCGTGGTAGTGGGAAGGTTCGTGTGATTCTGTCGCATGTCGGAACATCAAAGACAAAAATCGTGTCGCATAGGACCAGGGACCGATAAATTTCCTGTAATGCCTCGCCATTCAGGGGGCTTGTCAATAAGATATTTCTGATGCTATGTTGACCGAACGCAAGATAGTTCGAGAAATACCCACGGTCCAATAACGTCCAAGGCCAGATAGACAACATTTGGGATTGGCTGCTGGCGCCTTGAGGGAGGAGTCTCTTTGGCGCGCACGTCCAATGAGGCAAACAAGAATGCCGATTCGACCCAAGTGGGGTTTTTGGAAAGTAGGCAAGGATCTGACAACATAGCAACATAGAAGCATAGGAAATGACAAGCCCCCTCTAAAGGAAATGTATGGGTCCCTGATAGGACGTAGCAGTGTGAAGGCAGGGTAACTCTCCGTGCCGATAGAGAATTGCCGTTTGTCAGAAACATCAAAAACTGCAAAAACACCTTTTGACCCTGGTATCAGATACCACGATAACTGCAATAAGGACTTTAGACCGTATATCAGATACCATGGTATCTGCAAAAACGCAACTAATGCATGTACAGTTTTGTGACTGTTATTTTGTGGAAGTAAAAGTTGAAAGGTGTCGCGATATAGGGAATACAGTTGGCTTTAACCAGTAGGATCGCTCACTCCGAGGCAGGCTTTAATGTGCTTTATATTTTACTGTGTTTTTTTCTAGCGTGCATCCGAGTCTGAACTGCAGAGTATCAGAGAGGTGATGCCTGAGCAAACGCTGGACAAGCCCGAACAGTAAGTCATCTTTATAGTTAACATTTTATCCCTAAACAGTGCTGCTTAAAACAATGCATAAAACGGATACGTCAGTTACGATGTTTGGCAGCGATATTTCGGCCCTTCTTGGCAAGAACAAACCTGTAACCATTACAGGTTTGTTCAGCCTGACGAGGACCCTTGCCAAGAAGGGCCAAAATATCGCTTGCAAAGCATCGTAGCTGACGTATCCGTTTCATCAAGAACAAATAATCAGTAAGAACTTCTGTCTTTAGTCGCATGCAGCGACTATGAAAACCCCGACAAATCTGAGCGGACCTGGAGGTATTTACTCTAGCTTTGAGCTGATGTTGATACCCGTTTACTCCTCTTCCGTCTTCACCGTTGCCTATCGCACAAGAAATATCGAAAGATGCGAGCAGCAGGCGTACTCCGCGCGATGATCCGCTCTGGAGCGCGTCCATAGAACCAATCAGCGTTAACTTCTAGAGTTCCTCTTTAGCAACTTCGGCGATCTAGCTATTTGTAGAGGTAACGAAACGTGATGTGGCGCGAAGCCGCTCGTTTGCATCGGGAGTCGGTCGTATTTTACTCGACTCAGCATGTTTGTATGACCGAGATAGGGAGACAGCAGTTCTGTCTCGTTATTTGTTCTTGGTTTATTTTTTAGTTGTAAACAGTTAGGAATACTGTTTGTTTGATTGGAAGCGATGGTCCAGATGATTTTAACGAATCCATTTTTCATGCATGTCGTGCTTTCCCTTGAACCTATGGACGGAAAACCTGTGTAAAGTCGATATGAATAATTTAAACATTACCAAATCTATCGTTTACAGCCAGGTTTAAAATAGTAACATGGCTATCGAGCAGGTACTGGAGCGAATTACATTAGTTACAAAGATTGTCGGTGTCAGACTATTTAGTACCAGCATCATTCATTTACGTGTCAATTAATTCTGATTAATGAGATAATTTTTTGGCTCAGATTGGAAGAAAAAAAAAATCTTAAGGGGATATGCACTTACGTGTATATGATTTTTTCGGTTGATTGTATTTATTCGACCTTTCTCATAAAGTAAAGCTCAAGTCTCAAGACCGTTCAGTACCACATAGTGAATTAGTACCGTACCACGTAGTAGCAAGAACAAATAATCAGATAGAACTTATGTCTTTAGTCGCATGCAGCGACTATGAAAACCCCGACAAAACTGAGCGAACCTAGAGGTATTTACTCTAGCTTTGAGCTGAGGTTGATACCCGTTTACTCCTCTTCCGTCTTCGCCGTTGCTTATCGCACAAGAAATAGTGAAGGAGGCTGGCAGGAGGCATACTCCGCGCGGACCCGCCCTGGAGCGCGTCCATAGAACCAATCAGCTTTGACTCCTACTTTTCCTGTTCAGCGACTTAACAGCGATTTAGCTATTTGTAGAGGTAACGTAACGTGATGTGGCGCAAAGCTTAGTAACCTCCGCTCGTTCGTAGCGGACAGGGTATGGGGAAATATTCGACTCATACGCATAGCCATATTACAGAAAGAGGGAGATTGAGGTGCTGTCAAATTATTTACCACATAGTAGCCCCCCCCGGGCGGGGGGGGGGCTACTTCTGGCCGTTCAAAAGCCCACGCAGAAAAAATAAACAGTCAAACTTGTGATGTCGCCTAACTTTGAAACCGCCGAAGAATATGTCGATTCGCCGTTTAAATCAAATTGCATGATTAATCGAATTTTCAGACCTCTTTGCTTTCTTCCCGCAGCTGTACAGTTTTCTATAAGTTAAAAGAGAAAACGTCGAAAAATTACTAAACAAAATAAGGAGGGCAGAGTAAATCTGGAAGAAGGGGGAAGATTTGTTAGTCCCGGCAGTCAGCCTATACAGACACATACTGGTCAGCTCAGTGGTCGATATGGAAGAAACGACTTATTGTGTGTTTATGTGCGAGCTTTGCATGGGTACCAGCAGACGGCTTCTCAAGCCTAAACTGAAACCAAGGTGACTTGCTTATCTTTTTTAAATATACTCAATAGCCTATCTACCTTTTTTGTCATATATTTTGTGTTTATTTTTTTCATCAGTGAGGTTTCAGCTTTCAGTTTTTTTTTAATGACAAATAATATACATGTTTTATGTTCTCTGTATCCTGAGAACAAAGTCGCAATGCGTGGTATCGAAAAACATTTATGATACAGGCCATTCATACTATTAGAATTGAAATGGTTCTCCTGTCAGCAACCATTCCCGATAATACTCGCGCGTCCAGCGAAACCTTCAATAAAAAAAAATTAAAAAAATAACAAAAGATAACAAAACCCGAGAAAATGGTATCATTCCAAGAAAAGATCTCGGACCGAATAATCACAATTTCCCAGGTCCATGTCTATGGGGTCCATGGGATCAACAAAAAAAAATTCTTTTTTCCATTTTTCTTGTTTGTCCGATTTCTTGCCAAATTTGTGATGTCACAAACATTCATAGCCAGCATTAGTCTTTAGCCTGAAGTGAAAGGATCGGCCATTCTTTCTCTCTCGATAGTTTTGGCTTTAATATTTATTCTCAGTCGTTTTAAGAAGTGTCGAACGCACCCACTCTGCCACGAACAGCACATAAATAATCTCCTACAATTAAATTGCCTAACAAAGTATCTAATCTACTGAGGTTCGGTGAGTATCTTAACGTGGTTGGCATCCAACTGCCAAACCGTATTTACGCGTTTCGCTAGAAGCCATATTTTGCTGGTAGATGCGTCACGTATGGAGGGAGGGAAGCCCCCCTCCAATTATGTCAGTTTTTAATTCGTCATTCCCATACTGGACTGTTTTAGAGGTGAAAAACCAAACCAAGGCAGTCCAAAATTTACTCATAACTACCAAACGCCAATAATTCAGTATTAATCCTGTACCTCACAGTGTTAAATTCTTTGACTCTCCTTTTTATGGCACTTGCAGCCTCTGGCTCAAGTGCCATATAGCGATCGCAATTCCGTCTGTCGGTCGGTCTGTCCGTCCCACATGTTCGAGTTAGGGTACTTCCAGATGTGCTATGACTATGAAGCTTGGCAGGCATATCAGGGACCCGATATAACTAACCTGGAAATAATCAGTTTCCCGATCCGACCATCTGGGGGGGAGTGGTGGGCCGGGGAATTCTGAAAATTAAGTAGTTTTTGTCACACTTTTTGGAGTTGGGGTACTTCCAGATGTGCTACGACGATGAAACTTGGCAAGAGCATCAGGGACTCGACCGGACTAACCTGGAAATAATCAGGTTCCCAATCTGACCACCTGGGGGGAGTGGAGGGCTGGGGAATCCCGAAAATTGGAGTAGTGTGTAACTTTCGAACGGGTGATCGGATTGGAATGAAACTTAATAACTGAATAAATGGCATACCTCTGATTTCCCATTTGAAGTCCGGACCGGATTCGACAGCTATGGGGGAGTTGGGGGGGAGCCCGGTATCTCGAGAAACGGTTAGAATTCAGGGATCGGAGTGAAACTTGCTAGGAAGAACAAGCATCTGCTCCACGAATCGTTTATACATTTGGACTGGATCCGGACACTGGGAAGGGGGGGTGGAGGGGAGTTTTCCGGAATTCCGGTAATGGCGGTTTTGGGGATTTTCACGACGAAACTTGGAAGACGTATCAGGGACCCGATCAAACTGACATATAAATACAAATTTACATGATCCGATGTTCGTGGTGGAGTAGCGGGACGTCATGCGTAACTTTGGAACGGTTGATCGGATTTGAGTGAAATTTGATGATTGAACAGAGGACATGTCTCTGGTGATCTCTGTCATGTCCGGACCGGATCCGACAACAATTGATGATGCGCATGCAACTGATATGCGCAGTGGCGAAGAGGGAAGTTGACGGGCATTAATTCAGAGCTCAGCTCAGTTTTGTCGGGGTATCCATTGTCGCTGCATGAGACCAAAGACGTAGGTTCTATTGGCTTATTTGTTCTTGCTAACACTCATGGTGTTATCCCTTTCTGAGATTATATTTCCGAGGCTTCTGGGACTCTTTAATTTTTATTTCTTTTCTATTTTAGATTCCTGTATGAACTCTCCTGTATACCCAACTTCGAGGACAGAATGTTCTGTCTTACCTTTCAGAATGCGTTCAGTGAAGGCATAGCTGGCATTCAGTCTACGTTGGACAACTTGCAGATGGTCTGTGATGTGAGTAGCCTATCTCAAATGGTTTTCAGATTTTGAAAAAGGTCGTGAATAGTGATGTATGTAAAGGTCGTGATAAAAATGTCGTGTTACGAAAAAAAATGATTAAACACCAGAAACAGGTATGCTAAAACAGATAAACTATGCTATAACACAAATCTAGTCACTGTTTGACCCACCTGGCGCCTCTTGATGTATAACTCTCTATTCCGACGAAAAATCGCCATGTCCCTAGCGGAAGAGCCAGAAGCGTCACCCAGCTGTCCCCAACGATGGCCGTTGATTGGTTGATACAGAATTTCAGTCATCGTTCGGGCGACGTTCTCGTTCTTCCTGAGGTTCACTGGCCTGTTTTGGACTTAGAGTCAGATAGGGTATAGTCGGACCCGTCGGTGCAATAAGCTCACGCCCGTCAAAACCAGAACGAACAGATTCGCCAACTCATTCGTGCCATTTTTTACTGAAGAAAGAAATATATTCCTGTGACGTGAATGTTTTTTATTTATATTTATTGGAAAGAATTGCGTATTTTAGCGTCCAGACACGTCGTAATGGAAGGCCATGACAGCTATTTTAGATTGAACAATTCCGATTCTGTTTGGTTGCGAACCTTCTTCAGTATTTAGCCTGCCTACGTCTACGTTTTGGTTTTAATTGGTTTATTATTCTAAATGTATTTATTCTTAAATTGTTATTCTAAATGTTAAATTATTCTAAATGTATAATCTATTGAGATTCAACATAAGTAGACAAGTAAGTGAGAGTTGGTAGCTCCGGAGCCTAAAAGAAGGCATGTTAGAACATCGTTGCTGCCCCTCACTCTGAGGCCTGAAAGGGACCTTAAGTTTTCGTGCCTCTTTTTTTAGTACTCATGCCTCCTACACTATGTTGTGCCGTGCCGTGCCTCTTTTTAGTCGATCCCAAGTGCAACTGTTAAAGATAAGGGAAATGGAAAGAGCCTTAGAATCACAGCTTACGTATCTAGGCAGTTCTGCAAGCTCGATTTCTTTTTGGGACACAGTGGCGCGGGAACAACAACCATGCGAAGTGCAGTGACGTCGTGAATAGATAGGTAATTTGAAGCAGCCAAACAGAATTGCGCTCCCGCCTATGGTGTATGGGTACGCTCTACGCGTTAGGAACACAGTGGCGCGGGAGCAACAGTCATGCAAGTGCAGTGAAGTCGTGAATAGATAGGTAATTTGAAGCAGCCAAACAGAATTGCGCTCCCGCCTATGGTGTATGGGTACGATCTACGGAGGCGGCAAGTTCAGAGCTGTGTACCAAAAGCTTCTCATGGGGAGAATAGGAGCTTGCTTAACTGCCTAGATACGTAAGCTGTGCTTAGAATGTACGTTTAAAGTTTAACTGAAAAGCCAACTTATTTTTGTGTCATTTAGTTGAATACACACTGAATTACTTGGATTCTGAAAAGGGATTTTTTTGTTTCCCACTATCTGCTCTAGTTATGGCGTTCAGAATATCAGCGGCCGTCCCCACAGCGAAAATTCTACTATGACGCGGGAATTTCTTATCTAAACACAAACAAGGCTTTTCAGTGGGCAGTGGCGATATTGGTGAAGATTGCTTAGTGCCTGAACAAAAAAATTGTCATAAATCTGTGTTGTAACGCATACAACAAATTAGAGGTACTACAAATCACACGGAAATTCCATTATTTGAAAATCGATTATTCCTGACTTGCGGAACAACCAAGTAACGAATTTTCAGCGGGTCTTCAAGCCAATTTAAGTGAATAAGTGATGGGTAACTAGATTGTCCTATCCACGTCCTTTTCGGTTAAACTTTAAGAGTGCACGTAGTAATATAAAATAAAAATCTAAATGACGGGCGGATGTTCAGCCCTCATTTCTTCACGTCATGTTTACAGCAAATAATAACCCATAATTTTGTCCGTTCTACCGCCTACATTTATGTCGCTATTATGATGGTGCTCATAAATAATAGTACACAAACATGACAGTAATTGGCAGGTGTAACTGGTGCTTGTTTTTTTGTTGACTTTCGACTGAGATAAAGAAGAAGTTTGCATAGCCAAATTAGGCGATGATTGTAATAGAAATAATTGTCTTCATTCTTTGAATTAATGCATAAATCATATCTGCTGATAGCTAAGATGTTTCTTTTGTACATAACAGACATTATCGACTGCACCTGGCTAGTAGGTTGGTATTATGTGTCCGATGTGGCTAAGACTGTCCTCGACTGTCTGCATCGAGAATTTTATTCCAAAAAAAATTCCCCTGTGTGATCACCAGGCCCGTATCCAGGAATTTATTTGGGGGGGGGGTTGCCCTTCGAGGGGGGTTTACCCGCGGGTCGGACCAAAAAGTACATAAAATGCATAGATCAGATTTTAAAGCCTAGAAAAAACGATTACTTTTGTGGGTTTCGGGGTGGGTCAAACCCGCTAACCCCCCCTGGATACGGCCTTGGTGATCACATCGAAACTTCCGGTCTTGTTCAGTGCCATCTTTTACCGTTGGTGGACCCTAGGCCATCCATGGATTTTTGGCCCCTTTTTCTGAGTCTCAAAAACTCAAAAACGCCAGCACATGAGCGAACACGTTTCTTGGCCGCGCCACACTATGGTCAGGTCTGAGCATAATTTTGTTAACATAAACGACGACCGTGCAATGTACCTGGTCACATCTGGATCGTAATGAACGAGGTATTGCGGCTAGCAAACGTAGCCCGATTCCTCAACAATGTACACAGACCGCGTGGCCTCTCGTTTTCCCAGGCCCCCCTGCACCGGCCAAAGGGTAAAGACGGCCCTGGTCTTGTTTGATCAGAGGATGGTTGATTCCGGTTGCCCCACCGATCTGAATCTAGGGGCTTTTCACTTTCTACCCAAGGGCCATATGCAGTGGCCGTGATGGGGGGGACTTGCTAATGATTTTTTTGTGACTTGCGGGTATTTTGAAAAGATGTGATGAAAATAGGCTTCCCCAAGAGTTATAGGCCTTATTTTCGCTTTCCCGGGTAAGATTATGGCAATAAGAGATCAAGGAATTGATTTTATTTAAAGGTTATGAATAGATATAAAAAAAATCTGTATTTACCAAAAACACTCTGGCTGTGGTTTCAAATATTTGAAACAAAAAACAGCACCAAATTGCCCGCTGTCAACAGGCAAACTTGTTAGGCTGCTGGTTGTCGGACTCGTCTGAACTCATTTTGCAGCCAGGGATATATCCTTCTGTAGCGAACTTGTACGTCGTTACAGACCCGATGAAAATTTTTCGAGATTTAGTCGTATGGAGTTGTACGAAAAAGTAGCATGCAGTAGTAACTGTTGCCACTGCGTACTATTACCAAGAACCGACTACTAGCAAACCGGATGCTACTGCAGCAAGATTGGATGCTATCGGATACTACTACTTAAAATTAACCCAGTCGGAGGCATGTTAAATCAAAGTATTCCACATGCAACTTTTTCGCACAACTACCATACAACTACACAGTCAAAGAATTTTTCATCGGAGATGCAAAAAAGCAATTCCTCGATGAAATCCAAATTTCGCGGTCTACCAGCGATTCTGTCCTGTCTGTCCTTCTCAGTACCACTACGAAAAGTCTATTGACATAAACAAAAAAAATCTCTAAACAGAGTCAAAGTAGTATAGCATAGTGAGGTACAAGTTATGACAAGAGCAAAGGTTTCGATGGGATCCCAAAAATGTAATATTTGATCCAGACAATTTGGTCTTCTAGATATCCGGTCTTCGCCAGAATCCTTGAAATTTTTACTATTAAGATTTAGAAACAGAAGAAGGTCAATGGCTAATCATCTGAGAAAACCAAGTTCAGATATGGATTCAGCATAAGTGTATTCACCCCTAAGCTATACGTCATATCTACTTTGACGAAATTACCCGTTGTCCTTCCAGGTTTGTTTGTGCGTCTGAATCGGAATCCGGTCAAACCGTAAAAACAAAGACAAAAAAAACAGCGCCATTAAAAAACAGCGACAGGGCTAAAACATCGACGCTCGAAACATCGAAAGCAAAAAATCGCACCCCGTAAAGACAGCTGCAGAAAAAAAAAACTACGCGGGCGAAACAGCTATAGCAAAATCAGTACAAAAACCACGATTAATTTTATTTTTTCTTTTAGATTCTTTTAACTGCCGAGGGGGTAAAGCGGGTGCTGGGGATCATCCTGGCATTAGGCAATTATATGAACGGTGGCAACGTGCAGCGTGGGCAGGCGGACGGATTCTCGCTGGAAATCCTGCCCAAGCTGAAGGACGTCAAGAGCCGTGACAATACTATAACATTGCTACACTTCATCGTAAGGACTTATATGGAGGTAAGTACAGTTTCTTATCTTTTTGTAATGTACAATTAAGGCTGCAGAAAAAATAATCTCAATCTGTACAATCTATTTTATACGGTCTGTCTACGGAAGAGCTAGAAGCTGTACAGAAACGCGTGTCGAAAATTATAATGGGACCTAGCTTCCAGTCGTATGATCAGGCATTGTCAGTGTTGAGAATTCCAAGTCTCTACTCCCGAAGAGAAGAACTGATTTTAAACTTCGGGAAAAAGCTGATAACAAATGAGAAATACCAATTCTTAATCCCCCTGGTGCCCCGAAAAACAGCAGGACAAGACGACAGAATAAATTAGTGCCTGTCAAAGGACGAACCTCGAGGTTCATGAACTCGTTTGTGCCCTTTTTTACAGATATTTATAACAAAGTGAACAGTTAGCGTAATATATTTTATTTCATGAATGTAAATGACCAGCATAATATAGCATCTTCTGCTGAAGAAAGCTACGAAGTTGGTTTGTCAATAAACGATTCTATCCGTTCTATCTTAGCTTAGCACCGACCTACAGGACACGTCGTGTTTATGGTATTAAAAGCAACCTATTTCCGGAATCGCTCCATCCATTTTGAAACTTGGAGACCCGGATTTCATACGGCTTGTTCTAACCCTCTAGCGACTCCGCACTGATTATAAAATTTTCTTCAGCGACGCTCGTTGTCCGGTGACTGCTCACCGGTGCTTCTTATAACACGTCTTTGCATCCACCGGTGACTCTCACCAGTCTTATAACCCGTTTTTGAACCAACCGGTGTCCGGGTTTACCTCACCGGTGCGGACTAACCAGAACCTGCTCGGGAGCCCGGCTTTGCCGAGGAGTTAGCAAGTTTCCATCAACTCACCGGTGAACCAAAAAACGCGTTATAAGAGAAGAACCGGACAGTGGTGACAAAACACCAGAGACAGCCGGGAGTGCAACGGACGCAGCTTTTGTTTCGTGGTTTTCAGTGCATATCATACTCCCGAAGATTTTTCGTGAGAAGCTCAGTCGTCAGAAAAAAACGGTTATGCCAATTTGTCCGTGTTTTTGCTATCAGTCAACGTGCGAGGAGAAACACTTAAAACAGTGATGGTTGGCAGTTTTGGGAAAAACAAAGCCTAGTTTTAAAATTTTCAACTAGTCTAGGACATTGGAATACCCCCCCCCCCCCCCGCCACCTCGTCTCAATGATGCCAAGGCTGGCCCTTTGACCGAAGCACGAAACAAGTGGGTATTTCCAGGCTAGTGTATGTTGCGTAGAATTGGTCCCTAAACTAGATCTTTTCCAGAAACACGGTGCCATGAGCGAGTCGCCGAACCCCCTGCCCGAACCCAGTGACGTAGATAAAGCAGCGCTAGTCAAGTTTGAAGAAGTAGAGAAAGATCTGAAGCAGCTTAGTCAAGAGTTAGAAGGTATGGTAGCCTTAAAGCATTCTCGACCCTATCAAAGATCGTGTGGACCCTATGTCCGACGGTCGTCCTGGCCAAGTGGTTACCGCGACGGACTCGAAGTTTTACTGACCCCTGAGAGGTTTGACTCTCTGAGGTGCCTACCGTTTCGTTTGGGAGGGGGATTAATGGCATATCTATTAGGCAAGCCAAAGTTGATCCAGCTTCGTATGGGTACCTGGAGAAATCAGTCGAAGGTGACAGGAAGGATGTGCACCAGAATAGCTGGCCCCCGATCGCCCATTGGGATCAGCACCGCCAGTAATGCCTGTCCAGGCTGATTGCTGACACCTTTCCTTACCTCTACATTCTCGACCCTAGTAATAACTCGCAGAACAGCTTTTCTGTTTTGAACAATTCTCTCTTCGTTCGGTACATAGCCACATGTTAAACTCTGTGATTTTAGGATCTCACATCGCATGTGTGTTTCTATTCAGACATTAAAATCGGCCAACCTGTTACTTTGTTACGTTTCGTGTGCTGAAGTTGTCTGTCGCGATTGTACCTCCTAATTATGTTCATGTCACTTAAGATTCTAGTACACGATGACTAGTTTGACTAAGAATATATATACAGAAAAAGTGGTGACAATTTTCAGCTATGAATCGCTTCATGCATTACAATATCACGACCTGTTAGTTGAGCAGAGTGCATTCTCAAGTTATGAAGTAATGCTACATTGTTTGAACCTCGCTTTTGGGTTTGCAACCTGTCGTTGGGACTGAAGTCGTGAAGTCTTCGGAAAATGATGACAAAAGCGTCTTGGCGCTTTTTCGACTACATGTAACGCCTTCTTTCTAAAGGACCCGGATTACCTATATTACTGCTTTACTCAACGTCTCTCATCGCCCCATCCATTCTCATTTTCGAGATGGCGGCACTACGCTGATTTTTGCATTTGCCGTGTTGGGCTCTTTACTAGGTTGATTACGCTCACAACTTTCATAACAGATAACACAAGGATGCGCGGTTTCACAAGATAACACTTAGGATGTTAGCTGTTATGTTTTTTTCAAACGTTACGCATCAAAACGTTATTCATACAAGAAGAGCCAAAAAACCTCGGCTTACTTTTTTGTTTGTCATCATGATATCGGAAAAGTCATCGTACGCCTTTTTGGCTCTTCCTGACAACGCATGTTGTGCAGAACGTTTAATGCATGATGTTTGCAAAGCCATAACAGTTAACATTCCAGTTTTAGCTCTTGAAACTGCGCATCCTTGTGCAGGATGCGGGTTATAAAACTTCCGTGTTATAAAACTTCTGACAGGTCTGCTTATTTTTTTTTTATTTTTTTTTTTTTTTTTTTAATTTCAATGACATTCTTTACTTCTTTTTCCTTTACTCAGATTTAACTTTAATTTAATTTACCTTTTGAGCAGTCAAACTCTGGTCTGCTTATTGGTTCCGAGGAGCTCATTTGTCAGAAATACCACTATTGCAAATTTTCCTCGTCAAAACCAAGGGGGTCGAATGAGGCTGAAAGCTATATAACCGTTTGTTATTTCCAGGTTGTGATTTACGGTCGAAGAAGGTAATTGCGTCATCCAGTACAGACTGCCTTGAGCCTTTCAAAGGAATAATGCAGAGTTTCATCAGCAACGGTGAGTAGAGATTTTGTACACAAAATGGTGTAATTTGTCTTATGAGTTTTCAACTGTTTTCCACAAGTTCATTTCCCAGCTTGAGCCTGAAGAGGACCCTTGCCAAGAAGGGCCGGAATGTAGCTCTAATAAAATGTAGCTGACGTATCTGTCTTATACCAGTTCAGCGCTCTAGTGGGTTTGTCTCTGTTTGCCTGTTTACGAATTTTATTTGTAACCAGTTAGTAGAGCACAAGACGCGAATACCCAACAAAAAAAGAAGACCAAGTTAACCATATACCGACGAATTTTGAGATGCATTATAATTCTACTTTGGTATTCATGGTTTTTACTTGGTACTGGGAAAACCTTGACAATTTCTGAGAGAGCGAACAGAAAAGTAAGGAAGCGGAAATCAACAACAGAAAGAGAACCACAATTTTTTTTATTATTATTATTTCAGTTGAGCAGCTCGTGAGCAGCTCTAGAAAGCAAGAAACAAGCATGCAGTGGGAATTCATAAGACTAAAGCCGTGTATGAAATAAAATACGTAGAGGATGATTTTTCAGTTGATTTTTTTTTTTTTTTTTACAGCTCGGGGAACAGTCTCAAACACAGAAGAGCAGCTTACAAAATCAAAGGAGACCCTTCGCGCAGTAATGCGTTACTTCTCCTACGCTCAAAAAAATGGGGAGTTAGACCCCAAGGACTTTTTCTGCTTATGGTCCCCCTTCTGTAGTGATTTCAAAGTACAATGGAACCGAGAGAAGCAACGGATGGCCCAAGAGAGGTAAGTGCCAGTCTCGAGTTATTAATAAACATTTTTTTCAAGTAAGGCTGTTACGCCACTTATTTCACTGGAAATGAAGTTCACTACAGTTTTAAGTATAAATTTACGTTCTAGGCCTGGTAATGACACACTAATCTTTGCACTTGCCACGATTCACTATTTCCAACCGCATTATGCTCCTTGCGTGTGTTAGCATATCATACTGTTGATCTGTAAAACCGGGTATTTGAATTTTGCCGAATTTTGCTAGAAGGACATGGGAAAAGACTTGAAACAGCCAAAGCCGTAGATAAATTTATTAAAAGAGGAACCTAGTTTTACAGTATTCAAATAGTTTTAAAAATTGGAACATAAACAGTAAATAGTGCGAGGTTTGCTTTAAGTTCTTAATATATCAGTACAGTTTGAATGTTTTGGGGGCGAAAAGTAGAACCAAAGTGGTAAAAAATCGAGTAAGTGTTCAAAGAAGTATTTTATTTCGTCTGCTGTAATACTAATGATCTTAGAACAAATTTAGAGACCAAGACATCAGACAAAGCAAAAAGGAAAGAGACAGACACATTCGACATGCGTCTGGAAACGAAAAGTTCAGTGTGTGGATGGGGTAATGAAAGTTTGAGCCATTTTTTTGACAGAATGCAGGGAGTTGAATTTACGGGAGGAAATGTTTGGGGTGAGAGAATGTGAAACTACGTGGTTCGTATAATGTTGAAAGAAAAGAATTTTAGATATAATAAACCACTTGGCAGCTTCCAACGGAAAAGTATGTCAAGTCAACGTAGAACATTATTTGTTCCTCGAGGTTAAAGTTTGTGTGGTATTGTTCTTGTTTTATTTTTTTTGTATTTATTTTTATTGCAATGGCCCTAGTCGGCTTTTTTACGCAACAAATCTATGAGCGTGTTCCACCCTACTTACCGTGGTTACTACGCATCACAACACGAATTTTGGCTTCTTGGCGTCAAGGCTGGAACTCATTTTTAGATTTTCGGTAAACTATCACTTCACGGGCTAATCAAGCCAATCACGTTACATAGATCCGTAGTTGTGAGCATGGTAAGCAAATAGTTACTATTCCGAGAAGGTTGGAACGATCAGCGTAGTAACTTTTCGTGAGGTTTGAGCGGAAGTGCTAATAGTTACTATTGTTAGAAGGGTGAAACACGCTCTATGTATCTAACTATCTATATTTCCTTTCAAGGCTTCTTCTTTGCCCATTAAACATGGTTTGTACTTTTAGATTACGAGAAGACGCCCTGCTACGTCATGAGAGAAAAAGAGCTCTCGTTGCCAGCAAGCCTTCCAACCCTGACGTAAAATCTCTGGTAAGTCTTACCATTATTAATATTGAATTATAAATATGACTGTTATAAATTATCGTCACCGAACGGAGGAGGAGTCATAGCTACTCGTAGTACAAACAGTATTAATACGAAAGAAATTGTCAAAGACCCACGAGTTTTCTTCCGTAAATTATATGCTTACTTTGACAATTTAATTTTATGGTTTAAAAACGAAAAGGAAACAAGTGCAAACTAATTCCGACCATTAAAATCCGACATTTTTGGGGATCGACTAAAAACGGGATCGGAACGGAACGACACGGTACAGGAGGAATAAGTACTAAAAACGGAAACGCGTTTAAAAAAAACGGGAATGACGGACTAAACTCGGGAACGGTGCGCCAGGAGGAACACTACTAAAAGGCGGAATGATGATCACTCCAGTGGACGATCCCTGTTCTAGCAGTAGTGTTCCTTCTTTTCGTCGAGTTGACCCCCGCACGACGAGGGCAGGGAGCCTCTTCTTCAATCTTCTCCGGACTAGAACAAGAGCCCTGTCGTTCCCGTTTTTAGTACTTGTTCCTTGTCAACTACATCAACCAAATTTTTAGCCAGGTAAAAAGAAACGGCTATGTTTCGGTCAGCTGCCTATCTGCAGCCCAAGTAGTGCCAAGAGTCAAAGCCTTGACCGTACATTTTGAAAATTGCGCCTTAGAACCACACTAAAATGACCTGACCGACTGTAAGCTAACGGATTTCATGGAAAGGTAATCTCAAGCAATGTCTAAATCAGCTGAAAGATATCCAGTGATGTCCAAAACACACAAATAATCGTTGTTTGAAGAATGGGAAAAGGTTATGGACTATTGCCATTCTATCGTAAAATAGATCAGCACTTCCATCGAGTCTTTTAATTTAAATTTAATTACTAGTTAAAACTGGCAAGAAAACTAAAGTGAAACAGTTCTTCTAGTGAATGAATGACTGTGCTTGTTACCTATCTTGACTTGAAGTGCGGATTTTATTCTATGTGGACTGTATTTTAATTTTAAGGCGTTCAAATAACAGCAAAAAAAAACAGAAAAAACCGCGTTTCCACGAGTTTCAACTTGTGGGTTGAGTGTGTGGTACACACTTCTTTTTCCCGGGCAAACACTCGTGCGGGACACAAATATGTCGTGAAAACGCCTCCGTGGAAAGGCAGACTTTGTCCATCATTTCTAACTTTTTTTTCTTTTTACTTTAGAAATCAATCGTCCGCCGAAGATCATCAGCCAACCCAACGAGCAGTCCACGACGAAAGGCCTCAACACCAGCACTGACCAATTGAATTTGTAGACTTACCAGTTGAATTGTAGATTAGACTAACGGATGAATAACGCGACACATTTTTTACATTGACACGGTACCTGTTTTCTTTTTTCTTATCGTATGTGTACAGCTTTCGCAAAATAAACCGCATATTTTTTGTATCTTGATGCTGCGTTTTCAGCGACCTTATGACTCCTGCAGGATATACCAAGGACAGCAATTGTGGAGTCTGACAGTTTTAGTGGAATTTATTTATTTCTATTCCTAAAATACGAGGAGTAATATAATAAATTCTTCAAAAAACTATCCCCCAATCAACTTATTCATTCAAATACACTGTTGGGGAGACGGGGGGCAGGATCGTAACGTTTTTGCTTTTTATGGCACTTGCCTTCCGGCCAAGTGCCATATACCGATCACTTTTCCGTCGGTCGGTCTGTCGGTCGATCAGTCCGGTGATTGCGAGTTGGGGTACTTCCAGATGTGCTAGGACGATGAAACTTGGCAGGCATATTAGGGACCCGACTAAACTAACTTGGAAATCGTCACTTGCCCGATCTGACCATCGTGGGGGGAAAGAGGAGATCCGGAATTTAGTGACATGCATAACTTTCGAACGGGGGATTGGGTCTTAATGAAACTTGATATTTGGAAAGATGTCATATCTCAGATGTCCCGTCCCAAGTCCGGACCGAATCCGATGAATGTAAGTGGGGGGGGGGAGTCGGAAATCATGTGACACGCTTAGAGTGGGACCATCAGGATGAAACTTGCTGGGAGGAACAAGCTCTAGGTACATCATGGACAGAACCGGACCGGATTCGTGCACTGTGGGGGGTTCCGGAATTCCGGTGATGCGGTGTCAAGTTACTTCAAGGTGGGCTAGGACAATGAAACTTGGCAGGCAAATCAGGGACCCGACCAGATTAACCTGGAAATAATCAACTTCCCGATCAGACCATCGTGGGGAGAGTCGAGGAAGGGGGAATCCGGAATCTTGAGGTCTGTATAACTTCGAACGGGTGATCAGATCATAATGAAACTTGACATGGAGAAAGACCACATGTCTCGGATGTCCGTTTCGACCCGATCCGATAAAGGTGGAGGGGGGTCGGAGGGCGGAGCTGGAAACCTTGTGACATGCTAGGAGTGGGGCGATCGGAATGAAACTTGGTGGGAAGAACAAGCACAAGCCCTATGTACATCAGTGACAGAACCGGACCGAATTCGGGCACTGTGGGGCAGTTCGAGGGGGGGGAATTCCGGTGATCGCAGTTAAGGTACTTCCAGACGTGCTAGGAAGATGAAACTTGGAGAATAAAGACTTGACATGATTGGCTTAGAAAATAGTCAGTTCCCTGATCCGACCATCGTGGGGAAGTGGAGGGAGGGAGAGTCCTGAATTTTGAGGTATGCATAACTTTTGAACAGGTGATCGGATCTTAATGAAACTTGATATTTGGAAAGACCTCTTGTCTCACATGACCGGATCCGATGAATGTTGGGGGAGGAGGTGTAGGGGAGAACCGGAAATCTTATGGCACGCTTAGAGAGGAGCGATTGGGATGAAACTTGGTTGGAAGAACAAGCACAGGCCCTAGATACATCAGTGACACAACCGGACCGGGTTCGGCACTGTGGGAGGAGTTGGAGGGGGGTCCGGAATTCCGGTGGTCGCGAATCAAGGTACTTCCAGATGTGCTAAGACGATGAAACGTGGCTTGAAAATTAGACACTTGACAAGGTGGCTTAGAAATTGTCAGTTCCCAGATCCGACCATCCCTTAAAGTACTAATCCTAACCGCAAAGTACAAAAAAAACCGTACGCATCATATTTGATAGTACGAAAAAGGGATAAGTCAGCTGAAAATTTATTGGAGCTATATTTCGGCCCTTCTTGGCAAGGGTCCTCTTCAGGCTCAAAGCCGCTCAAGCTGGAAAAAACGAAACTTGTGATAACAAAACTTGTGAAACTTGTGTTATCACAAGTTTCATTTTTTTCATCTTGAGCGGCTTTGAGCCGGAAGAGGACCCTTGCCAAGAAGGGCCGAATCATAGCTCCAATAAATTTTCAGCATCCGTTTTCGCACTATCAAATATGATTCGCAGTCAGCTTGGGCTGAAGGAATATTTATCCTCAACGTACGCATCCCCAGAACGCATCCCTATGAGCCCATGATCGTTTTTGCCTCAAGTGTTTTGCTTACAACTGATTTCCTTGAAGTACAAACAATACTTTGAGTAAGATATACTTTTTCGTGCTCCCGATGAGTTTATCATAATTTTTGCTTCAAGAGTTTTGATTACAAATGATCACAACAAACCCACGAATTGACGAATTCCTACTTTCATCCTGTGACCCAGCCCTGCAAGTGCCATGTGAGCTTCCAGCTCTTGTTTCCGTACCAAGATTTTGTTTTAGGTTTTAGGTTTTGCTGATTCAGTTTTTTCCGACTGTATAGAATCATGTCTATTGTTACTTTATAAAATCTTTTGACCTGTAACATCTGCGCAAATGCTATTTTCCTACTCGTTGTATCAATTTCAGTTCCGTTTACTATGATTGCAAGAGTGCAATTGCGGGAACTTTTTACAGAAGAAGCATACGCGTGTAACAGCTCCGAAAAGCAGTTTCACGTATTTTATATTTCAATAGCGAGGTTTGCAGACCCGATGTCTGGACCCCCCCCCCGCTCCCCCCTTAATACTGTAGCAAAAGTTCACAAGATTTAAACAGCTAATTTATGATTCTCAACATGTTAACTGATTTCTGAAAGAATGGGTTCTGGAGGAATTCTGAAATACTCGCCTAGTTAGACCAGTGCATATTAGCCTAATGGCCACACAGTAACACATGAAAAAAGTATCACTTGACAGCAGTTTTCAAATTAGGGAACTCTCGTTTTAATTACACTTTAGGAACCCACATTACTGTTTTTGCTTTATTGCGAGTCCCTAGAATATCCGGGAACTCGAGTTTGGAAATACGAAAAAAAAAATGTTTTATCCAAAAATTCCTGCATACTTTAAGTTAATGGACCATGTCCTCTGTCTCATTAGACCGAGGGCAATGTCGCACATTGCTTAATTTAGTTTTTGCAACACGAACAAAAAGTCTGTAACTTCTGACTAAAACGTCAAGCTTTGACTGACTTTTGTTAACTTTTTGTGTGATTCCAAAGAAACACCATGCAACCTGTTCTGACGCCTATCGGGGGGGGGGGGGGTGAGCCGGGGCACCCTGGTCTGCGACCCCATCCATGCCTTCCTGAAGAAGAGAGCTGGGATGTCTGAACAAGAGCTCATTGTTATTAAAAAGTCCTTATAAAAGTCCTTTTTAACGGAAACCTACTCTCTCTTGTTGTTGTAGGTGACCATTAGAACGAGCCATGGCTTCTGACATTAAACATTCTTTTCTTGCATAGCAACCAAGTTCGAGCAAGAAAAGAAATAAAATGAAGGGAGACGTTGAAAACATTCGCAACTTCTTACTTGTTGATATTATTCAAAACTAACATTACTTATTGTTCAGTAGTGATTCGTGCTGCTCGTGAAAGAGATTTAAGAGCCCCGGCGTCGCCAATTCACATCCAGGTGGTGAGCAAACGGGGTAGCCGGTTGCGAGCTGTAACCTGAAGAAAGTGAATGTAGGCTATGTGCGGTTTCTCAGTGTTTTGCTGTAGTGCCAGCTTGCTGTGGAAGTTTAATAGTATCACAATAGAAACAGGAGACAAATAGTTAGCTCGCCCAGGCCTCAACTCTTATACCAACCAGGGTTGCCGCAAAATGTGTCAGGTTTGGTCGGAGTCGCCGCTACAAAAACGACAAATCTTAATTTGTTTTGACGGAAAAAACGTTTAAAGTTTAATTGAAAAGCCAACTTATTTCTGTGTCATTTAATTGGATATTTGAACTTTGTAAAGGGATTTTTTGATTTTCCACTATCTGATCTAGCTATGAGGCTCAGAATGTCTCCGGACGTCCCCACAGCGTAAATTCTACTATGACGCGGGAAATTTTAAATTTCAACACAAATGCGGTTTTTCAGTGGGCAGTGGTGAGATTGGTGACGATTGCTTAGTGCCTGAACAAAAAAAAAATGATAAATCTTTCTCGTAAGGCATAGGCCTACAACAAAAACACAGCGTTGGCCCAGAAGAACAACAGCCTGAAGAGGACTCTTGCCAAGAAAGGCCGAAATATTGCTTCATAAGCATCACAGCTGACGTTTTCCGTTCATGTATACATTATATGAATAAACAAAAACACAAGCGCGTAGAGACACCACAAATCACACGGAAATCCCACTATTTTAAAATCGATTATACGTGAATAGCGGGACAACGAAGCAACTCATTTTCAGCGGGTTTTCAAGCCAACTTGAGTGAATAAGTGATGAGTAACTAGATTGTCCTATCCTAGCCCTTTTCGGTTAAACTTTTCACCTTTGGTCGCAAACACTGCTGCAAAAATGACACTTTCTGGACGTTTTCTGAAATAGAGTGAAGTTTATGCCATCTGTAGGACAAGAGTGACAAAAACAAAATAAAGTGGCAATTCACAATATCGTGAGACATGTGGCAACTCTGATACTAACTAGCTCCTTTTGATTCTAAAACAAGAATCAATTAATAGCAGGTTAAACTTTGCTTGCTATTTCATTCGCCCCCGTAGCGTAGCTTGCGAAGGGAGCAGTTGCGATAGAACGAATATATGTCAGGCATCAATACTACAATACATGAATGAATGGAAAGACGAATATCCACTCACAGGATTAAAGGAACAGTAAACTTGACTACGAAAATTCGGCCATCGAATCGCCCGGGGGGCTTGGATAAATATACAGGGTCTTATTGTCGACAGGCCCCCCTTCTTTGTCATCTCGAACCGTCTCGAACCCCCTCCTTAGTGTTCCCAAAGCTAGCTGGCGCCCTTGCCCCTTATGCACTGTAATTATGCACTCATGTACTGTAAAAGTTCGCCTTTTTTACATGTAGACTACAGAGTAACGACCTCCCCGACAAGACGGCCGGGGTTCGATTCCTAGTCGCGGCACACAAACCTTTTGCTTTTGCAAACCTTTTGCTCAAAAGTCGAATTCTCGGAAACTGCCGGAAACTGCAATGGTCGTAACGAGAATTTTTCTTACTCTCAATATCGACTCAGGGTACATTCTTGATATGTTAGCTAGCTCCCCGAGTCAAGTTTGAGTCAAGTTTTCTGTTCCTTTAACGTTTCTAGCAAAAACAAAATATTGTTGGCGCCACCTGCAATTGTTGGCTAACCACTTCGAAGCGAATATAATGTGGTGTCTAGATGGCAGTTAATTTGCTTCGAGAACGAACGTCATGGAAATATTATTCCACCGATAGCTGGGTTCACGCCGTAATCCGTGCGTATTTCTAACAAGTGTGTATTTTGGGATCCCAAAAGGTAAGTGGAGGGATACTTATGACATCGCAAAAGTTGTCCGTCCGTCCGTCTGTAAGCACGATAACTATCGAAGGGAATGATATATTTTGATGAAACTTGGCGTGAGGATTCTTTGAGTCAAGAGTAAGGTCGAGTTCGTAGATGGGCTTTTAGCCCTACATTTAGGGGTGGGGGAGGGGTTTAGGAGCAAAAAAAAAATTTAAACAGCTAATGTGATAGTCGATTATGGGGTAAGAAGACATGCTTAACACGATGGTGAAAACCATTTTCTCGCCGAACAAGTAGTTGGCCCGGAATCCGGCCAAAACCGGAAAGTTTGTCATAAGTAAAAGTTTTATTTGAAGTCGATTAGATGTTCGATTTAGGGGCAAGAAGACATGCTGAACACGATGGTAACAAGACAAAAGGTTCCGATGGGATCCCAAAAATTCAATATCTGATCCAGACAGTAAGATATTTTCTTCGCCAGGCCAAACAGCTAATCATTAAGAAAACCAAGTTCGGATATGGATTCAGCATGTATGTTTACCCCTATAAGCCGATCGAAACGATCCTACCCTAATTCTGTGAATTTTGCGGTTTTGGCGAAATTGAAGAACTACTTGTCCGGCGAAAAACTAAAGCTCAAAAACGAATTCAGCGTATCTCCTTACCCGTACATCCAACATCCCAACTTCAAAGAAAAATTTAACTTCTAACAAATTTTCCAGTTTCAGCCGGATTTCTGAAGAACTACGTGTCCGGCTAAAAAATGATTGTCATACGGATTCAGCATCTTTTCTCACCCCTAGATCTATCATCTAATCAACTTCAAATAAAACTTTTACTCTTAACAAATTTTCCGGTTTTGGTCGGATTCCGGGCTAACTAATTGTCTGGCGAGAACACGGTTTTCGTATTATTGTTCAGCATACCTTCTTACCTCTACATCGAACATCTAATCAACTTCAAAAATTTTACTTTTAACAAACTTTCCGGTTTTGGCCGGATTCCGGGCGAACTACTTGTCCGGCGAGAAAATTGTTTTCATATTCGTGTTCAGCATGCCTTCATACCCCTAGATCCAACATCTAATCGACTTCAAATAAAACTTTTACCTTTAACAAACTTTCCGGTTTTGGCCGGATTCCGGGTGAACTACTTGTCCGGCGAGAAAATGGTTTTCATATTCGTGTTCAGCATGCCTTCTTACCCCATAATCGACTATCACATTAGCTGTTTACAAATATTTTGTTTGTCCCTTAATTTGAACCCCCTCCCCCACCCCTAAATGTAGGGCTACAGGGCCCATCTACGAACTCGACCTTACTCTTGACCCAAAGAATGCTCACACCAAGTTTCATCAAAATATCTCATTCCCTTCGAGAGTTATCGTGCTTACAGACGGACGGACAGACGGACGGACGGACAGACGGACAGACGGACGGACAACTTTTGCGATGTCATAGGTATCCCTCCACTTACGTTTTGGGATCCCAAAAACCATTTTCTCGCTGGACAAGTAGTTCGCTCGGAATCAGGCCAAAACCGGAAAGTTTTTTAAAAGTAAAAGTTTTATTTGAAGTTGATTAGATGTTCGATTCAGGGGTAAGAAGACATGCTGAACACTTATAAGAAAAGCATTTCCACCCGGACAACTTGTTCGCCTGGAATCCAGCCAAAACCGGAAAATTTGTTAAAGGCAAAAATTTATTTGAAGTTGATTAGATGACAGATTTAGGGGTAAGAATAGACGCTGAATCTGTATATGGCAATCTTTTTGTTACCCGGACATATAGTTCGTCCGGAATCCGGCTGAAACCCGATTTTTTATGAGTTAAAGTTTTACTTGAAGTTGCTTAGATGTTCTTTATGGAGATAAGGAGATTCGCTGAATTCGTTTCTGATCTTTCTTTTTTTGCTGGACAAGTAGTTCGCTCGGAATTCCGCCGAAACCGGAAATTTGGCAGAAGTAAAGCAGGAAGTTTCGATCAGTATCGTCAAAATAGATATGGCTTATAGAAGTATATGATGGTATATCTGAACTTGGTTTTCTCAGATGATTAGCCTGGCGAAGACTGGATCTGGCTAAGACAAGACACGATTGCCTGGATCAAATATCAAATTTTTGGGATCCCATCAAAACCTTTTGTCTTGGTAACTCTTGTTTTGCGACAAAACGGAAGTAAATACGCTTAGAATTGAAAAAAGATGATGATGAGATGATAACGATTTTATTTATAACCCGTCAAAACAAGCACAAAGCACGAAGACGGAGTAAATAATAAGGGAAAAAAGAGAAAAAGAAAGGAAAACACGAAAGACAATTAACTCACGAAATGCACTATATAACTTTTACCCTAAAGCTAAGCCAAGAGGGTTTTCCAGTCGTGATAAATATTTTGGCTGTTTTTCGCCTGCTGTTAAAGGATCATTAATTTGATAACAACTGGGAATTTTCGAGCTTCTCATCCAGGGAGAGTGTAATATATATTTAGCAAAACAATAGAATATTGACCGGATTTATTTTTTATCCGATTTGGTGAGAAATCTCCAAAAAGGTGCAGTATACAGGACGTGAGGTAGGGCGATTGAATTGTAGATAGCCGCGAGGACGGGGCGTTGAAAACGTAGCTTTTTTGATACCACGGATCCGTATGCACCTACAATTCTTTTACGTATATGCTTCATAGATTAAATATGCTCGTGTTTTCGGCAGTGTGGAAATGCAGCAGAAACGCTGGTCAGAAACGCGCATTCTTGAGTCTTCGAACCCGTTGCTGGTTGTCCTGCCTTGGCCTCACATGAGGTTACAAACGCTCCCAATCTGGGTGTTGTGGCTCCAAGCCCACGTAATATTTTCTTTATCATTTCCAAGCCAAGGTAAAAACACATATGCCATCTAGGTAGTGGTATTTTATATTGCCGGTAGATGGTGTGGTTGTTCGTGATTGTGGCGGTTCCTGATTGGGTGCTGCTGACCCGTTGTCAGAATCGTCTATTCGGTTTAAGGAATCCGCCATCTTGATTTGGAGACTTACCTGATTTCTTTTGTACCCGAATGAAGAAGTACATAGCCTACTATGGTTATTTTTTTGAGAGAAGAGCACGGTGCGTTTGAGCCATAGGCTACCTAGGAAATCCGTCCCCACCCCCTCGTTTCTTGATTGGTTTTTGAGATTGGAAACTAAGGTCAGGCCCGCCGGTCTTCACAAGGGTTTCTTACTCGCGATACGAGCGTAGTTTCGTACCTTCGTTCGTCAAGTTTTTTAATGCCCATGACGAATTGTGAATATGACCATTGAATTGTACGCAAGTTTGAGTTTTAAACTGTTATAGTTATGGTCAAATTGACGATTGTGATTCATTGTATATAAAATGAATTGAATTGAACTGAATTGAGTTTCTCCACGCTACTCACAGGGTCCCAGTGACCCTATTTAAGACCTAGCCTTAACCACCACCCTCGAAACCACACCACTGGGTTTCATGGGATAAGTTTCATCTTTTCCAAATGGAATTGATGATGGTGCCGGAATCCGGGCAGGAATTCCAGATCGGGAGCACCCGACCCTGATCGTGTGTTTGCACTTTAAACCCTTTGCCCATGGAAACTGCAACTCCTGTGCTTTTCCAACATGCTGGCATAGTGCCTGAATAGAACCCACGGCCTCTTCCACATTTTTCGGTCTTTTTCTTACCCTTTCCCGTATTTTACTCGCGGTCTTTATTCTTTCCTAAAATAGCTTTTCGCAACTTTCGGACAACAAAGAAGAATCTTTCTGTACCAGAAATTAATAGACCATCCTGCGTCAGACTCATCATAGGTGTAATCGTCCTTACCGAACTCGTCATAGAGCTTTTCCCGGTTCTAATACTAGAGAAGGACAATGTCCATCCGTGATTATTTTTAAATAGATTTCTTGCTAAGCAGCCCGCGGCCGGTCACGGCAACAATTAAAGACAAAAACAAAAACACAAGAAACTACTCCACAATGTGTCTCTCTTCTATTATAATGACATCCGGTACATTAAACTTTACATTCCCTTATTTTACTATGTTTTCTTATGCCAAAAGTTTCTCTGTTTTTCTTCGCGAACCTCATTAATTACCCCATTCTCTTCATATTAGCAGAACACTCATCCTTAACAACTCTTTTCCATCACTCTTCGTCAAATTAAAACTCACCATAAGAAAGGACACTGAGGTCTGAAGCTTTTGGCTAAGATCTCTTAACTAGGATGGAAGGAATGATTCGGGAACTAGGGTGGGTTAGATTGTCAGTTACATGTTTAAACTTGGTTTCCAGGTTGCTACTTTTTCTGACGGAACCTCTGACTTTTGGCTGCAAAAACCAGTGACATTCTGGCGTCAATGAAACTAGGTTCTTTTCAAAAACTATCAACAAGAAATCTCGCTTTATCATCTTCATAATTATGCTCCTCAACTTTTATGCTTTGTTTTTGTATTTCCAGGTAAGGTTTTCGGTCTCGATTTGTCGAAGAACCGAAAATGTACGTCAAACCGCAGAATTCTGCGATCAGTGGCAATACTACTTGGTTTAGGCCACACGCTGTTCAGCTCTCCCTGGCGAAGAAGTGGTGAACGACTTTGAGCCATGAATCCCGGTCGAAACGAAACCGAGATTTGGAGCAAAAATGAATCCCACCTTCTCCTGGTGTGACGGAGACCTATGGTTTCGAAGTCATCCAGCCATGTATTTTTCTGGCCTTGTTGTTTTTCCAGTTTGGTAGAGGGTCGGGGGCAAGTGCCTTTTTAGTCAGCGTGTCTCCCATCTGGGACTTCGTTGCGGAACCAAGTGAGTGTCCGCTTGACACCAACGATTGGCCGTGTAAGGCTTTCTTTTTAGCTCTTCAACATTGAGATAATGTTGATCAACACCGCTTCAACAGTGCGTTCTTGAGACGAACAGGAATCTGTGTGGCCAACATCCTTGTTCAAATCGACCAGCCACTGAAAGTGTTGTTCATCGCCTCTGTCGATTTGTGGAGCAATCTGCCATATTTTTCAAACAGATGACGTTAAATAAATAAATAAATAAACTCTTTATTTCCATAATAGCACGTGGCTAGCGGCGGACGTCATACGTTAAAACAGAGACGTTTCGGCGTTCAACAGTTGTTCAACGTCCTACGTCGTACTGAAGAATCGCCAAAAAAACCTATAATTTCAGTAATTTTAATTTTATAATTTAGTGTCATTTCTTATAATTTCTTCGTTCCAAATCCTGTCGATGAGACAATGCCGGTCCTGGCCAAATTGGTTAGCGCACTGAATTCGCAAGCGAAGAGTCGCTGGTTCTAGTGTCGGTGGGGCCGACCGTTTGGTTTGGAGCGTAGGTCAGAGGTGTGAAACTGTAAGACAAGGCAAAGTCCACCCATCTTTGAACAGGTACCTGGAGAAATTAGGGGAAGGTGAAGAGGTACCGGGGAAGAGGCACTAGGATGACTTGCCCCCAAATATCTGAGATCTGCACCACCCAGTGTTGCCTGACAACTAGTGCTGCACTACACCTTCACCTGCTTTCAGGGACCCTTCAGGGACTTTGAGGACCCTTTGATACCATGCCGTGGTCGGCTACATGTTGTTTAACTGTACTTTGCTACAAAAGAAAAGAAACTTCAGAATAGTGCAGAAAAACTGCTACAGGGACTATTGAGGATTCCATGTGAACTGAAAATCGCAGACCGTTGGTTGCATTTTGTTCCTCTGATTAGTTCTCTCTGAGTACGGCAGCCACATAAAAAACTCACATACCGCAGCCAAAATTTAATTTGCATCATAATCATCCCTCGTTGCCAAGCTGCTCTCTGTCTGGTTGATGCTTCTTTCTTTTGCACTCCCACGCTTCTAATTTAATAGATGTTTGCGTCCAGTCACAAACAATTATCCTTTCTCCGATTTTTCTAAGCGACTAGGTATTTGACAGGGTCCATCCGCGCCGCTGTTTCCCTTGGACATATTCCGTTTCTGGCCTGCCTGTTAACGCCCCCACAACTTCTTGGTTATTTATCGAACAACTACACCCCCCTCGGTCTCTAAAATTTCAAATTGCTAGTTGAGTTTGGAAGGCTATTTGATACTTAGCCTACGCCAAAATGCTAAGAAACTGAACAAGAGCGAGAAGCTCGTGCGACACTTACACCGGTAGTTAGCATTAAATCAGCTAAGGTTTGCGATGTCAAGGTCGGACGGCTCTTCCGAGCTCCCCCCCCCTCCAACTCTCCCGTATTGGTCGGATCCGGTTGTAGTGTATCCCACCCACAAAGTTTTGACCCCTGTTGCTGGACTTTTAAATTGAACATCTAGCGCCTATGATCGTGCCCGCTAAGTTCCGTGCCAATCTCAACACATTAAGCATCCGACAAGATTTCTGGGACCCCCCCCCCCCCCCCGACTCAAATACTCAGCTTGAGCCCAAGCTGAGTGGGAAATATATGTTCATTCAATCAATGGACAAAACGGATGCTTTAGCATCGAAATTTCAGACCTCCTTGGCAAGGGTCCTCGTCAGGCTGTCGAACGTCAGGGACAACGTTGGGAGTGGAACGTTGGGAATGGAAGAAACGAACGTGCAATTCGTAACTTGTTCTTGTAACATTTTTTTTTTCATTTGTTTTTGTATGTAATAAAATGAACTGAACTGAACAGATCTCTTCACCCTAAGCGCGCCACAATATCTCCAGTACCCCTTCCAACCTCCCCACATAGTTACCGGATCGGATCCCGTCCGATCCTGAAACAGAACATTTGGGACACGTGCTCCAACAATCAAGTCATCCAGATAGGATAGCTCGTTCGAAAGGTACGCTTGCCACCCCCCTCCACTCCTCCCTGAATGCTTGGACTGGTGAAAGAATATTTTCAGATCAATCCGGTCAGACTCCTATTATGCCTGGCAAGTTTTATTGCCCTGGCCGTAGTACCCTAACTCGCGATCAGCGGACCGACGGAAAAGCCATCGGTAGGCGGCACTCGAGGTGAAGACTGCAAGTGCCATAGAAACTATAAATAGGTCTAGAAACTAAGCTTCTTAGGGTATAAAATTTTCGTCATCTATAGTACTTTCTGTTTTTTTGCCAGCAATTTCTTTAGGAGCAGAATGTGCGGATTGCAAGCTTTGCGAACTGCTATTTTTCTTATGTACTGATCTTCGATATTTCTGCTGTCGCGGAATACTTTGCAAAGTTGTTTAGAGGTGAAAGATGATCTCGATGTGCCATTTGTTTTAGAGTGTTTTGCTTTCTTTCCAAACGAAAGCAAAATAAAAGCTTTGAGAATAGAAGGGAAGAAAAGGTTAAAGGCCTCAAAGTACGCTGTTTCTGCTGAAAGCAAATGTTGACAAATGGAGCAGGCAGCAGCTCACCATTCAGTTCCTTCCTTGCCCATAAGGAGTCATCAGTGAATGGTTAGCATTGTCATATCTGAGAATACTAAATAGCTGACACAAATGGTTGGACACTTGCAGCCTTTGGTTGTCTGTCGGCTCGTCCGATCGTTACTGGGATGTCCGACTAATGATTTGACCTCGGTGGGGGGGGGGGGGGGTACCGGACGGTGCCCGGAAATGCTCGAGTTCGAGTGAAATTTGATGAATGGTACTGATGGGTACCGTAGATATGTTATTTAAATGTCTGAACTGTATCCAACCGTGGTAGGGGGGGGGGTCCTGGACCTATAGTGACACACGTCGGGAACGAACGGGTGGGGAGATTGAGATGAAACTTGGACTCTAGGACATGGGTCCTCGATATGCTACTTGTGGTCCGGACCGGATCCGACCTCGGAAGGGGGGTTGGATCCGTGCATCTTCTCATAATGTACCCCCTGTACATTATGAGAAGATGCACGGATTCACTTGACATTTCGAGGAAACGAAATTTTCCGGATGAGCGGGGAATTGGGAGAAACTTGATGGGTGGTCGTAGTTTTTGCTCGAAACGTGTTGCTATTTAGCAGAAGGGCGTTGCATGCCTGAAATCTTGGCTGGTATTGAAGTTGACCCACAAAAGAGAGTATGTTTGGGTTCAACAGAAGCTGAAGATTGGATTTAGACCAGTAAGTCCAGCTTTTGATTTGGACTTTAACATACAACTATAAAGATTGGAGATTTCAAGTGACTGCAGCTTACGGCTACTACGAGGCTATTCTGAAGTTTATACAGCACTTCTTGCACTCCTTCTATGTATTTCGTTCTGGTGTAACTCATGTTCTGCGAAAGCAGGAGACCCGAAAGGTGAGATCGTGCTATTTAGGATCCCAAAACGTAAGTGGAAGGATACCTATGACTTCGCAAGAGTTGTCCGTCTGTCCGTCTGTCTGTCCGTCGATATAGGGGTAAGGAGGCATGCTGATTTTCTCGCCGGACAATTATTTCGTCCGGAATCCCGCCAAAACCGGAAAAATTTTTAAAAGTTAAAGCTTTACTTGAATTTAATTAAACTCATGGTTTAGGGGTAAGAAGACATGCCGAATCCGTATATGACAATTGTTTTCTACACGGACGAGTAGTTCGCCCGGAATCCGACCAAAACCGGACAAATTTGTGAAAAGTAAAAGTTTTGTATGAAGTTGATTAAATGTTCGATTTAGGAGTAAGAAAATATGCTGAATCTACATATGATGATTCTTTTCTATTCGGACATATAAATCGCCCGGAATCCGGCTGAAACCGGAAATTTTTTACAAGTTTTATCTGAAGTTGATAAGAGGAATGTATGGTAAGGAGACATGCTGAAAGACAAGTTCATTAGAGGTTCGATCTAGGGGAAAGGGGATGCGCTTAATTCATTTTGGGATTTAGTTTTTGCTGGGCAAGTGGTACACCGGGAATCCGTCCGAAACCGGATATTTGGCAGAAGTAAGGCCGGAAGTTTTGATAAAAACACATAATATACTGGAACTTTGTTTTCTCAGAAGACTAGTCATCGGTCAAATTTTAACAGTAAAAACATTCAAGGAGTCTGGCGAAGGCCGGATCTACAAGACGCTTTTGTCTGGATCAAATATTAAATTTTGGGGATCCCATTGGAACCTTTGGTCTTGTTTAAATATGCACACCAGCACCTACTCCATTTGTCAAAATTGTGTCATAACCACACGCTAACGGAGAAAATCCAAATCGAAAGATGCAAGCGTTACGGGTTTGGAAATTTCCTCGTCATATAAGAAGACCACAGGTTTTGATGGGTCAAAAAACAAATTTACAAAATTTCCAGTTTTTTACCGGATTCCGGTCAAATTACTTTTCCGGAAATGTGATTTTAAGAAATTAATTCGATTATCCGGTCGACATCAGACACAAAAATCAACTTCATGCAAATTTCTTGTTTCTGCCGGATTCCGGGCAAACTGATTGCCTAGCGAGAGAATAAGGTTTAGATGTGAATCTCAGCATGTATGGATCCTCCGGTTGACTCGAGAATAAACTTTTACTTCTACCAAATTTCCAGTTTCACCGGATTTCGGCCAGGCCACTCGTCCAGCTGAAAATGAAGTTCAGATATGGATTAGCAGTGCATTCTTACTTACATATCGACGTTCTTATCGACTTCGGGGTTAACCTTTTCCTTTACTTTGTTTCCGGTTTTTGCCGGATTCCGGGGGCGCACTACTGTCCGATGAGAATAAAAGCTCAGATCTGGAATCAGCACGTCTCTTAAATAGTCCAAAGTCCAGTTAATATTAAATTCGTGTGATCCCATAGAAACAGTGCTCTTGTTTGCAGCGTAAGGTGTTATAGCTCCGGTAATGGTGTTAGTAGTAGTTCCGTCATTTGTAACTATCAAGTATTTGGTAATCACTTATTGGACAGAAGTTGTCTATTCCTATTGGGATTAATTTAAATAACTGATTATAGGTATCTCCTACCGATTATTTTTCCAATGGTAAACAAAACCCAATAAGTAAACGAATGAATGAATTCGTACGGCTTCGGTTTAAAATAAACTCTTGATTGGTTGACTGTTCGTTTACTAGTTTCAAAAGCTTTCGTCGGATCTGTGTTCATGGTAACGTCATTACCATGATGTGTCGAAAGAGCTCAAGTCGCTTTTATCCTATCATGCTACGTCTAGTTCCGACATTCTCCTTTCCCATGTTCTCGATTTCC
This sequence comes from Branchinecta lindahli, assembly GCA_023053555.1. NCBI lineage: Eukaryota > Metazoa > Arthropoda > Branchiopoda > Anostraca > Branchinectidae > Branchinecta > Branchinecta lindahli. Next base: position 32,099,402 of record JAKZAO010000009.1, on the reverse strand, counting down.
CATTTTTTTTGTGTCTCCTCTATCCATCATTTCGCAACATGTCCGAAAGACAGGAGATATCACGATTTTCAGATCATGGTTTACTTTGGGCAAACAACAAGGAAGATTATTATTGACTAAATTAATTTTACAACTTGATTGATTAAGAAGAACTGGCTCCAGACTTGATCGGGGAGACGTCCATGGCGCCGGTAAAGACCATAGGTTACATCTTGTACAGATACAAAAGTATGTAACTTCTTGCCTGAAACTAGAAAGGCCCATTCACAACGGGTGAATGGTACCGCTAATACTCGGTACCAGCCAGTTCCGGAAATCGCTCTGAGACCGAGCATTATCTGGGTTTTTGCCGTTCGCGATTGGTATTGGTGTCAGTTTCGAATGCCAGCTAGTCTCGGACCCAAGTTGAAATCAGTTCAACTTTTGAGGGTACTACAGCCAATCAAATTACTTAGGGGAACACTAAGGAATATTCTGATTGGCCAATGCTGAACCAAGTCAGACCGACGAACAATGACCTAAATTCACTTTCGGTTTTCAAGACATTAAGGAGTGGATGTGATTTTGTCTGTTGGGCTTGGTTCGAGACTAGCCAATCATAACGGCAGAAACCTGGCAAAGCTTCGGTCTCGGGAGCGATTTTCCGAACTAGCTGGTATCGAGTATTAGCTAAAACCCGTTGTGGATGGGCCTTAAGACAATCGAAAGGGAGAAAACTTTTTATAAAGACCATGAAGAGGCCTTAATCAGCAATTACATTTCCACCGTATGGTACAAAGGCTGGGATGGTACAAAGGTTATGGGTCCTAGATATGTTATTTTGAGATCAAGACCGGATCCGGGTTCGGTGGGGGAGTTGAATGGGGTACTGAGTTTTTTTCTGGAAGTGCTCCGAGTCGAGTGAAACTTGGTAGGTGTCAAAAGAATAATGTGACACGGGTTAAAGGAACAGAAAACTTGACTCAAACTTGGCTCGGGGAGCTAGCTGATATATCAAGAATGTACCCTGAGTCGATATTGAGAGTTAGAAAAATTCTCGTTACGACCATTGCAGTTTCCGGGCAGTTTCCGAGAATTCGACTTTTGAGTTCGTAGAAAAAAAAGAAAAAAAAGCAAAAGGTTTGTGTGCCGGGAGTAGGACTCGAACCCACGACCTTTGATCCCAACGGCCTTTTGATACAAAGTTCTACAAAGTATATTAGCAGGGTTGCCGCCGGTAGTACAATTGTGCTCATAATAGAACTTTCTTTTTACTTTTGCAGCAGGTTTTAAGAAAAAAGTAGTCGTCAGGTAGTTGTACCCTTTACTTCCATGGTGACTATATGGCCCAGCAAGACGTTCTGAGTACTTTTCTTCTTTGGTATTACTTTTTTCTTTTTGCCCAGTGAATTTATTTTAGTAAAGTGGCAACCCTGTATGTTGACAACACAGACAAACGCGAACTTTTACAGTGCCTGAGTGCGTAATTACAGTGCATAAGGGGCAAGGCCCTGCCAGCTAGCTCTGGGAACAATAAGGAGGGGTTTCGAGATAACAAAGATGGGGGGTCCTATAGATCAAGTTTATCATCAATCAAGTTTACTTAATGCCTGTCAGGCACCGGGAACTTGCTTTACACTAAAATCGAGAGTGGGCAACCCCTCGATACTCAGACTTGCGTGCAGCAGGACACACTATCAGCCCAGTATCATGCTCATTTTCCAGCATGAGCGGCTTGCCTGAAGAGGACCCTTGCCAAGAAGGGCCGAATATAGCTCTAATTAAATTCAGCCGACTTATCCGTTTTGCACTGTCAAAGAACATGCTACAGATTCTGAGGAGTTTGTGAACATAAATTTTTCAGTCACTGAAATGGCAGTCTTCAGTGACAGATAAAATTTGTACAGTCGATTACCAGACAGTCTTTGTCTGCAATCAGACTAATTAGTCTCTGGTCGCGACATTTCTAATTGGGAGACGGCACCAAATAATTCCAAATCTGGGTACGAATTGTCTGGATGGATTTCGAACCACGTTATTAAATACAAAGGCAAATTTCAACTTCACCTTCTTCGGAACAGTGGTTTCCTAGTGCAAAGTGCAAACCAACACTCAACTGACCCTCTGTCGTTCTGTCCTGGCGCCTTAGGTCGTTTGCTATTTTATGTTTGCTTGCTTAATCAGATACTTTGTGATTTCTGGCGTCGTCAAAACTCATGACTATGCCGAGGGGTTGCTAGCTCCCAAGATGGATGTACAGTAAGTGCCCAGTTGTTGCCCAGCCGGTGCTCAGCCGGTGCCCACGGTGTGCTGTACGGTGGTGCTAACCAACTGAATATTCCCTCAGTCTACACGCAACTTCTTTCATGACTGCCCAAGACTTGGATAAAAACAAGAGCTGTAAGCTCATATGGCACTTGCATGGGTTGAGATGTAGTGTTTGATCAAAAGTACTTTTAAGGTTACCTTTGCGGTTCAGATGCGCACTTTAAGGGAGCTAGAGAAAACGTATTTTGTTTTAGAACTTGGCTGTAATGATACGCACTTTATAGGCACTAGAAATTCATCTGTAAGAAAAACTATTGAGACAAAACGATCACAGGCCCTTAGGGATCATTGATATATACCGTTTGGTAAAAAAAATTTTTTTTTCACTTTTCGGTTAAAATGTGCACTCTAAGGGTGATAAAATAAATTTTCAAGCAAAACCCTTGTGGCACAAATGATCATGGGTTGAGATGTATCGTTTGAAAAAAAAAGTAGTTTTCGACCTTGCGGTTCAGATTCGCACTTTAAGGGAGCTAGAACTTCATTTGTAAGCAAAACCCTTAAGGCAAAAATGATAATGGGCTCATGGGGATCATAAAAATGTATAATTTGCTTAAAAGTATTTTTCTAAATTTACGGTCAAGATTGGTTCTTTAAGGAATGTCGGATTTGGAAAGTGGCGATTTCTGAGCCAATCTTGTCGAATCTCTAATATTCCAGCCCAGTTCCATCGTCCTAGCACATCTGGAAGTACCTTAAATCGCGATCACCTTAATTCCGGTACCCCCCCTAAAACTCCCCCACAGTCGCCGGAGACAATCCGGATCTGTAAGTGGTTTATCCAGGGCATCTCTTTATTATTCCCACAAAGTTCCATCCCGATCTCCCCAGTCTGAGCCGGTCACGTATTCCCCCCCAGTTGTTGTCGAATCCGGTCCGGACATGGCAAAGATCACCAGAGACATGTCCTCTCATCAATTATCAAATTTCACTCAAATCCGATCAACCGTTCCAAAGATACGCATGACTCAATATTCCGGATTCCCCCTCCCGCTACTCCCCCCACGACTATCGGATCATGTAAATTTTTATTTATAAGTCATTTTGATCGGGTCCCTGATTCGCCTCCCAAGTTTCGTCGTTAAAATCCCCAAAACCGCCATTACCGGAATTCCGGGAAACTCCCCTCCACCCCACCCCCCCTAGTGTCCGGATCCAGTCCAAATGTATAAACGATTTATCTGGAGCAGACGCTTGTTCTTCCCAGCAAGTTTCACTCCGATCCTTCCATTCTAACCGTTTCTCGAGATTTCCGATCTCCCCCCCCCCCAACTCCCCCATAGCTGTCCAACCCGGTCCGGACTTCAAATGGGACATCAGAGGTATGCCATTTATTCAGTTAGACCTATTGAGTTTCATTCCAATCCGATCACCCGTTCGAAAGTTACACACTACTCCAGTTTTCCGGATTCCCCAGCCCTCCACTCCCCCCCCAGGTGGTCGGATTGGGAAACTGATTATTTCCAGGTTAGTCCGGTCGGGTCCATGATGCTCCTGCCAAGTTTCATCGTCCTAACACATCTGGAAGTACCTTAACTCGAACATGTGGGACAAATTCGGTCAGACCGACCGACCGACAGACCGACGGACGGAATTGCGATCGGTATAATAATGGCACTAGAGCCAGAGGCTGCAAGTGCCATAAAAATTTTTTTCAAGAGGCCATCCTATTTAGCCGTTGCTAATATTCTTGCGTAGATCTTAACGCACCAAAGACGATTCTCGGCAGTAGCGGTAGAGGTGATGATGATGATGATGATGAATTTATTACATGATTTAGCCTTACGGCATTTCACGACTAACAAAGAAACAAAACTAAACATCTAAAATAAACTACAAATCACATAATTTTGTACATACAATCTAGGCAGACTAATTTGGAAGACAGCTTTACAAAGGACCCAGACTGGAATGGGGACCATACATGCAATTCTGAAACAAACCATGCACTAGTTACTTGTCTTTTCGTTTTTTTGTTTTATTACTATACTGTTTCGTGAAAGTTGTTCGTCTAAGGATAGATATGTCGTCACCATATACAATGGTGACAACATACCTATGCTTGAGACGTGTTTCGTAGTACTTTTTGACTCCGAAAGGACCCCTTTCCTTCCGTGACTGATGGGTTCTCAACCTGATGTCTGAACGTATAGTGTAAGGTCATATAACATCATACTTGCCGTAATAACTACGCATGATGTCACGGCTTCTGGCTTCTTGGCGTCAAGGCTGCGGAACGCATTTTTCTACTTTCGGCAAAATGTCGCGCCACACAGTGTTGCCACTTTTGGCCGCAAGAACGTGTGACATTTTAGTGTCTAAGAAACGAGGCATTTTTTCTAATCAACAAAAGATCTTGCTTTGTCATCTGTCATTCTTTGTAATTCTGGTTTGCTTCATTTCTTAATTTACTGATAAGGAATCGGTCGAAAAATTCTGGCTCATTTTGTCCACAATCTCTGGCAAATCACAAAATTCTGCCACCAGCGACAACCCTGGCGCCACACGCTTGTCACACCACAGAGACCGTAGTTACCACACTTATTACGCTCCCGAGCGCGGTCAACAAATAGTTACTATTAGTTACTATTTCGGGAAGATTGGAACGGCCAGCGTAGGTACCTTTCAGTTACTACTGTAAGAAAGGTGGAACACGCTCTATATTTTATTATCAATTTGCCACGTGAGTTGAAAGTGAATCAATGAGCTCACTAAGTAAATAAGTGACGAAGCGAGCATCAGGTTTGGCAAAATTAGACAACTCTAATAGAAAGTAACGAATTTATCATCATCTAACTCATATAATTTATTGTAGCTATATAATATTGGAGCCCAGTAAATTTAGTTGACTTATCCGTTTTGCACTGTCAAATAGAATTTACTTGTCACAGATTGATGCTTTTTTGTGGTTGGGGGGAGGGGGGAATAGTAGCCTAAGTGCTTGGTGACTGCCTTGCTATGATTATTTCTTGTGTGTGCAAGAAATTGTTCAGCGGACGTACCCTTTTACTTCCCTGTATTGATGTATTTACCCTGATTCAAGCTCAACCAGAACCAATCCTTTTTGACCCTGGTCAAGAAGACTAACGCCTGAGTTTGGTCCAAGCCCGTATCCAGGAATTTATTCCGGGGGGGGGGGGGGTTGTCCGCGGAATTTCTTTCGGGGGGGGGGGGGGGGGGTTGCCCACGGGTCGGACCAAAAAGTACAAAAAATATATAGATCAGAGGTTAAAGCCTACAAAAAACTATTACTTTTGTGGGTTTCGGGGGGGGGGGGGGGTCGAACCCCCTACCCCCCTGGATACGGCCTTGGTTTGGTCTGTCGAGGTACGAATAAACACAGGCATATTGGCTGCATGCTGGAGCAATGCTTTATTATCCTCACATGATGATATGCTTAACATCATTGAATGATATTCCAGCATGCAGTCCATAAAATGTAATGCCTCGCCATTCAGGGGGCTTGTCATTTCCTATGCTTCTATGTTGCTATGTTGCCCGACCCTCTCCTACTTTCCAAAAAATCCGCTTGGGTCGAATCGTCGTTCTTATTTGCCTCATTGGACGTGAGCGCTAAAGAGACTCCTCCCTCAAGGCGCCAGCAGCCAATCCCAAATTTTGTCTATCTGGATAGTCGCGTATTCTATCCCCGTGGGTATTTCTCGAACTACCGGACGTCGGTCAAGAGCGCATCAGAAATCTCTTATTGACAAGCCCCCTGAATGGCGAGGCATTACAGGAAATGTATGGGTCCCTGGTGGTATTAAAGTACGTAGTAATAACAATAATAATAATGTATTGGCTGCAAAGGCTTAAGGCTCTACCAATTGGCACTCTACAGATTGCATATAATCCCGCGAAACTAGAAGTTGAAATAATATAACGAAGAGAAATTTATAACTCTGGTTTTGGTGTAATAGTCGAGACTGCATGGTGTTGAGCGTTCCATGCGATAAGGTGCACTTGTCATATAGGCCTACCGATTTGTCTTCTTCTCACACATGAAAAACGACTTCACATTGCCTCAAATTAGCCTCAAATGAAGCGCAGACATCGCATGGAACGCTTGACTCTACGCAGTAAAAGTGAAAACTGCTATACCGGGGTAAAATTTTAGAAATTTCTCTTCGTTATATTATTTAAATTTTTAGTTCCAACGGATTACATATGCAACCTGTCATGTGACAATATGTATTTTAAAACCAGAAAAATTTCATAGGTTCCTAGACTGCTTGACCATGGTGAGCTTAGAACAACTGAATCCAGTCTGAACTACCCTAGTACCTAGGTTAGGCACCTGCCCAGACATAAATAAAAAAACAGTATTTATTTTGTAAAATGCGAGTAGTTATACAATGTAACAACCTTCATACATAACGCTGACTCGGGTAATTCCAGGTACAGTCCAATCTTTAACACGCAGATTAATGCACATTAGCATTCTCATCTACCATACTTGTAGGACGTAGCTTCACTGACCTTTTAGGCTTTGCCTTCATTATTTACAAGACTTTCGAATATACAGTTAAGTAAAGCTTCAGTATCATCAGTCTGACTGATCATCACCGACTGTAACTTCCCCTTGTTCTCCGAAAAAATTCATTTCACTTCTGTTAAAACTTCTGTTAAAAGTTGTAGAATTTATGGATGTTTCGATGTTTGTTCCTTTAATAGGTTTTTGGCCCCCCCCCCCCCCCTAGAGACCGATAGCCCTATGTGTGGCCCAGATGATAAAGTTGGCAACTGAAAATTTAGTTTCGTTGTTATCTTCTGGAAAAATCGAGAAAGAAGAAAAAGGTTTGTGAGAAATCATGACACCTAAATGAACTGTGATGACTAAGGATTCAGTTAAATAAAGGTTCGCTGCAAGGTTGACCCGTCTCATTTCTGGAGAGAATGACGTAGTCATTTCACGGGGCTGGGGAAGAATGCGGAAGAATATACGATGGCTAGGTTTTGAACGAAGATTATGGTTGAGCCATGCCATGGTTTGCTGACAATAGGATGGGTGTTTTAGAACCCACCAGACAGCTGGAGCCATTTGTCAATGCTGTCAGAAAGACACTGACAGGTTGTGGGGACTGCAAGTCCTTATATAGCTTCTTCACAGAAGAAATTCGTATCCAGTCCACTACTCACTGCTGGCCGCTTGAGACTACTTCGTCTAGATGGCACTACTGTTTATGACAACACTTCCGTTATACACTTGCACTGCTGTACGTATTGTATTCTTTTCTTCCTGTGTGGGGGATTAAGTCCAGGGCATTTCAGCGTCACCACTTTCCAATCAGCGTTTCGGGGTTTGCAGAACGCGCAGGATTTGAATGCGTCGTCACCTGACTGTCCACGTGACTTTATATTTCTTGGAATGTAAAAGGAATTGCACTGGCCGTAACAGAAATTGTTCATAAAAGGCTGAGAGATGCAACCCTCTTCCTTTATTCTCTGCATGACTGGTTGTGTTTTGCACCAGTCACTCTTGAGGTATTCTTTCTTCGTGACAAGCAGAGCGTTCTTGCTAGACTTCAAGAGGTCGGACCCCTTGAGGATTCGGGTGCCATTGAAGCCTCCGTTGGAACCCCCTTCGAGGCTCAAACTGTGCGTATCATTAAAGCGGATGTGCTTTTTCGAGTTTGGGTGTTTCGGCAGAGGCTCCATGTAGGGCGGCATGGTCTTGCTTTTGTGCTCCTTCTTCTTCTTGTTCTTCTTCTTTTGCTCTCGCCTGTATACTTCGTTTCTGAAGTAGTCCATAGCCTTGTCTTGGCGTTGTAGTAGTAGACGGGTGTCACGCTCTGTCCGGGCGATACGGAGGAGCTCGTCGGAATCGATATGCTCCGCTATCGAGGAGTCCACCTGGCGCCGCGACGCCGGCTCCGGAGCGTAATCATTCATCGGTCTTCCTATGTCAGTGTCGCTCTGGTCGCTGTGCGGAAGTGTCAGGCAAAGCGGAAGGAGAGCTTGAAGACAGGCAATTGTCCACAGAAGACTGGACGACGGCCAGATCATTATAGGTCGAGTTCTAGAAATGAACGGGTTCAGTTAGAAACAGGTTATCCTGAGGGCTTCCGCATTTCTATCTAGTTTCTGCTTTTCTAAGCAATAAAGGCGAAAGATCTGGGGAATTGGATGTCATCTGAAAAAGGTTTCCTTGAAAGGAATGGGGAACTTTTGGAAACTTATTGGCTACTTCCCGAAAGAAAAAAAAGTCTTGTCAGCGTACTCTTTTTCCCGCACCTCGGAATTGTTTTGTCCGTGTGCTCAGAAGGAAAGGAAAGGGTTCATAAAAAGATATTCTCTTCCGGCGGTATGATGATGGGGCTCTTAATTTAAACTGCAACGGGGATATAAGGGAATTACGACTGGAAAGCACACAGGAAGTCTTGTCAGCGAAGGTTATTAATGCACAGAACGACCTTGACATTTTCGTTAAGGATTGGATGTCGCAGTTCAGGAAGAAGGGTGTATTGCTTGTAGACTGGTGAACCTGTCATCATTGTTGGTCTTTTCATAATTTCTTCCTTCATTTCTTTCTTCCTCATTTTTCTTTCCTTTCACCATGATGAATATTTAATCTGGTTCAATATTTGGTCTTTCTATGCTTAACGTATTTTGCGTTTTTCTATTATTTTGCTGTTAATTTTTATATGTATCATTAGTTTATTTGTACTTGACATATCTTGTAATGTGTTTATCCAGAATGTAGGCTGGATCCCCCAACAAGATAGCTTCAGGAGATCTTCATTTTGTCGGAGACTGGCGTAAATATTTTTCCAACTGGCGTGTGGCGTAAAACGTGGCTGTTTTTCTTTTTAACAGGCGTATTTTTTGGCGTGAAGTAAAAAATTGACTATCCTTACGAAAAACCGACCTTTCTTCTGAAAAATTGACTGTTTTTACGTCGTTTCAATCGTCGCTACCTCGGAATCGCGAAAATTTTTGGGGGTTCTGTGTTACCCCGAAAATTTTGTCATTGAGTTTTTGGTATAGGAGTAAGTTTGATGATATGGAACCGGTCGAAAAATCCTGGCTCGCCTAGTCGAAGAAGTCCGGAATCTGTGACAAGTCACAGAATTCTGCGACCAGTGGCAACACTGGATACGACGCTGTTTTTGGGATCCCAAAACGTAAGTGGAGGGATACCTATGACATCGCAAAGTTGTCCGTCCGTCCGTCCGTCTGTCCGTCTGTTAGCACGACAAATCTCGAAGGGGTTGAGATATATTTTGATCAGACTTGGCATGTGGACTCTTTAGGTCAAAGTACAGGTCAAGTTCGAAGATGGGCTATGTAGGGGGAGGGGTTTGAAATTAAGGGGAACAAAAACTATTTTTTAAAAGCTAATAAAGTAGTCAAATTAGAGGTAAGGAGACATGATAAATCCGAATATGGAAATCATTTTCTCACCGGACAAGTAGTTCACCTGGAATCTTGTGAAAACCGGAAGATGTGTGAAAAGTAAAAGTTTAATCTGAAGTTGATTAGAGGTTTAATTTAGGGGCAAGGAGACGTGCTGAGTCCGAATATGAAATTTTTTTTTCTGTCCGGAAGATTAGTTCGGCCGGAATCCGGCCAAAACCGGAGAATTTGTTTAAAGTAAAAGTTTTATTTAAATTTGATAATATGTTCGAGTTGCGGGTAAGGAGACATGCTGAATTCGTATAAGACAATTATTTTCTCACCGGATGTATAGATCGCTCGGAATCCGGCTGAAACCGGAAATTTTTTTAAGAGTAAGTTTAATCTGAAGTTGATTAGAGGTTCGATGTAGGGGCAAGCAGACATGCTGAATTCGTTTTTAGTGGAGTGTTCCTTGGAACAATCCACTATTGCGAGCGCTCTAGCAGCTTTCGGCTTTCGGTTTCCGGTTTCCGGTTTTCGGTTTTCACCGTATTTTGTGGAGCTCATAACTCGTGAACCAGTGCAAGTATCAAGTTCAAACTTGGTACGCTGATGGGGACTGGGGTCTAGTTGTGCCTTTTGGGGGTCCGACCCCCCACACCCACCGGTTCAGGGGCAAATGGGCCCAGATTGCCCAGTGAATAATGTTCATAACTTGACCAGAGTTGGACATAATACGATGAAATTCCTTGTACATGTAGACCCTAGGGCTGGGACATTACTTTTAAAGTTGCACCTCCCCCACCCATCACGTTCATGGGCAAATGGGCCCAGATTGCCCAGGAGTAAAGTTCGTTACCCGTGACAGGAATCAACAGGTATCAAGTTGAAACTTGGTAGGTTTGTGAGTATTGGGGTCTCTTTTTCATTTTTGCGGGTCCCAAACCCCACCCCCACTTGGTTCAGGGGCAATTGGGCCCAGATTGCCCATTTTTAATGATTTCAACTTGACAATAACTGGAGATAGGGCGATGAAATTCCTTTGTGCTTTTGGATCATAGGGTTGGGGATCTATATGTGGAGTTGAACCACCCCCTGGCCCCTACCCTCCCCGTTCATGGTTAAGTGGGCCCAATTTGCCCATGAGTCAAGTTTTTGGCCCGTGACTGGAATGAAACTCTAAGCTGGTATAGTCGAGGATATTTAGGTCTAGATATGTAACTGATGCCCCCCCCCACCCTCCCGTTCATGGGTAACTGGGCCCAGGTTTTTTATGAGCTACGTTCGTCTATGACAGGTCTCAAGTTCAACTCTTGTATATTTGGGGAGATATATCTATGAATGAGGATTTTGGTGTAGCAGCAACAAGACGACGCGACGTATCTTTAATGAACAGCTGGAAACTTTACGGTGTTGTCATAATAATATGATCGATGACATGCCGTTCTTAATGAATTGTGACACCGGGGGTATTAGGCTGCTACGATTTCGTTATTGTACTCGTTTTATTACCTTGCTAATGGAAAAGAGGTTTAAAGGGTCGGACTGGCTGGCAGACCATTCAGATTCTGTGTTCTGATTCTCTGATCCAGTGTTAGAACTCATGCTGTTCTTGCAAGGTCTCTTTGGATTTATACTTGCGGTTTGTTTACATTTAAAGCTTTTAAAGTGGGATGATTACAAATTAGGTTATTTCAATACTTGATGGTTATTGGGGATGTGAAATGTCTTGGTTTTAACGCTGTTTGTATATAAAATATGATAAACATTTTACTTTCACACTCCACGTCTGAGCGCTTGCGCACTTGTTGAGCTTCAGTTTGTTGCCAGACAAGTAGTTTGTCCCGAATCCAGCCGAAACCGGAAGCTGGGCAGAAGCAAGGAAGGAAGGAGATACGACGTAGGTTATAGGGTAAACCATATGCTGAATCCATGTCTGAATATTTGACAGTGCAAAATGGATTTGCACTGTCAAATACGAACTTGGTTTATTATTACCATTGGCCTTAATCTGTTTCTAAATTTTTAAAGTAAAAATGAATATCTACAAGACCGAATTGTCTAGAGCAAATATTAAAATTTTGGAATCCCATCGAAACCTTTGGTCTTGTTAATTTCGCGGCGTCCTTTGTGACAAATAATAAGGGCGGCCGCGTCACGCTTGATTCTACTCGGCGAAATGACGTATCTCTTAGCCTATACATAACCAACATTATTTTAACTTGTGTACTCAAGTGATGACATTTGTGACCTGTCACATGCTTTAAGAAGAAGATATTAGTTGCGTTTTTGCAGATACCATGGTATCTGTTACCACGGTAACTGGATCTGCAATTAGTCGTTTTTACAGTTACCGTGGTGTCTGATTTAGAGTTGCTCTGCAAAAACGACTAGCCTATTGCCGAAATTGCACTTTTCGAAGTCACCCCAAAAGAAACAAGAGCTGTAAGCTTATATGGCACTTGCATGTGTTGAGATGTATTATTTGCTCAAAAGTAATTTTCGACTGTGCGGTTCAGATGCGCACTTTAAGGGAGCTAGAGAAAAAGTATTTTATCGTAGAACTTGGCTGTAATGATGCGCACTTTAAAGGCACTAGAAATTCATCTGTAAGGAAGACCCTTGAGGCAAAAACGATAGCAGGCTCTTAGGGATCATTGATTTATACGTATGATCAAAAGCATTTTTTTTTCACTAATGCGGGTAAAATGCGCACTTTAAGGGTGCTAGATTTTTTTTTTTTTTTGCAAAACCCTTGTGGCACAAATGATCATGGGTTGAGATGTATCGTTTGATAAAAAGTACTTTTCGACCTTGCGGTGAAGACGCACACTTTAAGGGAGCTAGAACTTCATTTGTAAGCAAAACCCTTGAGGCAAAAATGATCATGGGCTCATGGGGATCATGGAAATGCATATTTTGCTTAAAACTATTTTTCTTAATTTGCGGTCATGATTGGTACTTTAAGGAATGGTCGGATTTGAAAAGTGGCGATTTCTAAGCCAATCTTGTCGAATTTCTAATATTTCAGCCAAATTTCATCGTCCTAGCACAACTGGAAGTACCATAACTCACGATTACCGGAATTCCGGACCCGCCTCTCAAACTCACCCACAGTCGTCGGAGCCAATCCGGTTCGGTTTTGGACTTGTTTGTTATTCCCACAAAGTTCCATCCCGATCTCTCCAGTACAATCCGGTCACGTATCCCCGGACATCCTGTCCGGACATGAAAAAGATCACCACAGGCACGCCCTCTGTTCAGTTATTAAATTTCACTCGAATCCGATCACAAGTTCCAAAGTTACGCATGGCTAAATATTCCGGATTCCCCCTCCCTCCGATCCCCCCACGACTATCGGATCGAGTGAATTTTTATTTACGAGTCAGTTTGATCGGGTCCCTGATACGCCTCCCAAGTTTCGTCGTGAAAATCCCCAAAACTGTCATCACCAGAATTCTGGGAAACTCCCCTCAACCTCCCCCCCCCCCCCAAGTGTCCGGGTCCAGTCCAAACGTGTAAACGATTTATCTGGAGCAGATTCTTGTTCTTCCCAGCAAGTTTTACTCCGATCCCTCCATTATATAACCGTTTCTCGAGATTTCCGGTCCCCCCCCCCCCAACTCCCCCATAGCTGTCGAATCCGGTTCGGACTTCGAATGGAACATCAGAGATATGTCATTCATTCAGGTTTTAAGTTTCGTCCCAATCCGATCACCCGTTCGAAAGATACACAACACTCAATTTTCCATATTCCCCCGCACTGAACCGCATATACAAACCCCTTTAACCCTCGAATGCACTAGCTCTTTCCGATGATAACAGAGTGATCCGATGCAAAGAGTGACGTCACGCCACGCCCAGACCTACTAGTGTGATGAAAGGGGTAGGGGTTTTACAAAAACTACTAAATTCTCAGGATTCCCCCGCCCTCTACTCCCTCCACGGTGGTCGGATCGGGGAAGTGACTATTTGCAAGTTAGTTTGGTCGGGTCCCTGATATTCCTGCCAAGTTTCATCGTCCTAGCACATCTGCAAGTACCCTAACTCGCGATCACTGGACCGACCGACCGACAGACCGACCGACGGAAAAGTGATCGGTATATGGCACTTGAGCGAAGCTGCAAGTGCCATAAAACTGATATCAGTCACATCACTAAGTGCCAAATTTCTTTCCCAACAATTTGGCAAAAAATGATGAAAGTGAGAGACTTTCTCAGATACCACGATCAGTTACCGCGGTCGGACCGTGGTATCTGAATATCAGATACCACGATAACTTGCCAGATACCACGATAACTACAAAAACGCCTTTTGACCGTGGTATCACATAACACGATAACTGCAAAACGACATACCATATGTGGTATCTGCAAAAACGCAACTAATTTGACAAAAAATTATGAAAGTGAGATAAATTTTCCAGATGCCACGATTAGTTACCACGGTCGGACCGTGGTATCTGACTATCAGATCCCACAATAACTGGCTAGATACCACGATAATTGCAAAAACGCCTTTTGAGCGTGGTATCAGATACCACGGTAACTGGCGAAAACGACTTTAGACCGTGGTATCAAATACCACGCAAAAACGCAAACGATTTTTTGCCCTAGTCAGAAAGACTCAAGTCGATTGGGGATCAGCCGATTGGCGCCCCGCGGCACTGTCGTCGATTATCCCGAACGAGCTCATCAACGACCTTGAAAATGATACTTTCGTTGAGAAACTACCGTCCCGTCGACTCGATTCCCTATCCCGTCCAAATCTCTTCCTGGAAGGGACTATTAATTTGTTCCTTTTCCATGCGGAAGCATTTTTGAAATCCGCGCCAAGTCGAACGCGGAAGTCGATGTCGTCCCGGAACCTATCTTCTGGAAATCTGCATTTTTATGTGTCTGGTTCCAGTAGTTGTCAGGTAGCTTTGCGTAGTTATGGAAATTTACCCGTGATTTTTTTTTTCCGCCGGTTGAATTGGGAGGGAGGCTTGGAGAATGGATTGAGAAGATCCCATCATCTGTGGAAAAATGGTCCGGCCGATATAATCAGACTACTGGGACGTTGGACATGTGGCAGCTGCTTCAAAGGTAGCCAGTAGGGGACCATGCTGATTGTTTCATTTTATTTATTATAAGATGAAACAAATTTACTTGTTTATTAATACATTTTGCACTAAGCTCGTAACTTTTCGCAATTTTGTTTCACTTTTTTTAGGTCAGTTAAGCCAGATTGGATATTTTTATACCTGTAAAAATGTAGGCTCATTAAAGATGTAGGTCAGATTTGGAATTTTTTTGCAGTCCATATGTTATGGCCTATAATTTTTTTATTATCATTTATTACTACCATTTAGTTGTGGGATGTTTCTTTGTTTAACCGCATTGGAATCTAGGTCAGTAGTAGTCAATGAATTTAGTATGAAAGATTCGTTGATAGTAACAAATAAGAAAGAAAAAGTTAAAAGTCTATTTTCTGTTTTTGAAAATAATTTAGTGTCTTTGCTAAATAGGCTACAGTTGACGTTATTGTTGTTGAATAATCTTTAGGTTCGGTGAATTTTTGTAAGATACTAAAATTGCTGTTTCTGTTTAATGCGTAGTTTTGCGTTTGTTATGTTCACAGATTTCCCTCAGACGAGGAGTGCAGTAATTAGAAATAAATTCTAATTACTTTCCTCTCATCAGATAGAGAACTTTCCTCTCAACAATAATTGTCACGCCTAATCCTTCGAAATAAATTCTAGTTACTTTCCTCTCATCCAAATCGAAAATTTTCCTCTCAACCAAATAAACATCCCGGCTAATCCTTGTCACTCAAGAACTTTCTTTGAAGGGCTCGGCAACCCTGTCGTTCTATAATCCTTTCTTTACGCATTGTTTTCAATAGAAAAGGTGTCTCTTCTAGGGCAAACTGGAATGGGGTAAACAGGATAAATCTAAGAAGCGAGAATCATGTTTCTGAATTGGTTTCTTCCATCAGTCCTACTCTAAACGTATGTGTGGATACGGGAGAAACAATTACACGCATTAATGGCATGTGGCGCCAATCCATTTTGTAAGTAAACAATGGCAATAAATGAGATATTCTAAGCAGTCCCGACGTCTCGGCGGGAGAGTAAACTAATCAAGAGATTTTCATAGACGCCGCACTTAGGCCTTTTGTCCACTAATAAGCACTCCTGGAAATACTATTGATTGATAGTAGGCGGCGGAAATCCTTTCAAACATGAACGGGTGGCTGCATTTCTTAAAGTTTAACTGAAAAGGAAGTTTATTTTTACAGATGATGTTTGAATACACTGAAATATTTTGACTCATGCGAGGGATTTTGTATTTTTCCACCCGGGGCTCTCTTAATAATGTTCAGAGTTTGCGATGCTTGCACGACAAACCAAAATTCATCGGAACGTGGAGAATTTGAATTTAAACCAAGACCTGCATTTCTAGGGCTAAAGATGCGACATCGGAGAAGTTACGCCTGAAGAAAGTTAGAAAAATGATTTTAGGTTATGTCTTGCAATGAATCAGATATGTTTATTTTATTTTTCGGCGATGGCTTACATTTCTAGTCGGTAAGTATTTTAATCGTATAGGGACACGCAGATAGAGGTACCACAAATCCGAAAGAATAAGTTCATGATATGAAATTGATTAACCCTGGATAACGGACAAGCGGAGTTTTTAAATGGATTTTTATCGGGTTGAATAGGTGGTATGCTACTAGACTGTTGGGTCTCAGCCCTGTTCGTTTAAACTTTAACTGAGCACAGTAAAAGCATGTATCTACACCCGACATTTTACGTATATAGTGAGTCGGATCAAGAAAATAGAATAATGAACGTAATAAAAATTAAAATAAACTCCCCAGATATACAGTAGAGGTATGCTTCTTTGTATGAGGCTATAGCTGTCAACGGTTCCGAAGAATGTGAATGAAGTCAAACCGACCAAATATTCATGCACAGTTGATGATTTAACCAATACAAAATAAAACTAACATCATCGACTGTAAAATAAAATTCATCTTGCGTTCAATTACTCTTGCAACCTCCATCGGCAAGATTACGGCATAGTTAGTATTGCAACAGTTTTGCATGATAACAAACAACTAACATAATCATCCCACCAGGGCAGGGAAACACAAAAAACGTTTGCTTTGGGCTTTTACGTCCATTACATTACATATGGCTGGACACTGACTATTTAGATAAAAACAAACAGAATAAGCAGATTAACTGAGTGTATCAAGAAAAAGTGAAATTAAACAAAAAACTATTATCCGAGGCTATCTTTTTAAAGGACCCCTCTTGCTTATTCTGCTTTTTACAAAATATATAGCTCCCATACAGAATTATAAGCTTCTAAAATCCCCACCTTTCTCCATTGTTTCGTTTTGTGCCTGCGAAATTTAGCACTTTTTTGGCCTTGCCGAGTTTTGCCCGTCAAACAACGAAACGTTTGCCGGGATCATCAACGTCTGCTGACAACTCTTTCACACACAAGGATCTGAGAAGCTTTTGTTTATTACTTCTTTTATCTGCTTAGTTTTCACACTTTTTAACCACGGCGCGATCAGTTTTCAAATGTTTTGCGCCCAGCCGCCGCGTCGGAGAGCAGGAAGGCTGGACATAGTCGACAGGCGCTAACAAGAAAATCGCTAATTCCAGATGGAATGTAATAGTAATTTCGAAAATGCTTTTTCTGATCCATTTCATAGGGAAAAGATTATTTCTAGTAAGAGTTGTGCTTTAAAGGTTAACTGAAAAGGACTGAGATAGGACAATCTAGTTACGCATTCCTTGTCGGATTTGTGGTACCTCTATGCGTTTGCACCTCTGTAGTATGCATGACGAAAAAGATTTACGAAGAATAAGTGTTCAGGCAGTAGAGCTACCTTCCGCAAGCTGGTCACTGGCCCATAAAAACCGCGTTTGTATTTGAGATTCAAATTTTCAGCGTCCTAGTAGAATTTTGCGTTGTGAGGACTGCCGTGGATATTCCGAACGTCATTCTGAGGAAATAGTGAAAAACTTTAAAAAAAAATCCCTTAAAATCCCCACTAAAATAAGTTGGCTAGACTCAAATGAATACATAATGTGCAACATGTCAGGGGGTAGATACGTCCTTTAAAACACGATTCACAGAAGATACAGCTTCTGTTCCGGTATTCTAACGACTCCTCGAAAGGCCGCGTTTTCGGAATCCCACACGTCAGTTTGTCCGTCCGTTCGTCCGTCTGCGCCCACAGTAACTGTAGTAGGGGTTGAGACAAGGGGTTCAAACTGGTGTGAAGATCCTGTTGGTCAAAGTAGGCCTATAGTTCGTACAGTTCGACTTCAAGTTAAGGGTAGAATCAAATATTTTTAAAGCTAGCATGACAGTCGATTTAGAGGTAAAGAGACATACTGAAACCTATTTTCTTGCGGACAAGTAGATCGTCCGGAATTCGGTCAAAACCGGAAATTAAGTGGAAGTAAAAGTTTATTCTGAAGTCCGATTTGATTTGACATTTGATATAGGGTTAAGCAAAGGTTTCTGCGCACAGCTTTAAAATATTTTGCGTCTAACCTCTGCTTGAGGGAGCGGAAAGTCTGGACAGAGCCGACAAGTTACTATAAGAAAACCGCTAATTTTATCGGGCAAGTCTTGGTAAAGTTATTTCTGAACCGTTTTATCGCGACATTTCCGCTTTGATGATCTGTTGTCAAAATAACTTCATAATTAGGTCTACCCAAGGACATTCCATAGGCCTACAGTGTTAACGCTACAGAACTCATCGAAGATTCACAAAAAGCAATCCTCTTTCTCCTCTTTCTATATCAGAACACTATTTTGTTTCCGTTCCTTCTAATAAATCTAAACCTGTCTCAGTACAAAACACGTAAAATTTGTCTTCGAACTTCCCGCGCTCCGAAGCGGAGATAACACGCAAAATATTTAAAAACTGTGCGCGTCGTGGTTACAAGGGGGGGGGTAAGCGCAAGATAGACCTGCTTGCCTCCCTTTTCTGCTTTGTTTTGGTTTGTTTCCTATAAGACTTTAAATGAATTACGAATGAGCCCCGCCCATTGCCAGGCCTTATGTTAGGCCTTAGGTGGGGCCATAAAGAGTTCACTTTTTTTTATGAGTAAAACTGAACTGAACTTTTTTTGAAACTTCTCATGCCCTTGTTTTTGAAAGAGTTGTTGGCGGACCTTCGAGCTTTCGGCAAAGTTCGCCCTACTTGACTGGCAAATCCGGCTCGGCTGAATAAGCGCTAAAAACTCTTATGTGCAAAACAAAACAAAAGAAAAAGAAAACAATTTCATATGAGAGCTAAGGATAATATACTCCTATTCTGCCTACGTCCTAAACCTCGTTCTTGATATGTGCAAACTTTTACTTCCGTCAAAGTGAAATAAACAATGACAAAACTGTTCATGGGTTCACTTATATCGGGTTGTTAATTGCTGAGTCTCTAATTTCTTTTCTCACCACTGTTTTGGCCTCTGTTTCCCTCTCCTGATTCCGTGACTCCAGAATTCCTAAATTCCATCCGTGAGCTTAATGAATCATCCGTGAATAGTTAGCAGTGACAGATTCATGACCGTGTTTTTCAGCTTGCATGAGACCTTGCAAGTGTTTTGAATGTCCGCTTTCGTTTTTATTTTCTTTCTTGCTTGAAATGTACTGCTAAGTAGCACGATATTTTTATGCCTGAATCGTCTTGACGGTGGGTCACAGGAAAGGGTGGGCTTGTTCGATTTGAAGTCTCAGCACTTGCTTATGAATAGGATCAACACGTCCAGGTTTGGATACGGACTTTAAGTATGAAATGGCAACCAAGTCTTATTATGGGAAATATACTTAGCAAGAATTATGTTTGGACTCACTAATCACTTCCACCCCTGCGCCTTGTCTGCAAAGTGATGGGATTTTCTCGGAAGAAGTTGAATTTTCCATGTGTATATTTTTTTTTAAATTTCGGCCACGGCGTCAGGTCTGAACACAATTCTGTATGGGACCCAGTTTCAAGCTGTGACCCCCTCCCCTCCCTCCACACCTTAGCAACAGGCTACCTGAGATGAACTCGATTATTCACTGATTGCCAGAAAATTAACAACAAATCAAGGCTAAGAATAAATAGTATTACCTCATTTTGATAAGAAAGTCTGGACACGCGTAATGGTAGTTTTTTGCAGTAGCAATCCTTAGTGCCCTGCCGCAAACTAAGCTACTGGGGGAAAGAAAATCACTTTATATCTGGGCAAGCTAGGTCGGGCGCATGCGAGGGGTTACCGAGTCTCAGAACAGTCTTGATTGGGCCATTCCAGGTCCTTTCCAGCTATGAAACTGAGTGAATAAAACTCGTTTGAGATGATGAGAAAAAAGAGCCAGTCTCAGCGAATCGTCTTCCGGGTTGAAAAAAAAATGTTTTGATGTTTTCGGGGAACTGCTGAAAGTCAAAAGGACGTAAATTATTAGAAAATTGGCAGAATTGGGAAACGACTGCCGCGATGAGAAAAAGATGATGAAAGCTGAAAGAAAAATACTCTTTGAGTGAATGGCGGAATTGGGGATAGCTTTGATTAAATTGATAATTAAAAGTTTTAATTGGATTTCTTTTCTGTGTAACATACACTTAGCATTCAATGGGTAGAAGAAGAAAAATGTTAAGTATTCTCAAACTGGTCACCGTATTTTTTAGGAGCAGATTGAGTATTTAACAACGCCTGAGTAGCCCATCGCATTTTAAGTATTTTAAATAGATTATTACTTAGATTAGATTAGATTAGATTTTATTTATTGCTAAATTACATAATAATCCATCATGATAGGTAACCGCCCATGAGAAGACATAAATGCACTGGCACTGGGCGGCTACCACAAACTACTTCAACTTAACTACTTCAACTTAACTTTATTTCATTCAACACTAATTAATCAAAATAATTTTTTTTTTAATAAGAAAAAAAAAAAAGAAAAAAAAAAAGTAAATGTAGGCTAATAAGAAAAATGAATAAATATTAACGTATCACTTCATCCTCTGAATCGTGGCTCCTCACCCCTCCAACAAAAATTTCTTTAGTCTTGTTTTAAACAATTGTTGGTGTTCAGCCGCCTTAACACTATCTGGGAGTGAATTCCATACCGCCTGGCCCAAATGTTTAATTAAAAAACCAGCTCGTCTACCACTCCTATACTCCGCCACCAGGTTAGTAGCATTCCTTGTAAAATAATCATGGAGATCATTATTTTGTCTATACAAATCTAAAAACACAGACGGACATACTTCATGCAAACACTGGTAAGTAAAAACCGCAGCCTGGTAATCACGAACTTGGCCCACATCCATCACCTTTAATTTCCTAAAACATGCTACTGTATTATTAGTATCTTTTACGTATCCACCAATCAAACGGACTGCCTTATTCTGTAAAATCTGTACACGCTTAAAATTACTAATAAAATTGCTAGCCCATAACACACAACCATAAGATATATAGGGGCTAATAATCGCATGATAAAGAAGTATCAACACCCGAGCTGGTACGAAGTGCTTCAGCCGACGTATGATTCCAAGGCCTCTTGCAACTTTTGATGCCACGACATCGCTGTGACGTTTCCAAGACATTTTACAATCTAGGTAAAATCCTAGATACTTCACCAGGTCCACCTGTTCAAGTGACTTACCAGATAAAAATATTCGCCCACCAAGATCTATGGGTGTGCCAATTCGACTAAAAACCATAAAATTTGTCTTTTTTACATTGACTGCCAACATACTTATTGTTGTAAACACATTTAAATCATTTAAAACTATATTTACTTTATTTATTAAATCATCAACAGTAACACCACAAAAAGAAATAGCCGTGTCATCTGCGAAAGATGTAAGACACGAATCACGAAGGTAGAATCTCATAGTATCTACATAAACTAAATATAGTAGCGGACCTAAAACAGAACCTTGTGGGACACCACAATTCACAAAATATGGACCAGAAGTAACATTATCAATGACAACCTTTATCGACCTTCCCTTTAAAAAAGAATCAAACCAATCTAAACAAACCCCCTTAACCCCTAAAAACTCTAATCTTCTCAATAAAATACTAAAATCAACTGTATCAAATGCCTTTTTAAAATCAATAAAAACAGTAAGAGGTATTTTTCCACTATCAAGACATTGATTCAAAAAATCACACAGATGTTGCACTGCATGCGAAGTTGAGTGGCCTTTGCGGAAACCAAACTGAGTTTCGCTTAGGAAACCATGTTGTGTTAGATACTCGTAAAGCCGTCGATGAACTACTTTTTCAAGTATTTTCGAGAAAAGAGGAAGGATGGAGATAGGCCTCCAGTTCCCGACATCTGATCTTGAACCCCCTTTGTGAAGGGGAATAACCTTGGCTGTCTTGAGACCTTCAGGAAAGATTCCGGTTTCTAGCGACAGGTTGATGATATGAAGGATGCAAGGAAGAAGGTAAACCAGCACTGATTTGAAAGTTCGGAGGTTCATTCCATCGATCCCCGCTGAATTAGAGCTAATGCTTCCAACAATTTTAACTAGTTCCTCACTTGAACACTTCTCAAACTCAAAAGCTAACCTGTCACCTCTATCATCTTGAAACTCGTGATGGCGGAAAGATTCTGGACTCTGGTTATTATCCTGTTGCACTGTTTGACCAGTTTTTGAGAAATAATCAGCAAAGTGTTCCGCCACTTGTAAAGGATCATTTATTGTAGTCCCGTGTGTTTCTATTGACAGAGGCTCGCCACTGCTTTTCTTCGATATCATCTCCCCTATGACCTTCCAGGTTCCTTTCGAGTTACCTTTGGTTTCAATAAATTTCTCTTCAAAGTAACCCCTCTTTGCTTTTCTTCTGAGAGAGTTCACCTTGTTCCGAGCAATCCTGAATTCTTCGAAGTCTTCTTCTTTCTCTGTTCTAAGGTAATGTTCATAAAGCTGATTCCTATTTTCTATTTCTTGAACAATCTCAACTGTCATCCAGGGTTTCCGTGGTACATCCTTTCTATCTCTAACGATTTTCAGAGGACATGTTTCTTCGTAAATAGGTTGTAAAACCGAGTAAAATGTGTCATATGCCTCATTCACATCACCCGTTATTTCGAGAACAGGTTCCCAGCTAATAGTACTCAGCTTTTCCGCAAATTTATCCAGATTAGCCTTTTTCAGTTGCCTTACTTTCCTTTTCTTAACTTTACTTCTAGTTTTTGGCACACAAGTAATCCTCGCGATAACTGGTAGATGGTCAGATCCGGGATAAATACCCACATCAGCATAGCTTGAATTTATGAGCCTGGAGCTGACAAAAACGTTATCAATCAAGGTAGCTGAATGACTAGAAATCCTTGTAGGTACGCATGCTAAGGGGTAAAGATCATTAGAAACCATGTAGTTAAAAAAATCTAAATTGTCACCATTCAAATCTAGCAAGTTAAAATTAAAATCCCCCATGCAAATGAAATCCAACCCACTACGGGACATGCAAGACATTAACTGATCAAAACGTTCAAAAAATTCATCCACGCGAGTGCTAGGCGGCTTATACTTCTTTTATTATTTTTATATATTATAGATTATTATTAGGTAAAAGTTGTGTAATTAGTATGTAACGGACAAAAGCGGCAAGTTCGGCAATCCAATGCTGTGAAAGTTCGTTTTACAATAAAGTATCACTATCCATTACGTTGAATTTTAAAATTGCCCGATGGCAGCAATATAAAATAGGTCTACTCGGACTTGAGCCATGGCGAAGAATCAACTTGGAGTTTCACTATTTGTATTGCATTGGCTTGTGAGTCCGAGTCATCATGAGATTAACTGATTAATTTAGCGGTTAATTTTGTAATAATGTTTTAGAAACTTCGAGAAAGCAGTAGGAGGTGGAGTAACGTCCTTCTACTTTGGCCGGGTTCGTTGACTGAAGTTTGACCAAGTCCAAAGTAGGAGACGGGTTCGTTGAGGGAAATCAAGACAGGAATCCTGCCTTATAGAACATGGATCCTGACTTAGTGGAGAAGAACAAGAAACCCAAAAGAGCAGGGATCCTGACAGACGGAGGTGGAGCACCTCCGTCTGCTTCTCTGGGGTGGGGTCACGAAGGAAGTGTACTTCATCGTCTTTCTTAGAATTTATTGTTTTGGCTCCGTAGATGTAGACAGCTCGCTCGCATCTGAAAGGAAGTTCGAAGGTGTTCTCGGCGTTGTGGATGCAACGAATGAAGAAGTGGCGTGAATTAACGTTCTAAAAACGAAAGGAGGGCCCCGCAGGGAAGTTTTAAGAAAGTTTAAAGTTTAACCGAAAAGGACTGGGATAGGACAATCTAGTTACCCATCACTTATTCACTTAAATTGGCTTGAAGACCCGCTGAAAATGCGTTACTTGGTTGTTCCGCTATTCAGGAATAATCGAATTTCAAATAGTGGAATTTCCGTGTGATTTGTGGTACCTCTAATTTGTTGTATGCCTTACAAGAAAGATTTATGACTTTTTTTTTGTTCAGGCACTAAGCAATCTTCACCAATATCGCCACTGCCCACTGAAAAGCCTTGTTTGTGTTTAGATAAAAATTTCCCGCGTCATAGTAGAATTTTCGCTGTGGGGACGGCCGCAGATATTCTGAACGCCATAACTAGAGCAGATAGTGGAAACCAAAAAAATCCCTTTGCAGAATCCAAATAATTCGGTGTATTCAGCTAAATTACACAAAAACAAGTTGGCTTTTCAGTTAAACTTTAACTACCCGGAAGCCTAAAATTACATCTCAATTATTTTATTTTGGCTCCGATTTCGCTCCTGCCGAAAATCAAGAATAGGAAAAAACAAGGGGCGAGGATTAGTTGCGTTTCCCTGTAAAAAAGCCAAAAGTTCATCAACTTTCAAATGGAAACTCTTCGTCTAGGATAAAGCACGAGAAGCGTCGGATGATTTGCCAAAACCAGGCATCGGACTCCCAGACGAGGGCAGTGAATCAGCAGAATGATTTGTATGCGAAATTCTGAGTGATTTTGTGGGAATTTATGAATCTTTGCGCTATTTAGAATGTAGAGTCGTTGTTTTAAAATTCGTCAAAACCTATAAAACCATAGTATTCCTTCAGCACAAGCTTATTATGAATCGTGCTTGAGGTCCTAACCACGAAACTGACTCAAAATTTTTATTTTTGATAATTCATACATTCTTGGGAAGGATCCTCTTCAGGCAGCGTTTGGTTTTTATCCTTAGCTACGGCCTGTAGAAGTATCCCCCGCCCCTAAAAACAACAAGTGCCGATTTGATCAGTCTTTATAGTGTAGAAAATATTTCGTGCAGGATTTCGTGCAATATTGATAACAACAAAGATTTGTTTTACTGTCAGGCAAAACAGTAATAATAATAGTATATTCGCACTGAAGCCTGACAAAAAGTAACAAAAAAGAAAAAAACACTTGGAAAAATAAAGAAACTAAACTACAGGAAAATTACTAAAAGAAATTTTCTCTGTTAGCCAAAGCTACCTTCAGGAACCGTATCAGTTTCTCAAATCGTAAAAATGCGGACAGAAGTAGGGACCAGTACGTCCCACTTTATTCCCCAAGTACTTCCTCGGTTCCCCAGTTGCAAACATTCAGACCGACAACTAATTAGTGTCTTCAAGTAAACCCACTTAATCCAAGGCCTTAAATTAAAACTCTTCCCGGATATCTCTTATCTATCCGTCAAGAAAGGGTTAAACTTTTTGCCGAAATCCATGACTGAATTTCCCGAAAAAAATGTCTATTTTTTACAGTGACGTCTATATCGTAAAAAAAAAAATTAGGTTCCAAATCGAAAATGAAAACAATCCCTTTGAAAGTTTCAAAAACGAAACTATCAGTCTAGTACCACCGAAATGACAGTGGAGTTCCTCAAATCCGACTGAAAGCTTACCAGAATATTCTCTTCTTTTCCTCTACTCTCGTGCCCATGGGCACTGAAACGTAAGCGGTAGTAAGCAACTTTTCCAACGGTAAGTCCTGCAGCCACTTATCACTCTTAGTATTAACTGAAGTCGTAGCCGATCACTCCTATACATGATACTGTCAGATGTATGAAGACATATTGCCTCAGGCGCCAATGAAATCAGGAAACACACGAGCCTTGATCCTAAGGAGTGATTGAGCTTTTATGGACGCTAATTTCCGAACTTTGGGCCCTACCTAACCGACTCCTTAAGCTCCGCCTATCTTGGTCTATGGCGACGCCTTCAGCCTGTACCGACGACAGCTTCATTACATGCTATAGCATATTGTAAAAAAAAGTCTTTGATTCATGTGGGCCGAGTAGGTGGGAGACACCATCATTTTTCGATGGGTCGGATTTTTACGAACACACTGTTACCTTTGTTTTCTTCAAGATCCTCATGGTAGCCAACCTTATCCACAAATCTCCACCTATCTTGGTCTATAGTGACGCCTTCAGCCTGTATCGACGATAGCTTCACTACATTTGGTAGTATTGTTGAAGTCTTGATTCATGGGCCAAGTAGATGTGAGACACCATCATTTTTCGATGGGTCGGATTTTTACGAACACACTGTTACCTTTGGCTTCTTCAAAATCCTCACGGTAGCCAACGTTATCCACAAATTACTTGAACTTGAAAGCAAGGTCGCCATTGCTCATTAACTATGCATTGATTTCCCGCCGGAGGTCGAGTCCGTTACTAAACCTTCGCGAAGATCGAGTGGCTTGTAAAGAGGATCAAAACAACTAAATATATCACCATGTGAACGTTTAGAAGAGGAAACCATCGGTCAGTTTGACATATTTTGGTCTAGGAAGCTGAATATTATTTAGCTCAATTTCAGAATTTTCAAGAAATCACTATAGGGAATTGAGTATAATTTAAGACGTTTGCTTATTGTGATCTAGTTTAAATCCTTCCTTCTTTGGACTTAACAGAAAAAAAAAGAAACAAAATACTAAGAGAAATCGATTAAGCTAATAATTAGTTTGATTTTTCTACATATTTTCCATATACCTGCTAAAATAAAAAACATATTTTTAGATCCATAGTCAAAGTATGACCCCAGCCTCCCCATGTCGGTCGCTTCCGACCCGCGCCACTGGATGACGTCGGATCGAGTTGTGGCTTCATCTTGGGTCTTGGGTGGGGGGGGGGGTCTAGACGTTGCAAGTGCTACAATGCTTACGGTGCAACCAGGGGCGTCGCTAAGTGTATTTTCGTTGGGGGGGGGGCAGAGCCAAAATTTCTACCGAATCTCTAAAATGTTTTGCCGAATCCTAGAAACTGAGAATTCGAGCTTTAAATTGTATAACAGAAAGGATTACGTGGGAAGAATAACAACAAAGGGCAGCATGAAAGACGATATAGGCCAACTATTAGGCGGCGTTTTGACGACCCCCACTTGGACAATATATTGCCTGGCACGATTGCGGTAACTTTTTCTATCTATCATACCCAAGAGAATATTAAATGGAGCGCCGCAGGCGAAAATTTTCAAAATCCATGTTTTCCTGTAGGCTAAAATTTAACTGGTTCTCTTACAAATTCTACCATTTACGTGGATTAAATACCGTGACTCTAAGAAGTTCCAGAAACCGGGTGGATCGACGTTCCGGCAGCAGCAGCTACTCTAGTCTAGTCAATACTACACCATGATCACAAAGTGAGCGCCGCAGGCGGGTTTATTTTTAAGTTAGCCTTTTCCTGCAAAACTTAACTATTTCCATCCAGATTCTAGCTTTTAGTGTTTCGAAATCTCAATCCTAGAACTGGCTTAAAACACCAGCCAACTTACGCGCCCTTTCATAAAATAGAGAATATTACGAAAAGTGCCGAAGGCGAAATTTTCTAAACATTTATGATTAGATCTTCTTTTTGGGATCCAAAATAAAAGTAAGGACTATCGATTAAATCATAGATCAGTCCTTTTGTCTGCGACTAGTGCTTCACTCGACCTCTTCCAAATCACGAGGTTCGTGGTAACTCCCGAATCCTCACAATTATACCGAATAAATTACCGAATCCCAGTTATCATACCGAATAAGTTTAGATCGACAGCATGTTGGGGATTCCGTATAACTACCGTATCCTGGTTATTATACCGAATTGTTTTGGTATCGAAACACCACCGAATAATATTCGTATTCGGTATGGTTTCGTCGAAACTGGAAAGAAAGTGGTAACTACCGAATCCTGAAGATTATACCGTATAATTTACCGAATCCCAATGATGATACTGAATAATTTTGGACCGATAACTTATTCGGGACTCTGTGTAACTACCGATATGTAGTTCTGGCATCGAAAAATTACCAAATAATTACAGTAAATTCTCTCACCGAATTAGTGATAGATAACTACCGAATACAGAGGGATTTATACCAAATCCCATTCTTTATACCGAAGAGATTTGTACCGATAGCCTATTTGGGATTCTGTATAACTGCCGAATCCTCGTAAATATACCGAATAGTTCTGGGAATGAAAAAATACCGGATAATTTTAGTAAAATATTCGGCCTCAAGCCCAAATTTTACCGAATCTCACAAATTTTTTGGGGGGGCTGCACCGAAATGCTTGGTCAATGTCCTGTCTAAAGTTCATACAGAGAGTAATCAGCTAAATGAAAAATAATGAACCTTCCAGTATGGGCTCGAGCACTATAAATATGTAGTTATGTATATATATATATATATATGTTTTTGTAAGATTAGTGATTAGGGGCTAGGCCATTTGCTCCTTCAGCTTTCGAATATATGGGTATGTTGTTTCAGTTTTGGCGAGATGAGCTACTCCCAGGTATCCTAAAGTCTACGTCCATAGATTTAAGGTTGCTTCAAAAACACTAGACATATGTATCCCAGTTTACCGTCATTTTGTATCAAATTACAGATACATTTTATAATTTTACACAAAACGCATTTATCACGATTCATCACACTCTTGTAGGTGTTCTTGGGTCGGTCTTAGTTTTCGTTCTTTTTCTAATTTCTTACAGTTCCTACTTGTCTGTTTGATTTATATATCACGTTGACAAATACAAAAAATTGTTTTCTTGTACTAAGTTTCTTGTTAATCTCAACAACTTTGTTTGATGGTCTTCACTGAGGCATTCTTTTTTCTTGAATATTTTGTAAACCGCAGTTCATCAGAATTGGACCTTTTCATCGCAATAGTGAATATCTGCGCGGGATCAGACCTGGCGACAACCCATTCCGCACCTGTTCCACCAACCCCATAAAGCAATTTATCAAATCCGGTCATCACTTATGGCGCTACCTTTCATGGCACGCGCCATGTCTCTTTGGTACCCTCGGCGCCTTATGTCCATCAACCCAGATTTGAGAATTCGTAAGAGTCATCAAAGGTATTTATCTATCTCTTTTAACTGTTATTTTTGGTCCTTTATTCTTAATTTCTACTTTGAAGCTGAATAACTGCGAATGGTGGGTGGTGGCAAATGCGATGAACAAATTGTTGCTCATAAGTATGAAAGGACCTCTCTTGCTTATCTTGCCTTTTATATTGTCCGTAGCTCCCTAATAGAATTACAAACTTCTGAAATCCCTGTCTTTAGAACTTGTTTTGGTTTGTACCTGTGACTTTATAAGCGCATTTTTGGTACTTTTTGGGGCTACTCCTCCTTTCCTCAGTGAAGTTACTTTTTATCTATTTTTATCCTGTTTTAACTATTCACGTCACATAATTACAAATAAATCAACTTTTAGTTTACTTTTCTTTCCTCGTAATAATTAGAAATTAGTTCTCTTCGAGTTTACGGATTATATTTTTTTTTATATTTCCTATCATAAGATAAACTTAACGTAATTTCATAACTATTTGTATTCTTGTCGGTTGAAACAGTGTTTTACTTTACTTTAAAGCCCACCTGAAAGGCTTTGCAAAAACATCTTGCACTTTCGTAGCATTGTGCCCTGTACACGTTCTAACAGATCATACCTCTTTTCCTCTTTTTTCTCTTTCAAGTTCATCTGCGCTGGTCAAAGTCGGTACCCAAACGCAAAACTTCTGAATCCCCGTCCAATTTTCAGATTTTGCTTCCAACAGACGCCATCTGTTGTGGGTATGTCATGTCATGTCATGTGCAAGTGTAAGATGTCATATGCAAGCAGAGGCGTCACTACTGGGGGGGGGGGGGGGAGGGTGGACGCCCCCCAATGTTGTCGGCCAGTTGGTAAAAAAGAGCCGCGTCGGCACGAAGCACCGCAATATTTAGTAAAAACAGTCAATTTTTTTCTTAGAAATAGTAATTTTTCTTAAAAACAATCGATTTTTCTCAAAAACAGTCGATTTGTCTAAAAAAAATAGCAGTTTTTTCTTAAAATCAGCCGATTTTTCGTCAACACAGTCGTTTTTTTATCAATTTTTATCCGCACAACAGTCGGTATAAAGGACCATCCAGTTGGTAAATACCTTGTCCCGCCTCTGTGTGCAAGATGGCATGTGCGTCATGTGTCATGTGCAAGATGTCATGTCATGTACAAGAACAGAAAAAAAACGAAAGGAAACACCAAAAATATCCGCAAGCATGTACTCATTCTGATATTTAAATGGCACTGTCTAGGGAACCGGGAGCCGTACTTGATGTCCTACGGGCTACGGAACCGGTAGTTCTCACGGAAACCAAACCGTAAGAGCTACGATTCCGGGATCTGACGTCATTGACTAACGGAAACTTGTATGTGCTGGCTCCCGTTCCGGTAGTAAATGGAAATAGCTCACGGAAACTTCATCGTACCAGCTTCTCGTCCGGTAGTCTCACGGAATTATGTTCTCAGAAGCTAGGGAGCCGGTAGGGGATACCGAAACTATATAATTGGAGCTTGTGCTCCGGTAGTGTCTACATGGGATATAGAACTCAGGGAATAGTGTGGATGACAGCTAGGATGCCGGGATTTTCACTGACTTAGAGAAAATAACATGGAAAAAAAAACACTACCGTAACCCATGTACTGAGAGCTAAGGTACCGGTAGCAACAACTAGTTGGTTGAAAATGACCAGCTAACGGACACAGATGGCTATGGGCTAGGGTTCCGGAACGGCAAAAAAAAAAAATTTTACTCACGGAACCATGTTAGTGAAGACTAGGAGACCGGGAGTGAATATTTTTAACTCACGGAACCCAACTCCTGTGTGCTAGGGTTCCGGTATTGCAAAAAAAAAAATATTGTTTTTTGCTCACGGACCCATGTAAGTGAAGACTAGGAGACCGGTGGTGAATATTTTTAACTCACGGAACCCAACTCCTGTGGGCTAGGGTTCCGGTAGAGTAAACAAAAATTACAAACTCACGGACGCTTGTCAATATGGACTTCGGGTCCGGTAGCATATATTATCAGCTCACGGAACCCAACTTGCTTGGGCTGGGGTTCCGGTTGTGCGTGATTATATCCTACTTATTAACACTTGTTACCCCAGTTCGTATTTTTTTCGCACTACCGGAACCCTAGCCCATGGGATTTTGGTTCCCTGAGTTAAAAATATTCACTCCCGGTCTCCTAGTCTTCACTAACATGGGTCCGTGAGTAAAAAAAAAAATTGTTTTTGTCAATACCTGAACCCTAGCCCACAGGAGTTGGGTTCCGTGAGTGAAAAATATTCACTCCCGGTCTCCTAGTCTCCACTAACATGGGTCCGTGAGTAAAAAAAAAAATATTGTGTCAGTACCGGAACCCTAGCCCACAGGAGTCCGTGAGTTAAAAGTAGTCACTCCAAATTGACACGTGTCCGTGAGTTTGTAATTCTTTTTTACTCTACCGGAACCCTAGCCCACAGGAGTTGGATTCCGTGAGTTAAAATTATTCACTCCCGATCTCGTAGTCTTCACTAATATGGGTCCGTGAGTAAATTTTTTTTTTACAATACCAGAACCCTAACCCCTAGCCATCTGTGTCCGTGAGCTGGTCATTTTCAACAAAATAGTCGTTGCCAACGGTACCTTAGCTCTCAATATATGGGTTCCGGTAAAATGTTTCCCCATGGTATTTTCTCTAAGTCAGTGAAAATCCCGGCATCCTACCTCTCATCCAAACTATTCCGTGAGTTCTATATCCCATGTATATACTACCGGAGCACAAGCTACAAGTATATGGTTTCCGGTATCACCTACCTAGCTTCTGAGTACATAATTCCGTGAGACTACCGGACGAGAAGCTGATACGATGAAGCTATTTCCATTTACTACCGGAACGGGAGCCAGCACATACAAGTTTCCGTTAGTCAATGACGTCAGATCCCGGAATCGTAGCTCTTACGGTTTGGTTTCCATGAGAACTACCGGTTCCGTAGCCCGTAGGACATAAAGTACGGCTCCCGGTTCCCTAGACAGTGCCTATTTGGCATTGTCAATCATTCTGTGATTCCGTTCGTGGAAAAGAATTAAGAAACCCGGCGTCACCGAGCCGCATCCCGGTGGTGGGTATAGGGGTTATCCAGTTGAGAGTATCAAGGGAATTAATATGTGTACGGTTTTTCAGTGTTTATCGTATTTTCGTGGAAAGAAAAGGTTACCAATATCCGAGCTGATTATAGATAGAGTATCCTTTCAGCAGAAACATCGTATATTTTGAGGCCCTCTCTAAAGGACACGTCGAACTTCCGATAGTTATTCATTCTACTTCCAGTATTGATAGCCCGTTGCTGAATCGCATCAGTAGAGCTTATGCCCGTATCGTTTCCGGAAAGTTGCGATTTTACCGAAAGATTCTTTCGTAGGCTACTCCTACTATGCCACTTCTCTTCCCCACGTTTTGTATCTTTCCCATTTCTGGACCATACACCCTTCATAAAAATTCCTTCCAGATTAGTTATTTTTTGTCCGATAGATGCGCTAGCATAAAGTAAACAATAACGCGTTACTTCTTGTTGTACGTTTATCAAGGTCTGTTTTGCTAGTTTCAATTCCTCTTAGGCCTTGCCACGTTTAAAACTGTTTAAAATGCTTCTGCCTCTACCCAGCTCTGTTCTGTCAGACTTCATGAAGCTTGTGAAATCTCGCTTCCGACAGTAGTGAGTGCTGGTTGACTTTTTCACTGGGCTAATGCGCGACTCGGTAAGAAGCGAAAGACTAATCGCTGACTCACCCTTCAGATAACTTATACCAAAATCTCACGTGTGATTGTTATTATTTCTCCAGCGCATCTGGCGGCAATTCGTCATTGGATTTTGTGAGGGCGTATCTTCAGTAACAGCTGATCTGTCTGCGGCTATCGTGAGATCCATCAAAAGAAAGAAGCGAAATTGTATATCACCCACGGAGCTGCACGATGTTTCGGTTTAGTGAAATTTAATCATATTGGTTGCTGTTGCTGTGTTGTTTCTTTCTTTATTCACATTTTACCATACTCCGTCTCTACCTAGACGGGTTACAAACAAAATTAAATTTAACAGTAATATTTCCATCCATTCTTGCTCCCGGGATTCTTCACTTCATAAGTGTGTCGTACCTCCTCTATTAGCAATACACTGATTATCAAGGTTGCCACGGCTGTTCTCTTTACGTGATGCATCATGCGCCGATCATTGTTTCCGAGGAGCGTATTCGTCCGGAGACTGGCTATGCAAGTTTTGCCAAGATTGTCACACAGGCAAAAATCAGCCGAAGCCGTGTGTAATTTTGTGTAAAGGTGAGTCTTCACCTTCCGGAATCTGGGTTCCCAGATTTTCCGAGATTTTTTTTGAATTTCTTCTGCGATACTTAAATCCCGGAAATCTGGAAGTTCAAAAGCCCCTTTTTTCCGGATTATTTTACATACTTTCGGACCGGTTCTTATTCCAGATGCAATTTACAGAAGACGTCAAAGAATAATCTGGAAGCCCAGATTCCGGAAGTTCCGGGAGGTGAAGACCGGACTTAAGCATAGCTCATTTGTAATGTGAAATACTGTCTCAGAACATCTGAGCAGAAACACTATGTAGTGGGGGGTGTCCTTTAAGCATCAGTCTTCGCGGAGACGGCGGCACATTGCTGATACTAAGAACAAATAATCAGTAAGAACTTCTGTCTTTAGTCGCATGCAGCGACTATGAAAACCCCGACAAATCTGGGCGGACCTGGAGGTATTTACTCTAGGTTTGAGCTGATGTTGATACCCGTTTACTCCTCTTCCTTCTTCACCGTTCGCACAAGAAATATTGAAAGAGACGAGCAGGAGGCGTCCTCCGCGCGCTGTTCCGCTCTGGAGCGCGTCCATAAAACCAATCAGTGTTGACTTCTAGATTTCCTCTTTAGCAACTTGCCGGCGATCTAGCTATTTGTAGAGGTAACGAAATGTGACGTGGCGCGAAGCCGCTCGTTTGCATCGGGAGTCGGTCGTATTTTACTCGACTCAGCATGTTTGTGTGACCGAGATAGGGAGACAAAAGTTCTGTCTCGTTATTTGTTCTTGCTGATACATGTAACAGTAAAACAGCTTAGATGATCTGCTCAACTTTAATGCTCCCCTCCCTCACGCCAGTCCCGTTGTGCAACCACTGGATTTGGGGGTTGCAACCCCTGGGTGGGGTCCGAGTGTCGCGCCGTTTAGTACATTGCACTTAGTATCCTTAATCAATAGTGTATCACTCACGGCGTAGCGCGTGCTGGGACCGTACATCGGAAACGATCAACAATCCTAAGGAAGAGATAACAGGCGGGCGATAGAATATGTATGTATGTCTTTTTGTGTGCACTTAATTCAATTCAGTATAATCTAAAAAAACACATAACGGACAAAACCTTTGTGTTTTGTTTCGTTGAAAAACCATTGCAAAACATTTTTAAAGTTTAACTGAAAAGCCAACTTATTGTTGTGTCATTTAGTTGAATACACTGAATTATTTGGATTCTGCAAAGGGATTTTTTTGTTTTCCAATATCTGCTCTAGTTATGACGTTCAGAATATCTGCGGCCGTCCCCACAGCGAAAATTCTACTATGATGCGGGAAATTTTTATCTTAACACAAACAAGGCTTTTCAGTGGGCAGTGGCGATATTGGTGAAGATTGCTTAGTGCCTGAACAAAAAAAAGTTATAAATCTTTCTTGTAAGGTATACAACAAATAAGAGGTACCACAAATCACACGGAAATTCCACTATTTGAAAATCGATTATTCCTGAATACCGGAACAACCAAGTAACGCATTTTCAGCGGGTCTTCAAGCCAGTTTAAGTGAATAAGTGATGAGTAACTAGATTGTCCTATCCCAGTCCTTTTCGGTTAAACTTTGATGATTAGTTTACCAAAACGCAACATTTAGAGTTTAACTCGAAAGTCCGCCTATCTCTCTACCTTGTATTTGAGTACACTTGATTATTTAATGTCTCTATCTTAGATTTTAAGGAGCAGGCAGCTACCTCTTCCTTCCAGCGTTCTGCTTGGAAACAAACCCTACGGCACCTTCAGAAAAACTCCGAGGCGTTTAGAAAATAGATAGCGCGCTATGTCTGCAGAGAAGAAGATGACAGATTACTCAGCAAAGGACCAGATTGAAAAGGACCTCTGGCTTGTACCAGGGACCCATAAATTTCCTGTAAAGACTCGCCATTCAGGGGGCTTGTCAATAAGAGATTTCTGATGCGCTCTTGACCGGACGTAAAATAGTTTCAGAAATACCCACGGGGACAGAACACCCGACTATCCAGATAGTCAAAATTTGGGATTGGCTGCTGGAGAAGAGCTTCCACGTTGAGGGAGGAGTCTCTTTGGCCTCACGTCCAATGAGGCAAGCAAGAACGCCGATTCGACCCAAGCTGAATTTTTGGAAACTAGGAGAGGTTCGGACAACATAGCAACATAGAAGCATAGGAAATGACAAGCCCCCTGAATGGCGAGTCATTACAGGAAATCAATGGGTCCCTGCTTGTACCCAGGTGTGCAGCGATTGGTATTTAGCGAGCTGTTCTTGTCTTCTTTACTCGAGGGCAATGAGCCTAGGTTTAGTACTGTTGGCTCTATCCTAGCTCTCGAAGTGCTGTCCCTTCTTCTCACAGAAGAACTGTAAGGTTGGTCTCCAAGGATTTGTATCGCTCTTGCTAAATTACCAGGGGTAGAGGTTGGCCAAAGGGATTCCGGTAGTAGGTTTCTGTTTCAAGATACTGCTCTCGCTGAGTCCTCAAATGGGGTTCTTGACAGTAAAATGTTCATGAATGTCTTGACCGTTTGTTCCTCTAAAGAGCCGCGATAGAGAAACCTTTCTCGTAAATTAAATTACTCCAAAAAATATACCCAAGCCTGTCACAGAGTATCCAAGAATACGGTTGTCTGGTGCTACATTGCCAAACGTTTCATAATATCTTAAACAAGGATGCACTATGTCATTAGTAGATAACAGACAACACCAAAATGGTTCGCAGTGTTACTTTGAACGAAAAAATACCACTTAAAAAGCCATGACGTTAATATTCTGAAACATATTTGACAGTTCAAAACGGATAAGTCAGCTGAATTTTGCTAGAGCTATATTTCGGCCCTTCTAGGAAAGATTCATCTTCAGGCCCAGGAAAATGAACCCAACAACCCAATCGAGCAGCAAAAACAGCAGCCGTGTCCAAAACGAAATCGCAGCACCAGCTTTAACTCCATGCAACTCTCACGAAGAAATTTACAAAATCAGATGCTTAAGCTAGGATCTTTAGTGATTTCTCCACAAGTTCATTTTCCAGCTCGTGCGTCTTGAGCCTGACGAGAACCCTTGCCAAGACGGGCCGAAATATAGCTCTAGCAAAATTCAGCTGACGTATCCGCCTTGCAATAAATATTATTCGCTGCGAGCTTTGGCTGAAGGAATATATGTGTTCAGTAGCACTTGCAGAGAACACCCAAACCTCTGCTGAAATCACGCATCCTGTGTATACCTCTAAGGGATATGCCCCGCTAGCCTCTGGTTCACATTGCTGTTTTATAACCAGCACGAGTTTTCTTTGATTTTCCGACGTACGATAGAATCGCATGAACGGTCATACCGCAACGCTGACGCAACAGGAAACTAAGCTTGTCTGTCGAGATGATTCTGCGGGGGACAAAGAAACTCTTAGGAGATGACCTCTGAACTACCCTGATGACTATGGGGAAAGTCAAACTTCATGTGTCATCTTAAATGTTTACCCAGAATGTCCCCCAAGACGATAACAATCCAAAGATTACTATGTTATTGTTTATTCAGGAAAGGTAGAGCAGCTTTTAGCCTTGACAAGTGAATAAACCTCTTTTTTCTTTCTTCTCCCCCCTCTGATACTGATACTTTATTGTAAAACGAAACTTTCACAGCATTGGATTGCCGAACTTGTCGTTTTCGTCAGGTACATCATAATTACAAAACATTTAATAAGGCGGTTGTACATAATAAAGCAATAGTCAAAAAATGATCAAACAGAATAAAAACCCTAGACAATTAAAACATTAAAGGGAAATAGTTGATCAATTGTTCAAAACTTCAACAAAAGATGGTACAAAGCTCTTTCTCTAAGCTCATAAGCTCGCTTTCTGTAAAGCTCAAAACTGTATGCGTTTGTGTCGAAGGAGTTGTAATTTTTCAATGTATCCAACACTGCGTCAAAACGTTTTGCGTTGCTTGTCACACGATCTGTATCTTGTGTCATGATTGGCAGAATTTTGCGCGGAATCGCAGCAAACCAGGGTACTTGACGGTAATAGAAGGTTCCCTAGATCAGACACGTCCCGGAATTTGGTGGGGACCAAACGGGTTGAGTGATTGGGATGAAACTTTGGTGGTACAACGGTCGTATGCTTAAATGTGCCATTTGGGGTCCGGGCCGGATCCAATCTCGGCAAGGGTAGTTGGAGAGCGCGTCGGACATTTCCTGGAAATACAACTTACAGTGCGAATGGGTAGCCCGACTCGAACGAAACTTGATGGGTCGATGCCCATTTTGTTTTCGTTTATAGGGACTTCCGCATTTGGTGAGGGTTGGGAGGAGTTGGAGGGGGTTGCGGAAATTTTTTGACGTCCTCGTTTAGGCTACGTTCTTGTTCAAACTTTCCGAAACAAGTGCCGTATCAGTTGTAGCTCATATTTTCTGAAGACGTCATGTTTATGAATCGGACAGGCGATCAGGATCCGGTGATCAGAATGATCAGCAGAGCCTTTTTCATATTTCTCACCGAAAATTTGGGAGTTCCTGACAGGATCTGATGAAAGTGCAGAACGCGGTGAATCCTGTCGGCTGTTCGCAACATTCGGGAAACGTTAAAGTTTAACTGAAAAGCCAACTTCTTTTTGTGTCATTTGATTGAATCCACTGAATTATTTGGATTCTGCAAAGGGATTTTTTTATTTTCCACTATTTACTCTAGTTATGACGTACAGAATACCTGCAGCCGTCCCCACAACGAAAATTCTACTATGACGCGGGAGATTTTAATCTCAACACAAACGCGGCTTTTCTGTGGGCAGTAGTGAGACTGGTGAAGATGGCTTAGTGCCTGAACAAAAAAAAATCATAAATCTTTCTCGTAAGGCATACAACAAAAATTCAGTGCCATAAGTTACAAGGGATTTCCACTATTTGAAAATCGATTATTCGTGAATAGCGCAACAATGAAGTAACGCATTTTCAGCGAGTCTTCAAGCCAATTTAAGTGAATAAGTGATGGATAACTAGATTGTCCTAGCCAAAGCCCGAGCTGAGGGTAGAAAAAAAAGCGATCGAAATAGGTTTGGACACAAAAATAGATTTTAATAATATCGAACCACAAATACAATATATAGAATATTTAGTCCTCTAGATAGACATGATATGCCATAGGAAACGGTAATCAAGTCAAAAGTTTTGCTCCGATATGTAAATGTAAACCCTAATTCATTAATTAATTAATTTAATGCGATAGTTTTGGAAGAAGTCTTAAGTACGAAATCCCTTCTTTGCAGCCACAGGGAGCTTCTCGCCAACCAGGTAGGGATTTTCAGTCTGAAAGAGAGAAGTAAAGGTACTTAATCGAACCTTTCAGTCAGTAAGTGGGCCTTATACCCAGTTTAGCGCACTAAGTGGATTATCCTCTGTTTGTCCGCCTTCGCCATCTTATCAGCGTCCGTAGGAACAGTAGATTCAGAACAGAAAGGAGAAGCTTTCTCTTTTTTAAATCGGAAGTTCAGGGACTTTCGCACCTGTATTCCGCTGAAAGAATTTAATTAATCACATCGCTTTATTGGAATGAAACCAAATACGCTCCGACTGAAACTATCCTAACCACTACTTTCCAGAGGAGCCATTTGAAGCTAAACATAGGATAGATTCACCATATATTAGCGGAAGCCAGAAAAGGGCAATTTGAAAGACACCTAGCGTCGATGGGCCAGTTCTGGCTGCAAGTTGGGATTCAGCACAAACTTTCGTACAAGACAGCATACTCATCCATTTTACCGTTCTGGGACATACGATAGTTTTAAACGGAGCGCATCTGGATCTCTGGATAGGATAACTTCAAATGGAGCATATCTGGAGATAGTAGTTTCATTCTAATGGAGCGACATGCCCTAGCAGACTTTTAATGCATTGTTGATGACGATGTTGATCAGAGCAAAATAAAAATAGGGAGTAGCGCCAAGACTTGACAAGATTGACACACACTCGAATAGCCGCGATACCAGCACCACTAGCGATAGAGAAAGTCCCTACTGAAACTCATTCAGGCATCTACCAGCGCAGGCTCCGATAACTTCATATTCTGAACATGGCAAAAGCCTCCATTGTTCCCTTGGTGTGTGCAGACCCCACCTTTGCTTTACTAGAAATCTCTAAGCCCGCAAGTATGTCTCGCTTTAAATGCCGCAAGTGTAGCGGGCGGGGCTACGAGTATGACCCGTTTGAGAAGCATAGAAAGCAAAGGTTTGGCGCTACTCCCTAGTGTAATTTTGCTCTGATGTTGCTCATTAGTTGACTAATAGGAAATAAACCAGATGGTGGCTCTGAACTGAAATATGGAGAATCGTGGTCTGGAAATATGACGCTGGTTGGGCGGTCACACACCGCCATAGAGTGTCTTGACCGCTCGTTCCAGAAACCGCCAGCGATGATTTGGTTGTGAAACATTCCAAGGATTGTACAGCCCTGCAGAGGAGTGAAACTGTCATCGCTCTCTGCATCCGGGTCCAGACATTGCTATTCGCCACATTCCCGTTCAGCGCTTCCAAGCGGACTAGTTTTTGTTCTGGACCAGACATGGTAAAATAGATCCACAGGTTGGTGGAAAACCTGTCATCTGTGTCCCAGGTTATGGAGGTTTTGCGTATGTTTCAGCAGCAGAAAGTGAAAGTGACCCATTACCTTATGGATCCGACGTTTTTCTATGTCTACACAAGGGTTGGTTATGAGGCAATGGGGGACTAACAGAAACTGGTCCACTTCGAGCGCTGAACTGTAATAAGGCCAATTAGTCGTGTGTGACGTCCCGCTATCTAGTGCGCGGTCTTTCCAACCTCTTCAGCTGCGGTTTGAAACCGCGGATGACCCTTTTGCTGCGGGCAGACAATCAAACGGTCGCGGATTAGAACTCCAGGTATGATTTTCGACACCACGCATCATCAATTCCAAATGGAAAAGTTGAGGTTTCTTTAACTTTATGATGAAAGTGCCAATAATCCGGCCGGGAAATCCGGATCGTGCAGCCTATCCGCAGCGTTGCTGGAGCAGTAACTGGTAGGGGAAGCATGAGACCTTATCCGGATTTGTGTGCTGAGTTGATTTGTGGAAAAGCTCTCTGGAATGTCGTTCCACACTTGACCAACGTTAACTCGCGGAGCAAGGACAGATCACTGTTGTAAAGCTGCATAAAGGAGACTGGGTTCAGGAGAACCATTAACTGGTAGGGTAGTGCAAGTTACAGTACCTTGATTTCCGCCTCTATCCCCTCTTGTGCTGCTATTTCGTTCATGGATGCAATGTTTCCCTATAATGAATATTAGGTAATTAATTGGCAGCTTTTTTCCCGTGTCGCTCTTGGCTGTTTGCACTAAAGCATCTGCTGGAATCTCTAAATCTATTTAGTAGTAGTTGTAGTAGTTTACTTTATACTAAAGCCTTGACGGACATGGTAAATGACCAGCACACTCGCACACAAAAAACGAAACCGGAACCTGGGAAAGACTATGAACGTGTGCGAAAGCTCCGAAACGAACAAGAATGCTTCATTAATTCAGCATGAAAATAATCGAAAAATTCAGCAAAGATGCTAAATTTTACGCTGAATTTTCAAGAAGAAACTGGGGAGCAGGCGTTTAAGGATAAATTTCGGTATCCTAGAAGTGTCAGAGAAGAAATAAAGGTAATAGCTTTCGGACAAAAAATTAAATAAAACGCAGCATCAAATGCAGTATTTACAGCACTAAAAAGCTTTCGGACACGTTCTATTGACATTGCTCCCTGTGCGACACTCCCAGGCAGATCTGGGGGGGGGGGGTATTGATTCATAATACTACCACATAGCCTTAGAAGACGGTCAAATTACTCAGCGAGTGGATTTGGTTGTCTGACAAAAAGGTTAAAGAGGAAAGGGAGGGTTCCATTAGTCCTACCACAACACAAGTTGCCTACTACGACTGCATTGCACAAAGTAAGTGTGCAGGTGAGTATTTCGTTTATGACTCGCAATTTTTTTTTTTTAAAGCGAAGCGGTTCCACGATTTGCTATTCCTACAATAAAAATTACCCCAATCTCCGTATTCATCATTCCTTCCCCCTTTATTCCACCCAAAAACTTCCCTCCCTAAATCTTTTAGTTTACGAAATATTCATAAAGTGTTCAGTATACACAATTCCAGTGGCCAATCTCAGATTTGAACGTACCTCAGCAAAGCGCGATTATACATCTTTACCACTGTGTGTAAGCCTGTACAAGCTTAGCTTTTTTATTTAGATCAAATTAAATTAAGATACGACCAACTAGGGTCAAAAATGACAAAATAAATAAGAAACACTGGCATAAATATAAACTGCAAAGAAAATAAAACAAAATTTCAGCACATCAACCTGGAGAGAACCCACAATATAGTAGGCCACCCCACGACAGCCAAATTATTATTTTCCGTTTCTTTTGCGGCTGCAGCATTTTTATTATATGCGTTTTTTTGTTTTGTTTTTTTACTATGTTGATATGTGTTTTGTTGATAAAAGTCAGATTGCTAATATTGAATAAAATGAATGAATGAATCAATGCGTTTCAAAGGTCGAAATACCGATTTCTAAGGTCGCCTCCTGCAATTGCTCTCCAACATTCCATCCCCTTAGGAGCACTGACAATAGCTGCGTTCTTATCTTAATTCTCCTATTCACCACCATTCTCCTATTTTGCGGGTTATGACTATTGAGATGATGCCAATTCCGCTTTTCTTACGTTTTTGGAAATGCAGAAAGCTTCGGAATTCTGCAGAATCGAGATGTTCACTTTTCTATTTTCCGTTCCTCGTTTTATCTTTTTTCTTTTCCCTTCTTTCTTGTTTCATTTTGTTTATTGTTCGATACCTCTTTTTTGTGATTATAACTATAATAGAAACCAGAGGTTAATTTTTCGTTTCTTGTTACTTTAAAGGGCCTGTCGTACCTATATGCCAATGCTATTGATGCGTAAACCCGGTTTTCTAAATTTTGCAAAGTTGTTGCTAGAAGTTAGTGAGTCTGGGAAAAGGCTTAAAACAGTCACGACCGTGGATAATTTGTTAAAAGCAGAGCTTATTTTTACAGTATTCAGGTATTTTTGAAGACTGGACAACATAAACAGTAAATAGTGCGAGGCGTGCTTTAATCTTTTTTTTTTGATAAATTCATAATCTTTTGATTCTGCTTTTCTTTTTATTTTTTACCATTTATTGTCCTGCCCTAGCGCAAGCACACCTTCTTGTGCTTTGGCAGGTAAATTATTTTCCTGTGGTTTCAATATAGATAAATGCAGTGCCGGCTTTTACTTTTGGTGGACCCTAGGCCATCCATGGATTTTTGGCTCCTTTTCAAAGTAAAAAAAACGCCGACACATTAGCAACATGATTCTTGGTCGAGCCACCACATCTGAGCAAAATTTGGTAAAGTAAACGAGGAGGGTGCAACGAAGCTGGTCACACCTGGGTAGTAAGGAACTAGGCATTACGGTTAGCTACGTAGCCTGATTTATCAGCAATTTACACTGTCCGCTTGGCCTCTCGTTTCCTTTGGCCCCCCCAGCCCAGGCCTAAGGGTAAAAGAAACCGGCCTAAGGGTAAAAGAAACTGAAATTAAAAACTCACTGTTATTGTATGTTTGAAGGGTCTTGTGCCACTTACCCTTTTTTCGAAGAATTTCTTCGCTACCAAACTCTTGTGCGCCTCAGGGATTTGTTTAATCTCGACCATGATTCGTCGAAGGGCCGAGTCCACGGGCTTTTCGATTCCACGTTTGGGTCCCCCTGGACCACCTGCGGGGCAGTCAAACATATGTTCCGTGTCGCACATACAGTCTTGGGCAGCCTGGTAAGCGCGGCTGAAGGCGGCAGTGTTCTCGAAGACTTCGATGCAACCGTCTTTCTCTGAAATAATTTCTTCTTCAAACCAGGACCCCCAAAATTCTAACAAGCATAGTATATGATGATGATGGTGAAGTTTTATTTACGCATTGCACAAGAAAAGGGAAATAGCGCAGTGCAGAGAACGAAAAGGAAAAAAAATACACTGAGCTTTCAATCATTCGATTCTACTTAGTAATTCGATTCTAATTACTTTCAATAATTCGATTCTAAACTAGTGAACCTCTATGGAAATTAGTTTTGAGTGTTTTGCTACTATTTTATATTTCTTTGTACTTTTACTGCACTTACGCCCTCGGGCAGTGCGTCATAAATCCTTCATTCATTCATTCATTCATAACAGAGTGAATGAACAAGATAAATAAAATAAGATAAATAAAAGTAGAAAAAGAAAAGGGACTAATCGATTCTAAAAAACTTCCTCCTAGATGGAATGTGGGAAAATGCTCAAGGGCAGAAACTTGGAGGTCATATTTTACGTATAATAAGTGCAGTCGAAATGTTTAGTTCCAGATTGGAAGATCACTTCTGAAGAAAGCCCATTACTTTTCAACAATCATTTACCGTTGTAAGCATACAGGTACCACAGATCCGAAAGAAAAAGTTCATTCGATGTAAATCGATTATATATTCGATTATTTTCCATTGGATCTTCAAGCCTTTTAAGTGAATAATAGTGATGAGTAACTAGACTGTGATACCAAGGCCATCTGTTAAACTTTAAATAGAAAACAACCAGGTTTGTTATAACTGTGATACCAAGTCCTTCTGTTAAACTTTAAACAGAAGGCAACCAGGTTTGTTCTACGCTCTTACGACTTTCAAGACTCCAGGCCCGATACGTAAAGAAACGCTATTGGATTTATGCGGAAGTAACCCTTGAAGCCCTTGAAGTGTGTTAATCCAGTTATGTACTGAATATTGAAGGCTTCAGCTATTATCCGTATTCTCTAGTATGTGGTGAGTTCGCTATGTGAAGACACCCGGAAAAATTGAAGGTAAGATATTTTATTTACTTATTATTTGCTTCCTACTCATTGAGTGAAGGAAGCCAGGAGCCTTTCAAAATCAAGACTACGCTCTATTTTCTGACACGGGTAAAATTTCCTTCACTCAAAGTGTCATTAGAGCATGACAGAACCGCAGGTGTATTCCTCCCTTCAGGTTGTTAATTGCAGAGCCTTTAACCCCATTGCTCTTCGCATGCCACTCTCTTTGCCCGAATTGGCGATGCCGGGACTCCTGAATTTCTTCCATCAGGAGAATGAATCCTCTGTGAATAATTAGCTCTAACATACTAGAGAGGAAACATTTTCCACCTTTTTTTTTAACACCGGTGTTGATTTATTTTAATCAGAAATCTAATCTTGAATGTTTCAAACTTTTGCCACAAAATGAGTATCGCATCTTATTGGTCCACGTTTTC
The DNA here is from genome assembly GCA_023053555.1 of Branchinecta lindahli. Lineage (NCBI taxonomy): Eukaryota > Metazoa > Arthropoda > Branchiopoda > Anostraca > Branchinectidae > Branchinecta > Branchinecta lindahli. The sequence goes on along the minus strand of JAKZAO010000009.1, from coordinate 32,054,830 downwards.
CACGTCTGCCTTGTTTAACCAGGGACCAATAAATTTCCTGTAATGACTCGCCATTCAGGGGGCTTGTCAATAAGACATTTCTTATGCGCTCTTGACCGAGCGTCAGGTAGCTCGATAAATACCCACGGGGATAAAATATTGCCTTGAGGGAGGAGTCTCTTTGGTCTCACGTCCAAGGAGGCCCGGGATTGGCTCTATCTGAGCAAGAACGCCGATTCGACCCAAGTGGAATTTTGGAAACTAGGTGAGGGTCGGGCAACATAGCAACATAGAAGCATAGAAAATGACAAGCCCCCTGAATGGCGAGTCATTACAGGAAATTTATGGGCCCCTGGTTTAACGTAAACCCGTTTTCTTTGGTGAGAGGAACCTCTCTTTGCTTATGAGCGTTGTCGAGACACTTTGCCAACCCGTGGGTGCTTTTTGGCAAATTACATAATCATTTTTTCTGTACTTTGATTATTTCATTCATATCTCCGTGATCGCCCTCCTCGGTGATCAAGTGTTATGTCATGCTTTTCAGGAAGCAGAATAGACTGGATCTAGATGGCGTGCAATCTTTGCTATTTTATGCTTTTCACTGGCTAGACGCATAATCTCATCCACACGTTGAGCCGTGGGCGTTGGGTTTGTCATAATAAATCCATTTCAGTTGCCTAAATTACGGCCACCCTATGCTTATGAATATCCCTTGCACGTCCTCGTCAATTTTTCGCTTCTTGATCGATCTTTCGGTTCTTTCATTAACATTGCCGTGATCGCCATCATCGACGGCCAAGTCTTCTGTCATTAATTTCGGGAAACATACTAAACTAAATATAGATGGCGTGCAATCTTTGGTATTTGACGCTTTTCATTGGCTAGACAAATAATGCTAATCCAGGGTTGGACGGTGCGCGTTGAGCTCGTACAAAAAAATCTGTTTTCGTTGGCTAGAGTGCGTCTCTCTATGCTTATGGATGTCACATACACGTCATTCATTGATTTTTGGGGAAATTGCATCATCGTGTTATCGATCGGTCGATTCTTTCATTAACATCGCCGCGATCGCCATCCTCGACGGTCAAGTCTTCTGTCATTAGTTTCGGGAAACATACGAAACTGGCTCTAGATGGCGTGCAATCTTTGGTATTTGACGCTTTTCATTGGCTAGATGAATAATGCTAATCCAGGGGTTGGACGGTGCGCGTTGAACTCGTACAAAGAAAAATATGTTTCCGTTGGCTAGAGTGCGGTCTCTCTATGCTTATGGATGTCATATGCACGTCATTCATTGATTTTTGGGGAATCGATCGGTCGATTCTATCGCCACGATTGCCATCCTCGGCCCTCTGTTATCTGATTTTGGGACTAGACTAGACTGAAGATGGCGTTCAATCTTTGCTATTTGACGTTTTTCATTGGCCAGACGAATGATGATCCGTGGGTTGGACGGTGTGCTATAGTTTTACATGGCAAAAAGGTCGATAAAGACGGCCCAAGAGTTTAAAACTTATGTAATTCATTAGTTATTTAGCGTTTCATTAGCGTTTTGCAGATACGATGGTATCTGATATACGGTCTAAGGTCGTTTTTGCAGTTATCGTGATATCTGATACCACGGTCAAAAGGCGTTTTTGCAGTTATCGTGGCATCTGATATTCAGATACCACGGTCCGACCGTGGTAACTGATCGTTGTATCTGAAAAAGTAATCTCACTTTCATCAATTTTTGTCAAATTGGCGGGAAAGAAGTTTGGCACTTAGTGATGTGACTGAATATCAGTTTATCTTTTGGGATGACTTCGAAAAGCACAATTTCGGCAACTGTCGTTTTTGCAGAGCAACCGTATATCAGATACCACGGTAACTGCAAAAACGACTGATTGCAGATAAAGTTACCGTGGTAACGGATACCATGGTATCTGCGAAAACGCAACTAGTGGTCCCGCCGAAGGCAATTTTGTCCAAGTGCTTCACATCCCATGTCGCAGGATTAGACATGTATTTGGACAATAGTTGCGTTTTTTTGCAGATACCATGGTATCCGTTACCACGGTAACTGGATCTGCAATTAGTCGTTTTTGCAGTTACCATGGTATCTGATGTACGGTTGCTCTGCAAAAAAACAAAATTGCCGCAAGTGCGCTTTTCGAAGTCATCCCAAAAGAAAAACTGATATCCAGTCACATCACTTAATGACAAACTTCTTTCCCACCCAATTTGACAAAAACTGATGAAAGTGAGATGACTTTTTCAGAGACCACGATCAGTTACCACTGTCGGACCGTGGTATCTGAACATCAGCTACCGCCTGGCCAGATACCACGATAACCGAAAAAACTACTTTAGACCATGGTATCTGCAAATACGCAACTAATATTGTCACGGTAAAGGTACCTTGTATAAAATTCCATCTTTACGTAATAGTTCTTCTTTCTCTGCAGTAATGGGTGGAAGAGGTCAAACAACCCACAAGAAGAAAACGGAAGTGTCGCTCAAGAAAGAGGAAGTAGAAGAGAAAAAGGACGAAGAAACTGAAAACCCCGAAGCTCCAGCCGCTCCAGACGGATCCATTGTCGGTTGGCTCCAGAGTCCGGACGGATTTGGTTGGCTTCAGCTCTTCGTCATTGCCAATTCTGTCATCATTTTTCTGACTCAGTCTGGACCACAAGTCGCCAAAGCATTTGAGTCGCTCAAAGAACTGATTTTCGGCGAAGCAGAGTGAGGATATAAACCCAGAATGTCCATGAAAGCATAGAAAAAGCCAAGAGACTTGAAGTGCCGAGACGTCCTGGTCCGAACTAAAGGATATTTTAAAGAAGCAAAGGAAACCGTGAAATTCATTGAAGATGGTCGACGCGTTCTTGGCAGCTCGGAATGTTGGGCTACTTGGGATCATCGGGTATTACTCAATGGCATTATTGTCGTGGATCAATACTTACTTTTTGCAGAGCATGAAAGACTATGTTGCTGCTGAGCAAGCAAAGATACTTGCGTTACAGGATAAGCTCGGAAGCTGTTCGGCAGATGTTGACGTTTGCCCGGCTTTGTAAAAGCGTGCTGTTTAAATATATTTTGTAAAGAGATTTACCTGTGTAACCAACTGGACATGGGTTGGGAGGGTTGCAATAGGCGGGTAGAGTTGTCTCAGATTTCACGTTGGAGGCATAATCTTGCTGTGCTTGGTTTTCAGATGCGACTGTAAGAGAATGTATGGTATGAATCGTTGTGGCGAAACTATTCAGTCCAGATGTTGGATTATCGGATATTGTGCCCGATGACCCAAATATCCAATATCCTCAGACTTCAATTTCAGTCGATTATAAAATAAGAACATAAAGCATTGGGATAGACTTCTGACTCACTCGTATGTAGATTTGAGTCGCTATAGCGGTCGAAACAAAAATTCCTAGTAGCTTCAAGTGAAAAAAATAGTAAAAGCTGAAGAACTCTGTTACCCTGTCCATGTCAAGGTTCATCTTGTTTTTGACATCCGTTAAAGCTTCAACGACAGCAGTGGCATTTTCCGCCTTTTACATAGCTTCTATTGGAACTGCTTTTCCCACAGGTATCTTTTTCAGAACAGGTTTGACCCAGACCAGATTAGTTGAGCCTTATGAGTCATGGTCATGTCTTCGTGCCTTCTGAATGTACCCTACCCGCCAATCATGATTGGACCGACACTTATATCGATACAAAGGCGTCTAAGTGGGAATGATTAAAGTATGACTGAATGAATGAATGAAGGGTTTATTACAAAAAAACTAAAATCTTCAATGCTCAGAGGCGAAACTGTGTGGGACTAATAGCCCTGAAAACAAAACCTCAACAACAACATGGGTTGGGAGGGTTGCAATAAAATTGACTTAAAATTGACATCAGAGCAGATTGGTAGACTCACTATGCTTATGAATTACCGGACAATCTTTCACGGTGCCTTGCGTGGAATCGTTATTTTTTTAATCTTTTGTTTGGCTTTGTTATATTTTTTCTAACAACAAGACGGGTTTTCGTGTCTTTGATTTCCTTACCTCTGTTTGCCATCTGTTTGGAGGCGAGGGAGCTATGCCTGAGAAACTCGGGAGCTCTGATTGATGGCGAGCCATGGTGCAAGTCGGAGAAGTCAATATCGTCCGGCACTTCTTCGTCATATTCGTCAGGGGTTTCGCGAAGCTCGTCCTCTAAGTAGATGTCATCACCACTAGAAAAAGACTCCTTGTCCTGTGCCATTTTTTACTTACAACAAAAACAGGTAAGCATCTTGGAGAATGGTATCAGCAGCTTTATCCATTACCTACCATTAACTACCATATACCAGAGATGGGCGAATCCGAATCCGGATTCGGATTTGAATCCAGGATTTGTCCTTTTGGCCGGATTCGAATCCGGATTCGAATCTTCTGCGTGTCATGCTGTATCCGGATTCGGAACCCTCAATCTTACGAATCCGCAGAAATTTCTAGTGTTCATCCTTCCAGTTTCCGCTTCTCAATCTTGGCACAGTGTGCTTAGGTAATTCAATTTTGTTTTCTCTACCACCATTACCACCAAGCATCCTCAGTCAGTTATCTGACCGCCTTAGGTATCAGTCACCTCTGACTTTTTTTTAACTGTAACCTATGTATATGATTTGAATTTTATTAGGGTCGGACTCGAATCCGATTTCGAATCTCAGCACGAAATTGTGGACTCGGAATCGGATTCGTATCTAGCCCTGGATTCGGATTCGAATCCTTTCATGATTGGATTCGTCCATCCCTGCCATATACACCAATGGTCATACATGCGCCCCTAAATGGATTCAAGTTCGTAACATTACATCGCACTCATGGCTACAGTCCCACTATGGTCGGTTAAAACGAAAATTAGTCTTACCCAGTTTTGTGGTTCCATTGTTTCTCCGCTTGAGTTTCCAAATCTTCGAAAAGGGACTTTAGATAAGCATTTTGCATTAGTCGCTGGTCCTGTAATGTGAACAATTTGAAGAACACGACAAATAATGTTTTGTTCGCTAACTCCGCTTTTAAATATGGCGGGTTTATTTAACAAACCACTGACGTACTTACTTAATACATGTCTGAACAAAGAATATCAGACAAAAGGAAAAACACATTTGACAGTGCAAAACGGATACGTCAGCTAAATTTTATTAGAGCTATATTTCGGCTATACATATAGCTATAGAAAATATGTAAATATAGCTATAAAAAAAATTTAACTGACGAATCCGTTTTGCACTGTCAAATATGATTCACAGTCAGCTTTGGCTGAAGGAATATTTAAAAAGAAAAACATTTAGCTGGTAAATGGAGAAAACCTCAAAAATAAATTACTGAAAGAAATATATTTTTTGGAACTTTATCTTCATATATGCTAGTTGCTAAAGCCTTTTCTTTTGTGCCTGGTTCTCCTGTTAAGTTCTATCCGAAATCTCATTGCTAGATGACGCGATACTGCGGGTCCCGGTTTGAAGTCGCAACTTGGAGGGGGGTCATCTTGACATCACAAATGCTAGGATTCTTCCGATTTAAGCCCTTTTACTACGTTTTTACTTCATTTGTGAGTAGCCTGGGATCCTGGAAACATCTATAAAACCAGCAGGAAATTACAAGAAGAGTCAATCAATCAATAGTTTATTTGAAGAACCGAAACCGGACACTTCCGGTAATGGGTTTTCCGTATTGAAAAAACAAGTGTGTACAATTGTCATACTTGCGGGGTAGCAGATCCTGAAAGAAATTCTTCTCAAAGGCATCCTTGTAAGTAGACTCCTCGGAAGTTCAAGAAAAGATGACAAAAAATCACTCCTTACCTCATGGTAAGGGTAGTACGCCACTACCAATGGAACACAAAGTAGAAAAATAGAGTACATTATCTAGCGGTTATACTTTGGAAAACGACCTAGATCTACAAGAGCCCTGGAGATATCAGCGGTTCTCGCAGGTGCGTGTTTCTATTTGGAAACTGTGGGAGAACCGATCGATCGAATGCTTCCAGAGCTGTTCGTTGTTAAGGCCGAAGAGAAAGGAAGGAAATCCAAAACACTTGCTAAGAGAAAAATATTATAGTTCTTAAAAGCCAGGTGAGTTTTGTATCTTGGATACACTGAATTATTTCACTCCATTAAGGGATTTTTTTTTCATTAATTTCTGGGATCCCAAAATGTAAGTGGAGGGATACCTATAACTTCTTAAAGTTGTCCGTCTGTCCGTCTGTCTTTCTGTCCGTCTGTCCGTCTGTTAGCACGATAACTCTCGAAGGGGTTGAGATATTTTTATCAAACTTGGCATGAGGACTCTTTAGGTCAAAGTACAGGTCGAGTTCGAAGATGGCAACAAAATATTCTTAAACAGCTAATGTGATAGTAAATCATGGAGTAAGAAGACATGCTGAACACGATGGTGAAAACCGTTTTCTCGCCGGACAAGTAGTTCGCCTGGAATCCGGCCAAAACCAGAAAGTTTGTTAGAAGTAAACACTTTATTTGAAGTTAATTAGATGTTCGATTCAGGGGTAAGAAAACATGCTGAACACGATGGTGAAAACCATTTTCTTGCCAGACAAGTAGTTCGCCCGGAATCCGGCCAAAACCGGAATGTTTGTTTAAAGTAAAAGTTCTATTTGAAGTTGATTATATATTCGATTTAGGGGTAAGAAGACATGCTGAACACTTATTTGAAAAGTATTTTCTACCCGGACAACTTGTTCGCCCGGAATCCGGCCAAAACCGGAAATTTGGCAGAAGTAAAACAGGAAGTTTCGATCAGTATCGTCAAAATAGATATGGCTTATAGAAGTATATCTGAACTTGGTTTTCTCAGATAATTGGCCTGGCGAAGACTGGATCTGCCGAAGACAAGACCGGATGTTCTGGATCAAATATTAAATTTTTGGGATCCCATCGAAACCTTTGGTCTTGTTCATTTTGGGCTCTAGTAGTGCCGTTCGGAATAAAACGGCTGGCCCGACAAGACAAAGAGCGTGTTCCACCCCTCTACCAATAGTAACTATTAGTTACTATTTCCGTTCCAGCATCACGAAAAGTTACTACGCTGACCGTTCCAACCTTCTCAAAATAGTAACTAATAGTAACTATTTGCTTACCACGCTCGGGAGCGTAGTTAGCGTAGTAACTACGCATCTCTGTAACGTGATTGGTCGGATCACCCCGCGGCCTGATATTTGACCGAAAAAATTCAAAAAGCGTTCCAGCCTAGCGTAGTAACTACGGTAACTAGCGTAGTAACTACGGTAAGTAGGGTGGAACACGCTCAAAGTTCATCCCCGCACGGAGAATTTCAACTTCAACGAAAGCGCACATTTCAACGGCCCATGAAGCAACTTTCAGGAAATGTTCAGTTCTAGAATGTAAAGTCGCTTCTGAAGAAAGCTTTGGGGTGACCCCCAAAAGGTTTATCTGTCAGCAGTGTTTTACCGTTGTAGTTTCTAGGCCGTATTCTAGGCCATATTGCAATCGATATAGAGAGATTGCAGCCTACCCGACGAAAACGGAAAGGAACATAGCAAAATAGTCTCACATTTCGAGGTATGTAACTTACGGATTTGAGACTGAATTATCGGCGTTTGGAAACAGTTCTGAACCCGTAAATGGTTGAAAAAGATATTCTTACTCTTTCTTGATTGTATAATTACATTTTTGTTTCATTATAAATGGGAACTGGATGGCTTCAGCTTTTACTGCATAAACGAATGATGCTTCCTATTGGTTGGCTTTTGCATGACGCGTTATAACCAACCAACAGGATGCGAGTATGGAGTTCCATTAAAACGGGGTAAAAAGATGCCGAGAATCTGCAAGAAGCTGCCGAGAATCTAAAGCCTGCTGAGATTACATGTAAATCTGCCGATAGCTTCGGTAAGGATGCCGAGAATGCCCCGGAATTTGCCGAGAATCCAAGAAAAATTTGAAACCACTAAAAAACAAATTAGGGTGCCGAGAATTCTGAAAGAAATGCCGAGAATTGAAAGTAGCATTTTCGTAACGGATCATAACGCTACATAAAGTTGCCGAGAATCTGCAAGAAGTTGCCCATAATCTCCTGAAGCCTGCTGAGATTACACGTAAATCTGCCGATAGTATCGGTAAGGATGCCGAGTGCCCCAGAATATGCCGATCTCCATATTCTCGGCATCCCTATCGACAATCTCAGCATTCCTGAGTGTATGACCGGCAGATTCTGAGTTGTTCTCGGCAACTTTGTGTATCGTTTCGAACATGCTGTTTCCATTCTCGGCATTTCTTTCAGAGTTCTCGGCACCCTCTTTTTTTTGTTTGTGGTGTCAAATTTTTCGTGGATTCTCGGCATATTTTGAAGCCTTCAAGTTTTCATTTCACTAAGAACTTCCCTACAAAATGTTATTAAACAAACAAGAAAAAGTCAAATTAACTTTCTAGAAATTTGCAGAATAATAATATTTTGCTATGCTCCCTTTGATGATCACGAACAAATTTCCGTTTACGTCGAGAAGGATATATACAATGTCTCTATAAAGCTGACACGTAACCTCTTCACAAGATAAGCAAATCAGCTGGATAGACTTATAGATGACACAAGTGGAAGCGTCGAGGCAAGGAAATAACTTTTCTTCCATAAAACAAGAGCTACGAGCTAATCTGGAATCACCCCCCTACAACTCGCAAGACCGTCATCACAAGCGGTTCGGACTGGGTTCGGACATACAAATGGAACATCTAGGGCAAGTTTTGCTCAGGTCGGATCACTCGTTCGTATTGAAAACTGAATGTAGCCTATGGGAAATGTCGGTACGCCCTTGAGCTCCCCGCACCGAGGCAGCCGGCCCAGACCCCAAAATGGCAGAGCTAAGACCATTGTATTTAATATTAACTGGGGTAACTTACGTAAATGTCCGACGAGGTCAGATACCGAATTTGGGAACGTAGGCCGCTTCGGATGCGGGACAATACTACATCCCTGTGTGTGGTATAGGACGGGATTAGGCTATCATAACTAACTAAGATTGTGCGAACTGGAGATTGGTTGGGCCTATTGGAGGAGAAATCTGCATACGACCACGTCGCGTTGTCAAATAAGTCTAGGCAATTCTTCAGCGTCATGTGCAACAATGCATATTTCGTACAATTTAAACACTGATACATACAATATAACTTATCTGTTGATTTACTCTGGATCACGGCAGCGAAGGAAGTCCCTTAAATCTCGGTCTTGTCGTTCGGCCGCGCGCACCAAAACCTCCGAGCCCAAAGCAAGGATGTTCCGTTGTACAGCGGGTCCCCCAAAAATGCTGAACGCGCGCTTGAACATTCGTCCTTCCTGAAAAATCAAAACCCTTGCATAACACTAACAGGTTTCGTCCAATCGCTCCACTTGTTCCTACATTTTCGTATCACACTCCAACTCCCCCAGCGTGGCTGGATGCGGGTCGGACCCACAAATGGCACATCAGTGGCCATAACGTCATCTGATACAGTCATCCGCTAGCCTTCGCTCGAATCGGATTAACCGTTGGAAGATTACAAATCGGAAAATTACATTTCCAGGTGATGTCCGGTACCCCCCTCCAATTCCGCACATCGAGGTCCGATCCGACCCGAACTCCAAAATCAGAAGCAAATGCTAGGGCACATGAACTTTGTACCATAAAAGATTCGCCCTAATCCTTCTCTCCGTTTCTTTACTACTCCAGTCAAACAATTTTCGGTGCCAGAAAGTTATTCGAGTTTAAAAAAGAAAAAAGAATACCGGAAGATCTTTCCGCAATTAACAGATGAGCTGCTGTAAACCAATTCCGTCTGAGGTCGTAACACGTGAATCTGTCATGCTTAAAGTTTAACCGAAAAGGGCTAGGATAGGACAATCTAGTTACCCGTCACTTATTCACTTAAATTAGCTTGAAGACCCGCTGAAAATGAGTTACTTCGTTGTTCCGCTATTCACGAATAACCAATTTTCAAATAGTGGAATTTCCGTGTGATTTGTGGTGCGTCTATGCGCTTGTATGTTTGTTGTACGGCTTACGAGAAAGATTTATCATTTTTTTTTGTTCAGGCACTAAACAATCGTCACCAATCTCACCACTGCCCACTGAAAAGCTACATTTGTGTTGAGATTAAAATTTCCCGCGTCATAGTAGAATTTTCGCTGTGGGGACGGCCGGAGATATTCTGAGCCTCATAACTAGAGCAGATAGTGGAAAATCAAAAAATCCCTTTGGAGAATCCAAATAATTCAGTGTATCCAATTAAATGACACACAAATAAGTTGGCTTTTTAGTTAAACTTTAAAAAACTCCTTGGACAATCTGTACACGAAAATAACGCATAATCAGTATTTCCGGAGAGCGTTCTAGAGGCCTACTGTCTATTTTTCGCATTGCCTCATTTTATTTATTTATTTACTTCATGGGAGAGCAATAAGGTTCGTTACCCGATTCCTCGACGTTGTCCCTGACGTTCGACAACCTGACGAGGACCCTTGCCAAGAAGGAAAAAAAGAGAGTCCGCGTGGAGTGACTCCCTCTATTCTCGCCGTTCCCTTCGATTCTCTGACGAGTCCTCGGGGAACGGCGAGAATAGAGGGAGTCACCTAAGTCGCTGTGAAACGCCCGATGAGGAAAAGGAGCATTCAAACCTGATTGGCTGTAAGGACGTGCTCCACAACGGATCAGCGCGCGGAGTACGCCTCCTGCAAGAAAGCTTCAATATTTTTTCTGCAATAAGCAACGGCAAAGACAGAAGAGGAGTAAACGGGTATCGACATCAGCTCAAAGCTAGAGTAAATACCTCTTCCGCTCAGTTTTGTCAAGGTATTTGTAGTCGTTGGATGTGATTGCACACAGTATTATGGTTCTATCTGATTATTTGTTCTTGTCATTATGGTATGTAAAGGTCGGGCTTCACTACCCAGACACCCCAGAATCTGGGATCCGGATTATGTGAAGACGGTCCCAAACAGAAATCAAATCAAACGTCTCTTCAGCAGTCCACTTTTGGGCATTTTTCTGCACTTCTGTCATTTGCTTGGATTTTACCACCTCAGCATAATAATTTCTCCAAGTCAAATGAAAACTACTTTCTAATTCCCGCTTCTTTTCACCCAGAATCCAGGAATCTGGTAGATTTTTCTACCAGATTCCCGGACGCGTCCTGGGTGCTTTCAGATCTGTCTTCACTACCCATACTGGTATCGAAGAAAACGGAACCCAGAATCCGGGCGAAAAATCTGGGTTGTGAAGCCCGACCTTGTCGTATACCATCATCGGTTTGCTCTGTGCATACTCGGTGTATACTCTAGACCAATTTGAAACTCTTTCTGACACAAAGAGGAAATAAACGATAACTAATAAATTGGTATGCACCTAGAAAAAGAAAGAAACTGAACGCAGCGTATGCAGGACTGTGCAGGAGGAGACCAGTGTCTAACCCTTGGTTCACACTGCTACGTCGTATGCGACACGATTTTTTCTTTGCTGTTCCGACATGCGACAGAATCGCACGGATGTTCTCACCACCACGCAGACGCAAAAGGAAAAAGAAATTTTTCGTCGAGAGTAATCTGCAAATGGACAAAGGAGCCCTTGGGGAAACGACCTCTGAAGATGTTGGGAGATAACACATCTAAATACCACCCAGCATTAGGAAATTTTCAGTCAAAACCTATAGGTCATCTTGTTCAAAACAGGTTAATACAAGTTTATTTAGAAGATATTTTGCATTCAGCCATCGTAGGATTACAATCAGAACAAGGTAGAGCAATTTTAGTCTTGAAAATTAACTAATCGCTGTTCTTTCTTTTCTTTCCCTCAAAAAATCGCATGCGTTATGTCGGATGAGTTGAAATTTTTCAACGCATACGACACTGCGACAAAACGCACAGTTCTGCGTCACTTGTCGTACGATTTGTGTCGTATGTCGGATGACGCAGAATTTTGCGCGAAATCGCAGCAGTGTGAACCATAGGTAAAAATCCCGTTGTCTTTTGAGATTTCGTCCCAACTTGGGATTTATCTTTTCACCGTCCAAACGAACTACAATCCGTTTTCGTAGAGAAAACGAGCAAAATTTTTAGTTTGGTCTGCAGACATGTCTAAAGTAAATTATATAAGAAAGAGCTTGGTCCAACTAACAAGTCCCTTTGCAGCAGTTCAAAACAGGTGAGAATAGTTGTTCTTTTATTCTAATTATTGTTACTTTTTTACCTGCTGAGAGGATCAAAACAGAAAAAGGACTATTTTAGTTCCTTGGCTTGAGTCGCTTGACTGTTGTTTAGAACCTGTTAAAGCTGGGGGTAGAATAATGATAAGAAAAGAAGAAAGAAGAGACTGCTGGTGTCTGCTACTAAAACAACACAGACTACCCAACCAAGAATTTGGAAAAGGACCGCAATTCCTTGTACACACTCTGTTAATCTGTTTGTTGTTTATGATGCACATAAGAGAAGGTGGACGTATAAAATATTGAGAAAACTTGAGAAGCCCTTGCTGACATCTCAGTAGAAAACATGAGTAATGGCTTGTAAGATGTGGAACCACTCAGAATCATAAATCAGGCTTGCGCTTGCCTGGCGCTTGCTACACTGATACAGCATAAAGAAGCAGAAATTTGTCCAAACAAAGGACCCGTAGCACCTATGACGACTCGCTTTTATAGTCGCGTCTGGCTTCTTCATTTCTCCCTCCTGAATTTCACACAATACATTCTACCCCCTCCCCTAACAACAACTTTCACACTTGCCTTGTTTTGCTATTTTCGTTGCATGTCATACTTCTGATGCTTGTTTGTGAGAAGCTCCTTCATAGGAGCAACCGGTTATGCAAATTTTTCCTTGTTGCTGCTATATATCAATGTGCCTGGACATAGGCTTAAAATAGCCAAAGCCATTGGGAGTTTGTGGAAATCAGAGCCTATTTTAGAAGTATCCAACTTTTTTAAAATACTGGAACATAAACAGTGTGAACGGTGCTTTAACTACGGTACTGTAACATTGTAGCCTACATCTACTGTATACAGGGATGTAGGCATACAGGAGTGTTGCATGAAGCTGCCCGTCCCATGGATCCGCCCACCCCCTAGAAAAGCCACTAAAAGAAGAAATCTTAGGAACTGTAACTTATTAACTCATTTAGATGTTTGTTTATTACTATTTGGCTTGTTTTGAGCCAGATTTGACTCCAATTGGCCATGGTACATGAACCTGCCACCCTGGATCACGAAGCTGCCACCCCAGAAAAATCATGCAAATCCAAAGAAATTAGCAAATTTTGTTATTTGCAATAGGTCAAGGAACCTCTCTGACCAAACAGCAGGCCTCTAGCATTCATAATGTAGCAAAATACAAATTTTAGCAAAGTGGGCGGCTTCATGATCACTTGGGTGCCTGTACTGCCTGTGATCTTTCATGTTTTCCAGCTTAGCCTTGAACAATTACAAGTAAACTGAGTTACCAGCAGCAAGTGAAGGTTTTGAGCTTCCTTTCAAGATGCTCCACTGAATTTTATTTCAATTTTTACTATGTTTCCAGAAGTCATATCCCCAAAATAGGAGTTTAGGGTGGCGGCTTCATGCAGCACTCCTGTATAGAGGATCTCCATTCATGTCATGGCTTGAATGCTGTTCTTTTCCTTTCTAGTGTCCAGCAAAGAGGTGCAAAGACATGGTACCCAGATCCTGAGTTCATCAAGCAGTATGAATCTCCAGTCTTAGTTCCACCTTTTGACAAGGAAGCAAGGAAATGGTCATTGCCAATTTTGTCCAAGAACTATGCTGCACCTCTTGAGAAAAAGGTTGCCAATCTGCAGTTGAACTTCGGTCCTCAACATCCTGCTGCCCATGGCGTGCTTCGTTTGGTGTTGGAGCTTGACGGAGAGGTGATCTAGTTTTTTTTTCCTCAACTAATGCTTAATCTTCAGAAGAAAACAAGAACTTAACTGCGCATTTAGAATAATCGGACTAAAATAGTTCAAGTGCTGCTAATAATTGTAACTATAACACAAAAGTTTGAAAGGACAGATAGGCTACCTGTGCACTTTGCAGACTTGGAACTTGTATTGTACTGTGGGGTAGGCCTGAAACTCCGGCCAAAACTCCGGCCACTAATGACCCATTGTCTCTGTCCCTCAGATTACAATTTATTGCAAACCATTACTCTATACACAGTTGATGAAAACACAACTCACTATATGTATCACATGTTGTCACGTTCTTACAGATTTAAAAGCTGTCCAATCATCCTGTCAGTCACAGGAACCTTGACAGTTAGAACTGTCCAGCAGGAATTTGTAAAATGGTGCCATAAAGGTACATACTTCTTACTAAATGTACGCACACGTTTTGTTCAGTATTCCAGAGGTGTAACACAGAAATACAATATCCAACAACACAACTAAATGGATGACAATATAGAAATAAGTTCTCGAGCTAGAGCGCTAAACGTCTGCGCATGCCTTGTTTTTAGTTGTACTGACCCAGTACGTCCTTTTGGAAATCATTGTTCCTCGTCTCTTTCCCTTTGTAAGCGGGGCTTTATAAGCCTGTAAGCGGGCACAAACTAATAAGCATTATGCGTATGATTTGTTGGTGAGGTCGGTGAGATATGTTGGAGTAATAAAAAGTATGAGTAAGGTTTCAGCTAACGGAAAGGAGTTGAATTCGAAACATCTAACCGTCTGAATAATTTACAAGCAGGTGGGATTGACTGACTCGTTGCCACAAAAGGGTCGATTTAGTTTCTCGTAGTTTAAAATACTGTTTCTGAATACTTCAGTTTCGAGAAGTTGTTTTCTTCTACCTGCTCGAGAGAGCTCTAACCTGACATTTGTCCAGAATTTTTTCATTCTCCTGGCAGCGAACCCGATTTTTCGTGTCATCTTAGTTTGTAGGCATCGGTTGGATCTGATAGTTTTTTTTCTTTTTTTGTTAATGCACTGGCGAAACCTCAAATAGAAGTTGAAGCTCTAATCATACGGGGAATGAAATAGCGATGAAATAGCTCAGAGATACATTTTGCAAAAATTAGGCAAAAATACTATTAAGTTCCAAGTGTAACTAGGGATGTTCGTATTGGCGCTTGTCAACTCGATCGTCTTCGACGTGGCGGCTGGACGCAAAATATTTGAAAACTGAACGCGCCGTGGTTAAAAAGTTTTAAAACAAAGCAAATCTTTGAAGCTTCTCATCCATAACCGCAACCTTATTTCAGTTTTCGGGCTTCCGGATATAACCGGAAAGCTAGTTGAGCTTGCTGATAAACCCCCCCCCAGACATTGAAGGCTCTCCCAGCTCATCATGGGTTTGTCCGCCTCCTTAAATAGTGTTTTTGTTGTGTATTTAGTCGTTTTTGTTGTATTTTTTCTTTTTTGTTTATACTCCGCTTTTGTTCATTTAGCGGGTTAAAAAATAAATTAATTAATTAATTAATTCATGTCGTTATTGTTCTTTTGTGTAAGTGAGTTGTCAGTGGACCAAAGACTTGTCAAAACTTGGCTTGGCCGTAAAAGAGCTAATGTTGTTAGAATAGCAAAACAATGCCGAAAGGCGGAGATTCCAGAAGCTTCCAGTTCCATAAGGGATATTGTAAAAGGCAGAATGAGCAAGAAGGGCCCAATAATTTATTTATTTATTTCAAAATATAGCCTCTGGGGCTGCTACATAACAACTCAATTTATATACACTAAACAAAACAAAAAAAAAGAAAAAGTATGCTGAAGGCATGAAGCCTCCAACAAAAAAGTAGCCTACACACAATAATATGTGCAGAGGCGAAAGCGTTTTATGGTTAAATATACTGCTATCGTCATTATACCCCAGTAGCCCAGGGGCCAGAGAACAGACTGACCATTTCGTCTTCCAGACTGTCCTGCGTGCTGACCCTCACATCGGACTGCTTCACCGAGCGACTGAAAAGCTAATCGAGTTCAAGACCTACCTGCAGGCTTTGCCCTATTTTGACCGTCTGGACTACGTGTCCATGATGTGCAACGAGCAGTGCTATTCAATTGCTGTTGAGAGGCTCCTAAACCTGGAGGTTCCGATTCGTGCGAAGTATATTCGAAGTAAGTCGTTTTTGGGAATAATGCTGCTGCTGCTTTAATGTTAAAAGGGTTTCCGCGATATTTTGGAATCCCTTTCCAGCGAGCGAAGCAAATCGCGAAAACTGAAAACACGATTCGTGGAATTGCTTTCAACTTTCCTTTTAGATTGATCGCGGATTGCTCAATCAAATCAGTCAGTTACATTTTGTCCCCAAAATCACTCGTCTAATAATGTCAGAAATTGGAAACATACTTAGTATGAATATACACTAAAAGCAGAAAAAAGAATATGACACGAAATTAAAAGATCAAGTAGATCGAAATGCTTAATGGAATAATTTTTGGCCACCAGGTTAAAAATTATGTGTCGCAAGAAAATCCTACCAGAGTATGCTGCACTTTACCAACGCTATTGCAGATGTCAGGAAGCCTACGTAGATTAAATATTACTTCAGCCCAAGCTGACTTCGAATCAAATTTGACAGTGCAAAACGGATAAGTCAGCGGAAATTTATTGGAGCTATATTTCGGCCCTTCTTGGCAAGGGTCTGCTTCAGGCTCAGAGCCGCTCAAGACGGAAAAAACGAAACTTGTGAAAACAAAACTGAAGATTCTAACTTGGTCTTAAATATATAAATTGGTGAAATTCCGTTTTGAGAGTAGCTTGGAGTTAAAAAGGTTGCTGAGATTTCATTTTGGACACGGCTGCTGTTACCCGATCTTTACCCGAACAGAGACCCAATCGAGCAACAAAAACAGCAGCCGTCCGTAGAACCAATCAGCTTTGACTTCTACTTTTCCTCACGGTGGTTTCACAGCGATTTAGCTATTCGTAGAGGTAATGAAACGTTATGTGGTGCGAAGTTACTAACCTCCGCTTGGTGGTATCGGACAGGGCATGGGGAAACATTCGACTCGACATAATCGTATTACAGAGATAGCGAGACGGAAGTTCTGTCAGATTATTTGTTCTTAATGCTAATTAATGCGTAAATCCGTCTATCTGAGATTTTGCCGAGTTTTGCTAGAAGTCAATGGGACTGGGAAAAGGCTTAAAACAGCCAAAGCCGTGGATAATTTGTTAACAGCAGAGCCTAGCCTTTCAGTACTGAAATAGTTTTAAGGCCCCTGCCGAAGGAACTGTTACTTAATGATTTTTTTTTTTTTTTTTTTACATCATACGATCTATGAAGATCTAATCGATATCTGTTTATGGAAAATAAAGCGCGCACAGCCCCATTTACTGTTTGTCGTATCTGCGCGTGATCTAGCCTTTAAACAGCTTTCACTGGAAAACGCTTCTGAATAACTTTCTACAAATGACACTTATGTTTCTACTAGAGATAGC
The DNA here is from genome assembly GCA_023053555.1 of Branchinecta lindahli. Classification (NCBI taxonomy): domain Eukaryota; kingdom Metazoa; phylum Arthropoda; class Branchiopoda; order Anostraca; family Branchinectidae; genus Branchinecta; species Branchinecta lindahli. The sequence continues at coordinate 32,037,471 of JAKZAO010000009.1, read as the reverse complement.
GAGACGGAAGTTCTGTCAGATTGTTTGTTCTTAATGCTAATTAATGCGTAAAACCGTCTATCTGAGATTTTGCCGAGTTTTGCTAGAAGTCAATGGGACTGGGAAAAGGCTTAAAACAGCCAAAGTCGTGGATAGTTTGTTAACAGCAGAGCCTAGCCTTTCAGTACTGAAATAGTTTTAAGGCCCCTGCCGAAGGAACTGTTACTTAAAGGTCATCTGAATGAAGTCTAACACCCTAAATTGCCACCTTTACATACTGCTTACCATTTATCTCTCGAAAACCGGACTAAAATCGTATGAAGTTTCACCGTGCTATAATTTTCAGCCTTTTTTCCGACTTGTCTTGATCGTAACGCTCGCCGTAACAGTTGTAACAGTCCATGCGTAACAGTTCATGTTGTAACAGTCCACGCCGTAACAGTCCATGCGTTTATCCATCCATGCGCTGTTTATCCATCCATGCGTTATCAACGTACGTTTATCCATGCGATAATGACAGTTTAAATATTGGCGCTAAATTTGTCTTGGGAGGTCGTAACGAAGAACTTCAAGAGTGGGTAGCACCGAAATCACGGAGCGAAAAAATTCGTCTTCTCTGTACCGGTACTGTGAAGGACGATCTGAGGGGTTCATGGAAGTATGGTAGGATCGTTCAGGTGTCTTTTAATGATTTTTTTTTTTTTTTTTTTTTTTTTAAATCATACGATCTATAAAGATTTAATCGATATCTGTTTGTGGAAAATAAAGCGCGCAAAGCCCATTTACTGTTTGTCGTATCTGAGCGTGATCTAGCCTTAGCGTGAACAGCTTTCACGGGAAAACGCTTCTGAATAACTTTCTACAAATGACACTTATGTTTCTACTGAGGCCTTTTTTGTTTCTATAAAGCCGTGCCGGCTTCTTTACCAGCGCTTCCCCCTCTTGGATTTGATGAGAAAAACTTTATGTAACCGGGTTTTTTTCTGACGAGTAAGCTCCTCGGAACCAATTTGTAGAAGCCTGATTCGCATAGCAAGGAACCGAGAAGGAAAAATGCAAGATGGGTGCAGGATGCATAAAATGACATGGAAGTTTTGAAACCTAGGAAATGAAAATAGATGGGACAATTCGGGGCGTAAGTTAATTAGTAATTAGGTCCTTTAAATATTAGAACTGAAAATTTGCAAGTGGTATCTTCTAAAAGCAGAGGATCGGGTTGTAAAGTCAACCTTGCGAGTACGGGACCTTTGCCTAGTGTGACTGAGCAGTTATGAACCGACGAGTGTTCGCGTATCATGCTATCGAATATTGATGCGTAAAACGGCTATCCGAATGAGGATCATTTCTTGATATCGCTTGTCGACCATATCCAGCCCTCCTGCTCTCCGACGTGGCGGCCGGGCGCAAAACATTTGAAAACTGAACGTGCGGTTGAAAAGTGGGAAGACTAAACAAACAAAAGAAGTAAAAAATAGAAGATTCTTGTATCCCGAGTGACAGAGTTGTGAGCGGACATTGAGGATTCCGGCAAACTTTGCGTTGTGTGACGGGCAAAACTCGGCACGGCCGAAAAAGCGCTGTAAAATCGTAGGCACAAAACGAAACAATGGAGAAAGGTCGGGATTTTAGAAGCTTAAAATTCCACAAGGTAGCTAGGTGTATTGTAAAAGGCAGAATAAGCAAGAGTCCTTTAAAACAACCAAAGCCGTGGATCAAAATCAGAGCCTAGTTTTACAGTATTCAGATAGTTTTACATAAACAGTAATAATGTAATCAGACTGTGGAGTAAGCCTGAAAGTTTGTTCATAGTTGTAGGTTTAACAAGATTCAACAAAGCGCATTGTTGTCTTAAATATTTTCAGTCTTGTGGCGTCTTTTCATTAAGTATGGCACTTGTAAGTATGGCGTCTTGTAGAGGCTTAACGGCCTGCCATCAAATTTGCGAATATATTTATTTATTTATTTAAAACCATGTGGTTTCTCACTAAAAAGTAATCGCATAAAGAGTCATAACATCGGTCAAAGGGTAGTTAAAAATTGGCGAGTTCCCATTTTAATAAATATGGTTAGTTAGCTTATCTCTGTATTTTGTTTTGAATCAATCAGTTTGTAATAGGTACGGATATAAATGAGCAACTGGGCCCAGATTGCCCATAAGTTAAGCTCGTGGACCGTGACGTGTATCAAATTCAAAGATTCTAAATGTACGGTTCTTAGGTCTTAGGCCATTCGTAAAGAAAATATGATGAACCTTTTACTTTCACACTCCACGTTTGAGCGCTTGCGCACTTGTTCCTTTATGTCCTTGTCGTTAATATATTGTTATTTTTTTTAAGCATTGTTCGCCGAGATTACCCGCATTCTCAACCATCTTATGCAAGTCGGCACGCACGCTTTGGACATTGGAGCCTTGACTCCATTTTTCTGGCTTTTCGAGGAGAGAGAAAAAATGATGGAATTCTACGAACGCGTCTCTGGCGCTCGCATGCACGCCGCTTACGTCCGACCTGGCGGTGTATCTTTGGTAAGTAGTATCGGTGGCGTTACTCGTGCAATAGCCTATAGAGGTATGCGGCGAAAAATATGTCATAGTCGAAGTTATGTAATGCGATTTGTAGATTAGTAGGTGTCATATAATATGGGTATTGACACGACCAGGCTCGGTTGCTATGTACAGTTTATTTACATCTGCACTAGTGAACAGACACCAAACGATTGCCCCCTAAAACACATTACACTTTGACTTTAAACACAAATTCAAATCAATTACTGAAGTCCCATGAGCTTTGATTCGAGTTTTACATAGCAACCGAACCTGGTCCTGTCAATACCCATATTATATGACAGTAGGTAGCGTGAATAAGGCCTCATGTAAAATAATACTATTGGCACTCCTCCGCTGCGTATCTGTCCCACAAACTTTCAAAAGTTTGTCATGGCAGCAGAAGGGCATGTGACACACCCTAACCGCAAGTTGAAACACCGATTGGTCTGTTTTTTTGCGGTATTTTCGAATGCTTAAAAATAATAAAAACAAATCTGAATAAATAGAACATCAGACTTACTCCTCTTCCATTCGACTAGAAGGATCCTCAGTTTTTTGTCCATCTTCTTACAAAACAGATAATGTTATGATTTGGAATTCGTCACTATATTTGAATTTGCCGACGGGTTTGAGCAACGCTATCGAAAGTCACCTCGAGAGTTTTTTATTAAATTTGAGCCACAGTTAAGCGACAAAAAGCAACGGACACGCAAACGATCGAGAATACACTCTTTCAAGCCACAGCCCTTTTGTGGGATCGTGGAAAAGTAACTTAAATTTTGACATAGAAATGTGAATGAATGAAGGAACGTATTTTATTGGCCCACTAAACTTGACATTTAAACAAAAGAGGAGTATATAGAAAAGAAGAAAAAGGAAAAAAACAACAACAAAGAGATCACAAGAGAAACATAAATAGGAAGAAAATAACTAATTCGAAAATGATAACTAAAAGGGAGAAGAAATTACCACCATATATGACGCCATACAAGGAATTGTTCTTGCTAAGCGACCGAGCATATCAAGAGAGCTGATTCTGGACGGCCCTATTTGGATCGTCGATGCCATACTATTCATTAATCCACGAGTTTCTAGTCCAAGGTGGTAGGCCTAGCAAGAACTTACAGAATGGATAAAAGCATGACCGGATGGAACGCTTATTCCGATCTATCAACAGAGCCCAAAACGGGCCTGTAGAGGGTTTCATTTTTGATATCTCCCTTCCAGGATTCTAGCTTAATGAATAAGTAACATTCTTTATGAATAAATTTAGCATGCTTAAGCCACATGGAATTTGCCATATTCCAGTTCAGCGCTTCCAATCGGAATAGTTTATTAAGGTCCTCCAGTGTCTCATTGTCAACACTTGTGACATATACAGTAGGCTATGTTAGATTAAAAAATTGATGAGAAGAAAATCTGCAATCTGCTTCCCGAGCAATGGAAGTTTTGCACTGTCTTTGGAGTAGAAAGTGAAACCTAATAGGTTCTGCTCGTTATCTTATGGATCCGTGTTTTACTATCTCTCTGTCTGTGTCGATAACGAGACAGTCGGGGGCTTTGGTCCAGTTGGAGCGCCTAACTGGAAAAGGGCGGATCTAGTAAGGTAAAAGTCGTTCCCTGAATTCTCGCTAGATGGCGCTAAGATAATTTCTTCAGCGGAGAAGCTCGAGATCCGCGGTTTTTTCATGTTTGGTAAGTTTACAATGTAGGAGCGATCAGTAAATGTGTCGAAGTCGAGACTTGTGGCATCCTATCCATATCCTTTTTTTTATTCCTCTTCTAGCGTTATTTGGAGCTATTCGGAAAAGTTAATTTGATTGATTGATTGATCCTCTTCCACGATTTAGGGTCAGTTATTGGGAGCTACACACTTATAAATATAATAGACGAAATAGCTGATTTTCAGCCATTAGAAAATCTAAAATTATCTCTCAACTGCAAAGAATGTTATCAAACTGTTTTGATTGATTGTACAGACAAAATTACCACTTCAAATTTTCATTCGGGCTAGTGTAGTCGGAGAGTTTAAGTTTTAATCCATTTGTCATTAAAGCTTAACTGAAAAGCCAACTGATTTGTGTGTCATTTAACTGGATACACTGAATTATTTGGATCCTGCAAAGGGATTTTTTTTTTCCACTATCTGCTCTAGTTATGAGGCTCAGAATATCTCCGGCCGTCCCCACAGTGTAAATTCTACTATGACGTGGGAAATTTTAATCCCAACACAAATGCGGCTTTTCAGTGGGCAGTGGTAAGATTGGTGAAGATTGCTTAGTGCCTGAACAAAAAAAACGATAATTCTTTCTCGTAAGGCATGCAATAAAAATACAAGCGCGGAGAGGCACCACAAAGCACACGGAAATTCCACTATTTGAAAATCGATTATTGGTGAATAGCGGAACAACGAAGTAACTCAGTTTCAGCGGGTTTTCAAGCCAATTTAAGTGAATAAGTGATGGGTAACTAGACTGTCCATCCTAGCCCTTTTCCGGTAAACACTACCTAGTTCGAACACAGCTAGATATCCGCACGGTTACGTTCTAGTACGGTATGAGTTTTTATCGTTAGTTCATTCATTTTTGTTCCTCAGGATCAAACATAAAGTAATACTTCGACTTTGTCCTTCCTGATATTGGCTAGCTTGTGCATATCGGAATCGAAAGGAGACAAATTTGTCGTAAATGCAGAAAATATTAATCAGTTTTAAAGCAGGTGTGGACCGCCACTTGGCTGACATTCAAGTTAATTATATGCTAATTAGACGATTACTTTTATTTTAATTCTTAAGTGTGTATCTGAGATTGATTAGACGATTACTTCGATTGATTCATAAGTGTTGACTATAAATTGTATATATATGTATTTATTGACGACTAAACGAATATTCGGCTTGTCCGCTTCCCGTTTTGGAAATAAATTGAATTGAAGTTAGTGTACATAGTGTCGTGAGAAATTTGTAGAGGCGAATATTATCGTTATTATTATTATCAAATTTATTTGTCTCATAAATATGTTAATTGATTATTAATTTTTTTTTTTTTTTACAGGATATGCCTTTGGGCCTAATGGACGACATCCACACTTTCTGTCAGCAATTTGGACAGCGTTTGGACGAGGTGGAAGATGTCCTGACGGAAAACCGAATCTGGAAGCAGCGTACGGTTGACATTGGAATCATCTCCGCCGAAGATGCACTCAACTGGGGATTCAGGTACGTGAATGATTGTTAGAGCAGAGCTCGTACTAGAAATTATATTTTCTAGACAAAATGGTTCAGAAATATGGTTTTTCGAAAATCATTCATCATGATCATTCATCATTCATCAAGTGAAGGTAAGGTACAATTTTATTGACAACTTTTTGAAACTGAAATAGCATAAAAGCGACAGACATGCCAGCGGCATAAGGAACTAAGCAAGTGAAAAAAAATGAAAGAAATTTTTTTTGAAAAAGTGAATGAAACAAGAAAGTGAAACAAGCTATTCTGTTGGTTGGTGCTCGTCGACTTTGTCCAGACTTCCCGCTGTCAGAGGCGGAGGTTCGACTCGAATATTTGGAAACACTGCGCGCCGTGGTTAAAAATTTGGAAAAGCCAAGCAAAAGAAAAGGAGTCCGGAAAACAAGATAGACCCTTTGGCCTACCAAGTCTCCCAGAACGAAAACAACAATTTAAGGCTTCTCAGGTCATTATTTTTGAAAAATTAATCGGTAGACCTTGAAGCTTTCGTCGAAGTGTGCGCTGCTTGACTGGCAAACTAATTTCGACACAAAAAGCGAAACAATAGCGAAGGACGGGAATTTGTGAAGCTTATAATTCCATGGGGGGTCTAAGGAAAGACATAGTAAGTAAAATGGTCCTTAGAGGGGGGGAGGGGTGAAGGGCTCCCGGAAATCGTGTCGCACGCTACGGTTTCGTCCGGGCAGGACGATCATAAGCCCTAGGTGTACCATTATAGATCCGGACTCGGTTGAGGGAGTCAGAGGGGGTGCTGGAAACCTTGTGACACGCATAACGGCCGAACCAGTGGAGAGATCGGAACAGTTTTACATTGGGGGGGGGGGGGGACTTAGAGGGGGGAGAGTACCGGACGAGCCGTCCATCCTTGACAAAGCGTAATTTAGCTCATATGCAATCTAACTATCCTTGCAAGTGCTCCATAAACTTTCAGCCCCTTTTATGTTAACCAAAAATGCAAACGACGAACGTTTCTTCGAAACGTTTCTTCCATTCTTATTCACGAAAATTCTAACTTCATACATCATTTGTATTCCTGCACAGTTGGGTTACATTGGCTTCCACCGCGATTGGGGGGATAGTGGAAATTAGGCAGAAAGAAAGCTTCGTTTGAGACCTTATGCAAAATACTACCGAATGAAGACTAGAGACAACGAAAGGATTGTACAATATCACATATTAAACTGTAAAAAAGTTTTCGTTTATAAGGTTTTTGATAGTATAAAAAACACATTATTTTAAGGTAAACTGAAAAAAAGCAATTTTTCAAACACTGATATCCTGACTGCCTTGTATTACCTTTTAAAGTTTACTTGCTTGTGTCAAGACGCAGGCTGTTGAGCTCTCCGCTGTTTGAGAATGCACTCCCACGATTTTTCGGAGAATTTTCAGATTTGTCCCTGTACGAACACACTAAAGGGTTATGGTTCGACAGAATTTTGTTGGCCATATTCCCGACCCGTTAAAGATTCGACATTTGCTTCATATATTCCGAGCTTGTTTTTTGACTGATTCCTCTACAAGTTTAACAAGTTTAATAATTTGTATTGTACAAACAAACTACTGTAACATGACTACATAAACAAATGTTATAAAACAGTGTTGTAATACCATAGACATGTAGTCACTACCTTGGACTGGATGAAAGCCCGGATAGGCGTACGATTCCAAATACCCGGTAGCTGAGAGAAAACGTGAATTTTCAAGTTTATTTTTGGAAAACAAATTTTCACCAACGGCTTTGGAACGAACGAACCCGGTTCCGCCTCCGATAAAGATCCCGTTAAAGATCTAACTTTGCTTCGGATATTCCGAGCTTGGTTTTCGACGATTCCTCTACAAGTTTAATAATTTTATTGTACAAACAAACGACTGTAACATAGACTACTTAAAGCACAACTCTTACTAGAAATGATATTTTCCTTATGAAACGCACCAGAAGAAACGAATTTCGAAAACACCATCACTTTCCACCTGAAATTAACGATTTTCTTGTTAGAGCTTGTCGAGTCTATCCAGCCTTCCTGCCCTCCGACGCCACGGCTGGGCGCAAAACGTTTGGAAACTGAACGCGCCGAGGTTAAAAAGTTGGAAAACAAAGCAAATAAAATAAGTCAAAAACAGAAGATTATCACCTCCTTATATGTGAAAGAGTTTTCAGCGGACGTTGAAATTACGGCAAACGTTGCGTTGTGTGATGGGCAAAACTCGGCACAGCCGAAAAAGCGCTAAAATCCGTAGGGACAAAACGAAACAATGGAGAAAGGTGGGGGTTTTAGAAGCTTATACTTCCAGAAGGGAGCTGGGTATATTATAAAAGGCAGAAGAAGCAAGAGGGGTCCTTTAAGCAAATGCTATAAAACAGTGTTGTAATACCATAGACATGCAGTCGCTACCGCATGAAAGCCCGAATAGGCCTACGAAAACCCTATAGCTGAGGGAAAGCGTGACATTTCAAAAAAAAAAAATCGGAAAAAAAAATTCCACCAACGGCTTTGGAACGAACGAACCCGGTTCCCTCCGACCTAGGACTTGGCCAAATTTCAGTCAACGAACCCGGCGCTCCTACTCTGGATAAATTTTCACCAACGAGTTGCTAACGAAAACGTCGTTAGCAGCTGACATCCTTGCCAAGATTTCACCGCCAGTCACGTCAGGATTCTTTACTTTAAAATTAGAAGTTAGTAAAGAGTTACTAGTCGAAATGGGGAAACCAAGAAGGGGTTAAAGAATTTGTAATAGAACTTTTAAATCTGAAAGTTCAGAAGGGCGAAAAGTAGAAATGAAAACAGACTGAAAAAGAATGTGAGGAAGTGCAGCTGCCGTATGAATAGAACATGCACATCTCTGCGATACATCCCCTAAAGTTTAACCGAAAAGGGCTAAGACTCGACAGACTAGTTCAAGGCCGTATCCAGGGGGAGGTTAGGGGGTTCGACCCCCCCCCCCGAAACCCACAAAAGTAATCGTTGTTTGTAGGCGTTTAAATCTGATCTGTGTATTCTATGTACTTTTTGGTCCGACTCGTGGGCAACCCCCCCCCCGAAATAAATTCCTGGATACGGGCCTGGTCTAGTTACACATCACGTATTCACCTAAATAGGCCTGAAAACCCGATAAATATGCGTTACTCCGTTTGTCCGCTGTCTACAGATAATGGATTTCATCGAACGATCCTGATCTTTCGGATTTGTGGTACCTCTATGCGCCTGTCCCTCTATACTTGAAACATTTACCAACTACAAAAAAGGTTGCCATTGCCAAAAAATAAGCCGGTTCTAATCGGTTTTAATCCTGTAAATGCAGGCTTGTTTCCAAATTCAAAATCTCCACGTCTTGATGAATGAAAAGATGTAAGATGTAAAAATAAGCTGCCTCCTCAGTTCAACTTTAACGTACAATAGCGAATACAGATTACTGTCACCAGTTTCTTCCCTGTGTGAAAGATTTATCGCCCCCCCCCTCGTAACTCCCCCAATAGTGGCTTAATCGGACTCCCTTATCACCCTAAAGTGTCATTAAAATCAGATCACCTCTTGAAAGGAAAGTTTTCAAGTGAATCGAATCGGCTCCCCCATACGCCTGTGATTTTTTGTTCGTCCTGGTTTATCTGGAAGTTCTTGAACTCGGGATGAGGAAACAGACTTTTCTTCTTCTTCTCTTTCATGACTCTTTCCTTTATTTTTTAAAAGTATTTGTTGATTAAATTAATAAGGATTGCCGTCACAGGCCCGTTTGTGCGTTCATACAGCAATCAATGCATATCTACGGTATAATAGCAATAATTAATAATATTTTGTAGTTCAGCCTGTGTTATAATGATAGTTTTTTGCATTATAAAAAAAATAGCCTTCAGGAGAATAGTAAACTGAAAGACAAACATTTTAACTAATTAAAGCACAATTTAGTGCGTTATTGTAAATAATAGTAGTAATAATTTATTTGTATCCCACTGCACATGAACAGTGTGAAGGTAGGGGAGTAGAAAAGAGAAAGAAAAAAGTAGATACATCAGAAAAACACTAGTACAGACAAAACACTCCCACAAAATACTCCCAAAAATTCAATATTTGATCCAGACAATTAGGTTTTGTCTTCGCCAGACTCCTTGAAAATTTTTACTCTTAAAATTTAGACAGAGATTAAGGCCAAATAATTAATCATCTGAGAAAACCAAGTTCAGATATGGATTCTGCATGTGTGTTTACCCCTATAAGCCAATCGAAACGATCCTGCTTTACTTCTGCGAATTTTCCGGTTTCGGTGAAATTCCGGAACTACTTATCCGGCGAAAAAATAAAGCTCAAAATGAGTTCAGCGTATCTTCTTACCCCTATATCCAACATCTAATCAACTTCAAATAAAATTTAACTTATAACAAATTTTCCGGTTTAGCCGGATTCCGGATGAACTATATGACCGGCTAAAAAATGATTGTCATATACGGATTCAGCATCTCTTCTTACCCCTAAGTCGGACATCTAATCAACTACAAATATAACTTTTGCTTTTAAAAAATTTTCCGGTTTGGGCCGGATTCCGGTCGAAATACTTGTCCGGGTAGAAAATGATTGTCACAGAAGTGTTCAGCATGCTTTCGTACCCCTACATCGAACATCTAATCAACTTCAAATAAGACTTCTACTTTTAACAAACTTTCCGGTTTTGGCCGGATTCCGGACGAACTACTTGTCCGGCGAGAAAATGGTTATCATATTTGTGTTCAGCGTGTCTTCTTACCCCATAATCGACTATCACATTAGCTGTTGAAAATATTTTACTTGCCCCTTGATTTAAACCCCCTCCCCCGCCCCTAAATGTAGAGGTACAGGGCCCATCTACGAACTCGACCTTACTCTTGACCCAAAGAATGCTCACACCAAGTTTCATCAAAATATCTCATTCCCTTCGAGAGTTATCGTGCTTACAGACGGACGGACGGACAGACGGACGGACGGACAACTTTTGCGATGTCATAGGTATCCCTCCACTTACGTTTTGGGATCCCAAAAACAAACAGAACAAACGGATGGGCCCGTAATACTGATAAAGTCTTTAGTATGCTTTAACTAGATAACTTGCCATGAAGCTCCTGGGGCTTTGCCATTATACCAGGAGCCACCAGGAGGTATACATTGTCGGATAATTCTCTGATTTTTGACAAGACAGAGGTAAACAAATCAGGTATTTACAGTGTATAGGCTACAATGACTTCTACTTACTTTACACGTGTCACTATTTTTAAATATTTAAAAGTGCCAGAAAGAGAGTGATCACAAAAAACTGAGCTACTGATCTTTTTTTTCAAATGTGATACAAGCTTCAGATATCTCCAGACTGGCGGAAAGAAACAATGTTTGAATGAGAAAATTGAAAAATGAAAAAATTACAGTGTTGTGAACTTAACTTATTTAACTGTATTAAGGTATATTAAGTAGGCAATCTAACTTATGTCTAGTGACGGATGTCTGTAGGTACCCTAACTCTGACCTACTCCACAACAAAGGAATTCTGATTGGCTGATTTCTGAGCTTCACTCAAATCATAATATTCGACTGCATTAGAGTACCCAACATTTGGCATAGGAGATCCAGTGTTAGGACAGTGGGGATCCATACTTATTTGAAGGTCTCCTAGCGTTGTAATTAGATTGGTATTGAAACATAACTTGAATCTGAATAACGCAAGAGCCTCCGGGCTGTACTCTAACTTGTATAATTTGATTATCTTCCGTCGCGTTCACCATTATTATTCCATCGTAGCCTATGGGAACCATTCATGTTTTTTTCTGTTTTCCTTATTACTGCAGCATTTAACCTTTGCCAGGGGAAAAGCGGTTAGAAATGTGATTCAGGACGAGGGGTTTCAACTTCCTACGTTGCGGTGTGTGCGTTGCACCAAGCTCTTGACTTAAGGGTCAGTTACTGTTTTTTTTTCCTCTTTGGACCTCGGGCTGCCCTTCCTACACTAATAGTCGGAATTGTGTGTATCTTTTTTCTGTTTTTTGTTTCTTTTCTTCCAAGTATGGCGGTTTACAAATAAATTACTTACTAACTTATTTACTATGCTGTGTGTCGGCCTCGAACTGCAGGTTTCCTCTTTTTTTGCAATTGTTAAATTTGTGTTTAAATCCCTCCTCGTCTAAGTGATACGAGTATGGAAACTTCTCTTTCCTTTTTACTTTAGAATATTTACTTCTTGACTAATTCTAATATTAATATAACTTTTTATTAAAAGAAAAAATACTTCTTTTACTCTTACAGTAACTAAAATTAAAACAAATACAATCGAAGAAAAGCGTTCAAAAGATTAGTGTAAGATGGAAAACGAGTATAAAAGAAACGAAACTGAATAGTGAAAACTAAACAAACAAGAGCTGTAAGCTCATATGGCACTTGCAAGGGTTGAGATCTAGTGTTTGATCAAAGGTACTTTTAAGGTTACCTTTGCGGTTCAGATGCGCACTTTAAGGGAGCTAGAGAAAAAGTATTTTGTTTTAGAACTTGGCTGTAATGATACGCAATTTATAGGCGCTAGAAATGCATCTGTAAGAAAAACTATTGAGACAAAACGATCACAGGGCCTTATGGATCATTGATATATACCGTTTGGTAAAAAAAAAAATTTCACTGTACGGTTAAAATGTGCACTTTAAGGGTGATAAAATTTTAAGCAAAACCCTTGTGGCACAAATGATCATGGGTTGAGATGTAGCTTATCGTTTGATAAAAAAAAAGTAGTTTTCGACCTTGCGGTTCAGATGTGCACTTTAAGGGAGCTAGAACTTCATTTGTAAGCAAAACCCTTGAGGCAAAAATGACAATGGGCTCATGGAGATCATAAAAATGTATAATTTGCTTAAAAGTATTTTTCTAAATTTACGGTCAAGGTCATTTTAAGGAATGTCGGATTTGGAAAGTGGCGATTTCTGAGCCAATCTTGTCGAATCTCTAATATTCCAGCCTAGTTCCATCGTCCTTGCACATCGGGAAGTACCTTAAATCGCGATCACCGGAATTCCGGACCCCCCCCCAAACTCCCCCACAGTCGCCGGAGCCCATCCGGTTCTGTAAGTGATTTATCCAGAGCATCTCTCTATTATTCCCATAAAGTTCGATCCCGATCTCCCCAATCCGAGCCGGTCACGTATTCCCCCCCCCAACCCCCCCCCCCCCATTGTTGTCGAATCCGGTCCAGACATGACAAAGATCACCAGAGACATGTCCTCTGATCAATTATCAAATTTCACTCAAATCCGATCAACCGTTCCAAAGTTACACATGACTCAATATTCCGGATTCCCCCTCCCGCTACTCCCCCCACGACTATCGGATCATGTAAATTTTTATTTATAAGTCAGTTTGATCGGGTCCCTGACTCGCCTCCCAAGTTTCATCGTGAAAATCCCCAAAACCGCCATTACCGGAATTCCGGGAAACCCCCCTCCACCCCCCCCCTCTATTATCCGGATCCAGTCCAAATGTATAAACGATTTATCTGGAGCAGATGATTGTTCTTCCCAGCAAGTTTCACTCCGATCCCTCCATTCTAACCGTTTCCTGAGATTTCCGGTCTCCCCCCCCCAAACTCCCCCATAGCTGTCGAATCCGGTCCGGACTTCAAATGGGACATCGGAGGTATGCAATTTATTCAGTTATTAAGTTTCATTCCGATCCGATCACCCGTTCGAAAGTTACACATTACTCCAGTTTTCCGGATTCCCCAGCCCTCCACTCCCCCCCCCCAGGTGGTCGGATTGGGAAACTGATTATTTCCAGGTTAATCCGGTCGGGTCCCTGATGCTCCTGCCAAGTTTCATCGTCCTAGCACATCTGGAAGTACCCCAACTCGAAAAAGTGTGACAAAAACTACTTAATTCTCAGAATTCCCCGGCCCACCACTCCCCCCCAGATGGTCGGATCGGGAAACTGATTATTTCCAGGTTAGTTTGGTCGGGTCCCTGATTTTCCTGCCAAGTTTCATCGTCCTAACACATCTGGAAGTACCCTAACTCGAACATGTGGGACAAAATAATTCGGACCGACCGACCGACCGACCGACGGACGGAATTGCGATCGGTATATGGCACTTGAGCCAGAGGCTGCAAGTGCCATAAAAAGCTGAGCCAGTGCCGAGAGCTGCCCTCCCGCCATACGATCCCTGCACTGGCAAAAATAAGGCTGGTTTCCTCTATAGACCTAACAGGGTTCATCCATTTTGGAAATTGTAACTCCCTCCCTGGCGACCTGGACTACTCATAAATAACGCAATATTGCTTCGCCCTTTTACCAAAACTTTCGTTGAGGTACTGAGCGGGTTATCTAATCTGCGTCAATTCCCGTAATATGACATTCATTGGAAAGGTTTGGGCGCAGAAATTACCTCGCCCCCCCCCCCTCGCCGGAACTCTCGGGGTGTTCAGAAGTTTTGTCCGAACTTGGTGAATTATGTCAACAGTAAATCTGTTCTCAAGACTTTGCTGAGAGGAAACAAATCGGGCCCGGACCGTAACTTCAAATTTACGACTGGGGGGGGGGGGGGTGATTTATGACCTGGCGTGTCTTAGAATGTTTTAATGGTCGCCAGGGCAGTGAGTGGAGAGCGTACAGTGCGCATATAGTCTATCAATCAATCAGTTTGTTTTAAATAATCTTTCCATGATTAAACAAAATATTTGTTGGGTAATTGAGTTGTTTAGTGACGATTGGGGAGTGGATTGGGAATTGGGTAGGTATGTTGGTTGTGGGTGGTCGAGTGAAGAAAGTTGATTCGAAGTGAGTTGAAGTCTCACTAAGTGTATATATAAAAAAAAAATATTGATAAATAGATCTTGGTAATTTGTTGTCTGTCTCGGACAGGTAACCTGTTGTCACATATTAAGACGGGCTATTGGTTTCAGAATATGTTGAGTGTTGAACTGAACCGAACTGATGAAATAGCTCAGAAATATCATTTTTCGAAAACTATTACTTTCCAGCGAAGCAATGGCGAAAGCCGGTGATTTCATAAGCTTATCATTCTAAAAGGGAGCCAAGGACAAGATAAAACGCAGAATAAGCAAAAGGGGTCCTTTAAGTAGACATGTATCAGCGCTTCGTACTCGCATAAATATTGCTCTTTGCATTAGTTGCGTTTGCAGATACCATGGTATCTGATATACGGTCTAAAGTCGTTTTTGCAGTCATCGTGGTATCTGATACCACGGTCAAAAGGCGTTTTCGCAGTTATCATGGTATCTGATATTCAGGTACCACGGTCCGACCGTGGTAACTGATCGTGGTGTCTGAAAAAGTCATCTCACTTTCATCAAATTTTGTCAAATTTGTGAGAAAGAAGTTCAGCACTTGGTGATGTAACTGGATATCAGTTTTTCTTTTGGGATGACTTCGAAAAGTGCAATTTCGGCAATAGTCGTTTTTGCAGTGGACCGTATATCAGATGCCATGGTAACTGCAAAAACGACTTATTGCAGATCCAGTTACCGTGGTAACAGATACCATGGTATCTGCAAAAACGCAACTATTGTCTTAGGTCTTTGGTCCAATTCCTGGGAATTGTTGGTGACCGTAGATGAGCCCTTTCGGAACCTTTTTGCTTGGATCCGTCTGAAGCCATATCGTTTGCTCATTTTGGACCTTCGGCCTGTTCTCTCCCTTTGCCCTCCTCAAATAACTGTGTTTGTTTTTTTCACGTTTCGCTTTAGCGTTGTATTTTTGTCTCCAGGGTTGTTTGGTGGAGAAAAGCAATTTCATGGTACTGACCTCGAAATGAACTGTCGGGATCCTGATTGGTCTGATTTTCCATTCCTTCGTCAGCGAGTGTTCTGACCCGTGAATTGGAAACTCATATTTTGAAATTGGGTAAATCGTAATTTTTACATCGGTGGGAATGCTAGTACGGTTGGTCCTATGAATTGTATTGACTCGTTGGCGCCACGTTTGATTACTTAAATGCAAATGGCCGAATAGGTTTAAGGTCCTGTCAGGAATTTACAATTCGGTTTATTTATTCATAAATATCTTTTACAAACAAAAAATAGTGCTGGACACGTCATTACAGTTAAAAAGATTAACCAAGGGATAGGCTATATTTACAATTGTAACCTATGGTTTATATATACAATTCACGTTTTAAAATACAATTCATCAAAATACGAATGCGAATTAATTCAATTCAATTTACTTTATTTCACGGTTTTTACAAACCATAAGAAAAACAAAACAAAAATAATACACTCAAACAAGCAATACACTAAACTAAAACAATCAAGTAGAACGGGCTCCAGGTGGAACCTGGGTCACCCGAAGAGACCGCTCCCATTCCAGCCACACTGGCAGAGACAACCTCAAAAGCGGGGCAGATGCAGCCCGCACAAGTGGATTGGACGACCTGAGAATCCTGTTCTGCAAAGAAATAATATTTCTCCTCCTTAGTTCAGGAAAAGAAGGAAGTCCCGCCACCACAAACATACCAGAAGCACCACAGTGTCTAGGTACACCATGCAGCCACCTGAAAGCATTGTTATAGAGAATCCGAAAAGACCGGTCAGTTTCCCCAGAGATGCTGGTCACGAGGGCCAGGCAGTAAACTGGAGTGCAGTAGGCCCTGAAAAGAAAGGATTTTATGTCTTCCTCACAAGAAGAGAATTTTCTAATCAGTATATTGGCACGGACACACAGCGACCTCGAAACGGCTGTTACGTGATCCTCGTCAGTCAGTTTAGACGTCAGATGGAACCCGAGGTATTTAAACGCCGTCACAAACTCGAGAGTGACACCATTAAGTATGGCGTCCGGGATACGTTTCAGTCGAGTTCCTTTCGGAAGAAATGCCATACACTTCGTCTTCGTGGTATTGAACACAATATCGTGTTCAGCGGCAAACCTTTCACAAACAAGCAGCAAGCTATTCAGCGCAGCTACAGTTGGAGCCAAAAGAACTAAATCGTCAGCATAGCTCATATTGTTATAACACTGACCATTCATGAAGCATCCAATACCTGTTTTAGACAGCTCCTTATTCAACTCGTCAACATACAGATTATAAAGGAGCGGAGAAAGAACACCACCCTGGCGCACTCCATTGCCCACTGGGAAATGTGAGCTGTAGCATCCACTCCATCTAACACGAAACTTCTGCACAGTAAACCACTGTGTAAAATGACAAGTCTTGAATACAATTACAACAAGACCAAAGGTTCCGATGGGATCCCAAAAATTCAATATTTGATCCAGACAATCAGGTTTTGTCTTCGCCAGATCCAATCTTCGCCAGGCCAAACAGCATATCATTAAGAAAACCAAGTTCACATATGGATTCAGCATGTGTGTTTACCCGTATAAGCCGATGGAAACGATCCTACCTTACTTCTGGGAATTTTGCGGTTTTGGTGAATTCAAGAACTACTTGTCCGGCGAAAAACTAAACATCAAAAACGAATTCAGCATATCTCCTTACCCCTATATCCAACATCTAATCAACTTCAAATAAAAATTTAACTTCTCACAAATTTTCCGGTTTCAGCCGGATTCCGGACGAACTATATGTCCGCCTAAAAAATGATTGTCATATACGGATTCAGCATCTCTTCTTACCCCTACATCTATCATCTAATTAACTTCAAATAAAACTTTCACTTTTAACAAATTTTCCGGTTTTGGCCGGATTCCGAGCGAACTACTTGTCCAGCGAGAAAATGGTTTTCGTATTTTTGTTTAGCATGCCTTCCCACCCCTACATCGAACATCTAATCAACTTCAGATCAAACTTTTACTTTTAACAAACTTTCCGGTTTTGGCCGGATTCCGGGCGAACTACTTGTCCGGCGAGAAAATGGTTTTCATATTCTTGTTCAGCATGCCTTCTTACCCCTCGATCATACATCTAATCAACTTCAAATAAAACTTACTTTTAAAAAACTTTCCGGTTTTGGCCGGATTCCGGACGAATTATCTGTCCGGCGAGAAAATGGTTTTCATAGTCGTTTTCAGCGTGTCTTCTTACCCCATAATCGACTATCACATTAGCTGTTTAAAAATATTTTGCTTGTCCCTTAATTTGAACCCCCTCCCCCACCCCTAAATATAGGGCTACAGAGCCCATCTACGAACTCGACCTTACTCTTGCCCCATAGAATGCTCACACCAAGTTTCATCAAAATATCTCATTCCCTTCGAGAGTTATCGTGCTTACAGACGGACGGACGGACAGACGGACGGACGGACGGACAGACGGACGGACAGACGGACGGACGGACGGACAAATTTTGCGATGTCATAGGTATCCCTCCACTTACGTTTTGGGATCCCAAAAACAATTCGTCATAAAAGGTCTTACATACTCCCTTTACGCTAAGCCCCCTACGGTTGTTACCTCGCCGCAAAAAGCTTATGTGGTTTTCCGTAACGTAAATATTTTTCGAAATTCCGGAGTTGAAAATTTTTCAGCTAAAAGACGTAACGTAAAGCAACGTGAAAAGAGAGAACGAAAGTAAATACATTTTTTTTTAGTTGATTAGAAGATTTGCCCGTTTGTCCAGGAGAGTCTTTATAATTGGATTAATGAGACTAAAGACCATTATTTGCCTCCGATGAAAGCGGTGGGCAATCCAGAATAATAATTCTGTAATAATGGTACACTTACACGCTTTACGAAAAAAATGTGTAGAAATGTTAATGAGTATTATAACATTGATTAAAGAAAGTGTCGCATTGTTAATTGAAAGTATAAAGAGTAGTATAATTAACTGACAGTTGAATTTGTGGAGTTAAAACGGAATAGAGATTGAACATTTGAAGTGATATATATCTATAGACGAATGGCAAGTGTGTATCCTGTGTCTATTTGTTTTGGAAAGAGTAGATGACGTTAACGGGAATAATGAAACAACAAATTTCATTGATGTCACCCGAGGGGGAAAGAAACTATCTTAGCACAAAAATAAAAAAAAAAAACGAAAGAAAAAAAAATCGCCAGTCTAAAGGGGTCCAGTGAACGAGCCAGTGCAGGAGTGAAAGAGCTGACGTAACGTATGGGATTTCGGACCTGTTTTACGTAGTTCTGTACTTATGTTCACCTTGTCTTGCGAGCACGCGACCTGTTAGATCGAGAACTTCCAGATTGTAGATCGCTCCGTATACGGAGATATAAGGTATACCTTATATTAGGGAGAAGGAGAGGGGAAAAGTTGTTCTGGCTTAAAGTTGAAGGCTTAAAAAAACATCAATAAAGAGATACTATGGCCCCGGTGCTCAAAGAGCCGAGGCATTCAGGGCGACCCATTTGTTAATAACTGCCTCAACGCTCTCGAGACCCTTTTAGAACTTGCTTCTAAGCATTCTTACAGGTTAAGATGATATATGGTTGGACCTTGAGTTTATCTGTTTATTTAGAAAGTATGATGTTATAGCATAGAGCAGTGGTTCCCAACCTTTTCCGTGCCGCGTACCCCTAATCAAGGTTCGAAAAGGTTGCGTACCCCCTTTTTCAGAATGTGATATTTATTATCATAAATGATAAGGCATACATGTGTAAAAATATATACAAAATCAATGAGACATTGGATGCTGCTTTGTAGGTAACATTGTGTCTGATCTCGGCTCGACGTCATTAAACGGCACAGTCAGCCTGTTTGATTTTGATGTTTTCCGTGCTTTCATCAAGCAATGTCTTCGATTCTTTTTTAAACAATATTGTTTGACACAGGGACAGATTTTACGGCAGTAGGCTAGCGTTTTGGAATCAACGTTATTTCATTGACTTTCACTAGGGCTTGTAATCAGAGGCGTCACGTTCAGGTTGGCAACACCCCTTGCCCAAAGTGGTCGGCCAGACGGTTAAAAGAAACGAGTCGGCGCGAAGCGCCGCGATTTTTCGTAAAAACAGTTTTTTTTTTATAAACAGTCGGTAAAAATGACCAGCCAGTCAGAAAATACCTTGCCCCCCAAAAAACATTTTGGCTAGTGATGCCTCTGCTGGTAATATTAGGCTTTCGGCAATCAAAAATGAGTAAGGCGAGATTTTGAAGCTACATACAGACGGTACCTTCGCGTACCCCTTGCAAGGGTCTCGCGTACCCCTTTGGGTACGCGTACCACCGGTTGGGAACCACTGGCATAGAGCGTCCTGCATTTCCCTCGTCAAACACTTCCTGAAATCTATTCGACGTCGGGCTCGGCCTCTGCGTCGATTTTCCGCTGTTCTTTCATTGTGAAGTTGTTCGAACCTCAGCTACACGTATAACAGTGGATCAATTGCAGCACACAAGGTATTTCCGGTAAAAAGAGACCCCGGATTCGCCTGATTCGCCGTCGAAAGTCTGATCCTTCTCGCGATCAGCGTACGCTGTGTTGCGTCTCTGCAGTCCTTTCATCCTCAGGTTGTTCGAACCTCAGCTTCACGCTCGATAGGTTATAAGTATAGCACATAAAGCATGTTAGTACAGTACAGGTAAGAGCACGTATTCTTCTCATGATACACCGTCGAAAGTCCGATCTACCTCGGTTTCGGCAGATTAGACGACTTGCTCTCTTGGATTTCGCAGGTTATCCGCTGGCGATCCTTCTTTGGGATTGTATTTTGGTGTTATGGAGGGTCTACGTCCGACTGTCGCTCCATGGTTTGCGTACCCCGGCTGGTAACCAGATGTAGTAGTAGTAGTAGTAGTAGACAGGTTTAATAGAAAAACTTGGCAGCTATCGCTGATTTGCGTTTCTTTACAACAGATTCAGAATCAAACTACACTTGTAAATGTAGATGGCACATATCCCACATATCGCGGGACATCTACTGGCCAGCCGTCTGTCGATTCGTATTTTGGTGTTGTGGAGGGTTTACGCCCGACTTTCGCTCCATGGTCTCTGGATCCGGGCCGGAAACCAGATGGCACATATCCCACATACTGTGGGACGTCTGCTGGCCATCCCTCTGGGGATTCGTATTTCGGTGTTGTGGAAGGTTTAGACCCGAATTTCGCTTCATGGTCTCCGGATCCGGGCCGGAAACCAGATGGCACGTATCCTATATAGCGCGGAACATCTGCTGGCCATCCGTCTGGGGATTCGTTCTTATCACTCCGATTCGTATGGCGGGGTACAGCTGCAGAAATAAAGACAAATGAAATATCCCATCATACGTGATAAAGTGCGGACATTCGGTAACTGTATGCATATGGAAGGACCTGACCAGAACCAGGAGCGATACCACTAGTCCTAGCGGGATTTCCTGAGCGATCGCTTCGGCTCAGATCCTTGTCATCCCGAAGACACCAACTCTGCAGTAAGCGTGGTGACCAGCTATTGGATGACCCCATCCACCTTCGTATAATTCCCCCTCCCTGCATTCCCTACGGTATGAGGCTAGCAGCTACGCCAGTGCCAAAGATTCTTGCGCGTAGGCTACGGATATCACAAGGGAGGGAACGAGAAGTTTCGTTCCCTCCCTTGTGAAAATTTTCAGCACGAACTATTGAAAGTCGGTCCGAAAATTTATGCTTGCAATTTTTATTACCTCAAAGTTTAACTGAAAAGCCAACTTATTTGTGTGTCGTTTAATTGGATACACTTAATTATTTGGATTCTGCAAAGGGATTTTTTGATTTTCCACTATCTGCTCTAGTTATGAGGCTCAGAATATCTCCGGCCGTCCCCACAGCTTAAATTCTACTATGACGCGGGAAATTTTAATCTCAACACAAATGCGGCTTTTCAGTGGGCAGTAGTGCGATTGGTGAAGATTGCTTAGTGCCTGAACAAAATAAAACCATAAATCTTTCTCGTAAGGCCTACAACAAAAATACAAGCGCAAAGAGGCACAAAAAATCACACGGAAATTCCACTATTTGAAAATCGATTATTCGTGAATAGCGGAACAACGAAGTAACTCATTTTCAGCGGGTCTCCAAGCCAATTTAAGTGAATAAGTGATGGGTAACTAGATTGTCCTATCCTAGCCCTTTTCAGTTAAACTTTAGATTACCTTAAATTGCAGCTTTTAGCAAAATAAGGATTTCTCCTGTAGAATTCGCTCCGAAGTCGACTGTATGGTTCGTCCGTATTTTGGTTTGTTTGTTTGTGGTGAAAACATCTCACGTTGATACTGGTATCAACGGCATCCCATTTCAGCTTCCACTCGACGTCGTCCCACTCCTCATCAACGGATTTTTTGAAAGATTCGACTGTTTCACAGTTTACTGTATTTTGGAGAGGGAATTCCAAAGAGGGATTGTTCTGGTAGAGAAGAATTGATGTCTGATTCTTGTTGAGGCATGGTTTCTTTTTATTCTTCTTCTGTGTCCGCGTGTTTTGATGGCTGGGCTTGGTGTGAAGACTTTGGGAGACTGGCTAGTCTAGAGGATCTTATAGGCCTGGATGATGCCATATACCGTTATCAATTCTGTCGGTCTGTCTGTACTTACTTATTTATTTTAAATTCATCGATGTCCAGTAAGGCCCAAATAATTAAAACGAAAACGAAAATAAACAACATCCCACCAATAAAGTCTACGGAAACCGCAGAGAAATTGCAAAACAGCAACTTGGGAGCTTCAGCCTTCTGTGCGGCCAAGCCAACCAGCTACCAGCAACCAGGTTCTGAGACTCAAGAATGCGCTTCTGCAGGAAAGGAGCAGAAAACGTACCTAAGTAACGCCTAATTATCTGCAACAATATTTTATGGAAATTGACTAAAATACTACCATGATTGATCAAGTCCTTATGGATTATGTCTCCAGAAGAATATGACGCTACCACATCTACCGTCCGTTTACAGAGATGTTCAGTGTTAGGGTTAGACCGCTTGATCTGTAAGATTGTGATCAGGCCAAAAAGCTGGATGAAGATCTTGATAAGGCTTCGTCGACAGGAGATTCGCAGTATTCGGCTATTGTTAAAGTTTAACTGAAAAGCCAACTTATTTGTGTGTCATTTAATTGGATACACTGAATTATTTGGATTCTGCAAAGGGATTTTTTGATTTTCCACTATCTGCTCTAGTTATGAGGCTCAGAATATCTCCGGCCGTCCCCACAGCGTAAATTCTACTATGAAGCGGGAAATTTGAATCTCAACACAAATGCGGCTTTTCAATGGGCAGTGGTGAGATTTGTGACGATTGCTTTGTGCCTGAACAATTTTTTTTTATTAATCTTTCTCGTAAGACATACAAGAAAAATACAAGCGCATAGAGGCACCACGAATCACACGGTAATTCCGCTATTTAAAAATCGATTATCCGTGAATACCGGAATAACGAAGTAACTCAGTTTCAGCGGGTCTTCAAGCCAATTTAAGTGAATAAGTTATGGGTAACTAGATTGTCCTATCCTAGCCCTTTTCGGTTAAATTTTATGGATTATGTCTCCAGAAGAATATGATGCTACCACATCTACCGTCCGTTTACAGAGATGTGCAGTGTCAGTGTTAGGGTTAGACCGCTTGATCTGTAAGATTGTGATCAGGCCAAAAAGCTGGATGAAGATCTTGATAAGGCTTCATCGACAGGAGACTCGCACTATTCAGCTATTGTTAATGGTATAGTGGGTCAGTGAAATTGTAGGAATGCTATTTGACAGGTTATCCTAACCAACACATTTTCACAGAATCGTGTTCCAAGTCTCCCATTGTATTTCTAGATTATAATAAATCGTTTTTACCTGAGGCCACGACGGCTATCGAAAGAAGAAATAGGAACTGTGTCATATCAAAGCTGTCTTTCTGACCGACTGGTGAACCGGGAAAAAACGCAATATTTGTAACTTTCCGGCGGAAGTGTATTTTATTTTCCTTGGTGACCGCATTTTTAGTTCAGTTTCCGAAGTTGTGGTTTCCTTCGGCTTGCATTAGTTCTTATGTGACGAATTACTATGCTTCGGGAAATTTGCACATAATATTCTTAAAGTTTAACTGAAAGCCAGCTTATTGTTACATCTTGGATTCAAATAGACTGAATTATTTTGACTTAATTAAGCGATTTTGATTTTTGGAATCCAGACGTACATTGAAAACGTCGAGCGTAAATATAACTTGTCAGGCATAGGCTACATACTTAAATCAATCTGAAATATAACAAATAATTTAGCCCAAGATTCCTTGAGCCCAAACCTGTAAATCAACAGTTTACAGGTATACAGGTTTGTTCTTCCTCAACGTTGACCCTGAAGATTGACAGCCTGACGAGGACCCTTGCCGAGAAGGGCCGAAATATTGCTGCCAAAGCATCGTAGCTGATATATCCGTTTTATGCATTATTTGAATATATGAAATATAACAATGCAGAATACAGAAAATAGAAACCTATTGTTGAAAGTTTGACGAATTTCGTTATGGTGTAATCAAAGTTGCGAATGCTAATTAACCTGCGTCAAGTAAGACAAGAAGGCAAGGTACGCCCAGTATTGCCCCACGTAATGTTGGTAGAGTGCCCAAGGTGATGATCGGTTCAAATGTAAAGGAGGGCAATCCCCAGTTTAAATCTGTGTTACACAAGAAAGAGGCTACCCTGTTCATCAGTCGTTTTGAGCCTACTACCGAGTCGAGTGTTATCGCTAAGGTGGTATCGAAGAGGCTTAACTGTAAAGTTGCTTGCGCGAAGATTGTAACCCAGCGCCAATCAAGTGCGTCGTTCAAACTTACAATTCCTGCAATGGTCGTACATAAGGTTATGGAGTCTGAATTTTGGCCGGCAGGTATTCTAGTTCGGAGGTATTATGAACCTAAGCCGCCAGTTACTGCTGAAAATACCAATCCAAGTGTCACGCCAGGTGGTTCTACTAGCCAAACCAATGACCAGACCAGTTAATATTAGGTTAGCGTCATTTAACTGCCATTCTGTTAAGTGGAATGTAGCGGCTGTTAAGGCCCTGTGTGATTGTTCGGACGTGGTACTGTTGCAGGAAACCATGCTGTTCGATTTTGATTCAGGTTTTCTGGACGGTATCCATAGTGATTTTGTTGCTTTTTCGGTAAGTTCCACAAGGGCCGAAGATGGACTGGTAAGGGGTAGGCCGAAAGGTGGTCTAGCCATTCTGTGTAGAAGGTCATTTAGTACGTTTTTATCTTTCCCAGTTCATTGTGATGATAGGCTACAACCAGTGCACTAAACTGGGAGATGAAACACTGCTTCTGGTAAATGTGTACATGCCGGTTTGCTCGACGGAAAATTTGCCAGAATTCTCCATGTATCTTGGAAGGCTGGTATCGTTGCTTTCTGACCAACTGTCTCATGTGTGTTTTGTTGGGGACTTTAACGCAAATGTAAGCACGAACTCTTTATTTTACCGTGAACTGGTCCAAGTTATGACTGGTCACGATTTAACAGTGTCGGATGTGAACCGCCTAGATCCTAGCACGTTTACATATATGAGCGCGCTGGGGTCAACTTCTTGGATTGACCATATAATTTGCTCGCACTCGTTGAATTCTAAGTTAACAAATATGCGGGTGAGCTACGATGTATTTGGGTCGGATCATTTTCCTGTTGTTTTTGATCTTGCCATGTTACCGGCCGTAAATGGGGACACGCCAACCCTGCCATCACCTCTTACTCCTCCGATGGTTGATTGGGATAAAGCGTCTAAAGAGCAACTAACCGCTTACAGAGAGTGTGTTGACAAGAGAATAAAAGAACTAACCCGGAATGGTGACGGTCTTTGTAAATCTGGTATTTGTTCTGAAATTACCCATAGAAGTAGTTTGTGTAGTTTGTACTTATCTTTAGTAGCAATACTAATAGTCAGCTCGTCTGAAACACTGCCGTTTGTTGGGAATGGTAAAAGGTACAGTTTTGATGTAGTCCCAGGTTGGTCTAGGTATGTAAAGTCACATTATTTTGCGGCTAAGCGTGCTTTTCTGGTCTGGGTTGCAGCAGGGCGTTGTGCTGGTGATAGTTTTGACTTGATCCGAAAATCTCTGAATTCTAAGTTTAGGTCGTCTATGCGATGGTGCAAGAAGAATGCTGAGAAGATGAAAGCAACATCGCTTGCTACCTCACTTTCTGTGCACAAGTGGAAAGATTTCTGGAAGAAGGTATCTTCTGTAAATAGGACGTCTCGACATAAACCGTCGAGTCGAGTTGGAGGAGCAGAGGGCCCAGCAGCAATAGCGGAGCTTTGGGGTACTCACTTCAGTGGTGTATTCTGTTCAGTTCCTTCGGACACGTCGCATATTGATCAGCTGGCAAGTGAAGCTCTTCTGGCAACACCCGATAAGCAGCTGATACCATTTGACACTGTTTTCAAAGTGATATCTGGGTTATCCGGTAGTAAGTCAGGGGGTCTTGACGGTCTGACCGCTAACCACTGGAAATTTGCAGGAGTTTCCACTTGCAGTTTACTAACTCTTCTCTTTAATTGTATGTTGGCGCATGCTTATGTTCCAGATGCCTTAACTGAGGTTTGCCTTATTCCTGTTCCAAAATCTCTGGTGGCGGATCTGTGTGCTCTGAGTAATTATAGACCTATTGCTCTGGCAGCGGTTGTGTCAAAGGTGTTCGAAAAGTGTCTTTATGATATTGTCGAACCGCAGATACGATCGTCTGTTTACCAATTTGGATTTAAGAAAAACTTGTCTACCGATTGTTGTGTGTTTCTGGTAAAATCTGTTATTGAATATTTCTGGGTTTTTTCGTCTCCAGTGTTTGCATGCTTCATTGATGCGAAAGCGGCTTTCGACAGGGTTAAGCATGATAAACTCCTTACTAAACTCTTAACTCGGGGCGTGGACCCTAGAATTGTACTAACTTTATCTTGTTGGTTTAAGAATCAGAGATTTTGTGTGAAGTGGGATGGTATCTGCTCCAAACCTTTCAGGGTTCTGAATGGTGTGAGACAAGGGGGTGTTCTTTCACCGATCTTGTATAACCTTTATGTAGACGAAGTTAACATACTCCTGGTGAAAGCTGGTGTTGGTTGTTTTGTTATGGGTGTGTGCATAAACAATCTCAGCTACGCTGATGATCTGGTGGTTTTGGCACCAACAGTTGCAGCTTTAAATCAGCTGCTGGGTATTTGCGACGATTATGCTGTTGCTCATGATATCGTCTTCAATACCCGAAAGACGGTATGTATGGCATTTATTCCTCCTGGTTCCCGTCTGAACTTTCCACCAGTTCGCCTGTCGGGTCAGTTGCTGACATTCGTTGATTCGTTTAAGTACCTCGGTTTCACCTTCACTCCGAAACTGAGTGATGAATTGCATGTTGCAGCCCTCTCCAGGTCTTTGTGTGCCCGTGCCAATGTGTTAATTCGTAGATTTGGTAGGTGTGATGCTTCTGTAAAATCTTTTCTTTTCAGAGCGTACTGTACGCAACTTTATTGCGTTTCCCTCGTGCACAAGCTTACCTTGAAGCGTGAGAGTGCTTTCCGGGTCCTATACAACAATTCTCTAAGGTGGTTGCATGGGTTCCCTTGGAATTGTAGTGCTTCAGGTATGTTTGTTGGTGAAGGTCTTCCATCTTTCGGTGAAGTGAGGCGGGCATCTGCTCTATCACTTCAGACACGAATTCTGCACGCTGAGAATCCTCTTCTTCTATCTGGTGATGTCGAGTTCCCATATGCGGCTGAGTTTGCCAATTTGGCTGTCGTGGGGTGGCCTACTATATTGTGGGTTCTCTCCAGGTTGATGTGCTGAAATTTTGTTTTATTTTCTTTGCAGTTTATATTTATGCCAGTGTTTGTTATTTATTTTGTCATTTTTGACCCTAGTTGGTCGTATCCTAATTTAAATAAATAAATAAAATAAATAACTAAACTGTTTATAAAATAAAGTAAGCTCCTAAAACAGAATAAAGTTGAAAAAGTAGTTGCAATGAAAGTATAGAAAAGAGCTGAATAGCAGTGTCTATTTTTTCCAATAATTTGTCTGAGGTTTCACATGATTTCTGTTAAAAAAAAAATCCTATTCACCGATCTGAATTAGTGCTATAATAATAATAATAATTTATTTTTAACCCACTACAACAAACAAGAAAAAGTGGAGTAATTAACTAGAAACAAAAAGAAATCAGAAAGAAAGAAAAACAACTCAACTACGAGAAAACATGGGAGAATACCATGAAAAGGCTCAAGGTTCGAAATTGCAGACCCGGACAGCCCCTCGTGTAGCAAGGCCAGCTTTGCCGTTACATCCGGAGCACTAAAATTCTGGATAATTTTTCTGTTCCTATACCAAAGAACCATCAGTTCTTTGAATCATTAATGAGACGGCGATTGGGTTGACCGGTTGCGCTAAAGGGTAAATTCGATTTATGTTAGTTGTGGACTGTTTTACTCCATTCTTCTACAAGCGTTTTACTGAGGAAACGTTGCCAAGCAACGTACTACGATATTGCGTCGAGAGCGTTCATTTCCTGATTGATTCTTCTAGTACTCTAATTTCCGCTGTCGACTTCCTAATTGATAAGCGAGGGTTTATTTTCTCTTGGATGACATTCGAAAAAGCTAATTTGTCCAACGAAACGAGGAAGGAACTTAGTGCTAGGCAAGATGAGACATTTCCTTAAGCACTTTCACTTAAACACTAACGTTGACCCTTAGAGTAGATAATCCTACAGGGAAATCTTGGGCACTCATGTTTCCTCTCGAGTTGGGAGGAGAGATGAGACTCAAGATTGTTGAAATGGAGTTTAAAGGGACTTTGGTCTCGCATTAGTCTGACTTGCCATGTCTGAATCAGTGTTGACACTTTCCTCTGACGGAACCTGTGACATTTGGCCTTAAAAACCTGTGACATTCCAGCGCCCCATAAATTCGGTTATTTTTTTCAGTTTCAACGAAAAACTCTTAGATTCTAAGCTCTTATAAAATAAGTTAATAATCGTAAAAAACAAACAATCCTTTTTCCGAAAAGAGTTGCCTTGAAATCGGCCAAAATACTTTGAAATTGCAGAATTTGCGACATTTTTGACATACATGCGATTTCCTGGGACAAATTTTCGCAGCTGTGAGTCTGGGGAGAAGTCGAAAACCTGTGACAAAAATCGCAGAGTTCTGCGACAGTGGCAACACTGGTCTGAATCCTACCTTCGATCCTCCTGAGTCACCGGTGTCGCGTAAGCGTCGTTGAAGCCCCTCCATTGATCCCGAAGCTATGCGCTGTAAAAATAGCTCCCAGCAGAAAAATATATAAAAAAAACACAAGAACAAATTTACCTAATGAGTCAAGAGTATATATGACAGTTAGATATTATACAGTGTGTATTCCTGTCAGTAATTTGTTTTTGAGGTTTCTGTACGATTTTGTTAAAACAAAAAACGCCGTATTTTCCAGAAGAAAAGTTATAGCCACTGAGCTCAATGAATGGCTGTCAGTGAAATTCACTGAGTAATTAACGAGCTGCCATGGCGAGTGGATGGACACAAAAAGGGTTATTTCGATTCATGTAAGTTGTAAATAATTGGTCGGCGTTAGGATTTTTTAGAAAGAAAGGTTACAGTTGTGTCCCTATTCCTATCGGCTTGTGGACTTGATGGTTTTTCCTCCTTTTTCCAAAATATCAGTCAACTCTTTTGTTCTGTATCACTGAGAAAGCAGCCTATGATGTATCGGTAAAAAAAAAACAAAAAAAAAAACAACTAATTGTTATGAAGTTAAGTTTCATGCAGCTTAGCATGAGCAGCTGTCAGGGTCTTCCACTTATTACTCCATGCATGAATCGCTAGACAAACCTGACGTTTTGGCATCAGGGTCGTTCGGTTTTACTAGCAACATATTTACACACTTCCTGATTGCCTGCATGAAGATTCCAGTAAACATTCCTGTTTCGAATCCCACCGAAAACTTTGGTCTTAGTCGATCAGTTTGGTACTGAGGAAGACGTTGCCAAGCAACCCTTCTGAGGTACTTCTTGGATGTCTCTTATTTTCAAATAATGATCTGGTTACCAACTAACAAATTATGTAGCAAAAGGGAAAGAAAACGAAAAAAGAAAATAGTATTGTGGTTTGGTTAGAGTTGTTGGCTTCGTCCATATAGTATGTTGAAATTCTGAATTCGAGGCCCCTTAGAGGCGCGCTTCTGTGACATATTTGTCTAGACTACCACATATCATTTATTTGTTTGTATTGCCGATAAATTGAATTTCCTGCCAAATGCAAGCCAAAAAATCGAAAATTACCTCCAGATATGTATTGTCAAATTTGAGCCGCAGTGCAATCCATTAAAACCATATTGGTCGGAGAAACAGGCAAGTGGCCCGCACAAGTAATCGCGCAAATTATTTTTATGATTTAGCTTTTGCTATTGTAGCAATTTTTCCATTAAACCTTAAACACTCTTTTTGAGCCACAGCGTTTTTTGGGACCGCGGAAAAGCGCCTATGTCTACTGAACCTACTGGAATATTGTCCGACCAAAGATTTGGGAATTTTCACTGGAGAATTATCTTCTGTTTCAACCTATTTTTCAGGACATGAGATCCTGGCAATGTTCTTAGAGAGTACTAAAAAGACTAAGGTTCCGTAATAAGTCATTACAAGTTATGATGTTAAGAGCAAGGGCCAGCTCTTTATTATGGCAGTTACACCATCTCGGGAACGAAAAATAACGGGAACTCCTGTTGAACAAATATGCTAGTTATTATCACTTATTATCACTCGTGATGCTCCCTACCATCATAAGTAAATTGTAACGATCGTAACTTTTGTGGAAAAAGAAATGATAAGAGGGATCAGGTTATTTTCTTATCACGCAAGGCACGAAAATAATAACAGCATCGTAACGATCGTAACTGATAATAGCCCAGTGGAACGCAGCCTTTTTTTAGACGTGTAGGCTTTTTGTGTAATTACATATCAGCGGAACACTATTCAGACGAAGGCGTTACGTTGTTGGATCTCGCGTTACTGATTCTTGGTGGACTTTTTTTGACTGAATATGATAGTAATCAGTATAGGCCTACAATAAATTATAGTACATCCGTCTAAATAATATTCACAGATACTACAGAATGCTGGCTTTCCAGTTAACCTTCCCCACCTGCACCAGTGAAATTCTGGCTCCCTTAAAGTGCGCATCTTAACTGCAAAGTCAACAAGACCAAGGGTTTCGATGGGATCCAAAAAATGTGATATTTGATCCAGACAATTGGGTCTCGTCTTCGCCAGATCCAGTCTTCGCAAGGCTCATCATCTGAGAAAACCATGTTCAAATATACCTCTATAAGCCACATCTATTTTGACGATACTGATCGAAACTTGCTCTGAGCAAAGGAGTTACAGACTCTTTCCAGACTACTTTGACTCTCTGGGCTCCAGAACGGCGAAGACGGGGAAGAAGTAAACGGGTATCAACATCAGCTCAAAACTAGAGTAAATACCTCTAGGTCTGCTCAGTTTTGTCGGGGTTTTCATAGTCGCTGCATGCGACTAAAGACATACGTTATATCTGATTATTTGTTCTTGCTTTCACTCACACCGAGGATGGACCATGATACGTATTTCTTAGGAGACTCTTAGCTGTTGAGTAATGGATTTTTAGTACCGTAATTCACTCTTATGGTTGAATTAGTTAAACTTGAAGACATCCTCAGAATACGCTTTGTTTCGAATTCACAAAGCCTATGCTCAGTGGTTTGGATACGTGCAAGCTTTTTTCAACCAAAGGGTCATAATGATCCTACTGCACAAAATCTCCAGTTCTTTCAGAGAGTCAAAGTAGTCTGGAAAGAGTCTGTAACTCCTTTGCTCAGAGCTCCACTTATGTTAGAAGTAGTGAACTGAAACACAAAAATGCTCCTCAGCCGGGATTTGAACCCAGGACCTTCTGCTTACAAGGCAGACACTCTAACCGTCTCAGCTACCGAGGGGCTTGTGAACAGAGTTCGCAAACCACTACAATAGTCCGGTACAAGTCGGCCATAGGAACAGTGATCCCGGTCGAAGGCAAATTCATCTAATCAGTTCACATCCCCAAGTCACGGAAATTATACTACATAGATGACACTTTAGCCCCTCGGTAGCTCAGACGGTTAGAGTGTCTGCCTTGTAAGCAGAAGGTCCTGGGTTCAAATCCCGGCTGAGGAGCATTTTTGTCTTTCAGTTCATTACTTCTAACATATTTCCATCTCAAGGGCGTATTCCCCATCAAAATTACATTTGGATTTGTTTGGTTTTCACCATGAGACCCCGCCAAGTGGGTCCTGGTTTGTCTACTTGGCTCCAACATTGGAGTTCTAGACTTCTACACTAAATTCAAAAAAGTTTTTCTTGGTTCATTAGTCACGGTAAAAGTCCCTTGTATAAAGTGCCATCTATGTAGTAGCACCACTTAATTCCGTATCTCCTGTAGGCGAGAATTCACAAACTCCCTCCATTACCGTAGCGAATCAACAGCATCCTTACTAACATTTTGAATGTACTTTATTATCTTTCTTTCTCGAAATTATTTTCTTTTTAAAATTGGGATGCCTATGACTGTACTTTACCCTGGTCAGGATCACGGACCTCGGAGTTGTTAGGTTGATAAGAAGCGAGGGAAAGATGAGACTAGGAGTCTTGAGAAGGCATTTTCCTAGTTTTGCTACCGACTTTAAACGTCAGAACTACTTCTAGGCAGTTTCATTTCCAAGTAACAGTCAATGATTGATCAATGTTTGAAAATTTTCTTGGAAAATTTACGTCGAAAGAATCTATAACGGCCAGGGCCTTTCCATGGCTAACCATGTCATTGTTGAATTAAATTGTTCCCCTCCTCGATTACTACTCCGGAACATGAATTGTTATTTCATTCTCCTGCTTTCGCATTTCGCCATCGGGTCTGGAGGGAGGGGGGGGGTCATAATTATGACGGGAAGGGACTGCTGCTAGTCCCGGATTTGTTGCATCCTTGTCTCTTCGTTTGTATTATTAGGCGGGCAAGCTGCTTAGAAACGTGATAAAACAGATATTACAAGGTCCTCTTGTCCGACACCAGAAGGGACATTAATATAAGGAATATGGTCCCTATTAAGTGGGGAAGAAGGGGGGAAAGGTCTTAATTAGTATTGAGTGTTCCACTTCAGGTTGTTAACGACGCCACCGTGGAAATATTTGAGCATCATTAAAAATATATATTCTAAGAGGGTTGCTAAATGGGGGGTTGGGGTGGAGAGGAGATGGATGGTCGGTGTTAAGCGTACTTAACCTCGTACCTGTCAATGGCGTTAGATTTGAGAGGCATTTTGTCCATTAACATTTCCCAGCCGTCGATTTTTTTCATATTTGACAATGCAAAACGGATACGTCAGCTACATTTTTTGCTATATTTCGGCCCTTCTTGGCAAGGGTCATCTTCAGGAGACTCAAGCCGCTCTAGCGGGAAAATGAACTTCTGGAAAAACAAAGATTCTTCCTTAAATACCTGGTTTTGTGAATTTCTTCTCTACAAATTGCTTCGGAGTCAGGGCTGGTGCTGTGATTTCATTTTGGACACGACTGCTTGTTGTTGCTGCTCGATTGGGTCGTTGAAAAGGTCGAGATTTTTTCGTTTATGCTGAGGTAGCATTTTTTTTATGGCACTTGCAGCCTCTGGCTCAAGTGCCATATACCGATCGCAATTCCGTCCGTCGGTCGGTCTGTCGGTCGGTCTGTCCGAATTTTTTTGTCCCACATGTTCGAGTTAGGGTACTTCCAGATGTGCTAGGACGATGAAACTTGGCAGGAAAATCAGGGACCCGACCAAACTAACCTAGAAGTAATCAGTTTCCCGATCCGACCATCTGGGGGGGAGTGGTGGGCCGGGGAAATTCTGAAAATTAAGGAGTTTTGTCACACTTTTTCGAGTTGGAGTACTTCCAGATGTGCTAGGACGATGAAACTTGGCAGGAGCATCATGGACCCGATAGGACTAACTTGGAAACATTCAGTTTCCCAATCCGACCACCCAGGGGGGGGGAGTGGAGGGCTGGGGAATCCGGAAAATTGGAGTAGTGTGTAACTTTAGAACGGGTGATCGGATTGGAATGAAACTTAATAACTGAATAAATGACATACTTCTATATCCCGTTTGAAGTCCGGACCGGATGCGACAGCTATGGGGGAGTTGGGGGGGGGGGAGACCGGAAATTTCGAGAAATGGTTAGAATACAGGGATCGGAGTGAAACTTGCTAGGAAGAACAAGCATGTGCTCCAGATAAATTGTTTATACATTTGGACTGGATCCGACCACCCGGGGGGGGGGGTGGAGGGCTGGGGAATCCGGAAAATTGGAGTAGTGTGTAACTTTCGAACGGGTGATCGGATTGGAATGAAACTTAATAACTGAATAAATGGCACACTACTGATGTCCCGTTTGAAGTCCGGACCGGATTCGAATGCTCTGGGGAGTTGGGGGGGGGAGACCGGAAATTTCGAGAAACGGTTAGAATAGAGGGATCGGAGTTAAACTTGCTGGGAGGAACAAGCATCTGCTCCAGATAAATCGTTTCTACATTTGGACTGGATCCGGACACTAGAGGGGTGGAGGGCTGGGGAATCCGGAAAATTGGAGTACTGTGTAACTTTCGAGCGGGTGGTCGGATTGGAATGAAACTTAATAACTGAATAAATGACATACCTCTGATGTCCCATTTGAAGTCCGGACCGGATTAAACAGCTATGGGGGAGTTGGGGGGGGGTGACCGGAAATATCGGGAAACGGTTAGAATGGAGGGATCGGAGTGAAACTTGCTGGGAAGAACAAGCATCTGCTCCAGATAAATCGTTTATACATTTGGGATGGATCATGACATTAGGGGGGGGGTGGAGGGGAGTTTCCCAGAATTCCGGTTATGGCGGTTTTGGGGATTTTCACGACGAATCTTGGGAGGCGAATCAGGGACCCGATCAAACTGACTTATAAAGAAAAAATTACATGATCTGATAGCCGTGGGGGGAGTAACGGGAGGGGGAATCCGGAATATTGAGTCATGCGTAACTTTGAAACGGCTGATCGGATTTGAGTGAAATTTGATAATTGAAGAGAGGACATGTTTCTGTTGATCTTTTTCATGTCCGGACAGATCCGACAGCAATTGAGGGGGGGGGGCGAAAATACGTGACCGACTTAGACTGGTGAGATCGGGATGGAACTTTGTGGGAATAACAAACAGATGCTCTGGATAAACACTTACGGAACCGGATTGGCTCCGGCGACTGTGGGGAAGTTTGAGGGGGGGGGAGGTCCGGGATTCCGGTGATCACCATTTAAGGTACTTCCAGATAATCTAGGACGATGGAACTTGGCTGTAATATTAGAGATTTGACAAGATTGACTCAAAAATGACCACTTTCCAAACCCGACCATTCGTTAAAGTACTAATCTTGACTGCAAATTTAGAAAAATACTTTTAAACTAAATTCATATTTTCATGATTCCCATGAGCCCATTATCATTTTTGCCTCAAGGGTTTTGTTTGCAAATGACGTTCTAGCTCCCTTAAAGTGTGAATCTGAACGGCCAGGTCGAAAAGTACTTTATTTCAAACAATACATCTCAACCCATGATCATTTGTGCCACAAGGGTTCTGCTTAAAAATTTATTTCTGTCACCCTTAAAGTGCGCATTTGAAATGAAAAGCGAAAAAAAACTTTTGACGAAACGGTATACATCAAGGATCCCTAAAGGCCTGTGATCGTTTTTGCCTCAAGGGTTTTGCATACAGATGCATTTCTAGCGCCTTTAAAGTGCGTATCTTTACACCCAAGTTCAAAAATAAAATACTTTTTATCTAGCTCCCTTAAAGTGCGCATTTTAACCACAAAGTCGAAAAATACTTTTGATCAAACAAAACATCTCAACACATGCAAGTGCCATATGAGCTTACAGCTCTTTTTTTTTTTACTTCTTCGAAAAACTAATGTTAGCCCAAAAGAAAGTACCTTCATACTGTCGCAGGTGGATGCCTCCTGACAGCAACTCCCTTCTGACACCGAAAATATTATTTCGTTAGAAATTTAACAATGAATTTCAAAAGATCACGGTGTTACGGTTGTGTGGAGCTAGCGTCTGTTGGTGAAATCAGCACTATGAAATTCGTTCTGAATGACAATTAAGATGCTTTGCGGACGGTCGTTTTACGTCTGTGGGTGAGTTCTGAATTTTCTTGGTTTTGAAGTATAAATAGGCTTCTTCTTTTTCAGGTTTCTTCTTATTCCTTTTTTTTATGAAATCAAAATCTTTGGGTTATGGGATAAACTCGTTTAGTTTGCGTATCTGGTAAACCCGGCATCAGAAAATGTTACAGTTCAAGATATAAAACAATCATGTTGTTGCAGTGAAAGACACAAATACTATCTTTGTTCGCTGATTATTTGTGGTAAGTAAATTCATTGATTATGCAGTTCGAAACAGGGTCGTAGCAGAGCAGACGTAACGCAAAAAAGCAAACTGTCGCATGCAAACCGGTTAAGGTTCGCGTAGCGCAGGTGCCGATCTCCTGATACTCCGCCCTCGGCCGGGAGTGCGATGCGAGATTGGGGTCAAATCATTCGGGGCTTCCCGTGCTTTTCCCTTGATTTCTCTAGGTACCCCATTTGAAGCTGGGTGCACTTTTGGCTTATCTTACGGGTAAACGACACTAACCCTCGCCCTAACCAAACGGTCGGCACCACCGAGACTCGAACCAGCGACCCTGCGCTTTGGAGTTCGGCGCGCCAACCCATTCGGCCACGGACGTGAACCTGATCGAATTTGCGAACAAGTGATTCGTATATCATAGGGATCGCTTACTCGAAGGTTCGAATACCAGACGATTCGGATACCCAACGATCTGTGCTCCTACGATGCATGCTTCCGATGGTTCGTCGCTTGATAATTCACATACCGACATGCACCGAAGATCACCATGACGACGAATTTCCTAGCCATTCGCTTGTCCATATTCCCTTTGAGATCACCCCCCCTCCTATACGAGATCATAAACACGCTATTGTGTAAAAATCCACTATAGGAAGCTTTTCAAGTGTTCAATATTAACGCGCGTATAGATAACAAGAGATAGCTTTCAGGAAGTTGCAATGTAGGTCATTGGAGAAGCTCAGGTGCAATGCTGAGCTTTGCATCGAAAGCTTTGCTTGAAATAAAAAATGAGAAATAAAGATGACATTATAATTCTTTTATTCGTGCTCACAGTGGCTCGTTTAAATCACCCCCCCCCTCCCCTCCTAGCCGAGATCGTAAACACGCTATTGTGTAAAAATCCACTGGGAAGATTTTGCTCGTTATTAAGTGCTCGATATTAACGAACGTAGCTGTTAGATAAGAAGAGATAGCTTTCAAGTAAGTTCAAAGTAAGTCGTTGGAGCTGAGCATTGCTTCGAAATCTTTGCTTAAAACAAAAATACAAAACAAGTATGACATTATAGTTGTTGATATTCAGTTTTGTCTAATTATATGCGTTTATGACACTGTGGTTGGCAAAATGGAAATAAAATTGTGATAAGATAGTTTGCAAGAGGCACCCAAAATTGTGACTGCCTGGAGGGGGGGGGGGTACGGACCGCCGTAGGGTCGAATTCGCTACTGTTCGTGAAAGATTATCGACCAAGAAAATTTTGATTAGACTACCATTCAATTGCTAGAATGCTGATAGGAACTCTAACCGCTCAGTTGAATGGAAGAATATATTTCTCAGAAATGAATTATAATTCTTATTTTTCATGGAGGTATTGCTTTCCTTCCTGCGAGAAATCCTCCGTAAATACTAGCCTAGAGTGTTTTATTCAACACGATTTTCTGCCATCTTATCTACCACAATTTACTCATCCAAATAGTAGGGCAAAATGTAATGCGACTCTTTGTCAATATAGAATCAGTTGTTCGGGCCTCTGTTTGTGTTGGGGAGTTTCCGTGGACAAGTCAGTTTTCCTTTTGTCGTGAAATAATAAGACAAGTTGATTTACGTCACGCCTAGCTGTCAGAAGCTTTCTAGCATGTAGATAAATACAAAAAAAAAGTCATGCGTGCCGCCTTTTAGACACGCCTAAACTATACTTTTTTTCCTCACACTAGGCATATAGCCGGCCTAGAGTCTCGCCCAGAAAAATGAGTCGTATGTCAGCTCAGTTTGAGCCCCAAATCCAGGAATCGAATAAGAATGAAAAACGATCGGACAAGACGTTTTCCCTGTCTTGATAATGTTTGAAAAAAATTGAAGTGTTGTTGACATTTGGAAACTTAGTGCCCTCGAACCAGCACTACTGCAGTGTGAAAGATATGCACAACTTGTGCCGTTTATTTTTTTGGCGAAAATATGTCAGCAATGGTTGAGCAGTTTCTAGTATTTACGACATAGGTTCCACAAGATTCGGTGCGAAATTCGGATCCGAATACTCCGTTGAATACAACCATGTCAACGCTGCTCGGACAGGTCCGGGTCCTAATGCGGCTGTCGATTTCGGTTTCGGTACCCAAATCCGGTCTTAGTAGGAACTAGGACCTGACTTCCTTCATAGTCCATTGAAAAATTAGGAAACGAAGATGCGTTTGAGTCAAAGCCGTTTGTTTTTTGGCGGAAAGATGCCTGCAAATGGTTGAGCAGTTTCTAATATTTTCAACATAGGTTCCATAAAATTCGATGCGGAATTCGGATCCGAATATTTCGTTGAGAAAAAAAAATTTCAACGCTACTGGGACAGATCCGGGTGGATGTCTGTTCTGGTTTCCAGATCCATTATCGGTAGGAACCAGACCCTGGCTTTCTTAGTTTGTTGCAAAGTTCCGGTGTGAAAAACCTAAACACTGACCGGTATCGAGTTCGGACTACCATGACTTATTTTAATTTGTTTACTTATTTAATGTTTTATTACAGTGGCGTTATGCTTCGCGGCTCTGGAATTAAATGGGATCTCCGGAAGTCCCAGCCATACGATGCATATGACCAGGTCGACTTTGAAGTACCAATCGGAGTGAAAGGAGACTGCTACGACAGGTACCGTTATAGTAATTACTTGAAGTTTAATTAATTTTCAGGCTATAAGGCGTCTGAAGGGACATTTACATTTATTAAGGTAAAGGAAATCGTAAGTTGGTTTGCGAGGTTCCGTAGCTAAAGGATTTCGGAAGATAGAGCGAATTCTCTTCGCACAATCTTCCTTTTTTACTCTTCTAACGAAATTTTTTTTATTTCGTGTCTAATAACTTCACGAAATAAGAATGCCGGCTGATTCCGGGAAAGTAAAAAAAAATCCGTTGCACAGGAAACATTCCATTCAACGAATCATTTAAGCATTTTTTTTTGCATTGTTTTTTTTTCTGTTTGAGTTTCAGAGTACTGTGCATGACACGACTCCTCAGAAACGATTCGGATAGAAGATAATACTTTTCTAATAAAAACTTTAAAGTTTAACTGAAAAGGGCTAGGATAGGACAAACTAGTTACCCATCACCTATTCACTTACATTGGCTTGAAGACCCGCTGAAAGTGAGTTACTTCGTTGTTCCGCTATTCACGAATAATCGATTTTCAAATAGTGGAATTTTCCTGTGATTTGTGGTGCCTCTATGCGCTTTTATTTTTGCTGTATTCCTTACGTGAAAGATTTATCATTTTTTTTTGTTAGGCACTAAGCAATCTTCACCAATCTCAGCACTGCCCACTGAAAAGCCGCATTTCTGTTGAGATTAAAATTTCCCGCGTCATAGTAGAATTTATACTGTGGGGACGGCTGGAGATATTCTGAGCCTCATAAGTAGAGAAGATAGTGGAAAATAAAAAAATCCCTTTGCAGAATCCAAATAATTCAGTATATCCAATTAAATGACACACAAATGGGTTGGCTTTTCAGTTAAACTTTAAGGGGTAAAAGCCATGGCCCCGTTTGGAGTATTTCCCTTGTGTTTTTAGTATAGCAAACTGGGGCATAGTAAGTGTATCCGTCGGTTCGTCTGTCTGTGATCACGATAACGGCTTGAAATTTTTTCGTGAAAGTTGGTTTGTAGACTCATGAGAATGAGGGTAAAGTCTAGTTTGTAGACGTGCCTTTAACAGGCTTCTCGTCAGTTTAGGGATTAAAATAATTTCGTCTTAAATTGATTGGAAGGAGGAATAGATCGATGGAAGGAGGCGAAAATATGAGAGAACAAGAAAATTCGGATCACTTAAAGGACACCTGAACAATGAAACCATACTTGAACACACCATGGAGAATGCATTTACAGACATGGCCACGGAGAGCATTCTTCTCCTGAGCGTGACGTTTTCAAAATAGGGATGTTCGTTTCTGGAGGTTTGCACATGCAGACTCCAAGACAAAAAGCGCAATTCATTCAAATCTTGTACAGCGCTGGCCGAATCGTATTGGAATTTCTTCTAGATATACGTTTGGGCTTAACTGGTTAAAAAATATTCCAGAAGAAGGGTTGATTGGAGACATTTGTTCATTTCTAAAATTGTTCGGTAGGCTACTGAAATAAGGACAGATACAGAATGGAGCAAAAATCATAGCTTGGAAACACCATTTCGTATTTGGATTGGGTTTTCTACAGGCAATGTTAACGGAAGTCATACAGATAGGGATGATACTTGGTACTCTTCATTCAGGTGTCCTTAAAAGGACACCTGAATGAATGTCCTTTAAAGGACACCTGAATGAAGAGTACCAAACCAAGTATCATCCCTATCTGTATGACTTCCGTTAACATTGCCTGCAGAAAACCCAATCCAAATACGAAATAGTGTTTCCGAGCTACGATGTTTGCTCCATTTTAGAAATGAACAAATGTCTCCAATCAACCCTTCTTCTGGAAATTTTTTAACCAGTTAAGTCCAAACGTATATCTAGAAGAAATTTCAATATGATCCGGCCAGCGCTGTACAAGATTTGAATGAATTGCGCTTTTTGTCTTGGAGGCTGCATGTGCAAACCTCCAGAAACGAACATCCCTATCTTGAAAACGTCACGCTCTGGAGAAGAATGCTCTCCGTGGCCATGTCTGTAAATGCATTCTCCATGGTGTGTTCAAGTATGGTTTCATTGTTCAGGTGTCCTTTAAGAAGAAAATGTGACTACAGAGAAAACCGGAAATTTTGAAAACCGTTAAAAAATCCTAGGACGTTTCCTACCTGACCTGACTGAACGGGCGGCGTGATATGAAAAGAACGAAGTAAGAGGGATTTGATGCCGTTCCTTTGGCGCCCATGAACAGTTTCGCCGGAGTCGGCTAGAACTGGGAGCACATATTTTAAGCCGACAGGTTCGAGGCTGTTCACCAAATAGACATTTGTTGAAGCAGAAATCCGAAAATCGGTTTGTTGAAAATCTGGTGTCAATCAAATTGACAGACTCTTGGCTGATGCGCAGGAAGTGTCATGTGATGCAGTTCGAGAATTACCCACTCCACGGCACTTAATGTACACCACACTGTCAGAAGTTTCATAACAGATCGTGCATAACAATTTCAAGAATAACACCTTTTCACTTAGAAATAAAGTGTTATGACTAATTAAGTTTACACTATTTCGTGCCCAGATCTCCAACAACACCTTCAATTGGTAAAAATACTTCACTGTCAGAAGTTACATAACGACAACAGAAGGATGCCCGGTTTCAACAGATAACACTTTGGGGTGTTATCTGTTATGTTTCTTTTGTTCCCGTTAGTATTTTTTACCAAGGTGTTGTTGAAGATCTAGGCACGAAATAGTGTAAACTTAATTGGCCATAACACTTCGTTTCTAAGTGAAAAGGTGTTATTCTTGAAAGTGTTATGCACTATCTGTTATGGAACTTCTGACAGTGCAAAATCGAGACTGGACAACTCCTCGGTACGGATCCAGTAGGCCGCATTGACCGCGGATCCCCGTTTGGATTCCAGCCGAAGCTTTTGCCTTGTTCCTTTTCCTTTCTTGGGTTGTCTTCTGTACTCAGTCTACTTTCTCCAGCATACTAAACGATGTATCGTGCCCAAGGCCGTATCCAGGGGGGGTAGGGGGTTCGCCCCCCC
Organism: Branchinecta lindahli; assembly: GCA_023053555.1. NCBI lineage: Eukaryota > Metazoa > Arthropoda > Branchiopoda > Anostraca > Branchinectidae > Branchinecta > Branchinecta lindahli. The sequence goes on along the minus strand of JAKZAO010000009.1, from coordinate 31,995,815 downwards.
CCCGAAACCCACAAAAGTGATAGTTTTTTTGGGCTTTAAGCTCTGATCTATGTCTTTTTTGTACTTTTTGTGGGCAACCCCCCCCCCCCCCCCGAAATAAATTCCGCGGGCAACCCCCCCCCCCCCCCGAAATAAATTCCTGGATACGGGCCTGATCGTGCCGTGTCAAGATAGGGTTAAATGTTTAGTCGATATCATTTCCCCTTGTCATTTCAGCCGTTTGTTGCGTGACTGGTTAGATTGATACAAAAATCGCCACGGGTTTTATTCCCCAAGACTGTGATTGGAGCCACGGAAGATAGCCTATGATATTTTTTTTATGTCACAGCCCGATGAGAAAATACGTAAAAAGAATTAAGAAAGGGTTCAAGCTGAAAGAAATACATAAGTTTGAACTTACCGGTTGTTATTCTCTCTGTAAATTCTTCCTTTTTATTTAAAGCTAACTGGCTGTTTTGGAACCAATTACTTAGATACGAAGTGCCGAGATAAAAAGAGGAGTGGGAGTATTGCGTGAGTTAGACAGTATCCATACTTAGCGAAAGAACTGGCTGGAAGAAACAAATTGTCTGTCTTTGTGATTAATGTGCTAGAGCAAGATATAGCAAAAGAACGGCCGTTCATGTTTGAGCAAAAATATTAGGATATGGAACATACCTACAGTATTGACACAAAACTGAAACTACATAGGTGGTCAACATTTTATTTAGAGACTTGATGAGATCTCAGTTGTCTGCGGTAATTCTAATTACGTGTTACGTATTGCGCGAAAGACCAAATCAAAGTCAGTTTCATACTTTCACAATCTTTACGCTTGCAGACTTGGTTATTGTTAACCAAACCTTTACGAATCTCAACCTCTTAGCGGTTCGTCGATTAGTTCCTCTATTAGCGTAAAGTTTTTTGTTTCTTGCCAGTGAAAGTGTTGAACTTTTACGTTCATTTTCTACAAGCCACCCATTCTCACCTTTTGGGTCGGAATACTAAAGTTTTGTGTGTTTATTTATTTTTACATATCATCAAAGAAGAAATAAATGGATATGTTTCTTTAGCTAGATATTTCAAGCATTATTTTTCTTTTTTAGATATTTGTGTCGTATGGAGGAAATGCGTCAGTCCCTTAGGATTATTGAGCAGTGCTTGAACAAGATGCCTGCCGGCGAAGTGCGTGCTGACGATGCCAAAATCGTCCCACCTAGAAGAGATGAAATGAAGGTAAATTTCGGCCATTTAATTACTCTTTTTTTATTACTTGTACTTTAAGGCGTATTCTCGCCGTTCCCCGAGGACTCCTCGGGGAATCGAACGTAATGGCGAGAACAGAGGGTGTCACTTAATCACGCGGACTCCGCGTATGGAAAACAGCGAGAACACGGGGAATGCTTCTAAAATGGATTTTGTAAAAAAAAAAAAAAATATTCAGTTGACGAAATTTATCTGGATCCACTTTGTTTTTGGTTTTGCTTATCCTGACTCTTTTTAATTAATTTTACATTGCACCAACACCAGCAAAAATTGATTCCCCTCCGAATCTGAAAGGGAGTCCTTAGTCAAGACGCAAGCTGTTCAGCTCTCCCTACAGTGTCAGAAGTTTCATAACATCACACAAGTATATACAATAGTTGAGTTTTGCAGATACCATGGTATCTGTTACCACGGTATCTGTTACCACGGTAATTAGGCGGAGTAAATATCGAGTACAAAAAAATTAAGGGAGAAGAATAATCAAGACGCAAGCTGTGCAGCTCTCCCTACAGTGTCAGAAGTTTCATAATATCGAACAAATATAATAGGTTACAATAGTTGATTTTTTGCAGATACCATGGTCTCTGTTACCATGGTATCTGTTACCACGGTAATTAGGCGGAGTAAATATCGAGTACAAAAAAGTTAAGGGAGAAAAACAAAAAGAATAAAGGCGATTTATACAGGGTGAAAAAAATAGTTGCAAATAAACTTGAATGAAAATCAACAAGAAACGTCTTATAACCCTGAAATTACAATTGACTTTAGTTATGCTATATTTTCTAGAAAGTGCTTTACAAATACAAATTTCCGACCTACCCTGGGTAGCCCTTCGAAAATAAGCCGTTTTCTCGTTACCGCTTATCATTACCTCTTTGCCGTCTCGGCGGACACCATTTCGGAGATTGCACTTGCAAGGCGCGAAAATTCAAAAACTCTCGTTCACGCACGAAAATCGGTCATTTTATAATGCTGAGGGATAAAGAGTGCCATAGCTATTCAAATAAGCAGTCTCTGTAGCTCGCAGATTGCTGAAACCCTGTCTGACGAAACTTATTTTTTATAGTACCAAAGACAAGTTTTGATTTATGACTATAAAGTCAGAGAAGCGCCAAAACTGTACAAATATAACAGAGTTGCCTGCGGCCGAGCCCAGGATTGTGCAAGAAATCATCATGTTAGTACTGTCAATGGAATTATTTTGTCAATAATACAGATAATTCGGAGCGAATAATAGTCGAACAACGAAAAATGCCGAAACGATACACATGCGAAAATAAGTTGTTTAGGAATCGGCTGATTTCTGATGTAATATCACATTCTAGGGGGTGGTAATATGGCATTATTGTAGTTTGGTCTGCCCGCTGAACTTAAAAGCCCACATGACGTCATTGACCTGATTTATACTCGTCCTGGAACATATCTGTTTCATTTTGCTTGGCTAAAAATCCGGTTTGAAAAGTCAGTGAAATGGTCTGAAATTGGTAACGTGAACGGTCTTAATTATTCTGCGCTACATTCCTTTTCGTTTTTAAAGTCTGAAAACCCATAAGATTAAAAAGTCGATTTAAGTGTTTTCGGCTCAAATTTCGAGCATTCGATTCCTGATTAGGACAAAACATTTTGCACAAAAAGGTACATGGGAAAGACTGATGTGATTCCGGGTAGGAAGCAGATTCTGAGAAAATGAGAATTTGGCGACTGGAAATATACAATTGGAGTGGATAGACAGCGAATAAATGGACAAAGTTATTGACACGGGTGCTTTAAGAACTCGTTTAGAAATGTAGCAAGATCGCATGAATTTGGCACAGATTTGAGAATAGTCCGTACGAGTTCCATGCATGATAGCCTACGCTGTAGGCTATAAAAGACGAAAATTGTATTGTTCCGTACCGTGGCTGTGAGAATCACTGAACTGCTCTCTTCAGCCTCCTTTGCCCCTCCCCCTCCACCTTACATATCATTGAGCTGTCTTAAGGAACGCTTTCCTTGTTTTATTCTCATCATTTCTTATTCCAGACCCTAATGGTTGCCATGCTTCAGTAGTTATTAATCCCCCCCCCCTCCTCAAACGTCAATCATTTATTCAGAAGAGAAAATATCTTTTAGAAAGTTTCCTTTTGTCAGGAATAACAAGTCCGAGCATCAAAAAGAAATGCTTATGTAATGGAATTTAATAAGGGCTGTGTGGAGATGGTGGTGGGATATTGTTGCTTTGAATGAATGAATGATTTATTACGCACTGCCCAAGGGCATAAGTGCAGTAGAAAAAGACAAAGAAAAGTAAATAATCACAAAACACTCGAAAATATGATCCAGAAAGGTTATTCACTAATTTAGAATCAAATTGATGGAGTCATGGACAGGTAAATTTTCAATAGGAGAACACAAATTAGAGGAGAGGTCTTCAAGCGTCAACAATGGGTCGGGAATGGAAGACGGTGGTAATTGGGCTTCGGAACGTCTGACATTTGTTGCCGTGCGGCTGGGGTGCGCGTCTGGTTATTCATCTATTTTTTATGTAGGAAAAGCGCTGAATAGCCCACGGAGAGAAACAAAAAATGGAATAAACTACTCTTGTGAGAATTGTCACGTTTCTCTTTGTCACTTTTTCCTGCGAGTTAAAGCTATCCTCATCAATGACTGTGAGGAGAATGATGAATGTGAATTCTGTTTGGTCTGTCTCCGTACGTCAGAATCAATAAGCTACTTAGGGATATTCCTTCATTCCCTTTCCCTCCACTTTATCTCTCCATTTTTCTGTTTATTTTGAGATCCAGCTTTACGAATTTGGTATATTTTTATTTTTTCCTTTTCGGCTACGACTCATCCTCCACTCATTGATGTCAGTTTCATCATTCACTTACTATTTCCATATGAAAAACTTAAATAATTCTTCTACAATTATATTTGATTTTAGAAATCTAATACCGTATCAATTTCTTTTCAACTACATGTTTCAGCTATTAGTTTTGCCTTTATTCTTCCTGTATAAAAATTCAAAAATTTGTTTAATCAGTCTTTTAATAGTAGTTCTTATTTTAAATTAATACAGATTTCTGCAATCACGCAATCCACACATATTCTTATAACTAATCCTGGGGCAAGTCGGCACCCAAATTGTCGGAATGTCTTCAGCCGGAACCCCAGAAACGCAAATTATCACATGGCTATCCCCAAAACAGTTGTTAGGATATTTCCTTGCTCTCTTATGCAGTAATGGGAATCCTTATTCCAGCCTTAGGCGTTTTTCCGCCGCACACTTGTGGGCCACGTATGTCTGACTGTTTGTCACAGAAATAGAAATGTACCACTCACTCGTTCCCCAAGTTGAAGCTCGCGGAAACGCCGTTTTGTCAATTGTTTGAGCGCAATTTTAAATGCCTTAAAATTCAAATAAGATGAATATAAAAGCTCAAGTAATAGAACATCAGCCCCACATCCTTTTTTATGCCATTCCTCGGTTTAATTTCTACCTGCTTGATAACGTAGCCACATTTGGATTTTCCGCCAGATTCCGAGCCCACAAAATCGAAAGTCCCCTTGGCAGTTATTTGTGAAATTCGAGGCACAAAAAACCTGTTCGTCCCGGAAGTAAACTTGAATATAAAAATAAATAAATAAACACCAACGAAATGAACACAAACGTCGGCGGAAACATCATTTTCGAACTTTCCAGTGCTCTATCTATACCATTTCCTGAGTGAAATTACATCCGTCTATCGATCCGCCCCCAGAAACATGAAGCTTAGCTAGGATAGGTAATTCTATTAAAACGACCTGGTATTTCGGTACTCCGACACCTTTAATCCCCGACATTTCATTTTCAGTTTAATATCCCTGATTGTAAATTCCCCGGACGCTTAGCTAAGTCCGGATTCTCTCTATTTGCTCTGCCTATTTCATGCCACGAAATGAAACGGACCTAGGCAATTCCAACAAGAAATTTTAGTCGGAACTTTGAGCTTAAATTATTGCACTTGGAAGGAAAAGGGATTTCTGCTGACTTAGTGGAACTGCTGCAGATTCTGGAGAAAACCATGTCTTCTGCCGTTAGGCAAACCTGATCCCTAAATTGATGAATATGCTGGAGATTACAGTTTTACGTGGATTCCACAGCGCATCACTCATGGATGGTTCGAGACTAGAATCCCGTTAAGTGATGCGACGTTACCCAGGATGCGGACGGGGAAGTTCGGACGGTCGGACCTAGAAACCGTATTTCACGAATCACCCTTACTTTTTACTGGTGAAGCTCAGGATAAAAATTCGTAGACTGTGTAGTTTTATGGCAGTTGTACGATTGTATGGTAGTTGTACGAAAAAGTAACATGTATTAATATGTAGTAGTATGGAATACTTCGATTTTGCATTCCTCCGACTGGGTTAATCTTAAGTAGTAGTATCTGAGATAGCATCCAATCTTACTGTAATAGCATCAAGAATAAATAAGGGAAGAATTGAGAACTCACATAGCCTCGATGTCAGCAAGCTGGATCTACTTTCGCCCGGTCTTATTTACCGGGGGTGGAGACTGGGTGGAGCTTCGCGTGTTGCCTCTTGCAGTATTAAGTGTTACCTCCAGAGCAAAAGTGATGAAGCAGTCAGAAAAGGCGGGAATTTCAAACAGTGCTGATTTCCGAGGATTATACAAAAGGGAAAAAACTTTTCAGTCTCAGGTCAGATTTGCAATGTGAAGCTTATGTTATCACAACCCTTCGCAAAGACGATGAAGCCCAAGGGAATGCGGCATTGGATGCCTCAGAGAGCAATTAAGCAACTTGAAAGTTGAGGCATAGACCTAACACGCATGCGATGAGTCTACCACAGTTCAAGGACCGATTAAAGAAACATTTCTTGACAGACCATCATTGACAGAATGAATTTTTTTTTTTTAGAAGTGGTTAATTTTGGTACGGCGGCATGTATCCCACTTAATGTTTTTTCTTTGCTTTCTTCTTTCTTTTCTTTTTTCTTCCTCTTTCATGCAGTCATCTTATCGTTTTTTTGACAAAGTGTGTGAAAATTATATTGTAAAGTGAAGTTTTCTATTTACTGCCCCCACAGGCCCATTCGGGTTTTCCTGCAGTTTATAAAGCGGATTAAAAAAGATTTGTTCATGTAGTTTAGCATGTAAAAGTTGGTTTGTATAATAAAGAGTACTAAACTAAAACTAAAAAACTAAGCATGCATTTAGTTTATATTCAATAGGATCGGTGTGAATATTAGTAATTTAAATTTTGGTCTTCTCAGGACTGTCTTATCGGGGGTAAATGGATGACGAAATAAAGGCAAAACAGGACCGACAACATTTTGGACTGAACACTATAGGACTTGCTTCAAAAGGTTTTCACTCTAGGCTTAGAAAGTCAGTTAGAATCGAGGGGGTACCCACTACCCGGCACCTGCTGTAAACGCTTTCCTGGCACCAACCGAAATAGGCAGTGCCGGCACCGATGCCGACAATAAATCGGGTGATTCATCTTTCAAACTCGTTTAAAATGCTTATTATGATGTTTAAACACGTGACAACCGGTGCCGGCACCGACCGGGCATCGTGGCACCCGGCACTTGCTGTACTCTCAAATCGAGAGTAGGCAATCCCTCGGTTAGAATTTTCGGCTCTGCATAAGTAAGAAGAAAGATTTACTTATTTTTTCACACAAAACCGGACAGATAAGTTGAGAATAAAAAATTTAGCCAACTACACGGGATAATGATATCCATTTTGACTACGAATAATAACAATTGTTATCACAAAGGGAGACGTTTTGAAAGATATCTTACAATCAGCAATTTGCAATAATTCAAAATTTTGGAAATACTTTATAGCCAACTGTTCTTCGCAACTACACAAGAAAATTATATGAACAAAATTTTATGTAGAGAGTACAACTTAAAAGAAAAACATAATAACTCTTTCAGCACATTTCGCCAGCTAAATGCCTTAAATTGTGCAAGCTTAATACCTTTTCTAGAAGCGAGTCTTTACAGTTCTGAGAAGACCCAAAATAAAAATTACTAATGTTAACACTGATCATATTGAATCTGGACTAAATGCATGGGTGTTAGGTGGATGCCTCAACTTTCAAGTTGCTTAATTGCTCCCTGAGGCATCAAATGCCGCATTCCCTTGGGCTTCATCGTCTTTGCGAAGGGTTGTGATAACATAAGCTTCACATTGCAAATCTGGCCCGAGATTGAAAAGTTTTTTCCCTTTTGCATAATCCTCGGAAATCAGCACTGTTTGAAATTCCCGCCTTTTCTGACTGCTTCATCACTTTTGCTCTGGAGGTAACACTTAATACTGCAAGAGACAACACGCGAAGCTCCACCCAGTCTCCACCCCCGGTAAATAAGACCGGGCGAAAGTCGTTTTAGCTATCTTCAAGTCTTCTCAATTCTTCCCTTATTTATTCTTGATAGCATCCAGTTTGCTAGTAGTAGTATACAGTGGCAACAGTTACTACTGCTTGCTACTTTTTCGTACAACTCCATACGACTAATTTTTCGAAAAATTTTCATCGGGATACAATGTAAACATCCTTATTTATTTATTTATTTATTTAACCTAAAATACGAGCAACTAAGGTCAAACATTAACACATTTGACTAAACTCAAAAAAAGGATTTTTTTAACATGGGCATATATTTTCGAGGTTTTGTATTTCTGTACAGGCCAATGTATTTTTGTGCATTAAGTATCATGGTTATTATTATGGCACCGCCACCCTGAGCGGAAACCACCTTACCAATGTGAGGTGGTAAGGTTCACCACCAAGGTGAGTAATGGTTTCTGCTCATCGAATTTGGAACCAAACATTTCGTGGCGTTACATTGGGCTTATTTTATTTTAAAGCTCAATGGGCACTAACTGTCAGGCACGTACGCAGGAATTTTTTTCGGTGGGGGCCCAAATCCTTCAAAACAGTATATAAAAGGCGCATTATATTATGTAACATCTACAAAAACCAAAAGCTGGTGCTGGTGACCCTATTGGGTAATTACAGGCCAAAAAATCATCGAAAACGGTTAACAAATTCTGTCTAGATCAGTAATTAACCACTATCCCTTATTCTGTGTGAAGGATCAGAAAATTATGCGAAAAAAAAATCGATTTCGGGGGGGGCCCGGGCACGGAGGCACCCCCCTGCGTACGTGCCTGCTAACTGTGCTTTAATTAAAAAAAAAAAACGCTCCACACATATAAATTTCCGACTTCCACTGGAGATCGCTTCAAGAATTAGCTGTTTTCTTGTTATCGCTTGTTATTTCTTCGGTGTCTTGGCGGAGACGATTTCAGAGCATGGTATTGCAAGGCGCGGAAATTCAAAAACTCTCGGACACATACGAAAATCAATCATTTTGTAGAGCTCAGTGATGAGAGTCCCACGACTGCTAAAATAAACCATCTCAGTCGCTGGAAGATTGCTCTAGTGTTGTCTGATGAAACTTCTGTTGTTAGTGGTACCGAAGAAAAGTTTTGCTTTCTGGATGTAAAGTTACAAAACTACCAAAAATGTACAGACATAACAGAGTTAATTGCAGCTGATTTGAGAGCTTACAAGGAATTCTCAGTTAACATTATTAATGTGATTATTTGTCATTAATACAAATAATACGGAGTATCTAATAACAACGAATGGATAAGAATACATAAACTTCGCTTATATTTGTCGAAGCTAGTAAATTGGGGTATGGCAGTCAGCAAAAAACGCCGTAACTATATATTAGCGAAAATAATTTGTCTAGGAATGTGCTGATTTTTTATGTAACATTGTTTTCTATTGGGTGGCAGTGTCACGTCATGGTTGTTTCATCCGCCCATTGAACCTTAAGTACTAGGAAATAAATAATCCTAGATCGCTTCATTGCATAGACCAGGCTTGATGGCAAGAACAGTGGTAAAAATAACTTAATTGAGACCGAGCAAAGGTTGCGTCTAAAGGGTCTTCACACTGAATCCATTAGGTTTTATGCTAACTTTATTTTAAAGTTTAACCGAAAAGGCCTGGGATAGGACAATCTAGTTACCCATCACTTATTCACTTAAATTGGCTTGAAGACCCGCTGAAAATGCGTTACTTGGTTGTTCCGCTATTTAGGAATAATCAGTTTTCAAATAGTGGAATTTCCGTGTGATTTGTGGTACCTCTAATTTGTTGTATGCCTTACAAGAAAGATTTATGACTTTTTTTTGTTCAGGCACTAAGCAATCTTCACCAATATCGCCACTGCCCACTGAAAAGCCTTGTTTGTGTTTAGATAAACATTTCCCGCGTCATAGTAGAATTTTCGCTGTGGGGACAGCCGCAGACATTCTGAACGTCATAACTAGTGCAGATAGTGGAAAACAAAAAAATCCCTTTGCAGAATCGAAATAACTTAGAGTATTCAACTAAATGACACAAAAATAAGTTGGCTCAGGAGGCGTTCGTAAGGTTCATAAAATGTGTCACCGTTCACACTAAAATTTGATCTAGTGACCTTTACGAAGATTTGTGTAAGAAATTATTATTTAAAATGAAATATCTTCGAATTGTTTGACCGTATCATCACATATATACCATCCCAAACATGTGTTTCAAAGGGAATTACAGGTTAACACCTGGGAAAACCGGGAAAATCAGTATTTTTCTCTTGCGAATTATACCGCAGCGGTTATCTGACTTTTATATTCATGTTCTGGGAAATGGCTGAACAATGTCCGGGATTGGCCAACGACAACTATATAGGTTATGGTCACATTTGTAGCAGTCTATTATGTAATAACAGATAGTTTAATTTATACATCTTGCCTTTAAGAGCCTTGAACGTTCGTAATTGAAAAAATAAATCCTTTACGTTAGCCTGTTCGTACTTGAAAAAATAAATCCTTGCGTGAGCCTGTTATTGTGGTAATCGGACAATCCACAAGTTCAGGGAGGGAGGGGCGCTGGATAAATAACCGCATTGTTGGTCAGTTAAAGGCACACTTCTACGTGTTTAGGAAAAAATAGTTGCGTAGTGGCAGAATTCTTGCTGTTGTATTATTTGTGTTTCCGCTTTTAGCTTTACAGCGTGCCTAAGTGTCTGTGGAAACTCCCCCCGGAATGAAAGAAATGAAAATCAGCAAGAGCTCTCTTGTCTGAAGTAAATGTTGACTTCAGAGTTTGTGATAAATGCTTGTCTTGCAATTAAAAGCAGTGGACGAGGCATTTTACTTGTTGCCTAGCCGAAGTCAAACAGTTCCGGCTAAAACCCGGAAAACCTGCAATCGGGAATAGGAAAATAGCTGTCGCGAGAGGATGTTGGAGGTCGTCCATAAGTGACGGGGTGCCGTTGACATCGAGTGTCTATGTAAGCATGAAATGCCCATCAAACGGAATGAGATATTTTAGGACATTGGTTAGAAACACCAGATTCATTATAGATATGACATGATATGATATTTACATGGATAGCGATTGGGTAAAAGTTGGGTCCGAAGTCTCTGTCAAGAACCCTACGTAGATGTTAATGGAGAATCCGTTTCTTTTTCTACATATCTGGTCTCTGTTTTCCCATGTTCCCGACGAAACATAAGATTAAAAAAAAAAAAAAAAAAAAAATATTAAAAGCAAATTGAACTAACCAAAACCAAAACAACCGCAAGTGCCTTAAGTGAACCAATGCTAATTAAACCGTTCAGATTTGTCTTTTTATGGTTATGCCCTGAGACGAATTCTTGAACGCCAGAACGGTCAGGGATTGGCCAACGAGAACTTATCTTTGTCATGGATCCTTAGTAACCTACCCTCAGTATAATATGGACAGTTGACTGGAATTAAAGTAATTTGTTGTGAATTGACAAACCAGGTTTAGGGTTTTCCTTTACCTTCAGGAGCTTTGAAACCTTCGTAACTGAAAATATTACCAGTATCCATAGGATAATCTCTGTTGTCCTTTGTTCTTTAAATTATGATACCTACTCAGCCTCTTGTGCTGGTGATTGCGCTTGTTAGAAGTTAGCAATTCTAGAGGGGGGTGGGGCTGGATGAATATCTAGGCTATTGGTCAGCTCGAAACACACTTCTCCGCATTTGCAAAAACAAATAGTTGCATACTGGCAGAATTCCCGCTGATCCAAGATTTTTTTTTTCCAACTTTCGCTTTACAACGTGCCTAAGTGATTCTGGAAAATTCCCCCAGAATGAAAGAAACGAAAATCTGAAAGCTCTCTTGTCTGCAGTAAATGTTGACTTCAGAGTTGGTTATAAATGCTTGTCTTGCAATTAAAGATGAGGCATTTTACTCGTTGCCAAGCTGAAATAAAACGCTTTTGACGAAAAAAACGATAGTCGGGAATAGGGAAACAGCTGTCACATAGGGATTTTAGGGATTTCACGTCGGTCACGGGATGCTCATGACATCGAATGTCTCTGTCCGTCTGTAAGCACGAAATGCCTCTCGAGAGGAATGGGGTTGTTAAAAAAAAGTGTCATCGAATAGGGCCTAGACCCGACAGTCTAGGTATTCATCACTTATTCACTTAAGTAGGCCTAACAACATGTGTGCCTAATTATCAACCGAAAAATCTCGCCTATCAATACCCGGACCATCGAGATGATATTCACCAGCCACAAGAATATCATGAACACTTTTATCCACAACCAGTCCCCACCCAACCAACCATCATGTATTTACCCCAAACATCCTTTAGGGTCCCCAACAGTTTATGCATACCCGACCGTCTCCTCCTCAACCGTCATTCAACACGATGCCCAACAGTCCTTCGTCTGCCCCTCTTCAGCCTACACCCCAGGAGCCTTAGCTTCACTATCCTTGCCTACCACTCGTCCATCTTTACTACAATGGTATAAAATGCCTTACTTCGGTTGTCCGTTATCCACCGATAACCGATTTCATCAGAAGAATTTAATTTTTTCGGATTTGTGGTACCTCTATGTGCTTGTCCCTCCACGCTTGAAATATTTACCAACTACAAAATGTTGCCGAAAACCAAAATAAAAATGTCCGATTCCTGGCAAGGCATATCTTAACATCGTCGTCTCATCTTAAGTGCTGAGGCCTCACACTTGTCACACTGGATGTGCAGGCCTTTGTTGAAATTCAAATTCTCCGCGTCTTGACGAATTTTGGCTTGTCGTGGAAGCAGCACACTCTTAATGTTATTACTAGAGCTCCAGGCGAAAAAAATGCAAAATCCCTTGGACGAGTCAAAATATTTCAGTGTAGCCTATTGAAGTATCAGATGTAAAAATAATCTGCCTTTTCAGTTAAACTTAAAAAAATTAAGATAAGTCATTACGTCGTATTATTTATAGTTGTGACATTCTCTGACGAAAACTTTACATTTGGTAGACTGCGTCTAAGACTTCGATCGCCATAATCAAGATATGTGCAATGAAGACATCCTGTGTTTTTTTTGTTAAACTAGGGTAATTCCGAGGCCCGGGATTGGCCGTTGGATGAGTTGGCTCCTCCTTATGGGAGGAGACTTGCAGTGACGTGGCAGTGACAAGTGACATAATTTATTTCCTTCCTCTCCCACCATTTTTTTTTACATCTCTCCGGGTTTGATCATCACCAATGCAGTTTTCCCTAGTCGCTGGTAACTCCTGTGTTTTAACCCAAAGTCAGCTGCTTTGAATGCGTTCATTCAATGAGGTCGGGCGAGGAATTTAATCCGTGACCCAGAATAGCTTTATTTTGCCTCTGTTCCAGTCTAGACCCTTAATCCATGAAACCCTAAGCACCTCCGTATGCATGATGTTCAGGGTATTCTCCCGTTTGGGATCAATTGAAACGTTTTTTCTTGTTTTGGCATGAGAAGCAGCGTTGCCACATCAGAAACATTTAGAGAGTGACTTTTGGCCCAAAGCAGAGAGTGAATTGGGAGTGAAAATTTATTCTGAGGAAAAAACATGAATGGTCGCTTTTGGTCGGAATCGCCTCTGCAAAAATTACACATGTTAAATTTATTTTCATGAAAAAACTTGAAATAGTCACTTCCGGTCGGAATCTCTGCTGCAAAAATGACACATTTGGACGTTATCAAAAATATAGTGATTTTAATGTCCTACGTAGGACAAGAGAGACAAAAACAAAATAGAGTGACAATTCACACTATCTTGCGACATATGGCAACCCTGATGAGAAGTGTAGTTACTATCTACCTTGCTAGTGTCCACTTATTCGCACGTAATCGCACGTAGCAAGCATTTCAAAATTGTGTTAATTTCAACTTCACATCAAAAAGCTTGCTCGATTATCAGAAGGTTAATTCATCAGTTGAGTTTTCTGATGGTCATTGGGGAGAAAATACAAAGCAACAACTAACCGGATCCTGAAAACTACTAGAAACAACACAATAGCATCCAGAAATTCTAGGAAAGTGCTGAAGGGTTATACAGGGGAGTGACTGGATTGAAAGCCATGCACGTAACTCTCCTTTCAGACTCTTTATCTGGGATGAAACTCGAGAGTCTTACAAGATCAAAAGACAGAAGTGGAAAGGGATAAGAATTCACTTAAGAAGCACTCTGGGACTATTCCGAAATTGCTGGAAATATTTGTTTTGTCTTATGAAATTTACACGGCGAATTGTTCCAGTTGGGAATAAGGTGCTCTTGCTGTACTCTAATAATCGGAAAAATAAACCGGACAAGATGGCTGATATTAAAAAAAAGTAAATGAAGACAGCTAAATATTTGCTTGTGTCTGTTTCTTTCAGTAATTTGCTTTTGTGATTTTCATAAAGTTTAAAACTGCCAATTTTAAGAAGAAAGGGCATGCCCACCTAGGTCACCGAATACTTTCGAACCCCGTTTCGATAAAAGATTTGCTACTTTTAAATAATGTTGACTAGTACACTGTCAGAAGTTTCATAGCAGATAACAAAGGATGCGCGGTCCAAAAAAGCATCTGCTGAATTTTCCGATATCATGATGACAAACGAAAACTCTGTTTTTTGGCGGTTTTTCGGCTCTTCCTGGCAATGCATTGATTTGCATAACATTTCGTACATAACGTTTGTCGCCAAAACAGATTACATCCTAATTGTTGTCTGTTGAAACCGCGCATCCTTGTGATATGTGTTGTGAAACTGTGTATAAGGATTTAGCAGAAAGAAAAGGTACAGTTGCATCCACGATATTCGTTAATGTTGACTAGTTTAAGCGTGTTTGCCATTCTGGTGTGCGATGGATGAATAAACACGTTTATGTACATAAACCGACCCAATTCTCCGGATGGAACTGCACATTTTACGTTCAGCTTTCAAATTTTGGGTTTGTAGGCAGGGGCGTCACGTATGGGGTGGAGGGGGACGCCCCCAATGTTGTCGGTAAAAATATTCGATTTTTTTCTTAGAAACAGTCGTTTTTTGTAAAATAGTCGATTTTTTCTAAAAAAAAAAACAGTCGTTTTTTTCTGCAAAAGCAGTCGGCAAAATTGACCAGCCAGTCGGTAAATACCTTGACCCCCCCCCCCCCAAAAAAAAAGAACAGTTTGGCTAGTAACGCCTATGTTTGTAGGAAGCAAGCCCAAAACCGAGCCGTAAAGCGTAGTGCCCTATTTGTTTCGTTAAAAAGGGGGGGGGGGTCAAATTACGCTTTCTGTGCGTAAAAACATATATCTTGGAACGAGCAACACTTTCCTTCCACAGAGAAAAATCCGTACGTACATTCACGTCCTTTGGGTTGCACCTTTCCTCGCGACCTGGATGTAGCTTGGTGGCGCCGGGATTCTTCATTTCCGTTCATGAGCATGATGAATTCATCACTTCGTAGTTTGAAATTTAATGCTTGTAAAAATTTGAATTGTTCGTTGCCCAGAAAATGATGCGGTGTTAAAGTTTAACTGAAAAGCCAATTTATTTTTGTATCATTTAACTGACTACACTGCATTATTTGGTTGTGTTAAGGGATTCTTCTTATTTCCACTATTCGCTCTAGTATGATGTTCAGAACATCTACGGCCGTCCCCACAACGCAAAATTCTACTATGACGCAGAACAACTGAAGCTCAATACAAACGCGGCTTTTCAGTGGTCAGTGATCGGCTCGAGGAAGGGGGCTCACTGCGTGAACAGTTATTTTTCGTAAATCGTTTTCGTCAAGCATACAACACAGACACAAGCAGATAGAGGTACTTCAAGTCACAAGGAAATTCCACTATTTCAAAATTGATTATTCGTGAAAAGCTAAAGAACGAAGTAACGCATTTTCATCGGGTCTTCAAGCCTCTTTTTTTTTTTTTTTTTTTTTTTTTTTTAACATATAAAATCATCAACCCCAGCTATCTTACTGGCACAAAAACAAGGACAAAAGACAACACGATAAAACATAAAAATTATTTCCGTTATATATACAAATTTCCATCCTCCCTTCCGGCTACTCAAATGCACATTCAAACTCTTCAAACTTAACTATTTTACTGGAAAAAGTATAAGAAAAAAAAAAGGATAAAAAAACAAAACGCCCACGACTGCAAGGGGCTGCTCCCATCTTTCTTTAAGTGAATAAGTCATGGGTACCTAGATTGTGATATTACATTCCTTTTCGGTTAAACTTTAACGGTGACCCACAAAAAAAGGTAGCTTTAGCTTTATCAGTGACATGCCCCAGGGAACCCTGACCGAGGATTCGCAAGTCGTGTGCCTTTGCACCTTGTTTATGTTTTGGGGTTGATCATGTTCTTCTCTTTCAGTCGTCCATGGAATCCTTGATCCACCATTTCAAGCTGTACTCACAAGGCTTCAGTGTACCCCCCGGTACGACTTACACCGCAATTGAAGCACCTAAAGGTAGGAATTTTTGTGTTTTTTTTGCTGTCGGTCGTCGAACCCACGCCCGGTTCTATTTTAAGATTGAGACGCTGCTCTTCGTAGTTGTTCAAACCTAGGTTTGCGCCCCACTGAATTTATTATTAGTTACGATCTGGTTACTATCGTTACTATTATCAAGACAAAATAATCACGAGAACCTCCGTCTCACCATCTTGCAATACGACCATGCGTAGTCGAATATATTTTCGATACCCTTCCCGATACAAACGAGCGGAGTGTAGAAGCAACGCGGAACATCATAATTCGTTACCTCTACAAACAGCTATATCGCAGTAGAGCCCAGGTGAAGAAATGTTCTTACCAACGCCGTCTTAGTCGTCCTTTACAGCTGACTAGCTGTCTACCATTGTGACGTCACGTGTGACAAGATGCAGAGCGGGTCCACTACAGTTTTTATGGCACTTGCAGCTTCGCTCAAGTGCCATATACCGATCACTTTTCCGTCGGTCGGTCTGTCGGTCTGTCGGTCGGTCGGTCGGTCGGTCCGGTGATCGCGAGTTAGGGTACTTGCAGATGTGCTAGGACGATGAAACTTGGCAGGCATATCAGGGACCCGACCAAACTAACTTGCAAATAGTCACTTCCCCGATCCGACCACCGTGGAGGGAGTAGAGGGCGGGGGAATCCTGAGAATTTAGTAGTTTTTGTAAAACCCCTACCCCTTTCTACACACTAGTAGGTCTGCGCGCGGCGTTACGTCACTCTTTGCATCGGATCACTCTGTTAACATTGGAAAGAGCTAGTGCATTCGAGGGTCAAAGGGGTTTGTATATGTGGTGCAGTGCGGGGGAATATGGAAAATTGAGTGTTGTGTAACTCTCGAACGGGTGATCGGATTGGGACGAAACTTAATACCTGAATGAATGACATATCTCTGATGTTCCATTTGAAGTCCGAACCGGATTCGACAGCTATGGGGGAGTTGGGGTGGGGGAAGACCGGAAATCTCGAGAAACGGTTATAATGGAGGGATCGGAGTAAAACTTGCTGGGAAGAACAAGAATCTGGATAAATCGTTTACACGTTTGGACTGGACCTGGACACTTGGGGGGGGGGGGGAGTGGAGGGGAGTTTCCCGGAATTCTGGTGATGACGGTTTTTGGGATTTTCACGAAGAAACTTGGGAGGCGTATCAGGGACCCGATCAAACTGACTTGTAAATAAAAATTCACTCGATCCGATAGTCGTGGGGGGATCGGAGGGAGGGGGAATCCGGGATATTTAGCCATGCGTAACTTTGGAACGGGTGATCGGATTCGAGTGAAATTTAATAACTGAACAGAGGGCGTGCATGTGGGGATCTTTTTCATGTCCGGACCGGATCCGACAACAATTGGGGGGGGGGGGGAATACGTGACCGGATTGGACTGGAGAGATCGGGATGGAACTTTGTGAGAATAACAAACAAGTCCAAAACTGAACCGGATTGGCTCCGGCGACTGTGGGGGAGTTTGAGGGGCGGGTCCGGAATTCCGGTGATCGCGAGTTAAGGTACTTCCAGATGTGCTAGGACGATGAAATTTGGCTGGAGTATTAGAAATTCGACAAGATTGGCTTAGAAATCGCCACTTTTCAAATCCGACCATTCCTTAAAGTACCAATCATGACCGCAAATTAAGAAAAATACTTTTAAGCAAAATATGCATTTCCATCATCCCCATGAGCTCATGATCATTTTTGCTTCAAGGGTTTTGCTTACAAATGAAGTTCTAGCTCCCTTAAAGTGTGCATCTTAACCGCAAGGTCGAAAAGTACTTTTATCAAACGATACATCTCAACCCATGAACAGTTGTCCCACAAGGGTTATGCAAAAAAAAAAAAAATTCTTGCACCCTTAAAGTGCGCATTTTACCCGCATTAGTGGAAACAAAAATACTTTTGATCATACGTATATATCAATGATCCCTAAGAGCCTGCTATCGTTTTTGCCTCAAGGGTCTTCCTTACAGATGAATTTCTAGTGCCTTTAAAGTGCGCATCATTACAGCCAAGTTCAACGATAAAATACTTTTTCTCTAGCTCCCTTAAAGTGCGCATCTGAACCACACAGTCGAAAATTACTTTTGATCAAATAATACATCTCAACCCTTACAAGTGCCATATGAGCTTACAGCTCTTGTTCATCTGGTACATGCGCAGCGGCGAAGAGGGAAGTAGACGGGTATCAACTCAAAGCTTAGCTTTACCTCTAGCTCCGCTTAGTTTTGTTGGGTATCCATAGTCGCTGCATGGGAGACCAAAGACGGAGGTTCAGTTGGATTGCTTGTTGTTGCTGTTATGTTCTTACCTTCGTTCCACGTGATAAGAAACTAGCTCCTCCCTTTCATGCTGGTTGCACCAGAATTTTGTCGTTACAATTCACCTGTGATGGTCGGGAGCACCATAAGTTACAATAACTATCTGTTCAGCAAGAACAAACCGTCAGAATGGTGACGTCTGTCTGCGCTGTTATTATTTTCTTTTCAGATAGGGCAGTAGCTGCCACAATAAATAGCTGGCTCCCCCTCTTATCATCATAGCATGTAATAACTTCTATGGAACGCAGCCTAGATCTCGTCGCCGACGAGGTTGATGCATTTTTTGTTTAAAGTAAGACGTGGGGGGAAATTTACCGTCAAGACTGTGGGATTTGGAGGGTAATTTAATGTCGTTGCTTTCTTTCTTGGTTTATAAAGAGTTGGAAGAAAGTCCCCTCCCCCCCTCTTAGAAAAGGTCCCTCGCTGCCTCTCTAATATAACAGCCTGTCATACAGGAGGCGGACGTTTCGTGGCGCGAAAAAACGTCCAGGGCTGGACAGTCTTAGTTCCCGAGAACCTTCTGTTTCTGTCTCAAAACTAAAATATGCACCACGACGAAGCCCTCAATTTTTTTTTATTCTCTCAAATGAGGAGAAGAAAAAAGTGTCCGCTTGTAAATAGGAGAAACATAGAGAGAATTTTGTTTTTATTTTATGAAACATTGAAAAAAAATGCTCTCGTAAGATCAGTTCCCTTTCATTTTTCATTTATTTAGTACAAAAAATCTAGTTATGAAGAATATACATTAACATAACAATGACGTACAATAAATATGATGATGATGATGATGATGAAATTTTATTTACGCACTAGATGAGAAGAAAGAAATAGTGCAGTACAGATAAAGAAAAGGAAAAAACTGCACTGAGCTTTCAATAACGGAGTAAATTCACAGGTTCAGAAAATAAACATGAAACAAGAAAAGAGACTAATCGCGCGGGTCTAAAAAATGTTCTTCCTAAATAGAGTGCGGAAAAATGGCCAAGGGCAGAAACGTGAAGATCCTGGACAATGTGCAAGGGTCTGATATTGCGGCCCCAGAAGTTAAACTTGTGACGGCGAGAAACGCTTATAAGAAAATTGCTAATTTTACAAGCCGATTAATGGTATGTTTGGAAAATGAAATTTCTGAGCCATTTCATCGTGAAAAGATTATTTCTAGTAAGAGTAGTGATTTAACAGAGTGACCTTGTTCCCCTGTATTTAGGTTCAGTTTAGTCCTGGTATGGCCGTAAAGGCCTCCGCTTCGTCCCGCGAAGCAGCGGTTTTTTTCTTTCAGTTCACTACTTAAAGCAGAAATATAAAAATGCTATTTCTACAAGAGATACAGTGCTTACCATCCCTACAGCCTTTCCGATTCTTCCAACACACGAAAAAGACAAGAAGACAACAAGAAAATCCAAAGAGACACGCCAGGTTTCAGTTTGGCCTTATTACAATTCAGCGCTCCAAGTGGAGTAACAGTCTCCTATTTCCTCAGGCTCAACACTTGTGTAGACATAGTAAGAAGTCGGTTCCATAGGGTAATGGGTGACTTTCACTCTTTGCTGCTGAGACATATGTAAAATCTCAATTACCCGGGACGCAATGACAGGTTTTCCACTGCTAACCTGTGGATCTATTTTTTAATGTCTGATCCAAGTGCTGACGGTGAGGCTAACAGAAACTAGTCCTCTTGGAACCGGGCCGGGGAGAGGGAAAAGAAAATTCCGTAAAAAACAAGCTAACTAATCCAGTTTTCTTTTAAACAAGAAAATAAAGAGTAAAAGCAGTAATTATGGTCGTGAAAAAAATTACCAGTTGTATAACATTATTCTATCTTCTCTATTTGCGGGCGTAATCCTCGTAGGGATGGACTTTCGGCTTCTCTGCGGTTTATTTCTTGAACCCCAACAGCAACACTGCAGAAAAAGGCAAACATACTTGAGTTTCGGCGTCGCGATTGCTTTGGAAAGGTATACAGAAAGTTTATGTAGCATCTTTAAAATGCGTCCTCCCTTTTTGGTCACTTAGAGTACAGTAGAGTCATTGCAGGGAACCAGAGACGTTAAATTTAATTCAGTTGATGTTCATTATTTTGAACATCGCCGAAAGATATGATGAAAATAAACCTAGTAAAGATTAATGCACAGTTGTGAACGAAAACCCCAAAAAACATTTTAGGCCTGATTTATCCTCTTTGTTTATATATTATGTATCTCTTCGTTATTAAAAGCTCAGTGTGAGTTTTCCTCCCTTACTGCACTACTTCCTCCTATCCAGTATAAGAATTCAATCATTCATTCCCAGTAATTTTAAGTAAAATAAAGACAGCTACACTCGCTTAATTTTTCGAACCTTTTGCTCCTTTTGCTGCATCTGCAGTTGCATTCGCAGCCTCAAATGGCAAGATAATGGCATCAGGAATATTGCAACGGTTTTGCATTACTTTCCAGCAGAACTCGTTCAAAACAAACAGAACAAAGCAGTCTGATTTCATTATTTGTGTCGAAATAAACCCTGAAACAATTGTCCCTTAGAAGATGTTAAGTTCTTAATTTATCGTTACCATTTGACTGTTTTACAGTAGAAAAGCAAAATCAAGATCTTTGACTAACTTTCTAACGGCTGAAGATTGTTGGCGCATATATCCCTCTGTAGCGCAGTGGTAGAGACTGAGTCCCTGGGGGGGGGGGGGTCCTTGGAGCACTTTTGTCTTTCAGTGTTCTACTTATAAACATTTACATCAAGTGATGTGACGTCGGGACATTCTAATATTGCTGTATAAAAAAAAAACAAGACCAAAGGTTTCGATGGGATCCCAAAAATTTAATATTTGATCCAGACAACTAGGTCTTGTCTTCGCCAGATCCGTTCTTCGCCAGGCTAATGATCTGAGAAAACCAAGTTCAGATATACCTGTATGAGCCATATCTATTTTGACGATACTGATCGAAACTTCCTGCTTTACTTCTGCCGAATTTCCGGTTTCGGCCGAATTCCAAGCGAACTACTTGTCCAGCAAAAAAGATAGCTCAGAAACGAATTCAGCGTATATCCTTATCCCTATAAAGACCATCTAATCAACTTCAAATAAAACTTTTGCTTTTTAACAAATTTTCCGGTTTCGGCCGGATTCCGGGCGAACTACTTGTCCGGCGAGAAATTATTTTCACCATCGTGTTCAGCATGTCTTTTTACCCCTAAACCGAACATCTAATTAACTTCAAATAAAACTTTTACTTTTAACAAACTTTCCGGTTTTGGCCGGGCGGGCGAACTACTTTTCCGGCGAGAAAATAGTTGTCACCATCGTATTCAGCATGTCTTCATACCCCATTATCGAACATTTAATCAACTTCAAATAAAACTTCTACTTTCAACAAACTTTCCGGTTTTGGCCGGATTCCGGGCGAACTACTTTTCCGGTGAGAAAATAGTTGTCACCATCGTATTCAGCATTTCTTCATGCCCAATAATGGCTGTTTAGCTGTTTCAAAACATTTTGTTTGCCCCTTAATTTAAACCCCCTCCCCCACCCCTAAATGTAGGGATACAGAGCCCATCTACGGACTCGTCCTTACTCTTGACCCAAAGAATCTCACACCAAGTTTCATCCAAATATCTCATTCCCTTCGAGAGTCATCGTGCTCACAGACGGACGGACAGACGGACAACTTTTTCGATGTCATAGGTATCCGTCACTAACGTTTTGGGATCCCAAAAAAGAGTATTAAAATATTCCTCAGAATAATTTTTTTACCAGTTTGCAGGATTTTTTTTTTGTCTATGTATCCCTGTTTAGGAGTGGCTGATACCTTCGGCTCTTCAAGCTGAGCAAGCCGTTTTTGCGTTGCGTCATAATTGGGATGTAGGGAAGGAGATTAAGGGCAAGGCTGTGGAATCTAGTGGAAGGGGAAATTCGGTGTCGCTGCTTTCTGTCTTGCTTTATAAATATTTTGAAAAAAGCTTTTCCCCTCTTAGAAAATATTCCCCTCCTCTCTAATATGGCATGAGTGGGACGTTACAGGGGTGCAAAAAATATCCTAGATGGGCCAGCATTAGTTTTTTAGAGTCTTCTGTCTCTGTGAAAACTAAATTATGCGCCCCGACTAAGCCCTGGATTTTCTTTGGCCAAGTAAATGAGGAAAAGTAAAAAGTTACTCCTTGAAAATTGGGAGAAACGCGTTCTAGTTTATTTACGGAACCTTCAAAAAAATTGGCTTCGCGACTTCAGTTCTTTTTCAGAGAATCAACGTATCTCATGATTTGTAGAAGGGCCTCGGCCTCAATAAGATTTTGGTATTCACAAGTACTTTTAGCTGCGTATCCTTTTTTTTGTATTTTTAGATTCCTCCTCCTCTCAGTGACACAAGTCAAAAAAAAAAAAAAAATCTTAATCTTTGCTACTTTGCTACCCTTCTTCTAGTCTTAATTTTTAAATTCCTTCCTTCACTCTTTATAATCAAAGAAACTATTAAAATTCAAAACCACTGAAAAGCATTTAAAAAAAAAATTGGCGTGAAAAACGAGTCAAAACGCGAAACTAAACAAAGTAAACTAAACAAAGAAGCACAACTCCACACTGCCACACCGAGAGGTCCATAGGGTACCTCTACTGGGGTGCGAAAAAAAAACTAAACATAAGACAGTGCTCGAATTCCTTTACGATAAAAACGAACCCACCACACCTCCCAACTTTAAAACTTCAACACTACTATCCAAATCTTCATTAACATCCCCCTTCCAAGAAAATGGATTTGAATGTTTTAGATTAGATTAGATTGGATTATGTTTAATATAAAACCAACGCGTAACATTTGTCTGCATCACCTGCAGGGAAAGTCCCGGGGGACTTGTTAAGTAACAGGCGAAAAACAAAATTCACATCTATTTACTAATGAAGAATAAATCCTACTACTACTGAAAAATAAATACTACTACTAACAATACATTTCTAATTACTAAAGCAAATACTAAACAAAACAAAAGAAGAAAAAAGAAAGCGACTGACTCTTGCTTACTCTTTTGTGAGGAAGAACCTTTTCACTGTGGCTTTGAATGCAGCAAGGTGCGGGGCCTCACGGACTTTAACTGGGATTGAATTCCAAACACTCGTAGCAAAATTCCTGATAATGAACGATGCACGAGTTGTTTGCCGGATTTCATGAACTATATCCCCACACCCCCTTGTTTCATAATTGTGGTAATCACTATTCGTAGAAAAAAAATTGCAAAAGAGGAAGGCAGTAAATTATTAAAGTATTTGTAAACAAAAATGCTAATTTGATAATCCCTTGTTTTTGAAACATCAAAGAGTTTATTTTTAAAGAAAATTTCAGAAGGTGTCGAATTATTAACATCATTGTGAAAAAGAAGTTTTATTGCTTTATTTTGTATTTTCTGAATTCTTTTATAACATGAAATAAAGTTACTTGCCCATAGTGAGCAACCATAGCACACGTATGGATAAAATATAGCGAAATAAATTGTTTTCATAGTTTTTTCGGTCACTAAATGTTTAATGCGGCGAAGCACGCCCAGGGATCTTGATATTTTAAGTTTTGTTGTTGCGTGTCATCTAGTGGGGCCAAGGTATGTATATGCAGCAGAAAATCGCCTTATCCAACAAAAACGGATCTGAGTCTGTTGACCTATTGGATGTGAAGTGGTTTTTGGGATCCCAAAACGTAAGTGGAGGGATACCTGTGACTTTCTAAAAGTTGTCTGTCTGTGAGCACGGTAACTCTCGAAGGGAACGAGATATTTTTATGAAACTTTGTGTGCGGTTTTTTGGGTCAAGGGACAGGTGGAGTTCGTAGATGGGACTCTGTAGCTTTGCACTTAAGCGTGGTGGAGGGGTTTCAGTTTAAGGGACGTACAGAATCTTTTAAAAAGCCAATGAGATAGTCGATGTTGGGAGCGATGTTTCGCTGAATCCATATCTGAAACTTATTTTCTCGCCGGACAATTAGTTCGTCCGAAATCCGGCCAGAACCGGAAAAACTTTTAAAAGTAAAAGTTTTAATTGAAGTTGATTGAATGTTAATCTAGGGGTAAGGAGAAATGCTGAACCCATGTCTGAAACTTATTTTCTCCCCGGACAGCTAGTTCGTCCGGAATCCGGCCAAAACTGAAAAATTTGTTAAAAGTAAAAGTTTTATTTGAAGTAAATTAAATGTTCACCTTAGGGGTAAGAATACATGTTGAATCCATATATGACAATTATTTTGTTGCTGGACAAATAGTTCGCCCGGAATCCGGCCAAAATCTTATCTTAAAAGTTAAAAGTTTATGTGAAATTGATTTCAACCCCCACTTGATCCGTCTCTAAATTTAGTGTAATAACATTTAATTGTCTGGGTCATATATTAAATTTTTGGGATCCCATCGAAACCTTTCGTCTTGTTTTGTGGGCGGAGGTTTGACAAAGTTACAATAATCCAGAAGAACGCAATACATTTTTTCACCTAACACACAAGTAACTTAAAGTCTTCTAAAATTTGCCAAGACATGTGATGCATCGAAGACTCGAGATTTCCTTTTGCAACGCCTTGTTTCTAGTATTCTAATCTCCTTTCATCTTCGTATCGTAATCGAAACCTCTATATCAAAATTTGCATATATAACACACGGATTCTTATGCATCAACAAAACGAGTGTTTTTTTTTAGATTCTTTGCACCAGCTATTTGAACTTTACTGCCGTCAGAAATTCGAAAATTGAATAATCATATTTTTAGAATAGCGAAAGGGTCAGTTCATGTTTTTTTTTTCAGTTCATAGTTGTTGATGCTAATTGAGTAGTCAGGTGCAGTATTTTTTTTTATTATATTTCGACATTTTCTGCAAGGTTAATCTTCATGCGGTAGCAAAATAATCTAAATCTGCAGTTAAAAAAAAAAAAAATACTACTTACAGAATCCACCACACTTTTTATTGCGCTTGCATTCCGGCCAAATGCCATGGACCTATCACTTATCCGCCGGTCGGTCTGTCGGTCAATCCGGTGATCGCGAGTTTGAAACTTGGCAGGCAGATCAGGGACTCGACCACTTTAAAGTAAGAACAGTCGTTTCTCGGATTTGACCATCGTAGGGGGAGTGTAGGAACGGGGAATCCGGCATCTTCAGGTATGTTCAGGTTAAACTTTTGAACTGATCGGATCTAAATTCTCATCCGTTCATTCATTTGTTTGATTCCTTCAAAACTGAAGAGTATATAAAAAAAAAAGAGAACAACATGTCACAAACACTTCAGAGGTAGTACACAAACAATTAACTGACTGTTAAAAACAAACTATCATACTAAATCTACAATTAAATACAAATGATAACACAAAATTAAAATAAATAAACCAATCAAGGCACTTTTTTAGTGAAGAAAGGAAAAAGGTTGTGATGGACAAGAATGTTTCCAGCCTTTTTATGAAAGTTCTGAATTTTTATGTTCAAAGTTTCCAGAGGATTCTTCGCTTTAAAATTGGAAGTTGTGTGATGAAACTTGATATTCGGAAAAAACTTATGTCTTGGATGTCCCATTTCAAGTGCGTCCAGGATATGATCAGTTTGGGGGGGGGGATTTTGTGACATGCTTAGAGTGTAGAGATTGGGATGACGCTTGGTGCGAAGAACAAGCATAAGCCCTAGATCCATCAATGACAGAACCGGACCAGATTCGGGCACTCTAGGAGAGTTGAGAGTTTGGAGTGGAATTCCGCTGATCGCGATTTAAGGTACTTGCAGATGTGCTAGAACGATGAAACTTGGCTTGAACATAAGATACCTGACAAGATTGGCTTAGAAATTGTCACTTCCCACATCCGACCATCCCTTAAAGTACCCATCTTAACCGCAAAGTACAAAAAGATACTTTAAAGCAAAATTTACATTTTCTTGATCCCCATGAGCCCAGGATAATTTTTGCTTCAAGGGATTTGCTTAGGAGTGAATTTCTGGCACCCCTAAAGTTCGAATCTTAATCGAAAAGTCAAAAAAGAACTTTTGACCAAACCATATATATTCATGATCCTAAAGGGCCCAGGATCATTTTTGCTTCAAGGGTTTTGATTACAGACGAATTTCTGCGCCCTTAAAAGTGCGCATCATCACATCCATGTGCAAAAATAAAATAATTTTTACCAAACAAAACATTCTCGTCATTTCCAACGTTCCATGGTCATACTTATCTCAATGGGTTTTGCTTACAAATGATCACAACAAAACCACGAATTGGCGAATTCCTACTTTCATCCTCTTACCCAGCCGTGCAAGTGCCATATCGGCTTCTAGCTCTTGTTTTTAATATTAACCATCTGCCCCGTCAAACTTCGTTGATTTTGAGGACCATATATTTGTCATTTCGTGCTGCTGAATCGTGACCTTACTCAATGCCAGGGATCTACTTATTGATGCTCGCTGTCCCAGAAACTTTGTAAAAATCATAACCACTTTTATCGCGTGCCTGGAAACTTTTCCAGTGGCATTTTGTATTCGCAATCTAGAGATCTTCTTTGTAGGCCACATGGCACGTGTTTATTGCCGATCGACTGATATGACTCCTCTTTCAACAGTACTGATCTACAGTCAATCCTTGCACTGTTTACCTGCACTAGTCCCTTTCGTTGTTTCAATGCGTGATAAAATTCGTCATTGCCGTCATCTTGCTAAACCTGTGGGATTTGCCATAAAAAAAAAATGATATTTGGCTCATTCGAAACACTTACCGTACGGTTAATAGACTGCAGTCTCTATCTCCGTAAAGTTTTCCCTGATACCAGTCCATCTGTAGGAGAAAGAAAAAGAGTGCAAACTGTCACCTCATTTGTTTGTTTTCTTATTTATTTTTCATCCTAAAAGTAAAGTCTACCCTCGTAATAAATTCACATCCAGTTACCCGTTCCTACACGCGAAAACACAGTTCAGACTAATTGAAACGAACTAGCCTTTTGATGCAGTTATATTATTATTATTATTTAAAAACTTCTACGTAGCGGCCTTTGAAACTTCAAGAACGCCTGTTAAACGTTGTGGTTCGGGATATTCATAGGAAGAATAATCAAATTATGGCCTCGCCTCAGTACCCGAATTTATCCTCACCGGTTTTAGGGAACTTGGGCCCAGTTGCAAAAAAATCTAGCCGTAGAAGGCTCCCGATTTGACTCCATAGATACAGTGTATATCTCAGTATTCTAACGTACGTGACCCCTTTGAAAATCTCCTGGGTTTCTCAAAGATTACAAAGCCTCTCCCAGTGTTTCCGGTCTCCCTCAGCGCTCTTGGTTTGATGAGAAATACGGGAAATATCAGCTGAAAAGCTGAAAAGAGCCGGAATATGGCAGATGTTATAATCGGTGTAGTACCGATAGGATGTATTGAAGTGACGTCGGAATCTCAGCAATGAGAATGAATGGAGTGATCGGGGACTTAACTCTTACTACAAAACGTGATGTCACGGTAAAATGGTTCAGAAATATCGTCTTTCGAAAATACCCAAACTTGCCCAGTGAAATTAGCGATTTACTTGTTGGCGTTTGTCGGTTTGTCGACTCTATCACGACTTCTTCCTCTATCCAGACAGAGTGGAGACTCGACGTAAAATATTGGAAAACAGTGTTTGCAACGGTTAAAACGTGGGTAAAGTCAAGCAAAGTCCGAAACCCAAGATTTGAGTTCGTTTGCGATGCTTGCCTTTAGACATAGACATTTTTTTTATTTTTTTCTCTTTTTCAAACTCGGCTCGGCCGAAAAAGCGCTAAAAAGTGATAGTTGCAAAACGAAACAATGGCGAAAGGCGCGGACTTCAGAAGTTTATAATGCCACAGGGGAGCTAATGATAATATAAAAAAAAGAATAAGCACGAGGAGTCCTTTAATAGCTTGTATTCTACCTACTAACATAGGATCGTCATTTACGGTTAAAACATTGAATATAAATTGCTTATGAAAAAACACCTTTCTTCTTTACTATGAATACCATTTGAACAAGACCAAAGGTTTCGATGGGATCCCAAAAATTTAATATTTGATCCAGACAACTAGGTTTTGTCTTCACTAGATCCAGTCTTCGCCAGGCTAGTTATCTGAGAAAACCAAGTTCAGATATACCTGTATAAGCCATATCTTTTTTGACGATACTGATCGAAACTTCCTGCTTGACTTCTGCCAAATGCCCGGTTTTGGCCGAATTCCGAGCGAACTAGTTATCCAGCAAAAAAAAGAAAGTTCAGAAACGAATTCAGCGTATCTCCTTATTCCTATAAAGAACATCTGATAAACTTCAAATAAAACTTTAACTTATAAAAAAAAATCCGGTTTCAACCGGATTCCGGACGAACTATATGTCCGGGTAAAAAATGATTGTCATATACAGATTCAGCGTCTCTTCTTACCCTCAAATCTGTCATCTAATCAACTTCAGATAAAACTTTTGCTTTTAAAAAAATTTCCGGTTTTGGCCGGATTCCGGGCGAACTACTTGTCCAGCTAGGAAATAGTTTTCACCATCGTGTTCAGCATGTCTTCAACCCCTAGGCCGAACATCTAATCAACTTCAAACAAAACTTTTACTTATAACAAACTTTCCGGTTTTGGCCGGATTCCAGGCGAACTGCTTGTCCGGCTAGAAAATGGTTTTCACTATCGTGTTCAGCATGTCTTCTTACTCCTAGTCCGAACATCTAATCAACTTCAAATAAAACTTTTACTTTTAACAAACTTTCCAGTTTTGGCCGGATTCCGGGCGAACTACTTGTCTTCTTACCCCATAATCGACTATCACATTAGCTGTTTAAAAATATTTTGTTTGCCCCTTAATTTAAAACCCCTCCCCCACCCCTAAATGTAAGGCTACAGAGCCCATCTATGAGCTCGACCTTACTCTTGACCCAAAGAATCCTCACACCAAGTTTCATCAAAATATCTCATTCCCTTCGAGAGTTATCGTGCTTACAGACGGACAGAGAGACACCGGACAACTTTTACGATGTCATAGGTATCCGTCACTAACGTTTTGGGATCCCAATAAACCTGAACTAAAATAGTGGGTAAAATAGGGTAGCCTACACCAGATTTCAGGTAACGACCATTTGAATTTGTGGTTTGTCTTTCTAGTCGTAACTCGTAGATTCCCGTTGTCTTTGTCTCATATTGGTCCTGCTTTTTGTTAGAGCTTCAAAATTGGTTAGAATCCTTTTAATAAGCCTCCCATCTTCGTTGTATCATAGTTATGTCCCACCGGAACATCCGTTTTTCTACCTTCAGAATCCTTTCAATAAGCCTCACATACTCGTTGTATCATAGTTATGTCCCACCGGAACAGCCGTTTTTCTACTTTCTTAATTGGAACAATACATTCATATCCGTGGAAAGTTTTTTGCGGAGTGTTTTGTAATATCAGAACTTTCGAGTGTTTGTTTCTCACTCTCTGTCTAAGGTTATAAAAAATACCCACTCATTGCTAAAGTTCTGCTCGGAGAGGAGAAAACAGCGTCGCTCTGTGAAAGTTTGACATGAGGAAATTCAAACTTGAGGTTTTGATTGTCTTTCGTATTGTGGATAACCAGTTCCTTCCTTTTCGCTTTTGCTGGAAGTTTCAGCTCTGGGGAAATATCTCGCTCTTTTGCGTTAAAGGAGTTAATTGCTTGGCGGAAAGTAGGGGAGAAACTATTGCCAGACGACACGAATGGTTATTCTAAACAGTACCAGTGTTGGGAACTGCTTAAGTACTTGTACTTCAAGCACTACTTAGGTACAAAATTAAAGTACGTCGGTTTTACGAAGTTTAGACTTATCTGGAGTTACTGATACTTAAAGGACCTGTCTTACCTATAATACTAATGCAACCTACATCCGCAATCGCTCCATCCATTCTTAGTAATTTCATACGGTGCATTCTACCCCCCCCCCACCCCTAACGATACCTTACTGATTTTGTTTGTAAGAAGTTTGTCCACCAGAAAGCTAGAATTCAAAGGGCGTGGGAAAAGGCTTAAAATAACCAAAGCCGTGGGAAACTTGTTGAAAGCCGCGCCTAGTTATTCGTATTCGACTATTTTAAAGTACTGGAATTTAAGTGAGTAAAATACAGCGAGGGGTCCTTTAAGGAAAATAACTAAGTACTTGAAGCCGTCAAGTACCAACACATTGTGAAGTACAGTCTGCTTGGATCTAATCGACGATTATGGCACATATACAGCCTTCGGCTCGAGTGTCATGTACCGACCGCTTTTCCGTCGCGAGTTAAAGCCAGGCTTCACCTTCCAGATTCCCAGACTTCCGGGGCTTCCGCATAGTCAAGCCAACCCTTCCAGATTTTCATGATAATGATGACAGCCAAATTTGCTGATCTTTAACATTTCCTAGATGTCCCCCGCATTTCAAATGCCTCTTGCTTCCCAATCACAACTGTCAATCGCTTTCTCTTTTCTTCCTTCATTTGCATATTTTTGTGTCTCCCGAACGGGTTTCCTCTATGCCACCTTCCAGACATCCGGAATCTGGGGTGTCCAACACCCCGGACTTCCAGACGTTTTTCGCCCGGCTTCACCTTCCAGATCCGTCTCGACGAAAACGGCTGTCTGGGATCCGGAAGAAAAATCTGGAAGGTGAAGCCTGGCTTTTAGGTTACTTCCAGACGGGCTAGGTGATGAAATTGTCAGGTCTTTAGCAATGCTCGAGATCGAATCGAACGAAAAAATTTCGAACGGTTTTCATTCGATTTGCCAAATTTCGACAGAAATCCTTAAATCCATCGGGATTTAGGGATATTGTCCGACGGTTTGTTGTCTATATACAGCTGCGACTACAGTATTAAAATAAAACGGTAACAGATGTAAGCCGTCTATGAATAAATGGTCGTGGACAGTAATAAATAACCACTGGTGAATCGAACACGGCCTTCGAAGTGCCTCTGGAGGTACAAAAGAAAATGAGGTTTAACTAAGTTGTCGGAAATTTGCTTCCCGTGTGCAGAAAAATATCTTCGAGTTTTTGGCGTGAACTTGCAGTAAAATTGAGTTAGAATTTCTTCGTTCTGTTAAGAAGATGCTATTTTTCTCACGACTGATTGATATTTTCTTTTATAGGCGAATTCGGTGTTTATCTCGTGTCGGACGGTACTACCCGTCCATACCGATGCAAGATCAAGGCTCCCGGTTTCGCCCATTTGGCCGCTCTCGACTACATGGGCCGAAACCACATGCTTGCCGACATCGTAGCCATCATAGGAACACTTGATATCGTCTTTGGAGAAGTCGATCGCTAAATATTATAATCTGGATACTGGAGGATGGCAGTGTGTAAATAAACATATGTGTACAACGATAACTCGTTCGCTTATGCGGAGTATCGCAGCAGAAGACAGAATCTTGTTGGTAGCGAGTATAGTATTATTATTTAAGTCCCGTGAAGGTAACTACTGCTAATTCATTCCTGTCCTAAAAGCCCATTATCTATATTAAAGCCAATACCTTACTGGCCATGTCTTTATGCCAGCCTGTACACCATTACGCGTAGAAATCAGACATTGCACCGAATTGGACCCTAAGCTGGCTATCATGACTCTTAGCTAGTACATCGCTACACGCAAACGACAGTATATCGACGCGACAAAACGCCGGCTTAACACTACACTAGCATGGCTATACGCCGATTTGGCATTACGCAAGAGTGAAGCCACGCCAGCGTGACGCTTTATCAGCATGCAACAACAGACAAGGTCACTCTGCGTCATTGCTGTACCACACCAGAATGGCGCTATGCCACCACGACACATAGCCCAGCATTTCTGGCGCGACGCCAGAATAACTTACAAAACTAAAACATGCTTTACTCCACGCCAGAGACTACATAATCTCAGGCGTAATGTTTAAACTACTTTACGCCAGAGTGATACTATATCAGCATCTAGACACCAACACTATTCCAGCATGACCGTAGATCAGCTCCATCAGGATGATGCGTAAGCTCAACAGTACACCAGTATAACTCGCTAATATGTCAGCACTTACTAGATGATCAAATTGAGGTATCCCTCCTAACGGAAAACACATTTTATTATTATTATTATTATTTATTTCAAATAAGGCCAACATGGGCCACAATATAACAAATAACACTCAACAAACAAACAAATATAAGTACCAGGTCACTTACGTGACTCCCGTCGAAAGCCCCGCGTACAACTCACGAGTCCACGCAAGCCATACAGGCAGAGAAAGCCGCATCTGAGGCCCACAAAGGATCCTAAGAAGTGGGCTAGGGGATCGGAGGATCCTCGTTTGAAGGGAAAGAATTGACCGCCTCCGAAGTTCACCAAAAGATGGAAGCCCTTCACCAACAAACATTCCCGATGCACTACAATTCCAAGGAAGACCATGAAGCCACCGGAACGAGTTGTTATACATTTTTCTTCTTGAGCATCAAAATATTGCCAACATTGCTGCATTTCGGTTTATGGACACAAAAATAGAAACTATGTAGGAGGTATAAATCTCCAACAATCAAGGCACACCTTAAACGAACCTTAAATTGCACTTGCAAGCAATAAGGATGATCCCGCTGAGTAGCTTGCAAATGATGATGGTGCTATTTTCTGGTTACTGCTTCTGGGGCGCACCAGTCCTCTTTCCAAGGCTGCCAGCGCCAGCCCTCGTCGAGTCGCGTTTTGAAACCCTGGGGTGTTTTGCTGGTGACAGTTGATTCAGACAGGCTGTCCCACAGAGGAACAGCTCGGTTGCTGAAGAAGTGTTGGCGAACACGAGAATGCAGTACCATCGGGACAGCTTCCGGGAGTGGCCCCTAGTCCGTGAGACAGCCTAGTGGTTGTCGGGGGCGATGAGGGAGAGGAGACAGTTAGAATTGAGAAGTTTGTAGACTAGTAGCATGTCCCCTCTCTTCCAAGTAAGTGTCGGAATCTTCAGTTTCTGCAGTTGCTGTTCGGAGGGCAGTGCTCTAAGACCGCAGATGGATTTTGTTGCCCGCCTCTGGACGCCTTCGATTAGTTTTTTGTCCTGTATGTCGAAGGGTGAGGGCGTTACTGCTCTCCGACTTCGGCCTGACCAAGGCTTTATAAAGCTTCAGCATGACAGTTGCTTTGTGGGACGCAGTGGAGCGTTTGATCATCCCTAGGGTCTGATTGGCGCTTGCCACTACCTTTTTGGCATGGGAGTGGAATTTTTAATTTGTCGTCCACAAGAACTCCGAGTTCCCTTTCTTCTAAGCTGGACGGGATCGGGACTGGCATGCTTGATCCATGTCTTCTCATCTGGTACTGTCGCTTTGGGTTATATTGTCCAAAGTGGAGTACACGACATTTGTCTGGGTTGAACTCCAGTTTCCATTCACTTGACCAGTCAGTTAGAGTGTTGAGATCCTCTTGAAGGGTCTGCGTAAAGGCATTGGCAATTAGTTTCGAGTCATCTGCGTATTGTGGCAAGGGGTTCTTCAGTAGCTGATGGTCGTCGCTGATGTATATGTTGAAGAGGGTTGGTCCTAGTACCGTCCCTTGTGGGACTCCACTAAGTACCGTGACTTCTGATGACAAGACCTCCTCACCTGCTGTCCCGAAGACACGGACTCTTTGCTTGCGTCCAGTCAGGAAGTTCTGCACCCAATCTGCAACTTGAGGGTGAATAGAGCAGGCGTCGACCTTGATGCGCAATCTTCGGTGACTGACTTCGTCGAGAATGTTTTTGCCTGGTCATGGAGTACTACGTCAACTGGTGTGGCTTGCTCCGAAAGGCTGGTGACGATCTCGTAGGACTATATTAAGTTAGTGTCCACGGACTTTCCTTGGACGAATCCATGCTGGCTTTGGTGGATGATGTTGTTTGCTGCCAGGTGCTGGGTAATTTCTTTATTGACGGTGCCTTCAATGACTTTGGATATAACAGATGTCAAGCTGATTGGACGGTAGTTTTCTGAGGAGTTTTTATTTCCCTTCTTGTAGATGGGAGTGACAGTGGCCGTTTTCCAGTCCTCTGGTATGGATCCTTGATCAAGAGATAGTTGAAATATTCTTGTTAGTAATGGAGCTAGGACGGAGATGGCCTCTTCCCATCGGGTCCCCTAGATGTGTTGGGGTTTAGGGGCGCGAGACGCTTTTCAACATCTGATTCAGAAACAACAATTCTTTCCATGTGTATGGTGACGACATATTTTGTCAATTCAGGTAGGTCCTTGTCATTTGAATCATTAGTATACACAGCAGCAAATTGCTGGTTCAGGGACTGCAATTTCCAGAGAGGAGGTAGAAGTTGATCCATCAGATCTTTGAAGGGGGGCGGGGAAAGTTCGCCAAACTGGCCTCAGGGATGACATGTGCCGCCAGAATCTGATCGGCTTTGTTTTTGCGTCGTTGGCAATTGATTCTTCATGCTTGGATACGCATTGGTTGATGGCCTTTTGAGCACATTTTTCTGGCATGCTTGTAGGCTTCCAGCTTTACTGAGGTATGTTGTCTTTCGGTTTGAAGTATAAGATCACGTAATAGCACCCAGGTAGCCTCCGCTGATTCAGCTGACATAACTGTTTTCCAACTGCCGAACCTGGGTCCTGTCTAGTTTTCGTGGTCGCTTGAGCCTATTGGGGGAGGTGGTCGATTGGGATAAGACAGTGACTGAGGTTCATCAGTTATAAGTAAGTCAAGGCAGGAGGGCAACTGTCTATCCCTGTATCTTGTCGGTTGGTTGACAGCTTGACAGAGTAGATTTTCTTGAAGACAGTGAAGGAACGGCTCAGTTTCCTCGCTAAGGTCTCTTCTTGTTGAGGAGGGGTACCCAGCACCATCACACCATGAGATCAATGGGAGGTTGAAGTCGCCTTCCAAGAAAATATATTCCCTTTCCGTTTGATAACCTCATTTAATATGACGGCAATGGCTCTTCACGTTCTAGGGGGTTAGGGGAACTGGGGCTCCGATATAGAAAGCCTACTTTTCGGAGTCGTTTCTTTCCACAGTATAGGTCAAACCAGATTGACTCATTAATGACAGTTTGCATGACACACCTAAGCTAAAACTCCACGCCTACAGGATTTGCTAGCAAGGTTTGAAATTACCTTATATCCGAGAATTTGAACCTGCAGGTCATACAGTTTGCAGGTACTGTTCTTTCGGCAAACTTCGGTGAAAAGAACTACATCGTAGAGTTCTCTGGCTAAAATGGTTCTTATCTCCAGTAGTTTGTTTGTTATTTGATCGCGGTTTGCGTACAACAACTTCAGGCTAGTTACGTTCCGCCTTTGGTTCAGATTTGAACTATTACTAGATCCAACAGTACTGGCAGTCCGCGGCATTGAGTGGCTGTGGGAAGAGAGATGGTCGAGTGGTACGAACTTTCGTCGTCTGACGTTACAGGACACTTAGAGCAGGAGGAAGGTTCAGAGTCACAGGATATACAGTTAGTTTCACTTGGTTCGCTAGGCCTACTGTACAGATGTGTGGGGAGGTTTGACGTATCATACACAACACTATAACAAGATTGGTTACTTAGAAGTACACTTTCATCAAGACAAGCACTAGCACTATCGTCTAACTAAAGCACTCCTGTAAACGTTTGGGGGCTGGTCGATCACTACGTATAACGGGGTCTAGTTCTTCACGGGCTTATCTTTCTCTCAGCTCCGACAAAAGACTTCTTCTGAGGTTTCGATCCTCTTTTGAGTTGTCAATCTGAAATTACACTGCTTCTTCTTTGTTACGACGCTCACAGGATTTGTTGATGATCTGGCGTTTGATAACTTTAGAGTTGATTGAATAGAGTACCGGGGGGAAGACGTTAGGCTGCTGTGTTTGGTTTTTGTAGTCTGTGAACACCCGTGACAGAGATGGTCAGCATGCCATACTCGGACGCGAGAAAGTCATCCGCACCTTGACATTCCACTGCAGAATTCATACCGGAGTGGGGGATGCCAAAGGCCACTACATTTGTCATCCGCTTGATTCGGTCTCTGTCTAGCCGAAGGGCAGCTTGCGTTTTGTCCTCCAGTTCAGCTCTAAGTGAGTCACCCATTTTGTTTAGCTCCATTTGCAGCTGTTTGTTCAGAAATGCACTTGGGGAAAAGCTCTGATGATCAACTCTGACTTTTAGGGTATTTATCAGTCCTTGCATATCATTACCTATGTCGGCCCGAAGTGGTGCCGTTGATGGTTCGACGACCGTTTGACGTCGGCGAGGCAGACTCTGTGGCAGGGTTTTTTTCACGGACGATGCACAGATAGTTAAATTCGTTGCCTCCGCTCAACTTATTTATTTATAAGGTAATACTTGGACTGGGGCATCTCGATACACTCTATGCAGAGCCACTTCGCACAATCATCGCAATTCAGCGCACTTGATTCAGGCACCAGAACAACACGGCAGTCTTCACATTGATCTTCGCCGTTCTTGCTGGGCGACCGGTAAGTTCTCTTCAGATTACGGCTTGACATCTTTCGCAACGGGTCCCGGCGGGGAAATACAAACTCGTCCGGCGTAAACGATGGTCAAACGGACGTTGACGTCTTTGTTTATATCAGGTTGGAAAAGTCTCGTTTCTGATAACACACTTGGGGGATTTTTACAGGTATAATGTACTTCTAGTTTAAGTCTTCCGATTATGGTGTGGAATAGTTCAGTTTAACAGCAGATTCAGCACTGAAAAGTCACTCAGTAAATATTTATTTTGTTGTTGTTTTGACATCACCATCGTCACATTGATGGTGATGTCATCACAGCACAAACCTAAATTAGAATGCGACGAATCCACAAGAAAGTTCCTCCTCTAAGCTTGCCACACAGGCAGGGACAGACTCGTTCCCGGTCCAGACAGGACCACTAGCAGAGGATTACTCGACACAAGATTCAGCGACTCAAGAGAAAGAACAGAAAAATGGCCGATTTCAGGGAGAGAATCACCAACACTCAAACCCGAAGCACCACATTTCTACCTATACCCCTGTCACCATCGGACGGTTGTTAGACAGGACGCGAAAGATCTTTTTCCGCATGTAACATAGGTCAGTTACAAGATGTTGACAGTATAGTTGGGAACTGTGCGTTCTGTGTAGGAACTTATTAGTGACGGATTTAAGACCCAAATCTACGAATTAGAAGGTTCGCTCTAGCGCTCAGTGACCTTGCTAAAGTATCAACATGACGGTCTTTATTCAGCGTTAGCGTGAACATGGATCTAAACTTCAACGTCTTTGTCTGTCAACGTCTTACCCGACAATACAACGGGCAGGAGATAAACCAGCTTCAGCCGCGTGGATGAATGCCATACAGCTTTTTTTTCGTGTTGAATACCACGTTGTGTAAGCAAATATCTCAAAGTCCGATTCAGCTGTCACCAGAGAAACACCCGAAGGTTTCAAAAAGCGACTTGACGATGACTGGCGCGGGCAGCACTGGAAATTGGACTTGTGCGCCCCGGAAGCAGCAACTAGAAAATAGCACCGTCATCATCCGCAAGCTACTCATCGGGATTCAACGTCCTTATTGCTTGCAAATGCAATTTAAGGTAAGGTAAACTTTAATCAACTTATTGAAAGAATCACACTGTTTTTAACGTTTTTAAGATCGGTTTTTAGACGCTCCTCGCTCAAACCCGTTCATAAAATATGGGATGGAATAATCCATCTCCCGTTCTTAATTTGTTATGAACAACCAATGAGAGAGGAGCGTCCTAAACGTCTTAAAAACGTCTTAAATACCGAATTACGAACAGGTGTGTCCGTAGTGGGGCCCGCCACTGTTGTTGGAAAACCTACCCCATATGAAACAACCTATCCCTGCGTTAGCAAGCGCATCATTTAATTCATCCACATATAAATTATAAAGGAGCTGGGAGAGTACTCTTCCCTGCCTAACACCGTTTTGGAAAGGAAATGGGAGCTAAGCAGCCCATCCCATTTCACATAAAATCTTTAGCTTTTAAACGAACATGCAAGGATTAGAACAATACGTGGGTCTACTTCCCTATCATGCAACTTACGAAGGAGTTCCTTGTCGTTAATACAATCGAAATGTCAATAAATAAGCAAATACATTGGTTGAAAAAGCGTAAATATTCTACCACCGATCTTAGTTTGAACACACAAAATTCAGGACAAGACTGACTTGAAGCCAAATTGGTAAGCTGATGACCGTCTCGACAGTCCTGTACGGGCATTTTCAAAAATGCCCGCACAGGACTAGCACCTGGATGGAAATAGTTAGATTTGGCAGGAGAAAGCTAACTTAAAAAAAAAATCTCGCCTGCGGCGCTCACTTTATGTGATCGTGGATAGTATTGACTATACTACAGTAGCTTCTGCTGCCGGAACGTCGCTCCATCTGGTTTGTGGAACTTCTTAGATCATCGGTATTTTATCCACGGTAAATGATACAATTTGTAAGATAAGCAGTTAAATTTTAGCCTACAGGAACAAAAAAAATGGATTCTGAAAATTCGCCTGCGGCGCTCGATTTATTTTTCTATTTAGTGTAATTGATAGAAGCTGTTACTGTAATCGTGCCCGGCAATATATTCTCCAAGTTACCTTCGTCAAAACGGCGCTTAATAGTTGGCTTATCGTCTTTCATGCTGCCCTTTAATGTTACTCTTTCTACGTAATCCTTTCTGTTCCATAATTTGAAGCTCGAATTCACGGTTTCGAGGATTCGGTAAAATTTTGCTCTGCATCCCTCCTCCTCCCCCACCTAAAATGCACTTGCGACGCCCCTGGTGATGATGAAAGTGAGATGACCTTTTCAGATACCGCGATAACTGCAAAAATTACTTCAGACCGTGGTATGAAAGACCACGGTATCTGCAAAAACGCAGCTAATGTCAAAACCTCACGCAAGGTGCCCATTATACCAGCTTGTGAGGTCTGTCGGTAACGCCCAGTGCGATTTGACGGAAAAAAGTGTCCAATCCAACGATTGTCGGAGAAAAGAAAGACAGGCTTTCTAGTGTCGTTGCTACGGACAGACCAGAGAAAAATAAGACTAGGGAGTCGTGCCAAGACCCATGCTTTCCATGCTTCTCAAACACGCCATACTCGTAGCACCGCCCACTACACCCGCGGTATTTCAAGCGAGACAAACTTGCGGATTTAGAAATTTCTAGTAAAGCTAAGATGCGGTCTGCACACATCTATATAGCAGTGGATGTTCCATATTTTTTGTTGCTATGTTCAGAATTTGAAGCTCCACGCTGGTGTACGACTGAATGAGTTTCACACTGTCGGAAGTTTCATAACAGATAGCGCATAACATTTTCATGAATAACACCTTTTCACTTAGAAATAAAGTGTTATGACCAATTAAGTTTACACTATTTCGTGCATAGATCTGCAACAACACCTTCAATTGGTAAAAAATACTAACGGGAACGAAAGAAACATAACAGATAACATCCCAAAGTGTTATCTGTTGAAACCGGGCATCCTTCTGTTGTCGTTATGTAACTTCTGACAGTGTAGTATTTTTACCAGTTGAAGGTGTTGTTGGAGATCTAGGCACGAAATAGTGTAAACTTAATTGGTCATAGCACTTTATTTCTAAGTGAAAAGGTGTTATTCTTGAAAGTGTTATGCGCAATCTGTTATGAAACTTCTGACAGTGCAGTAAGGACTTTCTCTATCGCTAGTGATGCTAGCGTAGCTGCTATTCAGTTTTATTGTTCACTCTCTGTTCGCAACCTTTCAGGAATTTGTTGGTATTCTGAGACGAAAAGATTTAAAACGTATTAAGATTTATTATTTCTCCCGTATAAAACTGCGAATTTTTTGCCCTTTGATCCTTGTGCAAAGTAACCTTGTACTGCCCAGGACCTTCACGTTTCTGCCCTTGGCCATTTCTCGTTTTCTATCTAGGACGAAGATTTTTTAGACCCGATTAGTCCCTTTTCTTTTTTTATGTTTATGTTTTGATCTTGTGCATTTACTCCGTTGTTGAAAGCTCAGTGTAATTTTTTCCTTTCCTTTTTCTGTACTGCAATATTTTCCTCTTCTTGTCTAGTGCGTAAATAAAATTTCTTCGTCATCGTATGTCACATTTTTCAAGTGGCGCTACTCCCTGGTGTTATTTGCTCTGGGACAGACTGTAGAGTTTGGTCCGTCACGGAACGGAATTCTCCAGATTCCAGTTCAGAGACACCTTGCGGTTTAGTTACTAATTGGTCTCCTAATGAACATCACCATTATCCAGAGCAATATAACACTAGAGAGTAGCGCCAAGGCTTGAAAAAAGTGTCACACACTTGAATAGCAGCGATAGTCCCTACCGAAACTCAATTTGTCGTAAACCAGCGCGGGCTTGAATAACTTCATATTCTGAACACTGCAAATAAAAAGGTACAACCTCCCCTGTTTCCTACTTGGTGGCAGACCGCATCTTAGCTTTAATAGAAATCTCTAAGTCCGCAAGTTTGTCTCGCTTTAAATGCCACAGACCTAGTGGGCGGCGCTATGAGTATGCCCCAGTTGCGGAGCAAGGCAAGCATAGCAAGCCCAAATACGTGCGTAAAATACGCTCGGATTTACGCAGTGTGGAAACGTAGCATTATAGTGGTAAATACGTCGATTAAATGGATGACGGAGAATTAGCAAAAATTGCAGCTACTCTGTTACCTTACCTTAGACCTTAGATTCTCCTGTGTCACCAGAGGCACCCAGGGCATCCATGAATAGGCGCCAGTCTTCCCTCTGGTGGGCTGCCGCCAGGACATCTTCCCACTCAGGTTGCAGACTTGCATGGACGTTTGCAAGGTCCCTCTGGTAGGTGCGACTGATCGTGTTTTTCGGTCTTCCCCTTGACGTCTTCCTTTTGTTGCCAGTTGTAGATGTTATTTGTCAACCTGGATTCGTCCATGCGGAAGACGTGGCCCAAGTATCGCCATCTTCTTGCTCTTATAACGTCCGTTATCATCGGCTGACCATGCAGTACCTCCTGATTTGACACTCGCTGCTGCAAAGTAATGTTGAAGATTCTCCGGAGACAATTCGTCTCGAAGGCAAGAATCCTTTTCTCCTGCTGCATATTGAGCTTCCAGCACTTCCAGCGTTCACTGTGACTGCATACTATGTTTAATTGGTGTAATTCCAATTCCTGCGAAAATCTCGACAGCATGGTGAATTCCATACAATACGAAAAATCGAAATTTGTTCAACTTTGTGGCGAAAATGCCGAATATCCGGCCGAAAAAAAACTGATCGTCTGTCTGGCTAGCGTCAGGGGATTGGTTAAGAGCAAAAAAGATTTCATGATTAAAAGAAAAGGAAGTATATTTGTAGACTCCAATAGAGCTTTTTCTCAAATCGATCTGTCAATTTCTGGAACAGCCTGTCCGAAAGAATTGTCACCAGTGAGACAGGAGACGGAGTTTCAATGGACTCTTAATGAAAACTGGCGCTTCCATCGATGGTGAGAAGACTGGAGCCCCCTGAAGTTGCAACTGAGAAGCAGTATTGCCACTGGTCGCCGGGTTGTGCAATTTGAAGTAATCGTCAGGCCAAACGGCAAGATATTCATCGGGGTACCACAGTGTTCTTGCTGGTAAGCGCTATACGAAGTAATTTAAGGTAATCAGTTAGTTTTATGGCACTTGCCTTCCAGCCAAGTGCCATATACCGATCACTTTTCCGTCGGTCGGTCGGTTAGTCCGGTGTTTGCGAGTTAGGGTACTTCCAGATATGCTAGGACGATGAAACTTGGCAGGCGTATTAGGGACCCGACCAAACTAATTTGGAAATAGTCACTTGCCCGATCTGACCATCGTGGGGGGAGTAAGGGGAGCCGGAATCCGGAATTTAGTTGCATGCATAACTTTCGAACGGGTGATCGGATCTTAATGAAACTGGATATTTTGACAGATGTTATGTCTCAGATATCCCATTTCAAGTCCGGACCGAATCCGATGAATGTGGGGGGA
This sequence comes from Branchinecta lindahli, assembly GCA_023053555.1. Taxonomy (NCBI): domain Eukaryota; kingdom Metazoa; phylum Arthropoda; class Branchiopoda; order Anostraca; family Branchinectidae; genus Branchinecta; species Branchinecta lindahli. Next base: position 31,953,566 of record JAKZAO010000009.1, on the reverse strand, counting down.
GTCGGAGGGGGGACCAGAAATCATGAGACACGCTTAGAGTGGAGCGATCGGGATGAAACTTGGTGGGAGGAACAAGCACAAGCCCTAGGTACATCATTGACAGAACAGGAGCAGATTCGTGCACTGTGGGGGGTGGAGGGGGTTCCGGAATTCCGGCGATACGGAGTTAAGTTATTTCCAGGTGGGCTAGGACAATTAAACTTGGCAGCCAAATCAGGGACTAGACTAGATTAACCTGGAAATAGTCAACTTCCCGATCCGATCATCGTGGGGAGAGTGGAGGGAGGGGGAATCCAGAATCTTGAGGTATGTATAACCTCCGAACGGGTGGTCGGATTATAATGAAACTTGTGTGGAAAGATCACATGTCTCGGATGTCCCGTTTCAAGTCCAGACCGGATCCGATGAAGGTGGGTGGGGGGGGGGTCAGAGCGCGGAGCCGGAAACCTTGTGACACGCTTGGAGTGGAGCGATCGGAATGAAACTTGGTGGGAAGAACAAGCACAAAGCCCTTTGTACATCAGTGAAAGAGCCGGACCGGATTCGGGCACTGTGCGGAGTTAGAGGGGGGGGGGGGGCGGCCAATTCCGGTGAGCGCAAGTTAAGGTACTTCCAGACGTGCTAAGACGATGAAACATAGCTTGAACATTAGAGACTTGACATGATTGGCTTAGAAATAGTCAGTTCCCTGGTCCGACCATGGTGGGGGGAGTGGAGGGAGTCCTGCGCTATGTATTATGAAACTTCTGACAGTGTAGCCTACCTATAAGTGCGTGAAGTATTTATTACCCGTATTTTTCACAACAAAACGAAGCAAAGAAGAAAGAGAGGAAAAAATAGTTACACAATCAAGAACGATAAAAATGTCTAAGACAGGGATGGTTCCATTTCGCCTGGAAATTTGAAATTACCCTTCACTGCGATAGTGGGGTCTGCAATCTGGTATTTTCAATCATATAAGTAGGCCTATTCCTCGTCCACAAGGGACAACACAGCAGAACCTTCGCATGAAGTGAAAGGACCGGAGTTTGCAGTTAGCGTCGTCAAATCGGCTATGAGTCGCAGTCAGCTTGGACCGAAGGAATATTCAGTGTCATAAATAACAGGTCAGAAATAATAGCAGGTCAGAAATAGTTAAAAATACCCCTGATTCGTTTTGTAGAAAACCAGTATATGACTATACCGCCTCCACAAGAACCGTTACTAACCAAAATGTTTCGGGGGACCAAGATATTTACTGACTAAATGTTTCTCTCTCCCCCCATACCTGACGCCTCTGCCCCACTTCTTCTCATCAATTCATTTTTTTCTTCCTGAGTGGCCGACAACATTTGGGATCTCCCCCCCGTACGTGATGCCTGTGCCCCCTACTCCTTCTGTTTTGTATTACTCCTATCATAACCATTTTCTTCAAATCCCTAACTGTCTCAGAAGGATAACAATCAATTTGTTCCCGAGAAGAATATGATCTCCGGATTCGTGTTTTGACTGGCAAAACGAAACTGGGAATCCCAGGAGTTCCCATAACGAGTTCAGTCGAGTCCCGAAATCGCGTGGCTTGTCCAGTCAGCTATCGGGATACAACCGGGAGGCATATGGGCTGTGTGGTGGATTGTGGACTCCGTAATGTGTGGATTTGTGGATGCCCGGAAAGCTGTCAATAATTCAGTTCATGGTGAGTGGCTTATTAAGGCTCAAATACCACACCACCATCAAAGGTTTCATAATGTTTACGCGCAAGGGAACAAAATTTCTACAGACATGGTACAACACACTGTCTGTTGACGTTACAGCATATTTCCGTTATGGTCATTGAAGTTTAAATTTTTTCGGCAAAAGGAACGTTGCAAACCAGTGTTCACCATTCAACAATATTTAATGAACCAAATTTAGTGTTGTTCTTTATAGAAACGTGACACTTAAAAGCTCATAATAAGAGTTTTCTCGAACGTTTTTAAGAAACGTCGTAAGAAACATTTATGAAATCTTAGTGCATCTAGCGATAATAGTTGTGTTGGTTGGTCGGTCGGTTTGTCCAGCTTTTGTTGTTTCGTGGACTTCCACCTGAGCTATAAGACTGAAACTTGGCACGTATATATATGATCCGACCCAAACCTTCGCCTTTCCTGGATCCGATCATCCGTAAGGGTGGAGGAAGGGGGAATCCGGGTTCTTGCAAACTGCTGATCCAGTTCGACTGAAATCGTACGAGCGTTAGGAGAAACATGGTCTTGATGTGTTATATATGTGTCCGTGTTGTATTTAGCCACGGTGGCGGAGTTGGAGGAGGGATCCCGGAGATAGTTGTGATATCCAAGGCGAAAATGTCTATCCGTCTGCCTTATTTTGTTTCGAACACAGTCCACTTTAGCTGTTTAAAGATAGGCATTCGCAGAATTGTCATCTTTACAACAAACTTATATATACAAATCTGATGTTCAAGCCCCATTTTTTTATTTGCGTTTAACGATGTCTTTTCTTTATTTCTTTTATAATTGATTTGTTTGTTGTTTATTTTTGTATGTTTGTGTGAGTGGCCCTAGTTGGCCCTTAGCTCCGTAAATAAGTAGCCTAATAAATATATAATCAACAGAGTATAAATTATAGTTTCTACCAGTAAATCATCCCCGCCCGCTGGCTTTGTGAAATTAGACAACCAACCATTCCTTTGGATTTTTGATCCGTTTGCCTGTTTAAAGAACACCTCGCAGTAATTATTGTTTGTGTTCCAATATTGAAAACTATCTGAATACTGCAAACCAAGCTCTGCTTTTAACAAATTATCATCGGCTTTGGCTTTCTAAGCCTTTTCCTAGACCCATTGGCATCTAGCAAATACTTAACAAAATTCAGAAAGTCGGTTTTACGGATCGACAGCATGAAACTCGAACACTCATCGGGAGCAGAATGCGCATGGAAACCAGTGAATCGTGGCAAATACGAAGATTAGTGGGGTTTCGTTAGCGTGTTCAGAATGTAACGCATGAAATTTGGGTCTCCGGGTTTAAGGATTAATGAATGCAGTTATGGAATCGGGTTGCATTGGCAGTATAGGTACGACGAGTCCTTTAAACTTAGGTTTGTGGTGGTCTACTGCACTTGTCGGAAGTTTTGATAATTTAACACACAAGATGGATGCCAAGAATATTTGCATTATGACCCTTTTAAGCGGAACATCACACTTGAAGGTCGTAACATTAACTAGGAATCCGTCATATTTAACACAAGGATGTGTATTCATATGTTGTATGTTATCAAGATTCAAGGTTTCATTTATTAGTTCTGTTCCAAATGAATATAAATGGAGGGTCGAAGCAGGAGACACAGTGTACAATGACAAAACCTCTTACAATAGAAAACTAAACTAATTGACATAAAACTAATTACGTAAATAATTAAGAATTATTTCATGACTACACCAGGCGACAAGCCACTGCCTAAGAAACCCACCGATACTTGGTAAAGACCCACCGGAAAACCCACTCAATAAAACTCAACGGGCGACCATATGGTGATCGATGGCTGGCAACGACTGGGGCAAAACAACTGACTTAAACACTACAGCCACATTAATAAAAAAAAAAACCCAGTTACTTTCAGTTTTTAATTTCCTATCGAGTCTTGAATTTTTTTAGAAGTATAGAACGAAGTTGTATTTCTATATTTGTAAGAGATTAATTGCAATCAGTTTAGTCTACCGACTCGATTCGATGAACCCGTGATCGAAAAATATGGTGAGAACCCTGACCTCTCAAAATCAAACTTCCAATAGTGCTTGAAATGTCCCTGGCTTTCTAAATATCGGTCAAGTGATATCTGAAAAGGCCAAGACTTAACATTTTTTCCCGGAAGGATAACCTAGCCTATAATATCTTTACTGCGAATTCTTTATCAAAGTCTGGAGCTAATACTTGCTTTGTAGCTCCGTGAAGAGGCTATCAGAAAAAGCTTTTTAGCTTTCATTCAGTACGCTGTCTGGAAAAGGAAACGTCAAGGCTTATCTATATTTAAGAGCTTGTAAAATGTAAATGCCTTTTGTTAGCTAACAGCTGGATTATTTACGTTCGGTAAGACAACTGTTTTCGATTGGAAACAATTGATTTAGTTTTCTTGTCGCAAAACGAAGAAGTTCACGACGATAGTAATAAAGTAGAGCATTTGTAATAAACACTCGACAACAATTAAACTTAAACGGTGACTCTGAAAAAAAAAGATTGCATCTAATTGTTATTTTACCAGCTGTATTAATTACGTTCATTTGTATCGTTCCACCTCCATATTTGCTTTGTTTCAGTTTCATGTCGCAAAACGAAGAATCCACGAAGTTCACGACGTTAGTAATAAAGTAGAGCATTTGTAATAAACACTCGACAACAATTGAACTTAAAATATGTTCATTTGCATTGCTCCACCTCCATATTTGCTTTGTTTCAGTTTCATGTCGCAAAACGAAGAAGTTCACGAAGTTCACGACGTAGAGTATAAAGTAGAGCAGTTGTAATAAACACTCGACAACAATTGAACTTAAACGGTGACTCTCAGAAAAAAAAGAACATAATTGTTATTCTACCAGCTGTATTAATTACGTTCATTTGTATTGCTCCACCTCCATATTTGCTTTGTTTTAGCGCAAGTTACGTTTTTGTCAATCTATTTGTTTTTGTTTCCCTTCGCCCGCCGAACAAATGCATTCCAATCTACTTCTTCGATCATTTTTTTTTAGCATTCTTCGTATTGACAACAAGTAAGACAAGAGCTGAAAGCTCAAATTGCCCTTGCAACGGTAGTTAGTATGCCAGCCAAGGTTCATGCTGTGAAGGTCGGGTGGATAGCCATCTTCGGCATCTTCTGAGATCCAGCCTCTAGCTCCTTCTAAGCATATGACACTCCTGTCGACCAAGTTTCGTGCCGATGGGGGCAGATGGATGGGGTCTCGGTAGAGCCTACCGATGCAAGTGCCATGTGAGCGTTCAGCTCTCTAGTGTAAATGAGGACGTAGAAGGCCTCGGATCGTGTTGCACCTTCCGAGATCCCCTGCAACTCCTCCGCACAGCCAGATCTGATCCGGTACAATAAATTGCAAATCTATGCACTATGCACTATGGCATGGCCAGCCCACCAGGTTTTGAGCTTCCCCTTCCTGCAACTCCCTGTTGCCGGATCCGGTCTGAATCTGTGCATTGCACACCGTCCCTCTCACAAAGTTCCGTCCCGATTCTAGCACTTTAAGCGTGTGTCAAGATTTTGGGAAACCCTTCAAACTCTCCCGGCATTACCCGAGTTCAATCCAGGTCTGTAAACGTTACATCTTCTGCGTATGACGATCCAGTTCGCCATGCGTCCCGATCACTCTGCCCTTGGCTTCCCACCGGATTTCCAGGACCCTTCTCCGACTCCCCAGTAGTTCCCGGATCCGGTCCAGTTCTATAGATGGTGAATCAATGGCGCATATCTGACAGTCCTGTCAGCCATGTACCGTCCCGATCTTTCCACCTCAAGCGTGTCACCAGATTTCTAGGACTTCTGATTTTCCCCTCAATTATGCGTGTCACAAGATTACCCCCCCCCCTCCCACCACAGTGCCGGAATCCGATCCAGTTCTATAAAAGTACATCTAGGGCTTATTTTTGTCCTTTCGGCACTCTAAGTGTGCCACAAGATTTCCGGGGCCGCCCTCCGACTCTCCCCGCAGTGAGCCGGAACAGACCAAAAGCGGAACATTTAGGACGTGTGCTCTTGCCATCTGTCAAGTCCCCCCCCCCCGAATCGGATTCGTCGTTTGAGAGTTGTGCGTGTCAGAACTTTTCGGGGACCCCCTCTCCAACTTCCCCTCGGTGACCTGAGATCCAGGTCAGTTCAGTAAACGGTATAAAAACTTTAATTATTTCCTTTTCACGAAAATGCAAAAGAATACAACAACAACATAATATCAGATGGAGAGTCGGGCAGAAATGCTTCTAGTACAGTCCAGTATTGTGAAAAATTACTCAAGCGGTATCAACTTAGGAGTTTCGCCTTTAATTTCAGGATATATTTTTCTTATGATTAAATTAGAGCTTGTTTACCCAGTCATAAAATAGTTTTTCCGCAGCTTGTTAATGAATTTCTCATACTTGGAACCAAGAAATATTACGTTGTGAAGTTTACTTTTTGTTCATGATTATTTACTATAACTATTACTTGTATTGTTTATTTTTTAAACATACTGCAGGAGTAGGAAAGAAGAAGTGAAAGTGGAGTGTAGGGAAAATGCACAGGATAAAATCATTGTTGTTTGAAAAAGGGGGAAAAGATATGGCATGGGAAGAATACTGACGATTTTTTTTTTTACTTTTAGGTCCTTGACTTTCAATTTTCGAACTGAGCTCGTTGGTAGAAACGTTTTCAGCAACTTATTAATTAGTTATTTTTGCTTAGGAACTGGCCTCCATTTTTCTGGTTGCTACTATTACAGCCATCATGAGAGAGGTCGAATCAGTCCAGAATGCTTCTGCGACTGTCCACAAGACCCAACCAAGTAAGTAAAACCTCATTTTTCAGACATCTACTGGTGTTCTTAAATTTAAGTGAAAAGGGCCTTTTCTAAATGTCTAGGAATTTCTTTTCACACACACTAGATATACAATCATTTTCTGTATTTTTCTCTTGTGAGTTAAACCACAGCGGGGAATTATCTCATTTGTTAAGAAGAAATAAATGTGTTGGCGTCGACCACTTATCACCTGTGTGACATCATAACTTGACCGAAGATCAAATTCGCCGAATCCCAATTCCCGAATCCCCCATTCTTTCGTCTTATCAATCGGCTGCCTCGAAAAGCGGAGGTCGCAAACGGCCGTTCGGTTTCGATGGCACTTGCAGCCATCAGCTTAATTGCCAGATACCGATGACTTTTCCGTCGGTCGGTCGGTCCGGCGATCATGAGTAGGCTACCCCAGCCTACTTCCAGATGTACTAGGACGATGAAACTTGACAGGCCTATTAGGGATCTGAGCAGATTTTCTTGGAAATACCGTAGTTACTTCCCGGATCCGACTTTCCTTTCACAGTCGGGGTGGAGGGTGAATCCGGAACATTGAGGCATGCATAACTTTCTCTCGGGTCATCAGATCTGACTGAAACTTGATAATTGGCAAGTCCACGTATTTTTCAGATGGTCCAGTCTGGACCGATCCGCCAACTGTGGGGGAGGGGAGATACCGGAAATCTTGTGGCACGCTTAGAGTAGAGGGATGGGGAAGAGAGACGTGGGGGAAAGAACATGCACAAGCCCTGAACACATAATTTCTAGAAACGCACCAGATGCGGGCAAAGCGGGGGGAGTTGGAGGGGGGTCCCCGAATCGATGACATCGTCAACGTCACGGACATTCTTTGGATTCGCACGCTATTGTTTCCTTGAGCCAATTTCCGGAAAAGCCACCATTTTTGTTCCGTGTCCGGATGCAAGAGACGCCACGAAATGCTTTTCTGGATCGCGTTTTATTTTTCTTCCTTTTGACAATCCTAAATGGATGCCCGGGGCACATCCGGAGAAAATTAATTACAACCAAAGGGTTGCCCACTTTCGACTTTGCTAAATACTCCTTGAGTATTGAACTGGTCGTGATTGTACGTCACGAGGTCAGTTTGAATTTTTTTTTAGATCTTTTGCACGTCACAGCCATCGTGAACGAAGTGATGGAGCTGCCTTGTGATATTCACACCTCTTTGAACAACGATAATGTAATCCTCGTCATTTGGTACAAGGAGAATCTGGAATCTCCTGTTTACACGTAAGTTTGAAACTTCACCATCACTAGTGCTGCCATCTTACCTACGAGTAAGTTAAACGTCTCCTGACACGGAAAATGTACGTTACGCTTCCATATTCCCTGACGTTACATCGACTTCTTAACACCTGCAGCGGACCCCTTGAGACTGGCGTAAACGTAAAATTGCGGAATTTCCTTTTTATTCTTCGTTTTTCGTCGCTTTCATCGCAGGCGACTTGTTGTATTTTTTCAAGTCATTCCAAGCTTGGACAAATTGGCAAGACTTTTAATCAAGCAAACCGATATTATTAAATTTCTTCTTCCTCCTCTTTTTCAAGTCGAACAAATTTCAACTTTGGAGTTTCTTCTTCTACAAGTCTTCTAATCAAGCAAACCCATTTTTTTCCATTTCTTCTTCCTCTTCTTAGGTTGCCTTGCATTACATTATGTTATTTAAGTTGAACAATTGAAGAGCTGAGCGCACAAAGGTGATAACTCACTTTTTGCTAGTTTCGAGATAATGGCGTTCAAAGTTAGGGAAGTTAGTATAAGATAAGATAAGATATATTTACACTAAGAGCCGAAGGCCATGGCAAATACATGAAAAATAATCACAAACAAACAAAATATAATAACTTCTATGAACACCTATCCATATGGGCTAATGCTATCCTGAGGAACCTCGCTAACTTTTTTATATTTATAAAACAACTATTCCCCATGACCCTGCTCATCCATTCTTCATCTATCCCTCTTTCATTTACTCCAAAAATTTATAGCACAAGGAGAAAGAGCGTAAAAATGTGTCCCAGATGGTGCTCTTAACTCTATTTGCCCAAAAGGGCTAGTTATCACCTTTGTGCGCTCAGCTCTTATTGGCAATCGTAGGGTTGCAGTAATCGTGCTTACTTTACGAGTTTTTATAGGAACTTGAAATTCAGTGGTGATATGGACCTCGTAACCGGGTTGACCCAGTGCCAGGTTATCTTGAATTTAAAATAAAATCTTAACCACTTCACGATTGTTCGATAAAATGTTGTCAATGGACAAAATTTATGGAATCTGTGACAATCAAATTCTTTTATTTTGAAAAACAGCCCAAAGCGGCAACATGGCGAAATTATTCTTGTCAAGATAAACAAGTATTCGGTTCATGGATGACGCGGAAAAATCCTGTACTAAAAAATCCTGTACTAACATAAAATCTTGTTTCTTCTAGGTTCGACGCACGAAGTCGAAATGGGACGCTTCGCTGGTCAGCACCGACGTTTAGTCGACGCTGGTACTTCGTTTCTTCTCGAAAACCAGCTGTTCTCAAAATCATGGATGTCGAGCCCATCGACTCGGGCGAGTACCGGTGTCGAGTGGACTTTAGAAGGGCGAAAACACGAAATACCTTTTACAACGTCACGGTTGTTGGTGAGTAGAGATTTTCCCACAATAGCTGAAGAGTAGAGAAACCGAGGGTTTGCCCACTCTCGAATTTAGCGTACAGCAAGTCCCCGTTGAGGCGGTGCCCGGTCGGTGCTGACACCGGTTCCCACTTGTTAGAGCATTAAAATCAGCATGTTTAGAAGCGGGAATCATCAAATTTGTGGTTGACATCGGCGTCGGCACCACTGGTTTCGGCCGCAGCCGGCTGGTGCCGGGAAAGAGTATACAGCAGGTGCCGGGAGTGGGCAGCCCCTCAAGAGAAACAGTAGTGAAAGTCACCCCTTCAATGTGAGGCAAAGTAGTAGTATTTTTCTTCTTTTTTTTTGTTTAACTTGGTTTATACCCGCATAGCAATTTTTCCACACTTTTAAAACTAGATTTGTCACCAGTTTGATGCTATGTCTCCTCCTCTCTCTCAGTGACATTGAGTCCTAACGTACCTCATCTTTCTTTTTCATGTCATCACCTTATTAAAAGCAACTGAGCATTATTTTACTTAAATTATTGTTTGCGATAATTAATGTGCAGACAAATTGCATCCTATTCTTTAACGTCGACCAAAGTTAGGTGACGTCCTAAATAACTAGCCTCTAACTGTACTTAGACAAAATTATAGTCATTCTTTTTTTTTTTACGAAAAACCGACTGTTTTGCGATTCGGTTATTTTTTATCGACTGGCAGACAACATTGGGGGGGCGTCCCCCCTCCCCCCAGACGTGACTTCCCTGCCCTAAGGGCGAAAAGAAGCCAAGACGGACTTGTAATCTTTGACAAGCCCCAGTAGAGTTACAAAACAGCCACGTGTGTTCGAATATTTTGACTAGTAACGTATCTACTTCGACCAGTGCCACTCGCGTGCTACCCTCATTTGGCGCTAACCGCATGTGTACCACTCAGACTCGCATGGGTGTTTGCTCTGCCACAGTCTTAAAGTGTCACTGAAGAGCTTATAAATATCCCACCACAATCGTACAACATTTTCTCTGATTGGCTCGAACAGTCCGTAGCTCCGTCTGAACCAATCGCCAACGACGCGAAAGGCGGGGCTTTATTGTGAAAATAGACTCCTTGGGAAGATCAGCTTTGGCGAAAGGGCAAAAGCATTCAACCGTGAAAGGGAAAATCGAAAATAAGCAGGCTGCGCTGGTTACTGAGAAGAAAAATAATGGAATAGTATCAGGTTTGATAGATAGATAGAAAGTTTATTCTCAAAATCGACTTTCGTGGTTATACAAACAAATTTGAATAGTTTGCTCTGCTTCATGAGGCCACCTGCCGTGGCACACTGAAACCTAATGGGAAGATGGCGGACAATTCATTGAACTGGGATGCCTTTTCAAACAGTTCTGGCTTATTGATTACAAGAACTGGAACTCAAACCTGTTTCCGCAACATAGTCCCCATCAGAGCCAGATCAGAGCAAACTGACACTAGAGAGTAGCGTCAAGACGCTAGAGAGTAGCGTCTAAACGCTTTCCTTGCTTCGAAAACGGGCCATACTCATAGCGTCGGCTACTAGGCTTGCGGCATTTAAAGCGAGACAACTTGCGGGTTTATAAATTTCTAGTCAAGCTAAGATGCGATCTGCACACGTCGGGGAAACACGGGAGGTTGTATCTTTTTTTTGCTGTGTTCTGAATATGAAGTTATTGGAGCCAGCGCTGGTGTACGACCGATTGAGTTTCAGTAGGGACGTTCACTATCGCTAGTGGTACTAGTGTCGCTGCTATTCGAGTGTGTGTCACTTCTTTCAGTTTTATTTTGCTCTGATTTAAAGCAGGACAAATTTGCGGATTTAGAAATTTCTAGTAAAGCTAAGATGCGGTCTGCACACATCAAGGAAACAAGGGAGGTTGTATCTTTTTTTTTGCTCAGTTCAGAGTATGAAGTTATTCGAGCCAGCGCTGGTGCACGTCCTATTGAGTTTCAGTATGAACGTTCGCTATCGCCAGTGGTGCTAGTGTCGCTGCTATTCGAGTGTGTGTCACTTTTTACAAGTCTTGGCGCTACTCCCTAGTGTTATTTTGCTCTGGTCCCCATGGAGACTTTTGAAAAGACCTCGGGTTTCTTCCTCGCTACACCTCGATATTTATTCCCCCCGGTACGGTGGGAAAGTCATTTTTCGTGTTAGTGCTAATGTGGATGTGACCTTGCTTTTTGTAAGACGCTTCAGGCTTAATTTACCTTAGTCGGTCCTGTCATCTGTGGTAATTAATATTAAGATTCTCGTTTGGGCCCTCCTAGGGGCCAAGTGACAGGAAGATGGATAGCTAGTCGGCCCTAACGAAAATGATATTCCACTCATTCATTTCTTCGAAAAAGAATAATGCAAAAAAAGAAAATTATATTAGTATTCCACCTTAAAATGCGCGAGACAAGAAATAGAGAGAAGAATGATAGTTGGCTCTGAAGAGAATAATGTTCCGTTTATTTATTTCTTCGAAAACACAATACAAAGATTATAGCCTTAAAAAGGATGTTACCAAGGCCGTATCCAGGGGGGGGGGTAGGGGGTTCGACCCCCCCGAAACCCATAAAAATAATAGTTTTTTGTACGCTTTAACCTCCGATCTATGTCTTTTTTGTACTTTTTGGTCCGACCCGTGGGCAAACCCCCCCCCCCCCGAAATTAATTCCACGGGCAACCCCCCCCCCCAAATAAATTCCTGGATACGGGCCTGGATGTTACGCTTTCATTTTTTTTTTTTTTATAGAAAACAAATCGCAAAAAAAAATTAAGTATAGGCCTCAAAAGGTGGCAAGGCATGGCTTCGAAAAAAGAGGTGACAAAGTTCACCTGCCCGGGGCGGAAAAAGATATGTTGAATTATCACAAAACAAATATAGTATTCGCTTTCCTCCCTTGATGATTGGAGGAAACCCCCTTCATGAAGTCCCTCAGCCATCTCTGCCTAGTTCCCGAGCACCCTCGACCTAAACTCAATACCCCAAAAAATATTCGTATTCCACCTTATTCTTACCATCCAGGGAGATATCCCTTGTTGAATTCAAAGCGGCCTCTTAGACTATTTTTGATTGGCTACTAGGCCTATATAATATATACATAGAGCCGAGCGGCCAGCAAGGTGCCAGACGCGTTTACACTTATAGACCGTTCCAGGGACAATCAAAGCCTAAGAGGCCGCTTTGAATGCAACAAAGGGTGGTTAACCCTTTGATTGTTAAAATAAGCTGTCTAGTCTTAACTGATTCTTAGAGTGCAAGATACACTATATAGAAACATATTAGGCCACTTAACGTACATGCTGATTTGGATTTAGGGAGCTTGACTGTAAGGAAGCGAGTGCCTTCCCCCACCATTTTCCATGCGTGCACTAACTTCCCGATTTACGCAGTGGGATACGAATTCCTTCATTCGCTCCGAAGTTTTTACGCATCTTAATTGTGAAAAGACTCACAATGAGAAGGAAGGGAAGGGTGCTCAGGAACTGGAGAGAGATGATGGGGGAGTTTGTGGAGGGATGTTCAAGGGAGGAAAGTTGTAGGACAGCGAATACTAATTTGCTTGCCAACGTTTTTTTTTTTCTTTGCTAATTCAAAGTTCAAATATCTTTTTCCGCCAAGTCCATGGTTTGTTATTGAGAAAGAAAATAATGGAAGAGTGTCAGGTTTCAGTTCTGCTTTAACTTTTTCTGACGTGCCATACCTACTGTTAGTATCATCCTTTGCATTTCTAGTTCCGCCACAAGAAGTAGTCATCCTGAACGAATTCGGTGACGCGATTTCAGCTACCTCAGGTCCTTTCATGGAGGGAGATCACTTGACTTTCGTCTGCGTAGCTAAAGCAGGTAAGGCCTACTTGAAGGATCCATATTCCTGCTCATTTTCTAGGTTACTATTTACCTCACCTTTACAGGGCCAATAATGAGCGTGTTCCACCCTTCTAAAAATAGTAACTATTAGTTACTATTTCCGCTCCAACCTCCCGAAAAGTTACAACGCTGACCGTTCCAACCTTCTCGAAATGGTAACTAATAGTAAATATTTGCTTATCATTCCCGGGAGCGTGGTAAGCGTGGTAACTACGGATCTCTGTAACGTGATTGGTCGGATTAGCCCGTGGAGTGATATTTTACCGAAAATTTAAAAATGCGTTCCAGCCTTGACTCCAAGAAGCCACAATTGAAGAACTCATGCGTAGTAACTACGGTACGTGTGGTGGAACACGCTAGTATTTGAGGTTTACTGAATCTCGTGAGCTGTCAGTGGGAGGCTTGCGTGACGTCTAGATCAATGTTACTATCGAGAAGCTGTCAGGGCTTTGTCAAGGTCCTGTTCAGGGCCTTGCATTTGATCTTCGTGATCGGGTAGTAAAAGCAAATTGTGTTTTGAACTAAGCCTTATTCAAATGTGGAAAGCTAAGTTGGCCCAATGAATTTTTGCATAGCCTTGTTTGAACAGGGAGAATTAACCAATTGAACCTTATGCCTTGGAGACACGATCAAGGTCGGGTGGTCCCGCGAAGGAATTCCTGCCTGGATTTCGTCACCATCATCACTTTCATATGGAAAAGTTGACATTTTTTCAATTTTATGATGAAAGGGATGAAAATTCGGTCGGGAAATCCTGATTGTGTGCTCGCACTTTTAGGTGTGCTAAGCTAAGCTTTAGTTGAACGTGTAGGGCGTGAGAAATAGCCAATGCAATAAATAATTAAACTAGAAGGCGTAGAAAATGTTAGGTCTAGTAGCATGCCTCCGTCATTCTTATCGGTAAACATCTTCAATTTTATTCATTCGTTTATGTATCTGTTTATGACCCATCAGAGGTCGAGTTAAAAGGATGGTGCATAAGATTGGACGGAGTCTTGAACCTTGGATCTTTGTGCTTTAGGCTACCCTGCTCCCGCCATCTCTTGGAAAATAAACAACCAAACGCTAGATGATGCGCGTGAGATTCTAACACCAGGAATAGCTCAGAGCTGGATCCAGCTTACCTTGAAGCGAACCGATTCAGATGCAAAGGTGACGTGCATAGCAGACAATAGCCGCGGAGTTCGTCCCGTATCGAAGAATTTCCGCATCGACATGAACCGTAAGTTTAGATTCTTCTCCTTATTACCGACAAGACTTTTTCCGGTTATCCCAGTTTGCCGACAAGGCTTTTTCCAATCATCGCAGTGCAGCAGAATCATTCAAATGTGGATCGTTGGTTGGAGCAAACTGACAAACCACCACATAACATACAAGGAAAACTGTTTGCTGTGATCTGCACCGACAAGAAGTTTCTAGTTTGCCGACAGAGCTTCTTTCGGTACCAAAAACGGAATGGAGAAAGTATTAACCGACAAACATTGCTAATTTACCGACAGGGCTTAACGGAATGAAGAAAGGGTTTTCTGAGCTGTTTATTCTTAGCTCCTTTCAGAATTTAGGATCGTAGTCTAAAAGATATCTTGGTACATCAACCTTTTCCTTATACAAAAGTGCCAGGAACACTTACAAAACCGCACATACATTAACTTCTTTCATGTTGCTATAGAACGTTGCTAACCCCTTTGCTCACCACCTGGATGCGATTTGGCAACGCCATGAGTCTTAGTTTTCCATTAGCGTAATGACTCAGTACTGAATAATTAAAAATTTAGCCTCAAATCTGTGACTTTAATTATAAATTATGTAATAAGTTCATCCTTGTAAATGTTTTCAGTGTCTCCTTTCGTTTTGTCTGCGCTTGCTCGAAAATGATTGCTGTGATATGATACGATATTAATAAACAGTACAAGCCCCAACCGGCCATAGCTAAAGCAGCCATGCCGTTCAGCATGCCTATTCATTATTTGCATATCTGAAAATTCTTTTAAGAAACAAGACCAAAGGTTCCGATGGGATCCCAAAACTTCGATATTTGATCCAGACAATTAGGTTTTGTCTTCGTCAGATCCGGTCTTCGCCAGACTCCATGAACATTTATACTCTTAAAATTTAGAAACAGATTAAGGCCAAACAACTAATCATTAAGAAAACCAAGCTCTGATATGGATTCAGCTTGTGTGTTTACCCCTATAAGTCGATTGAAACGATCCTGCCCGTATGGAAATAATTAAGTCGTAAACAGTTGTTAACGATCGTTTACAATTGTTAACAATTGTTTACAGTTGTTAAAGATAGTAAACAATTGTTAACGATTGGAAACGGTTGTTTACGATCGTAATTTTACGATCGTTTTTTTACGATCGTAATTTAACGATCGTTTTCAATTGTTTCCGATCGTTTTCAACTGTTTTCGATCGGAAACAATTGTTTTTATTTTCAAGACGATAAATACAGACCTGAATTCTAACTACGGCAATAAGAAAGTTGATTAGTGTTTAGTTTTGCATAATCAAAATAGTTTAACAAAAAGCTGAAACTAAAATCCCAATCGTAAACGATCGGAAACAACTGTTTTCAATCATAATTTTACAACTGTTTACGATCGTTTTTTTCAGGTGTCATTAAATAACTGTTTACGATCGTTTTTAGTTGTTTTCGATCGTAAACAATTGTTAACGATTGGAAACGGTTGTTTACGATCGTAATTTTACGATTGTTTTTTTACGATCGTAATTTTACGATTGTTTTTTTACGATCGTAATTTTACGATCGTAATTTAACAATCGTTTTCAATTGTTTCCGATCGTTTTCAACTGTTTTCGATCGGAAACAATTGTTTTTATTTTCAAGACGATAAATACAGACCTGATTTCGGCAATAAGAAAGTTGATTAGTGTTTAGTTTTGCATAATCAAAATAGTTTAACAAAAAGCTGAAACTAAAATCCCAATCGTAAACGATCGGAACAACTGTTTTCAATCATAATTTTACAATTGTTTACGATCGTTTTTTTCAGGTGAAAAAAAAACACTGATCGATAAAAAAAAATGAAAATCTCGTTTTGTTCTCGGTGTCATTAAATAACTGTTTACGATCGTTTTTAGTTGTTTTCGATCGTAAACAATTGTTAACGATTGGAAACGGTTGTTTACGATCGTAATTTTACGATTGTTTTTTTACGATCGTAATTTTACGATGTTTTTTTTACGATCGTTTTTTTACGATCGTAACTTTTACGATCGTTTTTTTACGATCGTAATTTAACAATTGTTTTTATTTTCAAGACGATAAATACAGAGCTGATTTCTAACTACGGCAATAAGAAAGTTGATTAGTTTTTAGTTTTGCATAATTGTTTTTTCAAGTGTCATAAAACAACTGTTTACGATCGTTTTCAGTTGTTTCCGATCGGAAACAGTCGTTTTCAATCGGGAAAATTTGGTTCGTTTTTCAAGACCTGAAACAAGACCTGAATCTCAACAACGATAGAAGGGAAGTTAATTCTTTTTTTAATGTGCAAACGATCGAAAAGTTTAACAAAAATGGAGAATCTGAAATCCCGATCGTAAACAACTGTTTACGATCGTTTTCAGTTTTTTATTTATAATAAATAAATAAAAGCCGTGGAAATGCTTGAAGTTGAGAACTGTCATCCGTGTTTTTGCTACTTTCACTTTTTTTTGAAGCGCAAAATATTTCAAAAGCATCTTTCGTAGTCGAAGCCCCCTCTATGGTGCTAAACCTTCCTCTGGTGATTTTTGGGATCCCAAAACGTTAGTGACGGATACCTATGACATCGCAAAAGTTGTCCGTCTGTCCGTCCGTCCGTCCGTCCGTCCGTCCGTCCGTCCGTCCGTCCGTCCGTCTGTCCGTCTGTGAGCACGATAACTCTCGAAGGGAATGAGATATTTTGATGAAACTTGGTGTGAGGATCCTTTGGGTCAAGAGTAAGGTCGAGTTCGTAGATGGGCTCTGTATCCCTACATTTAGGGGTGGGGGAGGGGGTTGAAATTAAAGGGCAAACAAAATATTTTGAAACAGCTAATGGGATAGTCGATTATCGGGTAAGAAGACATGCTGAACACGATGGTGAAAACCATTTTCTCGCCGGACAAGTAGTTAGCCCGGAATCCGGCCGAAACCGGAAAATTTGTTAAAAGCAAAAAATTTATTTGAAGTTGATTAGATGCTCGATTTAGGGGTAAGAAGACATGCTAAACCCGATGGTGAAAATCATTTTCTCGCCGGACAAGTAGTTAGCCCGGAATCCGGCCGAAACCAGAAAATTTGTTAAAAGCAAATGTTTTATTTGAAGTTGATTAGATGTTCGGTTCAGAGGTAAGAAGACATGCTGAACACGATGGTGAAAACCATTTTCTCGCCGGACAAGTAGTTCGCCCGGAATCCGGCCGAAACCTCAAAATTTGTTAAAGTAAAATTTGTATTTGAAGTTGATTCGATGACAGATTTAAGGGTAAGAAGAGACGCTGAATCTGTATATGACAATCATTTTTTACCCGGACATATAGTTCGTCCGGAGTTTGACTGGACAAGTAGTTCGCTCGGAATTCGGCCGAAACCGGAAATTTGGCAGAAGTAAAGCAGGAAGTTTCGATCAGTATCGTCAAATAGATATGGCTTATACAGGTATATCTGAACTTGATTTTCTCAGATGATTAACTTGGCGAAGACTGGATCTTGCGAAGACAAGACCTAGTTGTCTGTGTCAAATATTAAATATTTGGGATCCCATCGAAACCTTTGGTCTTGTTTAAGAGTGTTGCCGTTTAATCGATAATTTCGGAAACAAAAATATTTGCCTCTATATGCAACAAAGCAAATATCCATCGATACTATCACAGAAAATGAAAGGTTCATTGGGGTTGGAATACTTGGATAGAATAGAAGTCGTTGCAGTTCAGGGCCAGGGACTAGGCTAGGGGTGGGGGTGCAGGGTAAGTTGAAACACCCAGTCGGGAAACACCCGTTCCCGATCGTGAAAATTCGATGGAAACAACAGTTCCCGGCCCTTAAATTACGATTGGAAACAACCGTTTCCGATCGTAAAAATACAATCGTTAACAACTGTTTCCAATCGTAAAAAACGATCGTTTACGATCGGAATGTCCCATTTACCACGTCGAGTACAATTGTACTTTTTCAGTACATTTTCGTTCCGTCTGTACGAAAGTACAACTTTTTCTAAAGTGGCCAAATCTAGTACATTTTCTTGTTTTCTGTACAAATTAAGTACATTTTCTTGTTTTCCTCCGTCTAATGTTTTTTTTTCTCCTTATATACCAGCTATACTTCATTCGAGTCCCTTTCTGACGTCTTTTCAGTAACCACCTCCCCACTGCAAATTCTGCAAGATCTGTCGTTTGTTCTATATAAAGGTCGGGCTTCACTACCCAGACGCCCCAGAATCTGGGGTCCGGATTATGTGAAGACGGTACCAAACAGAAATCAAATCAAATGTCTTTTCAATAGTCCACTTTTGGGTATTTTTCAGCACTTCTGTCATTTTCTTAGATTTTACCACCTCAACACAATAATTTCTCCAAGTGAAAACTACTTTAAAATTCCCGCTTCTTTTCACCCAGAATCCGGTCTTCAGACAGGTCTGAAAATACCCCGGACGCGTCCAGGAATCTGGTAGAAACTTTCAGACCTGTCTTCACTACCCATACCGATATCGAAGAAAACGGAACCCAGAATCATTGCGAACAATATGATTACTGCATTGCAATGACAGTCTCTGTGGTTCGAAGATGCGCGTGTTGCGCGCAGCGCAACACGCGCTGAATTTTTTGTTGGTATAAGTACATTTTCGGGCAATCTGTACATTTAGAGCGATATCTGTACATTCTGAAAACTTGGCGTGGCAACACTGGTCCCATAATACAATTGGGAAAAAACGATCGTTTACGATCGTTTCCGATCGTTAAAATACGATCGTAAACAACTGTTTTCAATCGTAAACGACTGTTTCCAATCGTAAACAACTGTCTCCAATCGTAAACAACTGTTTCCAATCGTAAAAAAACGATCGTTTACGATCGGAATGTCCCATAATACAATTGTAAAAAAACGATCGTTTACGATCGTTTACGACTTGAATTATTTCCATACGGGTGGCTTACTTCTGCGAATTTTCCGGTTTCTGGCGGAATTCCAGAACTACTTGTCCGACGAAAAACTAAAGCTCAAAAACGAATTCAGCGTATCTAGTTACCCCTATTTCCAACATCCAATCAACTTCAAATAAAAATTTAACTTATCACAAATTTTCCGGTTTCAACCGGATTCCGGACGAACTATATGTCAGGCAAAAAAATTCTTGTCATATACGGATTCAGCATCTCGTCTTACCCCTAAATCGGACATCTAATCAGCTTCAAATAAAAGTTTTACTTTTAACAAACTTTCCGGTTTTGGCCGGATTCCGGGCGAACTTCTTGTCTGGCGAAAAAACAGTTTTCATATTCGTGTTTAGCATGCCTTCTTACCCCTATATTAAACGTCTAATCAACTTCAAATAAGACTTCCAGTTTTAACGAACTTTCCGGTTTTGGCCGGATTCCGGGCGAATTACTTGTCCGGCAAGAGAATGGTTTTCATATTCGTGTTCAGCATGCCTTCTTACCCCTAAATCAAACATCTAATCAACTTCAAACAAAACTTTTACTTTTAACAAACTTTCCGGTTTTGGCCGGATTCCGGATGAACTACTTGTCCGGCGAGAAAATGGTTTTCATATTCGTGTTCAGCGTGTCTTCTTACCCTATAATCGACTATCACATTAGCTGTTAATTTAATTTGAACCCCCTCCCCCACCCCTAAATGTAGGGCTACAGGGCCCATCTACGAACTCGACCTTACTCTTGACCCAAAGAATGCTCACACCAAGTTTCATCAAAATATCTCATTCCCTTCGAGAGTTATTGTGCTCACAGACGGACAGACGGACGGACGGACGGACAACTTTTGCGATGTCATAGGTATTCCTCCACTTACGTTTTGGGATCCCAAAAACTCTTTTGTTCACATAATTTGTTTCCTACCGGGATCGCGTCAGTATTTCCTAGTAGGGAACACTTTTTAGCAAAATTTGTTGTCCTGTTCAGGAACGCTCGAGATTATTTGACTGGGAAGCCGATTGCGTCAAAGCAATACGCGTAAATTGATGTTAGGGGAATTTTCTTATAAAAGCAATACGCATTAATGGCTTTAGGACAAGAGGAAAGAAGTGCAAAATAATTCCGACAGTTCGAGTCGACAACTTAGAACACACACCTTCACAAACTTGACCAGCACAATTTTAGCTAGGTAAACAGAAACGGATAATTCTGGCCAGCACTCATTGTGTAGTGCCAAAAATTTTAGTGGGTGAACTTACGTGTGTGAACCACGGAAAAGTAGACTAAACCATCTAGTGGCTGCAGCGACCGGTCCCGGAGAAACCAGAACTAATGAATACCAGTCTGAGCTAGGTGTCGTAAGAAAATCCTACCTTTATTTTATCTAATTGGAAAGTAAATTGTCATAAGCGTAAAATGAACAGGATGGCAGATAAGCTAAACACTCAGAGTAGTCCAAAGGATAGCACTGAGGCGACAAGAATAACCCCAAAGCTTAGAGCAAGCTTCGCCCCACTATTATAAACTGTAATCAGCTCTGCCCCGTTTCCACATGACGCCGCAGGCACGCATGAAAAGCTCACGCCGTTGCATTGCCCGTTACACTGCCCCGGTGGCACCTGGTTGTCCACGAGCTGGTTCCAGTTCTGTCGCCCTAGACACAAACAGAAAAGGGTACTCGACCCGTCCAGATTTTTAATATGCCCGATACCCATTTTCACAGGTGTTATACCAGCTCGGGTGCAAAACGACCAGACATCTTTTCCAAAGCATGATTCGGGGCCTTGAAGTGTTGGATAAAACTCGGGTGGGTAGAAATAGGCGTCTGTGGTCATCATAGTACTCTGGGCCGCAAGTAGAGGGAGGTAATTAAAGCATCCCTCCATCTCATAGTTGCAGTTGTTTTGGGGTCTGCCGTTGTGATCGTCATTCGGGCCAAATTGGACCTGGGCTGCTACTTGGTGGCAGACTGTCAAGTAGACGAGTGACGTCAGAAGAATATCGGCCCTGAAAAATAAATGTAAAAAAAAAAAAAATTCCTTGCACAGACTTGACAGCCTACACTGTCAGAAGTTTGATGATAAGTCGATACATAACACGAGTGGCCCGATTCTGTTGTAACTGAACAGTTAGATCGATCATGTTTTCTAGATGTTTTGTTACTTCTGTTTCCAGGTTTAGACTGAATTGGGAATCTCTGGGGAGAGTTGGAGGAGCTTCATGGCTGGAAAGTGTAAACTCATGTGCAATAAATTGACAGGTTTGGGCTGGTTCTGCACACTACTGGGGTAGTTGGATAGGATCCCAGAAATTTTGTCGGAAGTTCAACGTGCTGGAGTCGGGACTAAATTTCACAAGCACAATGACCTTCGGCTCGTTCGGTCCTTGATGTGATAATTAATTATCCATTATGGTCTGACGATAGAGCAATTTCAAAGGGGGGCTCAAAACATGGTAAGGTAGATAGATAGATTGATTAGTTGCTGAGCCCCGCGAGAGCCATTGCAACAAAAGTCACAATAAAAAAAAAACATAATCTTTTTCTTCTGTAATGACGTGTTTTGGGTATTTCCCTATTCCATTTTCCTATATTCCATCGCTATCCTCAGGAATAGCCCCAGTCTCTTAATCGTAATAAAACACTCATTGTTAACAACTTTGATTAACCATTCTTCATCAAATTCACCAACACCTTCCTCCATTCTCTCAGCTCCATACACCCGCAAACCATTTGACCCAAACTCAAATTCAGACACCCGCACATCGGACAGAAGTAATGACCGGATTTCTGCCTGAAATTACCAATATATCTTCTTCTAGTCCTAATTGGCAGGGCATCCGCCAACATTTCGATAGTTATCTTTAAAGGAACATTAAACTTGACTACGCAACTTTTGGCCATCGAATCGCCCGGGGGGGGGGGGGTAAGATAAATATACAGGGTCTTATTGTCGACAGGCCCCCCCTTCTTTGCTATCTCGAACCGTCTCGAACCCCCTCTTTAGTGTTCCCGAAGCTAGCTGGCAGGCCCTTGCCCCTTATGCACTGTTATTATGCACTTATGTACTGGAAAAGTTGGCCTTTTTACGTGTAGACTACAGACAAACGACCTCCCTGACAAGACGGCCTGGGTTCGATTCCTAGTCGCGGCACACAAACCTTTTGTTTTTTTTCTACTAACTCACAAGTCGAATTCTCGGAAACTGCCCGGAAACTGCAATGGTCGTAACGAGAATTTTTCTTACTCTCAATATCGACTCAGGGTACATTCTTGATATGTTAGCTAGCTCCCCAAGTCAAGTTTGAGTCAAGTTTTCTGTTTTTTAACTCCTTCCGCTTAAGGCCCGCTTTAAACGTTATGCTCTCCCCCCTTGTCTCCATCACCGCAGCATAAAGCCTCAGATATTCTTCCGTTTGAACGTGCCAAACATGTATTTCCTGGCTCTTGAGTATTTCCTCCACTAGCTTGATCTCCTTCCTTCTTTTCTACTCAATTGTTCCACATTTCACCAACTCCACAATCTTCCAATATCTTTTTACTAGGTACGGGCATGAATTAGGCGAATCATCTTTCAAGGCTTCTAAATATAAGCCGGACATGCAGTAATGCCTAAATGGGCATTCTGTAAATTGAGATTGGATCCGGCTACTGTGGAGGAGCTGGAGGGGTAGGGGTCTCGAAAAGCCATCTGACCGCATGCCTGGGCGAACCTTAACTGATATACATGCCTACCCTTGCAAGTGCCATATGAGCTTTCTTATTTTGGTTTGTCTGTACTGTAAATGCGTATTTTTACGGTTATTTTTTCGTGAATTTCCGCAATACTCTTGATGACTATCTCTCCTTTCCGGTGCAAAATCGCCGGGTACTAGTGGAAGAGCCAGACGCGGTATCACCTCGGGTACTGCTACTGCTCCTAAGATCGCCGTGATTGCTTACATAGGATTTGAGTTGTTGAGTTTGTGTCGTTATGGTGACGTTTACTCCTTCTTCCTGAGGATCACTGGCTTGTTTTGGACTTAGTCATATAGAGTAAATGACAATAATAGAAGAGAGAATAGCATTATACCAATATCCAAAGAAGGGTATGATAATAATCGTACATACCTTGCAACATTGAGCATTTTACTAGCTTCGATTCCGAAATTAAACTGATCTTGTGCCAACAGTCACTTGGCCTACCAAAGTCGGAAGTAGACGATCTGGATATTACAGTTAATCATGATTAGAAATATACGCATCGGATTTAGCTTATTTTGCGGTCATTTCCAGGTTCCGCCGGAACTGGACTATAAATATCTTCCGGAAACCACGAATTCTGTTGGCAGAATGTAAATTTCAGAACAAGAATGTCACAGAATATCAATCAAGAGAACTTAAAAAAAATAATTTACCTTCAAAATAATTATACCCAAATGAGTGTAATCCCTATATCCCACTGAGAATAGCATGCAGTCTATCTCAATACTGTGGTGCTTGAAATTAGAAAACTGATTTTAAAAAGACCAATCTTACAGATATTTCTCATTCACTCTATGAATGAATGAATGGATTTAATTCCAAAAAAGCCCAAGGGCCATGGCGGAAAACATAAAAAAAATAACAACAAACAAAATATCATACACTCCGAAACAAACCAAAAATCAACTTCTATAAAAATAGTTCGCGGTGGGTCATAGCTATCTTCAGGAATCTTCAGAGAGATCGAGGAAAGAAATGGCCTGCTTTTCCCGTGCACCATGGCTTGCCTTTCATTTCCTGCTTTTAGGCGACCCCCTATAAAAGACTAGTATTTCATTCTGTACGGTGTTGTTTTTTAAGCCATTCGTCCAAGTTTTTCGAAGGCTGTTCTCCAAGGTTTGTGACAAATCTTTGTTAAATTACTTGTCGTACCTATTTGACTGATTTCACTTCACTGATTAATTCCCCAATCGCTCTATCCATTCTCATTCGTGAGATTTCGAACTTTCCATATCATTTTGTCCACCCCAGTGGCACTACACCGGTTTTTGCCTTTGTCAGGTCTGGCCCTTTTGAATCGGATCAGGCTCCCGCTTACTGGTTCTGGGGAGCTCATTGGTTAGGATGACCGGTTACACAATTTTATTCGTATCTCTTCTCAACACAAGTTGGTCACGCGCGGCTAAGACCGTGTTCCACCCCGCTAACTGTACTTACGACGCTAGGCTGGAACGCATTTTTCTTTTTTCGGTCAAATATTAGGCCGCGGCCTGATCGGACCAGTCACGTTACAGAGATGCATAGTTACTACGCTCCCGAGCGTGGTAAGCAAATGGTTACTACTAGCAAGAATTTATTTATTCTTTCGTGAGGCTTTTCGTGAGGCTGGAACGGAAATAGTAACTAGGGGTTACTATTGGTAGAGGGGTGGAACACGCTCTAAAACAGCAAGTTCTGTAATTTTTTGAAAAACAGCACAGTTAAAGTTAAACCGAAAACATTTAGGGACACAGCCTACTGAAATACGGTAATCTAGTTACCCATCACGTATTTCCTTAAGTATGCCTGAAGTTTAACTGAGAAGGTGGTTTATCATTACATCTTTACACTTAATTATTTTGAATCATCTTAGGGATTCTGTAATGTGCGCTGCTTGCACGACAACCCAAAAATCACCCGGACGCGGAGAATTTGAATGTCAACAAAAGCCTGCATTTTCATGTGCTTCGGACGCTAAGCTTGGGAAATTGGAGGAAGCAACTCCTCTGAAGGGAGTAGCGAAGTGATGAAAAGATATGTTTTTCGCTACATGTGTGATTTTTCGGCAATGGCTTACCTTTGTAGTTGTCGAGTACAATGTCAGAAGTTTCATAACTTATAGTGCATAACACTTTTAAGAATAACACCTTTTCACTTAGAAATAAAGTGTTATGGCCAATTAAATTTACACTATTTCCTGCCTAGATCTCCAACAACACTTTCAATTGGTGAAAATACTAACGGGAGCGAAATAAACATAACAGATAACATCCCAAAGTGTTATCTGTTGAAACCGGGCACCCTTCTGTTGTCGTTATGCAGCTTCTGACAGTGTAGTATTTTTACCAATTGAAGGTGTTGTTGGAGATCTAGGCACGAAATAGTGTAAACTTAATTGGTCATAACACTTTATTTATAAGTGAAAAGGTGTTATTCTTGAAAGTGTTATGAGCTATCTGTTATGAAACTTCTGACAGTGTAGTTCAAGAATAGAGGGACAAGTACATTAGGTACCACAACCACAAATCCGTAAAAAGAAGTTCATTCGATGAAATCGATTATCTGTGGATAGCGTACAAACGAAGTAGCGCCTTTTATAAGATTCCAGGCCTATTCATACTTGCGATCTCAGCCATATTCGGTTAAACTTTAAGGACCGGATAAAAATGATATACTTAGTTGTTACGCTGTTCACGAATAGTCGATTTCCATATTGCACATTTTCCCTTTCGGATTTATAGGTAGGACCTCTATATGTGCTTGTACCTCTATACTTGAATGTGTAGAAACTACAACGGCAAATGATTCCCATAAAATATATGTATGTAAATAAGATAATAATAGAAATGGCAGATTGTCAGTCTTATATTTGCATCGTCTAATATCGTCTGATATCCACAACGTCGGATATTTGATTTCTTAGCTATGAAACTCGACCTCGATCAAAGGAGAGGCCCCAAAATAACGTCTGTTCTTTTGTTTAAATTTAGCGGTTCAATAGCTATGGAGCCGGTCTTGTCTGGAGGCCGTTCATATTCTCTACGTCCCCACTAGAGCCTATTCTGGGAAAATTGAAAACCCTTCAAATGATTCAAAGCACTTTTCAGTTAAACTTCAAAGGTACGGTAGAATATTGGAACAAAAACTATACCTACTTCGAATTTTTCCTCGAAGCATAGTTAAAACAGTGCCTGGATTCCAATATGGATCATTTTCTCATCTTAAAGCAGAAATATAAAAATGCTATTTCTGCAAGAGATACAGTGCTTACCATCCCTACAGCCTTTCTGATTCTTCCAACACACGAAAAAGACAAGAAAACAACAAGAAAATCCAAAGAGACACGCCAGGTTTCAGTTTGGCCTTATTACAGTTCAGCGCTCCAAGTGGAGTAACAGTCCCCTATTTCCTCAGGCTCAACACTTGTGTAGAAATAGTAAAAAGTCGATTCCATAGGGTAATGGGTGACTTTCACTTTCTGCTGCTGAGACATATGTAAAATCTCAATTACCCGGGACGCAAATGACAGTTTTTCCACTACTAACCTGTGGATCTATTTTAGCATGTCTGATCCAGGTGCTGACGGGGAGGCTAACAGAAAGTAGTCCTCTTGGAAGCGGGGAGAGGGAAAAGAAAATTCCGTAAAAAACAAGCTAACTATTCCAATTTTCTTTAAAATAAAAAAAAGAAAGAGTAGAAGCAACAACTGTAATTGTGAAAAAAAATAGCAGTTACATAGCATATTTTTATCTTTTCTAATTGCCGACGCATCCTCTGAGGGATGAACGTTAGGTTTCTGCGCGGTTTTTCTCTCGAACCGAAACAGCAACAATAAAGAACAAGACCAAAGGTGTCGATGGGATCCCAGAAATCTAATATATGATGTTGATAGATCAAAACTTATTTAGAAACAGATCACCAAAGATTCTAGCAACCGATTCTTACTTACGAGTCCATGTCCTCGTGATAGACGTGGTACCAATTTGTTCGTACCATATAAAGCACAGGAAACAAATTGTAGGTACACCAAGTAGACAAAACTGCTAACCCCTCATTGCCCGTAGGGAAAGGACTGCCCGGAATCCGTGAAGAGACACGGATTTCCAGGTTTTTTCACGGATTTCCGTGAATCTCGCCGGAATTCCAGAGGAAAATTCGATTTTCCGTGCCTCTTCGCGGAATTCCGAGAAGCTTTTCCCGGAATTCCATCACTGCAATTTTCCGTGCACCTGGAATTCCGGCAGTAATTTGCGTTCACGGATTTCCGTTACAAGCAACAAATTTCGGTCCCTTCTCCTGGAATTCCGCGAAGCTAATGCCGGAATTCCGTATCTGCAATTTTCTGTCCACCTGGAATTACGGCAGTAATTTGCGTTCACGGATTTCCGTGACAAGAAACATATTTCGGTCCCTTCTCCTGGAATTCCGCGAAGCAATGCCGGAATTCCGTAACTGCAATTTTCCGTCCACCTGGAATTTATGTAGTCACTCGCCGTTCCGGATTTCCGTGACACAAAGCGAATTTCCGGGACCTATCTTGGAATTCCACGAAGCTTATGACGGAATTCCATTACTGCCATCTGAGGGATTGCGCTCCGATACTTCTCTAGCATTCTTGATACATTTCTGTAAATCTAGATACTTTTATATTCATAGATTATTAACCGCAAAAACGGCAAACAGAAAACAGTATGAAAATTCAATTTAATCTAGGTAAATGCCGTTTGGCAGTGTACCCATTAGCACCTAGCTATTTGTAAAGAAGGGTAGGTAGAATTTTTTGATACGATCGTTTTCGATCGGAAACAGTTGGTTCGGTTTTCCAAGTCCTGAAACAAGACCTGACTTTTAACAACGATAATTAGGGAAGTTGATTTTTTATTTATTTATAATAAATGAATAAAAGCCATGGAAATGCTTGAAGTTGAGAGCTGTCATCCGTGTTTTTGCTATTTTCACTTTTCTTTGAAGCGCAAAATATTTCAAAAGCAGCTTTCGTAGTCGAAGCCCTCTCTATAGTGCTAAACCTTCTTCTGGTAATTTTTTAAGATTGCTACCGTTTAATCAATAATTTTGGAAAGCAAATATTTGCCTCTATATATCGCAAATGTCGATCTTTACTATCCTCAATTGGATTGAATCACAAGAAGGTCCAGGAAGTTCCACTTGGCAGTTGGCACCAAGTTGCAGCTCAGGGACTAGGCTTGGGGTGGGGGTGGGGAGTCGGGGAGATACGTTTCCGTGCCATAGACGCAGGAATTCCGGCACGATTTTCCGTGAAATTGAGACAAGTTTCCAGCACGTAGTCCGGGATCCAGGCACCTCTATCGTTCAAGGGGGGTAGCAGGAGAGCTGCAGAAGGTTTGAAGAACTTTTCTAGACCAACTTTTTGTGCTGATAACGAAAATCGTACCGCACCACTTCGCACCAATGTACGTCACCGACTTTTTAGCCTATAAAGGCCAATTTGGCCTATAGGGACCAACTCTATAAAAACAATTTTCCTAGCATGACCGCATAAGCTAAATCAGACAAACTATACATATTCTGAATCCTCATTCTATGGTCCATCGAATGGTGTATTTCTTATTTTTTTAAACTTACACATTTTTCTTAGAAACGTCTTAGAAACCGAGAAAAAGTGAAATTTGTCTAACTTTTTTAACTAAATTGTCATTTTTCTCGGAAAAACTTCCAGCAAACAACATATTTTTATTATCTCGTTGGAAAGACAAGCTCCTTACCAATCGTTTGAGCTATTAAAACTTCAAAAATATTTGATTTTAACAATGTCTGGATTTTTTTAAAGCAGAGCATCCACGTTTTCATCAATGAGTGACGGTAGAAATTTTAAAGGAAATATATTAGTTTGACGGTAAGTTTAAGGTTAGTTTCTTACGTAGAATTTAACTATGACACAATTTTCTCTCTTGGGATTCATATTGGTCATATAGGCTATATAACATAAAGACGATCTTTCAACTATCTCGCTCCGTTCACTTTCCCCTTCGGAAGAAGAACTATCTCTTTCAACTGTTTTTGACATTTTACAGCGAGACCTCTCCGAAGTTAAACTTTCAGTAAGCCGTACGAAGAGTGTTGTACTCAGAGTGTCTTTTTTAAAACGTGAACTTCCTGAGATTGAGGATATAGGTCTTGAGTCCAAAACCACAGTTAAACTCCTTGGTTTGTTGATTGACGATGACCTTAAGTGGAGTTCCCACGTACAGTATGTTACTCGGAAAGCAGCACCACTTCTTAAGTCGTTTGCGGTTCTGAGACGTTTTGCTATCCCGACGCGAGATTTACGCAGTATTTACTGCACGTACATCCGACCTTGCCTGGAGTATGCTTGTCCAGCTTGGCACCCAGGACTCACCAACGCACAGACTGACAGACTTGAAGCCATCCAAAAAAGGGCTGTTAAGATTATTCTCGGCCCTGGTTATATTTCTTACGAGGATGGCTTGGTCAAGCTTGACCTGCCAACCCTTGCTCAAAGGCGGCATCAGCTGACAATAGCGTTCGGGAGTAAGTGTCTGGCATCACATGCGCATCGTGCCATTCTACCAGATTTTGAGACCCCAGCAGATAGTAGGCCTAATACGAGACAAAGACAGAGGGACGCTGCTTCCCAGAGACTTGAAAGACCACCGATACACTCGACTGATCGTTATTTGAAATCTTTTGTACCTTATTTCACGCAGTATTTTAATTCTAGCTAAGTCATTATATTTTAATTTGTGTGAATTGATAAATTGTTTACTTGTGTAATTTCGCATGTGTTATTTGTAAAATGACGATCCAATGCTAGCGTGTACAATACAAGCTATTAAGGAAATAAAGTACATTTATTTATTTATTTATTTATAATGAACAAACCCGTCATATCTCTCAAAATATATATTATTACAAAATATATTAGTTTGACGGTAAGTTTAGGGTTAGTTTTTGACATGGAGTCCAGTCATGACATCAGTTTTTATGGCACTTGAGCCTACTCAAGTGCCATATAGCGATCCTAATGTCTGTCGGTCTGTCGGTCTGTCGGGCTGTCGGTCTGTCGGTCTGTCCCGCTTTTGCTAGTTCGGGCACTTCCACATAAGCTAGGACGATGAAACTTGGCAGGCTTATCGGGGACCCGACCAGATCAACTAACAAATAATCACTTTCCTGATCCGACTTTCCCCGGATCCGGTAGTCCGGAAAACTAGTAACAATGGCAGCGAAAAGGAGCAAAACAAAAGATGTACAGGTGGAGGATCGATCCCGCGCCGCCTCGGTTGCAAGGCTGACGCTCTATCAACTGAGCCA
Source organism: Branchinecta lindahli (assembly GCA_023053555.1). Lineage (NCBI taxonomy): Eukaryota > Metazoa > Arthropoda > Branchiopoda > Anostraca > Branchinectidae > Branchinecta > Branchinecta lindahli. The sequence goes on along the minus strand of JAKZAO010000009.1, from coordinate 31,923,368 downwards.
TGGATGCTTGTTGTCAATGGGAAATGCAGGACAAAATACAGTTTACGGATCAAAATGAGACCGACGAAATTATTTGACGGTCTTTCCCGGTTTTGCTAGTTCGGACATCTTCACAGAAGCTAGGATGATGAAACTTGGCAGGCTCATCAGGGACCCGACCAGATTAACGTAGAAATAATCACTTCCCCGATCCGGCTATCGTGGAAGGATCGGAGGGATGAGGAATCCGGAAACTAGTAACATGCATAACTTTGGAACAGGTAATGAGAATCGGACAGGGATGAAACTTGAGAATTGTCAACAATAAGTGTCTCAGACGTTGTTTTTCAGATCTGGACCGAATCCGATTACTGGGGGGGGGGGCTGCAGGGGGGCACCGGAAATCTCGTGAAACGCTTCCACATAAGCTAGGACAATGAAAATTGACAGGCGTATCACGGACCCGACCACATGATATAATCATTTCCCCGATCCGGCCATCGTGGGGGAGTGGAGGGATGGGGAATCCGGAAACTAGTAACATGAATAACTTTGGAACTGGTAATCGGACATGCATGAAACTTGACAAGTGTTAAGAAGAAATCTCTCAGATATAATTATTCAGATTCAAATCAGGGCCGGCTCCGATAAATGGGTGGGAGGGCAAGAGGAGGGCACCGAAAACTCGTGAAACGCTTCCAAATAAACTAGGACGATAAAACTTGACAGGCGTATCAGGGACCCGACCAGATTAACTCGGTCCGGCCATCGTGGGGGGAGTGGAGGGATGAGGAATAAGGAAACGAGTAACATGCATAACTTTGGAACAGGTAATCGGACATGCATGAAACTTGAGACGTGTCAACAACAAGTGTCTCAGATAATCAGTTTCAAATTTTGGACCGGATCCGATAACTGGGAGGGGGGCTTTGGAGGGATGGGGAATTCGGAAACTATTAACATGAATAACTTTGGAACGGGTGATCGGACATGAATGAAACTTGACTAGCTCCAAGAACGAATGTCTCAGTTGTTCAGTTTCAGATCAGGGTCGGATCCGATAACTGGGGGGGGGGCTTGAAGGGGACACCGGAAATCTCGTTAAACGCTTCGAAATAAGCTAGGACGATGAAAATTAGCAGGCATATAGGGACCCCACCAGATGAACATAATCATACATTTCCGATCCGGCCACTGTGGGGGACAGGACGGATGGGGAATCTTGAAACTAGTAACATGCTTAAAGCACAACTCTTACTAGAAATGAGAAAAAACATTTTCGAAAATACCATTACTGAAATTGCGATTTTCTTGTTAGCGCTTGTCGACTATGTCCAGCCTTCCTGCTCTCCGACCCGGCGGCTGGGCGCAAAACATTTGAAAACTGAACGCGCCGTGGTTAAAAAGTGGGAAAATTGAGCAAATAAAAGAAGTAATAAACAGAAGCTGACGGGCAAAACTCGGCAAGGCCAAAAAAGCGCTAAAATTTCGTAGGCACAAAACGAAACAATGGAGAAAGGTTGGGATTTTAGAAGCTCATAATTCTGTATGGGAGCTAGGTATATTATAAAAGGCAGAATAAGCAAGAGGGGTTCTTTAACTTCGAAACGAGTAATCGGATATGCAAGTGTCTCAAATGTTCATTTTCCAAATCCGGACTGGATCCGTAAACTGGAGCTGGATGGGGGGTGGCACCGGTTATCAAAACGCTTAGAGCCAAGGGATTGGGATGGAACATGGAGGGACGAACAAGCCTAAATCCTAGATACACTGTTGACAAAACAGAACCGGATCGTTTCATAGTGGGAGCGGGGTTGGGGGGTTTCCACAGGGTTACTAGTTACGGTACTTCCATATGTGCTAGGACCATGAAACTTCGTAGGCATATTAGGTACTCTACCAGATTTACTTGAAAACAATCCCTTCCCCGATCCGATGATCTTGGGGGGAGTTGAGGGTGGGAATCTGGAATATAATGACATGTACAGGTTTGGAACGGGTGATCGGACGTGTATGAGACTTGACAATTGTCAAGAACAAGCGGCTCAGATGATCAATTTCAACTCTGGGCCGGATCCGAGAACTGGCGGGGGGAGCTGCAGGGGGGCACCGGAAAGCTCGTGAAACATTTAGAGCCGATGGATCGGGATGGATCCATCGGATGGAACTTGGTGGGAACAGTAAACATAAACCCTAGATACATTATTGACAGAGCAGGACCGGACCGTGGCATTGTGGGTTGAGCTGGAGGGGCTTTCCTGGGATGCCGGTTATCACGAACTGGCGTACTTCTAGATTATCTATGACGAGGAATGTGAATAGAACTGGACAAGTTGCAAGAGCTAATGTCTAAGATCTCCCGTTTCAAGTCAGGATTAATGCCGATAACGATGTGCGGAGCTTTTTCCAGATTATATGACGAGGAATGTGAATAGGACAGGAGAAGTTGCAAATCTCAATCAATCATCCAGTTCGGGTACATAATTATCACATCTAGAGTACTTGTTCCTACTATCGATTGGGCTACACATGAATCGGAACCTCAGTAAGACAAAACTTCTATTCTAACAGTTGTCAATGCAAGGAAAGATTCAGCCTCGACAACTGCAAACCACATCTGACAAACATGCTACCTCTTCTTCTTCAAGTGCCATATGAGCTTTCAGCTCTTGTTTCCTTAGCATACGTATAGGTCATGTAGGCTATATAGCCTATAGGCTGAATAGCCTATAGGCTGAATAGCCTATAAATCCTATAAAGATTTTTTGTTGTTGAAAATATAAGTTTTGATTAATCTTTATAGACCTGCTTTTTGAGCCGAGAACGTAAATCGCGTCGGATAAGACCATCTGTGACATTTTGGCCTATGAGGGAAATTAGGCCTATAAAGACCAGCCCGATGAAAATATTCTAGACAAAATTTAACATCCTGTATTTCCTGCAGGCCAAAGTGATGCGTTTTCTAAGTACGAATTATGTTAGGTATCTTGTCGCCAACCCCCTTTGATGGACCGGACGCTGACGAAATCTTGCTGGGAATTCTTGCTTGACGAAAATCTTGGCCGGACGCTGTTCTCAACTATTGACCCGCACTCGCCCGCTTGCAACGGAGTTTTCTTTCACGACCAAACTAGATTGCACTTCGTGGCAACCACCAAGCGACGCCATGTCTCCTTTCACTCATGGCGTTCATGCACAACTGGCTTAGTCATCAAGGCTAGCTATTGGGTCTCCATAGTCTCTGATCCTTCCTAAAGGCTACAATCGGCTCGAGGTCCGTGTTGACCGTCAGAACTTATGTCTTTTGAATATCTCTTAGTCTCTGACCCTTCCTAAAGGCTACAATCGGTTCGATGCCCGTGTTCGCCGTCGAACCAATGTCTTTCGTTGTACCCCCGTTCGCTTCTTCCACCCTTTGGGCCGGGGAGGGGGGAGGTTGCGGCGCAATCTGGACAGAGCAACTTCAGGTCATCGGAACACGTGCATGAACCGGTTTAGTCCTCTGGTTCTGACTGGGTTCGACAAAGCAGTCGGTGTGATCTGCCGTTGTTATCATTTCCTCATTACCTGTAATCCTCAGGTTTTTTTTTCAGTATGGATTGCAGGCATCTTTGGTAGAACAAGGTGATTTTGCGTGCTTCTGCGGTTTTCATCGACGAAGTTTGGGGGATATTTAGAAGTTTCTACAAGACAGGACCTTCGTAGTCTGGGGCAGCATTCAGTATGTTCTGTGCCCTTTTGACTTAATCGGCGATCAGTTTGTTTCAGGGGAAAACGATGGAAAGTCATAGACTTCCACCAGTAGCAGACTTCCACCCCCGGTGCTTATCCATGATCCTTCAGAACCGAATCAGTGACGAACTTGAAAAGAGCTAGCGAGAGGATGAAACCTTGGCAAACGCCTCCTTTTGTCAAGAACTGTGTTGACTGCTCTGTTTCACCTCTCACTAGCCCCTCCGTCTGGTCATAGAATACCTGAGCAACGCGGGTTATCTTGGGACCCTGTCTATCCTGCGGTCTGGTCATAGAATACCTGAGCAATGCGGATTATCTTGGGACCCTGTCTATCCTGCATTCCCAGCTAGTTGTGTCTTTCTTTTGCTGAGTCGAATGCAAGAACAAAGTCGACGCAGAATTTCGTGGTTTCCTCCTGGTCGACTGATGGCTGCTCATCCGTGCTGCCAATGCTCAAGTATGCGGCAGAGAGAGAAGAGCCGTGCAGCACACGCTCGTTGTGAAGCCCGCTTTGGTTAGACCGTGTGCGTCTGTCCCTTGAATCTCTGGAGCTTTGCAGTAGTAGGATAGTTGCGGAGACTTAATCTGCACGTATTATCAGAAAGATTCTAGCATATTTTTTACAATCACCCTTGTCACCTTTTCTATTGGGGGAGGGGGGCTATGATGGACTTGCGCCAGCTTCGGGGACGTGTTCCAGATGCCAACGATGATGTTGTGGAGTTACAGCTAGACAGGCAATTCTGACGGTTCGTCTGTGGATGCATTACCATTCTTTGACAGGGATAGTCATAGATTTCCTTCATATTGAGCGGACTGATGGCTGAAGTGTTCCTCTGGTAACGTCAGCAGTTATGTCGCGGCCCTCCCGTTCTTGTTTCTGTAGGCCCTTACTGTAACGCATACGGCGCAGTCATCACGGCTTAAAAGTTAGAGCAAGCAGATTTATATGTGAAACGCGACTAACTTATGAGATGCTGGAATTGATGACAAACCTGGATTCAGCACAAAAAACTGACCTACGGGCGTGCGAAAACTTAGTTTTCCGGAGATGGTGTTCATTATAGGCTATTGATCGTTTATGCTATATAGTCCATATGACCTATAGCCTACTATCTTACAAGAGAAACTAGTGAAATAACCAGATTCCACGTCAAAAACCAACGCTGAACCTAGCGTCGAACCAATATATTTAGTATAAAGTTTCTACTGCACCTCATAGTCAAAAATTTGGATTTCCTGCTTAGAAATTCCAAAAATCCTAAAAAAAAAAAAAAAAAGTTTTAATACTTCAAACGATTGAGAAAGAGCTTCTCTTTTTAGTACAGTAATAATAACAAAAAGAAAACAGTTTTCTGGAAATTTTTCCAATAAAAATGTCAATTTATTTGAGGAATCTGACGGGTTTGTTCATTGTAGGTTATTTAGCCTATATGTTATATAGCCTATATGACCTATATGCGTCCCAAGAAAGAAACTTATGTCATAATTAGATTCTAGTACTACATTAGATTCTAGATTCTAGTACTCCTCTCTAATAAGTTAAATTTTGTGTAGAATGATTTCATTGAGCCAGTCTTTAGAGGCCTAAATTCCCCTTATAGGCCAAAATCTCGGTTCCCTACACAGGTAACACAGATGCTGTATTATCCGACGCGATTTCGTTCTATGCTCAAAAAGCAGGTCTGTAAAGATTATTCAAAAGTTGTGTTTTCAAAACAAAAATATCATTATAGGATTTATAGGCTATTCAGCCTATAGGCTATATAGCCTACATGACCTATACATATGCTAAGGGAAAAACTACTGTCATAATTGGATTCCACGCCAAAAACTAACCCTAAACTTACCGTCAAACTAATATATTTCCTTGAAAATTTCTACCGTCACTCACTGATGAAAACGTGGATGCTCTGCTTTAAAAAAATCTAGACATTCTTAAAACCAAATGTTTTTTAAGTTTTAAAAGCTCAAACGATTGGCAAGGAGCTTATCTTTCTAACTGAATAATAAAAATATGTAGTTTGCTGGAAGTTTTTCTGAGATAAATGACAATTTAGTTAAAAAAGTTAAATAATTTTCGCTTTTTCTTGGTTTTCAAGACGTTTCTAAGAAAAATTAGTGAGTTTAAAAAAATAAAAAATATACCATTCGATAGACGATAAAAAGAGGATTCAGAATATGTATAGTTTGTTTGATTTAGCTAATGCGGTCCTGCTAGGAAAATTGTTTTAATAGTGTTGGTCTTTATAGGCCTAATCTGCCTTTATAGGCTAAAAAGTCGGTGACGTACATCGGTGCGGAGTGGTGCGGTAGGATTTTTGTTCTCAGCACAAAAAGTTGTTCTAGAAAAGTTCTTCAAACCTTCTGCAGCTCGTTTGCTACCCCCCCCCCCCCCCTGTTTTTGAACGATATCGCGGTCTGGATCCCGGACTAACGGAAGCGACGGAATTCCCGGGTCAGATTTCAAAGGCTTCCCGGAATCCGCGACAATTTTCCGTGAAATTGAGACACATTTCCGTGCCGGAAATGCCGGAATTCCGGGTCAAATTCCAGAAGGTTTCCCGGAATCCGCGACAATTTTCCGTGAAACTGAAACACGTTTCCGTGCCGGAAAATCAAATCCGGGGATGGATTCCGGGGAGTGCACCCTGGAATTCCGTGAAATACGTTGGAAAATCCAGGCAAACTGCCACGGAATTCCGCGGTTTCCGTGCCGGAAAGGTGTCTCAGTTTCACGGAAAAGTTCCGGAATCCGGGCACTCCTTTCCCTACGGGTGCCGAAGATGATTATGGTCTAACAGCCTATTATTAGACCATGAAACCATTAGAAATCCCCTACTTGTCTCACAATTGGGATCGGTCTATTTTTGGTTTCAGTGTTCACCCATCTACTGAAGTTGTCAATCCTTCTAAACTTACCAACTGTTATATAGCCCACAACCACCTTCTCTTTTAGCAACCCCACATACCAACCCCTTCGACCTTCGAAAACAACTAGCTCTTAGGTTCATTGAGCACGAGCTCTGCGCAGAGCTATACTACTATGCAGAGCTTATATACTATTTTGAAGAAAAGGGGTAGCCGAAAATTGGTCGACACATTTTGTGTCCGGTTTTGGCCGGATTCCGGGTGAATTACTGGTCCGGCAAGAAAATGGTTTTCACCATCGTGTTCAGCATGTCTTCTTACCCCTAAATCGAACATCTAATCAAATTCAAATAAAACTTTTAGTTTTAACAAACTTTCCGGTTTTGGCCGGATTCCGGGCGAACTACTTGTCCGCCGAGAAAATGGTTTTCACCATCTTGTTCAGCATGTCTTCTTACCCCATAATCGACTATCACATTAGCTGTTTCAAAATATTTTGTTTGCCCCTTAATTTGAAACCCCTCCCCCCTCAAATATAGAGCTACAGAGCCCATCTTCGAACTTGACTTGTACTTTGACCCAAAGGATCCTCCCACCAAGTTTCATCAAAATATCTCAATCCCTTCGAGAGTTATCGTGCGTACAGACAGACAGACGGACGGACAACTTTTGCGATGTCATAGGTATCCGTCACTAACGTTTTGGGATCCCAAAAAGGGAGTTGTACTTGAGTTGTGGGGTCGCGTTCACTTTGGAAAGGTAAACTGAAAGTTTATGTATCATCTTTAACTTGAGATGCCAGCAACTCCAGGGGATTGGTATCACTCTTTTCTTTTATGCGACCTAACTGACCCCCTTTTTAGTGTCTCCAGTGGACATTGAAATCCAGCACGATGGAAAGCCAATGGTAGAAGAAAGACGACACCAATTTTCGTGTCACGTAAAAGGAGCTAAGCCTGTACCTACCCTTCGATGGTACTTGGAGTCGGAGCAACTGGAAACCAATTCTTCATGTCTGGTAAGCCAAGGAAATCAGGCCTGGGGGTGGGATAGGAGGGGCCTGAACCAGCACACCCCAGTCTAGTACACTAAGCCCTTTTTTAACCATGTTCAGACGCATCTTTTACTTTGAAAGTGTTGTATACTGGTAGGCTACCCCCTTGGGGAATAAAGAGTACACATCCGTCTGAGCACCATGGTTCCTCCTGCCAGCGTTTGAGCATGGTTATGAAAAAAGGGCTTGTTGTAGCCTACGAGACTGGTCTACCTTGAACACCCAGTTTTGAGGAGGGGTGTGATAGATGTATGGTTACCTTGGAGGATGGTGCTTGGTGATGCTAAATAGATTAATTTGTCGAATTTTGTTCGACCGTTTTTCGGCCTCCATTTGCAAAGGTCCTCGTCCAGCCATTAGAACTGTAGGCTAAACCTGCTTTAAGTGTACGATCTAAGGAAGGCAATTGTTAGGAATTTTCGGAGGTGAAAGCTAACTGACATTGTGTATATTATTTTGGATTTGTTGAGAATGGTATTTTTAAGTTCACATATCAACAGACTAATTTGCTTGATGTTTTTCTGCCAAATCGCGTCGTTCCTTTGCAAAGGCCCTCTTCAGGCCGTATTAGAACGTTTAAAGTTTAACTGAAAAGCCGATTTAATTTTGTGTCATCCAGTTGAATACACTGAATTATCTGGGTTCTGCAAAGGGATTTTTTTATTTTCCACTATCTGCTCTAGTTATGACGTTCAGAATATCTGCGGCCGTCCCCACGACGTAAATTCTACTATGACACGGGAAATTTAAATCTCAACACAAAGCAGCTTTTCACTGGGCAGTGGTGAGATTGGTGAAGATTGCTTAGTGCCTGAACGAAAAAAAATCATAAATGTTTCTCGTAAAGCATAGCCTATAACAAAAATTCAGTACTATAAATCACAAGGAAATTCCACTATTTGAAAATCGATTATTCGTGAACAGCGGAGCAATGAAGTAACGCATTTTCAGCGGGTCTTCAAGCCAGTTTAAGTGAACAAGTGATGAATAACTAGATTGTCCTATTTCAGCCCTTTTCGGTTAAACTTTAAAGTCGTTGACAGGGGGAATCGCGTTGTGAAAACGTGGAGTACACCAGCCCGTCAACCGACATTGAACTACAGTGTTGGAGGTAACAAATATTGTATTGATAACTGCCTGTTTTTTTTTGCTATTCATAATAACAGGGACCCATAAATTTCCTGTAATGCCTCGCCATTCAGGGCGCTTGTCATTTCCTATGCTTCTATGCTGCTATGTTGCCCAACCCACTCCTACTTTCCAAAAATTCCGCTTGGGTCGAATCGACGTTCTTGTTTGCCTCATTGGACGTGTGCGCCAAAGAGGCTCCTCCCTCAAGGCGCCAGCAGCCAATCCCAAATGTTGTCTATCTGGATAGTCGCGTATTCTATCCCCGTGGGTATTTCTCGAACTACTGGTTGGTCGGTCAAGGTCGCATCAAAAATCTCTTATTGACAAGGCCCTGAATGGCGAGGCATTACAGGAAATTTATGGGTCCCTGATAATAATAATAGCCTAATGTTAACTGCCTGCCTGTTTTTTTGCTATTTATAGTAATAATAGCCTAATGTTTTTTATTTTCAATAATCTCCGAGTCAGAGTCAGGAACTTCTTCAAAGTTCTGCTACACCTCAAAGTCTCATTAGGCTGTCGTAGTTCTGTAACATAAAGTTAGAAAATTTGTCAGAAACTGTATAGCAGGCTAAGTAAACTTGTATGACCCGTAACCGGCTTTGTATGTCGGAAATTTAGCCGTCTAGCCACCCCCACCCCTCCCCCAGCTCCACTCAAAAAGGAAGCTCGATTGCGTCCCCTTTTTGTAATTTTGGAAACGTACCGTCTTGGGAATTCTAGGACTCCCGTGGGAAGCAGTCGCATTTTTTGTTGAGCACCGGAGCATCTGATTTCCCAGTAGTCCGAAAACAGTAGTACTTAATTTTCAGGCCTCTTTGTGTCCAGATGGTAAAACACTTCAGGTTGATTAGGTCATGCCTCGCCCTTTTGTCCTTCTGGTCCTCTTTGTTTAAAACATTCTTGAACGTTATATCCTATCATATCCGTGGGTGGTTCCTCAGAAATAGCTGGAGACGTTAATTCTTAAAGGCCAATTCACAAAGTCCGTCCTGGCAAAATGGTAAGCACGCGAAACTCGTAAGCAGCAACTTCTGATGGTGTATCTCCTTCCACAGGGCGGGGCAAAAGAAACCTGTCACTTGTCACTGGTGACAGGTGACAAGTCTCCTCCTTCAAGGCGGAGACTCAGCTCCAGCAGCCAATCCCGGGCCTCCTTGGACTTGGTTAAATTTCAGTCAACGAACCCGGCTCCGACCCCAACTTTTGGTCGCTGGTTCAAGTCTTGGTGGTGCCTATTGTTTGGTTTGGGGCGGGGATTTGTGGCGTAACCCTTTAAGACAAGCCGAAGTCCACCCAGCTATAAATGGGTATCCAGAGAACTCTACGGAAGGTGGGAGGAAGGGTGTGTGAAAGCACCTGGATGTCTAGACCTCAACCGCACATTGCACTTCCTGTTTGAGTGCAGAAAATCGGAGATCAGCACCGCCAATCTATTTCCGACGCACTCTCAGACAGCTAGATCGAAAACCCGTTGTGAGTGGTAAAGACAAAAAGATAAAGGTATCAGTACCAGCCGATACAGGCCTGACTGGCGATGCTGATCTCCGACTGATCCCCTCAGGCTTTGTGATTCGCAGGACAAAAATGGCATCAGTTGAGCCTGATATTGGCCGAAACCAAAGTTCAGGTGAATTCGTCTTTCGAGGGTACCAATCTGATCATTTTGCGGGGTTTTTGGTAGGCTAGTGCTGAACCTTTAAAGTTTAAACGAAAAGGACTGGGACAGGACAATCTAGTTACCCATCACTTATTTACTTGAATTGGCTTGAAGACCCGCTGAAAATGCGTACTTGGTTGTTCCGCTATTCAGGAATAATAGATTTTAAAAAAGTGGAATTTCCGTGTGATTTGTGGTACCTCTAATTTGTTGTATGCCTTACAAGAAAGATTTATGATTTTTTTTTTTGTTCAGGCACTAAGCAATCTTCACCAATATCGCCATTGCCCACTGAAAAGCCTCAGTGGGCAATCTTTACCAATATCGCCATTGCCCATTGAAAAGCCTTGTTTCTGTTTCGATAAAAAATTTCCCGCGTCATAGTAGAATATTCGCTGTGGGAACAGCCGCAGATATTGTGAACGTCATAAACTAGAGCAGATAGTGGAAAACAAAAAAATCCCTTTGCAGAGTCCAAATAATTCAGTGTATTCAACTAAATGACACAAAAATAAGTTGGCTTTTCAGTTAAACTTTAAATAAATCCATAGTACTTAATATGTTGACAGTTACACTTAACGGGCTACATATACAGCGGCTTGAGCCTGAAGAGGACACTTGCCAAGAAGAGCCAATAGCTCTAAAAAAAAATCAGCTGACGTATCCGTTTTGCACCGTCAAATATATACAGTCATAAAAAAAAAACATTCACTTGGAATCAACCAGATTTGATGATTTGGTCTATAAAATATGGTAGGCTACAAAAGAATTCAAATATCGGCGCTAAGAGGTAATAGATTTCTTCGGGTAATAGATGGATATTTATTGCAAAAAACCCAACTGGCCGTAGCAACTACACTGATTATAACAAACACGATCAAACCTGTAAGAAAAGAACAAATAAAACAAATAATACGTCTAGCATTTGGGCTTTTCACTAAGCCTAAACGTAAAATAAAATCTTCCCGGCCGATATTGAGTGACTTAAGTTTTAAAAACACGATAACCCTAACATTGACATGCTCCGGTTTTAACAGATCCTATAGCGTGGTTAATAGATACTCTCCTTAGCACATATGGTTCCCAAAACTCGGCAAGCGTAAGCCAGTAGTAACCACACGTTATGAAAAAGAACTGGAAAACGAAAGACCAGATGGCTTAGTTTAATTTTTCCTTTACCCTTGGCATTGTAAAAAAAACATGCACTGTCTAATGAGATTCAATTATTCGTTTCAGACTGACCAATCGTCGTTCTTGGTCTCATGCACTATTTCACTTCTGCTGACGAAGGAAATGAATGCAATGGAATTAAAATGCAAAGTCGACAATTCTGGACATTTCCCTCACTCGTCTCTCATTCTCAATGTCCGATGTAAGTCTTTATCAAGTCTTTGCAGGTTCCACTTGATTCAAGCTTTTGTAGTCTAGTTCTCCAAGCATAGAGCCTTTTGTCTCCTTCATTGTAGGTTGGGGGGGGAGGGAACGAGGCGGCTTCGCCAGGGACGTTCACGGTTGTTCAACAATAGTCGATATGGTTGGTGGTGAAGCGACGCAAATTTTTGGTCAGAGGAAACATGATTGAAATAACATCTGTTTGCCATCTATCATAACAAGCTAGTTTAAAATGTAGGTTGTTATATACATTTGCCAATACATCAGACATTCATATATGGAGTACATGTATTTGATGTAGCGCGGTGTGTTTGGTAAGTAGGGGGGTCGTATGGCGGATGTGATCCCAGATTTACGTTATTGTAGGAGTTTTATTTCTGTCTTGCAAGGCAAATCCAGGATTCACTTGTGACAACGTACTCGTACATGTTTACGATGACAAAACGAATCGAATGGATGCATCGATTTCAGACTTATAAAGAAACTTTATCAGAGTAGGATACGTTTTAAAGAGTTTTTAAAAGACTGGAATGTCGTATTCGCTTAGGCCCAGATCGTCTAGATGTTCGCATCCGCTCTGTTTCTTCCCTTGTGCAATTAAAGCAATCAGTATCCAAAGCAATCAATATCTAGGCCACTGTTCCGCGAATTTTCACTAGACCCAAGATCACAAAAATCTGAGCTTGCAATTCTTGCAAAGTACCCTGATTTCTGATCGATACCGGATGCTTTGTTGTGTCGGTATCTTTGTCAAGCGCTTTGCTAGCTTTTTATCCAAAGCATAAGCAAACACTCTCCAGGTTTTTTTTCACCGGGGGGTTTGGTACCGGGGGGTTTCGTCGGGTGGTTTTCGCTGTGGGGGGGGGTACCGGGGGGTTTGGCGGGGGATTTTGTCCGGGGGGTTTCGCAGGGGGAGGGGGTTAGCTGGAACCCGATTGCTTTTCCCCCTTTGTTTCCTTATCTTGACACTCTTGAAGAATGGTAAGAGACGGCCCTCTCTATTTGCCATTTGTGTGTTCGAACCGAATCCAGTCAAGGTGGGAGAGTTGGATAGAGGTCCGGAAATTTTTTGCGTTCCTTAAGACCAAACGAGTAGAGCAATTTGGATAAAAATTGAATGCTAAGAAGATCACAATCCCTAGATGAATCGTTTCTGGGCTACGGCCGGATCCGACGTGGGTGGATGATTGGGAGACGTCGGAAATTCCCGGAAATGCTGCAGCTGCTCCATTTCTCAAGGCGTTTTTCTGAGATCCCAAAAAGTGTTAGTGGCTCGGTTGGGTCTCGAAAAGAGTGTTGCGGTCCGTTTCTGTGGTCAACAAGCGTGATTCCGTGACCAACAAGATTTTCGCGGCTCGCTTTGTGGCTGAATTTCAACAACCAGCTGTCGAGATGATTTCGATTTTGCGGCTCGAATTTGACGAGATATTCAAATTCATCAGCAAAATAAAGTCAAAATAATAATAATCAAGCCCATTCACATGAAACTGAGGATCCTTGCCGTCGTGGCAGGGTCGTAAGCCTGAAGTTCTATTTACTGGATTTTGTTTTTACTTTATTTTTATTTTCATAGATTTGTAATTATCGCCAAAAAAGACAAAAGGGCGTTTCGGAGAGTTCCAGCTTGTGGCTCGACTGTGCGGCACACTTTCACGTTTCCGTGATAAACAACCGGAAATTAGATGGGGGAAGTGCACTGTCAGAAGTTTCATAACAGGTAACACAAGGATGCGCGATTTCAACAGATAATGATTAACAGATAACACTTCGGTTGTATCTGTTGTGTTTAAAAATGTTATGCATAATGAGCGTTACCATCAGGAAGAGCCGAAAAACCGCCAAAAAGTATCTGCTGAGTTTTCCGATATCAGACGATAAACAATAAAGTCAGTAGATGCTTTTTTGGCTGTTTTTTTTGCTCTTCCTAGCAAACCTTGTTATGCATAACATTTCATGCAAAACGTTTTCCAACACAACAGATAACATCACAAGTGTTATCTGTTACGCATTTTCTGTTCTGACTTCTGACAGTGTGTCTTGCGTCTTTATTAAATTTATTGTACCACCTACTCCTCATGAATCTCATGATGTCATTTGAGCTTGTAGCTCTTGTTCTATGAACTCTCGGCTTACATAAATCATTGCAGTCAATCGACCGGCAAATACTCTCCAATTGCTTATGCAGTCTATGAGCTTGAACTTCATGAGTGCCTTCCGCAATTAATCCAATGTTCTCCTAATAGATTTGCCTCGAGCGACACTTAAGCTTGGCCGGAATCTTGGAACTGGCTTTATTCCGGAGGGGGGTGACGCATATTTTGAGTGCAATCACGAAAGTAATCCACCGCCGAAAAGGATCGTGTGGCTGAAAGACGTAAGCTTCTTTTTTCGCCTTTTCTCTTTTATCTATTTGGCTTTTTAGTATCTCAAGCTTTTCTTGCGGCTTTTCGTATCTTCTTTTTTCGCTGTTACGTTTTTCGAACCTTGTTTCTTTTTCACAGTTCCCCTGGCGCTGATAGGGCATAGCCTAATGTGTTCCTCCTCCCGCCGTCCAGGAAAACGTCAACCATTTCTTCAGCGTCGGCCATTTTTGTGTTTTTATGGCACTTGCAGCCTCTGGCACAAGTGCCATATACCATCTCAACCCATGATCATTTGTGCCACAAGGGTTTTGCTTAAAAATTTATTTTATCACCCTTCAAAGTGCCTATTTTAACCGAAAAGTGAAAAAAAACACTTTTCACCAAACGGTATTATATATTATCGCCCGGGCGATATCAGCTCCCTTTCTCTAGCTCCCTAAATTGCGCATCTGAACCGCAAAGGTAATCTTAAAAGTACTTTTGATAATTTATCCCCCCTCATTTGAACAAAGAAAAGGACGGAGTACAAAGGAAAAAAAAGGAAAACATTATACTTTCACGCATAACAGTTATGAACTGAAAACTCTCGGGATCGGCTAAAATCGGGAACGGAACGACACGGGGCAGGAGGAACGCGTACTAAAGACGGGAACGCGTACTATAAACGGGAACACCGTACTCAAATATTCCGATTCATGCAGGGGGAACAAGTACTAAAATCGGGAATGCACGTCCCCTGTTCTTTAGCCAAAAAACGGGATTGACAGGATCCCTGTTTTTTACTCAGGAGGAACAAGTACTAAAATTACATACTCAGGAGGAACAAGTACTAAAATCGGGAATGCCCGTCCCCTGTTCTTTAGCACTCTTGACAGGGATCCTGTCAATCCCGTTTTTTGCACTTGCTTCTGCTAAAGAAGAGGGGACGGGCATTCCCGATTTTAGTACTTGTTCCTCCTGCATGCATCGGAATATTTTAGTACGGTGTTCTTGTTTTTAGTACGCGTTCCCGGTTTTAAATACGCGTTCCTCCTGCCCCGTGTCGTTCCGTTCCCGATTTTAGTCGATGCCTGAAAACTGTCGGGATCGACTAAAAGCAGGAAGGGAACTCTCTGATCAACAACTGAACATATATACATATAGGCTGTACACTTAAACTTCGAGAATTTTGCAAACTTAGGATCACTTCTGCTATTTGTTTTAATCATTTTGTTATTTCTTTTCCAAGGGGGGAGCCGAAGTAAGTAGCAAAATCCCCTATGTAACGGGCCACGGAGCTTTGTAGGGGTCCGAAATTTTTTTTTGTTCAATTATTTTTAAATTTAATAAACTGAACTGAACTGAACTGAACTGACCGGAGTTTTATTTTCACCAGTTAAAAATATATGCCAGAAGGGAGCTAAGTGAAGGAATACTTTTCCTGATTCAATAGACAAAACACTCTACAGTAGAATAGGGACTGGTCTCATATATGTCAACGGTAACAAGACCAAAGGTGTCGATGGGATCCCAAAAATCTACTATATGATGTTGATAGATCAATACTCTTTACTTGTAATATTTAGAAACAGATCAAAGTTTAAAGTTTCAAGCCCCTCGCGAAGCCCTTCTAGCAACCGATTCTTACTTACAGGTCCATCTCCCCGTGATAGACATGGTACCGTATCGTTCTTACCATGAAGTACACTGGCAAAAAATAAAAGGTATACCAACTAGCAAAAGTTGGCAACCCCTCATCACCAAAGATTCTAGCAACCGATTCTTACTTACGACTCCATGTCCTCGTGACAGACGTGGTACCAAATTGTTCGTACCACATAAAGCACAGAAAACAAATTGTAGGTACACCAAGTAGACAAAACTGCTAACCCCTCATTGCCGAAGATGATTATGGTCTACCAGCCTATTATCAGACCATGAGACCATAAAAATCCCGTACTTGTCTCACAATTGAGGTCGGCCTGTTTTTGATTTCAGTGTGTACCCTACTACTGAAGTTGTCAACCCCTCTAGACTTTCAAACTGTTATATAGCCCGCAACCACCTACTCTTTTCCATTATACCAACCTCTTCGACCTTGATCGCACTAGCTCTCTCTCTCTTACGTAAGCTCTGCGCAGAGCTATGGTAATCCCGCGCAGAGCTATACTAATTTGAGAAAAGGGGTAGCGGAGGGTCGACAAATTCTGTGTCCGGTTTTCGCCGGATTCCGGGTGAACTACTTGTCCGGTGAGAAAAACTTTCATATTCGGATTCAGCATGTCTCCTTACCCCTAAATCGGCTATCTCAATAGATTTCAAAAATATTTTTTTTTGCCCCTTAATTTGAAACCCCTCCCCCACCCTTAAATATAGGGTTACAGAGCCCATCTTCGAATTTGACTTGTACCTTGATTCGAAGGATCCTCTCACCGAATTTCATCAAAATATCTCAATCCCTTCGAGAGTTATCGTGCCGTCAGACGGACAGACGGACGGACGGACAGACGGAGAGACGGACAACTTTTGCGATGTCGTAGGTATCCGTCACTAACGTTTTGGGATCCCAAAAGCAAAATCACAAATTTCGCAAAAATTTTCGGAACTCTTTGAAATTACCCCTTACTTGAATTATATCGTCTTCTCATTAACACTGGAAGGACATGCAATCGATAGGGCTTGAGTTGAGGGATACGACCAAGGTGGGGCATCTCTGGGGCATTCTCAGGGGACATTTTTAGAGGGATGTTTCGCAACCAAGCCGGAAAATACGTACGACGGAAAATTTCATCTTCGGAAATTCATCTTAATTAGCAGCAAGAAAAATTCGCCCAAAAATTCGATTCAGTTTAAGTATGTATATGACGAGACGGCATAACCAGAAATGAAACTTTACGAAATGACAAGTCGTGTGATCAAACGAAGCATAAGGTCATGAGTGAATTTCGATTTCCTTTCACGAAATTTCACTTTCAGGAAGTGTCTGGAAGTACCCAACGCTTCTGCTCGGCCCTGAACTGGAGACACGGGGATTCTCAAATTCCTTCGTTGCGCATAATGAGTCATCAGTGAATAATTAGCATTGTTATGATCTGAAAGTTATAAATATTCTTCCGGTTTTCAGCTATACAAATTTTTTGAAATTCAGCTATCAAACATTTTCTTTTTTAATTTGTTTTCCTGGTTCCGTTGCTACCTAATAACAATTCGTTGACAACGCATTCGACAAAATTGGATGCATTTCGTCGGTTCGAACAATTGTCTAATATTTCCTCAAGTTGCTACTCCGAAGCATTGCATTTTCTCATTTACAACTCAACTCAGCTATCAAAAAGTTACCGCCTCTAAAAATAAGTGAAAAGCTCTTTTTAGGAGGAAAAATAATTCAAGAGACGTGGTTAGAAAGCAGAACATGTTAGCAGTAAAAGGCTGAACAAAAATTGAATAATAGGAGGAAGTGGATTTAAAAAAATAAATATTATTCTTTCTTGTATTTTGATTCATAATTGTCACCTACTTCCCTAAAATGCCTCCTTAGAGTTATTTAAGCTACTTCTGCGAGTTCAAGTATCATAGAGCGATCGTAACATCTGTCGCTCTGTCACTCTGTCTGCCTGTCTCACTTCTGCTAGTTCGAGCACTTCCACGCAAGCCAGGACTATGAAACTTGGCTTGTCTATAGAGGGCCTGGCCCGATCTTCAAACAAGTCTTCTTTTCCTGGCGGTGAAGGGAGGGGAAATCCGGAATACTATGATCCACGTAAGTTACAAACTGGTGATTCAATTCAAGTGAAACATTGGTAGGACCGACGCCCGAGATGTTTTTTTATGTGTCCGATACCCATCCCGGAATTGTCTAATATGCCTTGGGACCAAGCAGATGAGGGGGGGGGGTGAATTAGCATAGAACTTAGAAAGTACAAATATCAGGTATTCTAGATATGTTATCTTGAAGTCCGGACGGATCATTTTGGGAGTCGGGGGGGGGGGGGGGGGGGTTACCGATAAATTTCCGGAAGATCTCTGATTACAGTGAAACTTGGTGGTTGGTAGGGGCAAATGCCTTAGATGTTATATTTACGCATCCAAATCGTATCCAACCACGGTGGGGGAGGGGGGCCTTTCGCCATTGTTTCGTTTCGTAACCACAATTTTTTAGCACTTTTTCGGCCAGCCGCGTTTTGCCAGTCAAGCAGAGCAAACTTGGCCGAGAGCTTCAAGGCCCGCCGACAACTTTTTCACACACATGGACATGAGAGGCTTTTTTGCTTGGTTATCCCACTTTATATAACCGCGGCGCGTTCAGTTTTCAAATACTTTGCTTCCTGCCGCTTGGGAGAGCGGGAAGGCTGGATAGAAACGACAAGCGCTGACAAGAAAATCGTTCATTTCACGTTGCAAGTAATGGTATTTTCGAAAAATCTATTTCTGAGGCATTCCATCGTGAAAAGGTCATTTGTAGTAAGAGTTGTGCTTTAAGGTCAGATTAAAATTTTACCTGTTTTCCGGGTTTGGCCGGATTCTGTGCGAACTACTTTCCCGGCGAGAAAATAAAGGTTTAAGGTTAACATGGATTTAGGATGTTTCCATACCTCTAAACTGAGCATTTCATTAGCTTTGAGAACATATATAGTTTGTCCTTTAATTTTAAACCGTCTCCCTTCGCCCGCGACTAGGAACCTGACCTTTAAGTTGACCCAAAGGATCCTCACACCTAGTTTAAACAAAATATTTCAAATCCTTCGAGAGTTATCATGCTCACAGACAGATGGGCAAGTTTTTCGAAGTCATAGATATCCCATGACTATCATTTTGGGATCACAAACAGGGACACGAACGGATTTCTTCGTAACAGGTCCTACTCTACGCGAGTTTTGGTCTCTTAAGTCCCCCTCCCCCCCGCTCCTTTAGAGCACGTGATTCTCTCTCTTTCCTTGTTTTCCCGAATGGCAAAGTCACAGAATGACCTTCGAGAACTGGCTTCCACTCGTTTAAACTGTCCGGAACTGTCGGCCGTTAGCCAATAGTCTTACGATTAGACAGCAGTCCGTGTGTAATTCAGCATCCTTTGTTTTCCTGGGTGACGATCCTGACATACCGAATGAAGGATATGCAAGGGAGTGAGAAACTCGCATTTAATTTTTATTATTATTAATCTTTATTTCAGCCAACAAAGCCATAACTAACTACAACAACAACAGGAGATAATTAATGATATTTTAAGGTTCGTTGAAGATCTTAATCGTTCCAGGTTTCCATCACAGATATTCAGTTGCTGGACTCCAATGCGAATTTCGCGGAAGAAAAAAAGATCAGCTCCTATGCATTAACTCTAGCAATAGTTCCGTTTTTGCAGATACTATGGTGTCTATTACCACGGTAACTGGATCTGTAATTAAAGTGCGAACACACGATCAAGATTTCCCGGACGGATTTCCTGCACTTTCTTCATCAAGTTGAAAAAATTTGAGCTTTTCCATATGGAAGTGATGATGGTGTGAAAAATCCCGGATTCCGGGAGCTCCCGATCCCGATCGTGTGTTCGCACATATTAGTCGTTTTTGCAGTTACCGTGGTGTCTGATACCACGGTTGTCCTGCAGAAACGACAATTGCCAAAATTGCGCATTTCGGAGTCATCCCAAAAGAAAAACGCCTTTTAACCGTCGTATCAGATACCATGGTAACTGCGAAAACGACTTTAGACCGTGGTATCAGATACCATGGTATCTGCGAAAACGCAACTAATGTCTCTCCACTTTAAAAGCAAAGCATTTGGCACAATCTTGACAACGTCGACAATAAGAGTTGTATCTGAAACGCCCTTCATAAAACTCCTTCGAAATTGGTTCTTTTTCAGGGGTCTAGGCGAAAACACTCCCGGTGAGCCCCCCCCCCCGGCGACCCCCCCACCGGTAACAAATCCCCTGGCGAGACCCCCTCGGTTAACAACAACCCCTGAATTCAAATATATACGAAATGAATAAAATCCCATTAGAAACTAGAGTTTGGACCGTGAGCACTAAAGGATTTTCACTAGACACGCGAGCTAAATGTAAACGCGTGACGGTGACTCCTTGGCCCCTCGCCTCTGTATATATACTTTTCATAAATATACATTTTATTTTATTAACACTGTGTAGGGTACACGGGGGGGGGGGGGGGGGTCGCCGGATTTTTTTTTTACACCGGGGGTGGGGCTGGTACCGCAGGGGTTCGCCAGGGTTTTGGCACTGGAGGGGGAGGTATGTCGGGGGGGGGGTAACCGGAATCCTTTTACAGCCGCTAGATGGGCTAGCATAAAGTGAACAATGACATTTTACTTCTTGGTGTGCGTTTAACTAGGTTTGTTTGGCTATTTTCAATTTCTCTTAGGCCTAGTCATGTTTAGAATGCCGCTGCCTCTCTATTTGTGCTCTACTCAAATCTGTTCTACTAAACTTCATCAAGTTTGTCAATTCTTGCTTCCGACTTAAGTGCCGACTGCTGGCTGACTTTTCCACGGGGCTAATGTGCGACTCGGTATGAACCTAATGCCTACTCGCTCATTCCTCCCTCAGGTAACTTATACCAAAATCTAACGTGCGATTGTTGTTGTTGCTCTAGCATATCTGACGCCATTTCGTCATTGCATTTTATGATTGGTTTGTCCATACCTCAGACAGAACCAATCTGAGCAGCGACAGGCGGGACTTAATTGTGAAAAGACTGTCCGTTGTGGTAGGGCTAAATTTGACTACAGAGCAAAATCATAAAAAGAACTGTGTAAGGAAAATGGAAAGGGAAAATTGAGAATTAAAGTAATGGAATAACAAATTCATACATTTATTGTCATACTACATTTCTAATACATATATCTGCTAAGAGACAAGATCCCCTGGAGCTATAATGCTGGGGGATCCGATTGATTTTGGCAAGAAAATTGTGCAGTTAGTCAGATTCGCAACCTCTTTCCCGAACCATAGTCATTCATCAGCTCTTGACCCGTGATGATTCCAACTCGTTGTGGATAACTGGATTATACTGGTTTGGCAAGTAATGGGCTTGCGCGTGATTCAGAACGGAGTTTTGAACTTCATTTCGCATGCATTTGATAGGGAAGAACTGATAGACGATATACTTGCAATTGGATGTGGCTTTTACAGAAAACAACAGATTGTTAACGCGAGAAAATGTTTAGCCGATTGCGGTGTTGTATTGAAACTGAGGGATGGGACCAAAGAGGAACTATTAACTGAACTAATTAAGGCTTATGAGTCCTTTTGGAAAGATGACTATACTGAAAATGTCATCTTTTGCATATATGATGTAAGTGAAGTGCCAGAAACGACTTTCAAATCGCGAGCGGACCTTTCTAGACGCCTTCAAAAGTTGGAGCGCAAACTCGAGGAAGTATTGCAGGTGTCA
The DNA here is from genome assembly GCA_023053555.1 of Branchinecta lindahli. Lineage (NCBI taxonomy): Eukaryota > Metazoa > Arthropoda > Branchiopoda > Anostraca > Branchinectidae > Branchinecta > Branchinecta lindahli. The sequence continues at coordinate 31,901,798 of JAKZAO010000009.1, read as the reverse complement.
TTCGAAACCCCTCAGAACTCCCCAACCAAGACTACTGCTGGTTCAGCAGAAACTAATCCACGAAAGTTATATTCAGTGGTTGTTGCAAACCCACCTAAGGTTTCCGGCCCAAAGAAAAACGTAGATTAATTGAAAACTGCGACGCTAGTGATTCTGTGATTCGTGTAACATCATCAAATAGCAAATGGATCATGAAAGTTAAAGACAAACAATCAGCGCAAATCATCGCAGACCATTTCCGTGGAGAAATAAAAGAAGAACATTTTATTGGCGTTGGTAAAGGAATTCCTTTATCCGTTTCGGAACTTGAAGTGCAACAAGCGGTGGCTGGCTGTACCCGCGTAACAAGGATCGGCAAGTCCCTTGCCGTCAAAATTTACTTCCAAAGCAAAGACGATCTCGAGAGAAATTTGAAAGAGGGTTTTCACATTGACTACGATTACTTTCGAATATACAAGTACATCTATGCCCCAAAGCGTTGTTATAAGTGTCAAGAGTTCGGTCACTTAGCCTCTGCCTGCAAGAACAATGTCAAATGTTCCAAGTGTGGCGGGAGCCACGAATCCAGCCGTGAGAGCCCGTGCACCTCAACCTCTGTGAAGTGCGCAAACTGCGGGAGTGCCAAACACCCTGCTTACAGCCTACTTTGCCCGAAAGTGACTGAGTTAATGGGATCTACGAACCACCGATGCGGAGTCCCCTGAATTTAATTTGACTCAAGTTTATTTGGATTTTGGTGTTCTTTGTGTTTCAGTTTACTTTGTTTACCAATTGATTTATTTTTTGTATCTTTCCATACTCCGTCTTTTATGGCCTCGGCCAGTTGATGGGTTATAAATAAATAATAATAGTAGTTAAGAGGATGGGCGAATGGTAGGCGAAGTTTAGTGAAGCTAAGGCTCCTCGGGTGTGGGCTGAAGACCTTTTGACACCGTAGGTGCCCACTAGCACCTGGACCAGTCATGCAACGTGACTCCCCTGACATCCCTGAAACTCCCTGAACCGACTTACTCAACAAGGCATTCACATTTATTCAAGCCGTTTCCAGCATTAAGTACCGCTCCACTCTTTCTCACCTCTTGCTACAAATTACCTCAACAATCAATAAAGTTTCACGTTTGCCGTTTCTTCGGGTGGTTCCGAAAATCATTACGATCTTTTTGCCCACCATCACAATGCCCACGAGTCAGATTTCCCACGATCAAAATGCTCACGGCTCAAAATGCCCACGACCTAAAATGCCCACAAATGTGGTCGAAGACCCCGAAATCGAAATTGTCCAAAATGCCGCAGGCTCAAAAAGCCGACAAATGCCCATGGGGGTACTAAAATCGTCCTGGTTCAAAATGCCAACGGCTCAAACTGTCCACAGGGGAGGCCAGAATGATCCTATAGGACGGACAACGAGATTAAAGAACAGGATAACCATGGAAAAGGTATTGAAAAAAAAAATTATTGTGATTAATTGAGAATTGTTTGCGTGAAAGTACAGAAAAATGTCATACAAAATTGTTCCAACACAGAATACGAAGGTAAGAATTGTTCCTTAATCCAGCATTTCTCTCCTTCAGTGAATTAGTGTTTTGTTCTTAATTTTGTTTTGTTTTGTTGGTGTTTGTAGATGTATATGGCCCTTGTTGGCCGTCCATTTAGTTAAATAAATAAATAAATAAATAATTAAAAATAACAGTTTTAAGATCGCTGTTTCGGATTCAGTTTTTTTTTTAGATCATAGTAATTGAGATTATACCAGTTTAACATACGATTATCGCCATTCTGATACTCTGTTTATTCCTTCCATTGGTAACTCACCCCTGAGTCCTGTTTACTACGGACTGAATACCTCAAATAATTCAATCGTGGGCATTCTGAACCGTGGGCATTTTGAGCCGTTGGCATTTTAAGTCGTAGGCATTCTGAGTCTTGGGAATTTTAAGCCGCGTGATCATGGGCATTATGAGTGTTAGCCGTTTATTCAGTGCATTTGTGCCTGTTCGGTTACTTGTTTATTTCTGTATTTTGTTATGAAGTTATCGTTGTGTATGGTAAATTATTCAGGTGGCGTTGGCTATTACTGTGTGTTTATTTATTTTCTTTGTGTTGTATATTATTTAGCTTTTGCTGTTGTGGCAATTTTTCATTAAACCTAAACTCAATTGTACACTACAACAACACATAATGGCATTACATTGAAATCTCGCAGGTTACGTCAAGTGTAGGTAAACTACACAGTATTTAACTATTCATGGCAAAAAAGAAAAGAGGAGAACGAGTATTCAAAATACGTCACATTTTAGTGCTACTTTAACTATATGCAGATGTTTTCTTAGGGCTTGGCGCTAAGTGCCACTTTGACACAAGGACTGATCCGGGGGCCAACCCTTGTCCTTCAGCGTGTTTCGCGACCTGCAGTTGGGAACTACTCTTGCCTCGTCGTAAATGAGCTCGGATCCGGCCTAAGCCCATCTGTCCCTCTGACCATCAAAAGTAAGTACAGTCAGGGACCCATAAATTTCCTTTACAGGGGGCCTGTCATTTCCTATACTTCTACATTGCTATGATGACCGAACCAAATCCAGTTTCCGAAAATTCCCGCTTGAGTCGATCGGCATTCTACTGGTACCGCAAATTGGTACAATAACTAATGAGTTACAAACTTTCCCGTTGTTGTACTTAAAAAAAAAATAATTGAATTATCAGTTTCGTTCGCCTCGGTACGCTGCGTTTCACTCCTTAACTAATTTAGTAAGTTCTAAATACAATAAAGTACTGAACAAAAAGAAAAATCGACTACTATGTAAATTATAATTATAGTTAAAACTCCTGATTATATAACAAATACTTTTCTATCCACTATTTATTTTACTAGATAACGGTTTACTAGATAAACTTTATTTAAAAAATCTTGATTTAAGGATGTATTGATTCACGTGCTTTTTCACGAAAGATGTTCCTACAACTTAATACCTTCAATGCTTTATCAACCAGAAAAATAAAACCAACAAGAAAGAGTAGAAACGTTTGCATCTGCAAAAGACTGCTGCCGTTCATAAGATACCTGAAAAAAAAATCGCTTCAAGTGCAGCCACTAAACAGTTTCTTTTACAACAAATGCCCATCTGTATCATCACGAAAAACATGTGATAACTTAACAAATTCACTGGGTCTTCAGTTATTTGCCATTTGTAGAAAAAAAAACAATTATTGTTTTTGGCGATTTAATTTAGGATACCATTGGGAGGTGACAACAGATGGAATGGCTTAGACAAGCGCTTTGATCACAAGACGTGTTTATTGCGAGTTTTATTGTGCGACACATGTAATTTGACCAAATGAAGATTATTTGTAATGTGGCTGTTGTTTTTAATTGTTTAGTTGTCATGATACTGTATACGACGAAAAATTCAGTGTTCGGCTTTGTCCGTGAAGGAATTTTTGAAAATAAATTGAATTGAATTGAATTGAAAAATTGTCGGCTAACATTCACAATGCCCCCGACTCTAAATGCCCGCGATTTAACTATTTGAGGTATTCAGTTCGTAGTAAACATATATAATAATCATAGTAAATGAATCATAGGTAGGAAACCGCATCTGTACTATGATAAAAGGCCTTACACATCAAGCCTGATCAAAATATGGAAACCTATCTGAGAGTTATCTACCTAATAGATAGACGGATATGTACCCTGTCAGTAACGTTTCCGGGCCCCAATATGCAATTCTGAATTGAATATTTGAAGACGTTCACTCTCTGCCGAATTCTGAACAGTCAAACTGAATACCTTTCCCGTTGTAATCCTGTCCCTTATAATCTCGTTGCTTCAAGGTGATTTGGCCTCCTCTGTGGACAGTTTGAGCCGTCGGCATTTTGAACCAGGATGAGTTTAGTCTTCCCTGTGGGCATTTTGAACTGTCGGCATTTTGAGCCATCGGCATTTTGGACGATTTCGGGGTCTTCGATCTCACTTGTGGGTGTTTTGAGTCGTGGGCATTTTGGTCGTGGTCATTCGGAGCGTGGGCATTGTGAGAGTGGGCAATAATACCGTGCCGATTTTGGGAACCACCCGTTGCTGTCTACTGCCTTAGCTCGGACGCCAGCTTGATTAATACCTAGGGGAGTCGGGTGTGAAGTGAACCAATTCGATTTCGATGTTGAGGAGGAAGTGGTCTTGGAAGGGACTGTTTAACACAATTTTAAGCCTTCCTTCATGAGCGAAGAACCCCTTGTATACAATGATAAAACGTTAGGTTGGATTAACAGTGTGCTGGTCACCATAGCTACACTAAAGAAAACACCCGCTTATACCGATTTAAAAATGCACAATCTGTCCGAACCAAACCCCATCCCAGTCTAAAAAGCCTTTTCTTCTCTCCGTCTTTAGCTTAAGCTTTTTGTGAGGGATTATTTGAAACCAGAATTTTCAAAGAAGGAAAGAACTGAACTCACCGCCTGGCAACGAGCTTTTCTTCGGGACTGAACCCTAGCTCTTAAAGGGCTCCGCATTCTGGTCACATCAACAGGGCTGTAAAGTTGCTCTCTTAACGTATGAGTAAAAACGAAATCTGGCTTTGTCATAAATTGCGTTTTTGCAGATACCATGGTATCTGTTACCACGGTAACCAGATCTGCAATTAGTCGGTTTTGCAGTTACCGTGGTATCTGATATACGGTTGTTCTGCAAAAACAACTAGTGCTGAAATTGTGCTTTTCGAAGTCATCCCAAAAGAAAAACTGATATTCAGTCACATCACTAAGTGCCAAACTTCTTTCTCACCAATTTGACAAAAACTGATGAATGTGAGATTTCTTTTTCAGATACCACGATCAGTTACCACGGTCGGACTGTTGTATCTGAATACCAGATACCACGGTAACTGGCCAGATACCACGATAACTGCAAAAACGCCTTTTGACCGTGGTATCAGATACCACGATAACTATTTCAAACAATGCACCGGTGACTATTTCTAGGTTAGTTTTGTCGGGTCCCTAATATGCCTGCCAAGTTTCATCGTCCTAGCTCTTCTGGAAGTACCCGAACTCGAAAACAGTGGCCTGACAGACCGACCGAAAAGTGATCGGTATATGGCACTGGCCGGAAGGCCAGTGCCATAAAAACTGATTCAAGTACGCAAATTAATATCATGACGAATAATAAGTCTGCTTCCATTCCACCTGTTCGAAGTGACTCAGCAATAAAAATGTATAGCAGAGACTTGGACAAGGAAAACCTCCAAATACAATCACAAATACAAACAGTTGCTATAACAGGTGACTTCAGTTCAGTTAAATTTTATAGCAACGCCAATTACGGACTAGCCAAATAGCAGATGGTAGAGTCAAACATAAATTTAAGACCAACAAACATAATCAACATAAAATGGAACGCGGTCGAATTATATGTGGAAGCACTTAAGTTGAAGCACTACGATTGGAGTAACCAACAACGGGGGAAGGTAAAACAGTATTCTAATAATTGTTATTCTGTACAGCAACAAAGGCAATAACATCCGTATCGCTTGCAAGTGCAATTTAAGGTAAAGGATGGGTCAAAACTATTCTGGTATCTTACATTTCGTCAAAAATGTGTTGGAAGGGTAGGGACTGATTCGGAACCTTGTCTTTGAGGTCTTGCCTTTTTTTCGGCAGCAAAGTTAGGGGATAGGACAGGGGCCATAGCCGGTCCCAAGTACTGTTGTGAAAGGAGGAGAGTTGCGATGGGATTCGGGATAAATAAGGAGGCTCCGTCAACGCTCAATTCACCACTGATAAGAACTCAGAAATGAAACAAAACAAATTACAAAAGCAATAAATCCGCTTATTGATTTCCGCAGTCAGACTTAATATTCCTGGATGTTTGAGGTGGACTTTTTTCCCCAAAGAAATTTCTCCCCTGGGAGGCAGATCCACATCCCACCTTCCTTCCAACCAGTTAGAGAGGTTAAAGAGAGATTAAAAGTAGATTTTGAAGTACGTGAGATTTTGTAGCATTAATGGAAGTCAAAGTTTGATTGTGTATAAAAAGAAGATAGGAAATAAAAAACAGCTTGGAGTTGGCTGTCCCTTTACAGGTGTCATATATATAAAAAAATATGTATAAAATATAAAAATCTTTAAGCGCGTTCTATTTATTTTGTGTTGTTACATACGCTTTGACCAGTTGATCCTTAGTGAACCGTTTTTTCATCTTTGTCCCTCGTCATTAATTTATTTGAGAATCATTAGAAGGGATCGTCTAAAAAGAGGGACGGCACGGCACGGCATGGTGCAGGAGGCATCCTACTAAAAAGAGGTACGGCAAACTCAAAGAAGGCTTTGAATTGTTGTTGAAAGTATGACAAATTATTCTTGTAATTTTTGTAACCTGTTTGTTAACGATTTTGTTTTAGAAATATTGTCATTGTAATTGCAATTATGACGAAATATTCTTGTAGACAGTCGTTTTAATTCGTGTTTGATATTGATAACTTGTATTTTAAAATTTTAAACAGTATAAGCTAAGGTTGAAAATAGTAAGACAAATAGATCTCTATGTTGATCCCTTTACCCAGTACTTTTATTTTGTAAAAAATACTATGGATCAGTAAACCGAACTGTAATTGTAATTGTATTAGACATAAAAGTTAAGGCTTAAGGACCCGATCAGATTTTGCTTGAGGAAAAGGATCCTTCTCCAGAACCCATCTTAGCGGTTTTTGGTTTGTTTTTGTTTAAACTCGATGCTTGGTTAGAATGAAACCGGTCAAGCGGCCATCATTTTTCTTTGAAAAGTGGAAGCATAGACGGGTCTCGACTGAAAGATAAAAAGCGGAGAGCTAAAGGGATAAAAGGGTCAAGAGATCTTCTACAATCGAAGACGCTTTCATACAGGAAAGAGCTTTATTCCGGCAAAATGATGAGCCATAAAGGAAAAGGTAGAAGGTAGAAAGGCTATACTCGCTTACAATTCAGATCCCAACGTTTTCTAATCCTTAAACAATGAAATCTGTAACATTAAAAGTAAATAGATTACAAGAAATGCAAACAATTATTACGAAAACAAATTTGAAATGGAGCAAGAACTCAAGAAGAGCGTTGTAGTGATTTTAGATTTTATGGCTCGAAATTTGGATTGAAATTCATTTAGCGGCACATTAAATTCCAGTAAAGAAAGTGAAATACTTTGTAAGCTTATACACACAAGACTTCTTTCTAGTACATAGGTAAGGATTGATGTTCTTTTATTGTGACTGTATTTGGATAGTATTTTTCTTCTCGTTAATTAAAATTACCGCAAAAACAAAAAAAGGGGTTTCAGCGAGTTTCAACTTGTGGGTCGATTAAATGGGATACACTCCTGCTTCCGTGATAAAAAAAACTCCAAAATGTGTGACACCCAGTACACCGCGGATAAACGCCTCTAGACTTAATGGTGGCCAAGATAATTGCAACTGCGTTCATCTTGTTTTGCTTTATCAAGCTCACCTGGTCGGGTCCTTCAAACCAAGATCATATATCACATCTTAGATTCGACAGATACACTCCAGCTTCCGTGATAAAAAAAAAAAAAAACACTAAAAATTGTGTTACACCCAGTACACCGCGGATAAACGCCTCTAGACTTTAATGGTGGCCAAGATAATTGCTACTGCGTTTATCTTGTCTTGCTTTATCAAGCTCACCTGATCGGGTCCTTCAAACCAAGATCATGTATCACATCTTAGATTCGACAGTCATTAGCAGGGGTTTAAAGTGATGAGTTCGGTCCTTAGTACATTCCGGAGTTTCCACGAGGGTCCTTAGAACGTCCCTTGTTTCCAGATACAACTTTCCGCGAGAACGCTTCCATACTAGTTGTATCCCTTTCATCGCTCTTAGAAAAGTTTGTGCAGAGAAGTCAGTATTCAGAGCTTGTCACCTCTAGAATATTTCGTGAGATACCAAGTTGGTTATGACCGTAATTAGAAATCCCCTGCGAAGATAATCGTCGTCTGGAAACTTTATAAACAGTAATTAACTAATAGATAGTCTAGATGGATGTTTATTAACACCTTCGGCAATTTCCTTAATTTACTCTTCCAGTAAAATGAAAAACATTTTTTTAACTCGCCGATCATCTTTTGTAATTTCTTTCGCATTTCTTACTTTTTAACTCCGACTCGTCCACGGTATTTTTTCCCTCAACTAGTATCTTTTTACACCCTGTTAACAAAAAGCAAGCACCGTTAGGCTCCAAACGGCTCCAACAGAAGCCCAGATCGTAAGTGGCAGTGTCAACGGCTTCTTCAGTAGTGTGGACCGCTTCGGACAGCAAATGCTCCACTTCGGCCTTTTCTTCTCGTTCAGTCGTTCAACCAGTGTTGCCGCCTGATTGTCAGTTTCTATTGGATTCGTTACGTCCTCTTCTCATCGTTAAACCGCTTCACTGATATCGAGGGTGGTCGGGAATTTGATGATTGCGGAGAAAATGTGGCGCTCTTCATCTTCAGTGAGGGTGCTTTGGTGAGGGTGGTTGTTGAGGGGTTAAGTTTGGTGCTGTAGAAAGCACTCTTGACGGGTTCTTGGTGGTTCCTGACGGTTCTGCTTCCACATCCAAATATTAGGTGGTCTAGTGTTTCGTCTTCCTTGTGGCAGAATCTGCATAGTGGGGACTTCGCCAATGATCCATCTGGTAATTTTGATTTGAAGTGGTATGCTGCGTGGTTAAAGTTGAAAGCGTTGGGCTTTTATTCGGTGGTACATCTTGCTGTATTTCTTGTCCACAAAGGGGGAGTGTTTGGGGTCTTTTCCTGGTTGCTGAATGGCTTTCGTCCTTGTTCGGATAGTGTCTCTCATATTCATGGGCCTTCTTGGTGTTATGTTTAGGCTGGTAGCTTTTTTTGCTGCTTCGTCAGCTTTTTCGTTTACGTCGATGCCCACGTGGCTGGGGACGTATTGTAGTGTTATTGTTGTTCCTGCTTCGTGGATTGTCGTGATGAGGTTCTTAAGTTTGTGCAAGTCGATGTCTATGCAGCAGTAGTCTCTTAGTTTCAAGAGGGAAGTACGAAGTTAGTAGTTTAGTACAAAGATGTAGGTAGTGAAGTCACGATAGTACAAATGAGGTTTTTACATAGAGGTAACGACGCTACGAAGGTCTTCAACGTAGGTTATAGGCGTATTTCGCCGTTCCCCGAGGACTCCTCGGGGAATCGAAGGGAACGGCGATAATATAGGGAGTCACTCCACGCGGACTCCGCGTCCAGAAAACAGCGAGAACGCTTACAGAATGGATTTTGTTCGACAAAAAAATATGCAGTTAACGAAATTAGTCTGGATCCAGTTTATTTTTGGTTTTGTTGATTCTGATTGTTCATAAATAGTTTTACATTGCACCAACACCGGCAAAAATTGATTCCCCTCCGAATCTGAAAGGGAGTCCTTTTTGGTGATGGTGATGATAGTCGGAGCATTCCTCGTCCGTGGGGACTCGCGAGAATACGGGAGTGAGTCCCCGGGACAAACAAAAACGCGGGGACTCCTTAAGTGGAGTCCTGGGGGAACGGCGAGAATATGCCTTATGTCCGTTCGCACCTGCAATGTCTACAAAGTGCGCATGTTAGCCTTAGTATGGATTTGTATACCGGGTTGAATTAACCGTCTCGGTATCGGAAAATTTACCGCATCCGATTATTGGTGGTCGGAACTTCAAAAATTTCTGAGCTCTTTTAAGAAAGTCGGCTAAGAGACACAGTCGGAGTAGATCGAGCAGCAGCGGCTCAAGTAATCCTGGAGACAACAATTCAGATCGCCATTGCTTGTAATTCTTATTTTATAGAATTTCTTACACATTTTATATTTAGTCGTTTGGCCTTGAGTAAACAATAGAGTAATTATCAATTACATATATATTTATTTTTATTGTGTCATAGGACAAGTTGGTTTGTAAACTCGGAGACAGAATTTGTTGTTGAAAGCGGATGTGTGTCGTGTCATCCTCATGCGGAATGTGATAATTATTCCGTAACTATTAACCGGTACTTCTTAGCACCATTCACGTGCGGGCTAAGAAAAAAAAAATGAACATTTTCTAAAAGCTTGCCGTTAAATCCTCCCCTGGGGATTGCATTTAAATATGTCCCCATTATCCGCTTCAATGAATGCAACTACAGGATTTTGCTCTTAGGGTGCGACTTTCTCGAGGGTCTGCGAAGCGCTACTTGGTATTTTTCCTTTCAGAGCGGAAAGCGGTGTTAAACTTTCTGCGAAAGTAAATTAATGAATAGTTTACTTCAGTAAATTGCCATGGATAAACACAAAGTAAGACAAAGAAAAGAAAACAACAAAAAAACAACTATTCTTGCTGTTGAATTGCAGCAAGACTGTCATACAGGCAGGCAGTGAAAAATAGGCTTGGTGGCAAAATTTATAACCTCAATTCAAGAACAAATAAGCCAATCGGAGACTCCGTCTTTGGTCCCATGCACCGACTATCGATACCCCAATATTGAGCAAGAGTTAGAGCTGCTTGCTGAGCCTTGAGTTGACGTCCGTCTACTTTCCTCAAAGCTGCTGCGTGTTTGAGAGGAAAACAGTGTAGCAGCAGTGTGACATCACTATAGTATACCCGGCAGCATGGTTACTCGTGACTTTTCTTCTCAGGGGTTCTACTGCGATGAGCTGTTTGTAGAGGTAACAAATTGTGATGTTCTGCGTCGCTCCTACCTCCACCCGTTTGCATCGGGAATCGTCAATATATTATTCGTCTGCGCATGGTTGGAGTAGCCCACAGAAATCGGGAGACGCAGGTTCTACTTTCTTATAATAATTCAATCTTATAATAATAAAAAAATCACAGAAGTTGACTTGGAGAATTTTCTAAAAAATTAGGCATCTCCTCTAAACAAGGCAAATGGTTCAAGGTTTTAATTTACACTTCTGCTTAAAATAACCATAGATATAGGGTCAAAGACGGAGACACAAGGTAGATTGACAAAATCCCGGTAGAATAATAGAACAAGCCTATTTGACATCTGAGATGTAGTATGCACTACATATACGTGCAGGATAAAAAAAGAAGCACCGGAACGCACAGTTAGCGGCAAATGTTTAATGTGGAAGGATTAATAAAGGAAGTAGTACAGTTTGCCAATAATCAGCAACAAATTATTTTTATTATGCGATTTATTGGCACACTGTCACGGAACTCGATTATCAAGTTGTACCATTAATCAACGGAAGTAAACATATTCCTTGTTTCATATAATGTTTCTTAGAAAAGTAAACGATGCGAAATTATCTCTTTATATATTATTATCAGTAATTGAAGCCTTTTCCTATCTAAGTATAATAGATAAATTGTTACAGTAGCTTGAAGTTAATGTCGGTCTTTTCCTCGAGTTCTGTGACAATCAGTATAAGTTCAGAAGTTTGTACAGTTGTAGATAAGCTCTATTTTGAATACAGTAAGTGTTTTAAACATTCTCTGTTTAGGGCCTGTTTTTGGAGGTTTGGGCGACCTTTAAACAGTCCGTGAGTTAGCAAAGGGTTGCCAGCTCTAAAACAAGTCGGTGCAGTCGCTAGTAGGCGCTGTCCGTGACACACACTAACTGATTTCTTTACATACTAATCAGAATATTTCTCTGTTTATTGTATCTTATTGCCAATCAACAGGCCAGATCCAGATAAAGACGGAGAACAAAAGTGATAACAGAGAAAAACCAAACAGAAAAAATTTAGGTACTGTAACAAGCGTTGCAACATAAAATGAACGTGGGTCACAGAGTTCGAAAGGGACCCCGCGCCGCAGCCGGCGACAAGTGTATTTCTCACATTCTAAAAAGTGTAAAAAAGGGAACTAAAACGGGAACGGAACGGATGGTTTCGGTGAACGAGTAGCCTACTGAAAACGGGTGCTTTGATCCCTGTTCTAGTAGCCGTTTTCCTTCTTCTAATCGACTTAACCAACGCAGTGACAGGGGGAAGGGCCCCTGTTCCTTACATCTAGATTCCCTGTTGCAGGAGGAACAAGTTCTCAAAACGGAAACGACATACCAAAACGAGGAACGGCCTATTTAGAAGAAAACTGCCCCTTGTCGTTCGTGGATTAACACGACTAAAAGAAGGAACACGACTACTGGACCAGGGACTGCGCAAGGCAGTGATTTGAAATTCATACCGAAACAAGCTGCTAAAAACAACGGTGCATCGTTCCCCCTTTTAGTCGTGTTCCTCTTGGTGTGGCGTTCACGATTTTAACACGTCTTTCCACATTTTTAGTACACAATCTTCTTGGATCGACCCTTCCGTTCCGTTCCCGTTTTTAGTCGATCCCTAAGAAAATAACAATTGCAAACTAACGTGAGTCACATAAGCGCGAGAAAGTAAATTTAGAGTAAGCAAAATGAAACTCACCGCCTTCGCCGGTGGATAAATGTATTCGTTTGATACTGAACGGAACAAACATGAAAACAGATAATGCATTTTATATCCATTAGCAAAAGCAACTTGTATTAGAGGAATGGTAATATGTTGCATCACAAAATAATTTCGTCACTACATATCCCGCAGAAATCCGGAACGAACGGACTTAACGAAGCTAAAAAAATCTTTTCAATAGACTACACTTTAAGCTCTTAATCGATTCTGCATTAACCTCGTTTTCGATAAGTGATAGAATCCACGCGTACAGCACAATAAAAAGCAAGGGCCCAAGAAAGGTCAGTCGACAGCAGCACGTATAGGGGCAAAAATCCGGCAGATTTTTCAAAGGGGTCACGTATATTCGAACATTGGAATGGGAATTGTATCTATTGCAACTTGTGCGTTAAAGGATCCTTCACAAGAAATTATATTTCTATCTTTTCATTGCGTGCCTTCTTGGCAATACCGGGGAATAACGTAGAATTAGGAAGGGAATATAATAGCATGGTACAGGAGGACAGACCACTAGAAAGAGGAAAGGTGGAACAATAGGAAAGAAAGAAAAGTCTACCAAGCAGTTTAAACTTTCCTTCTGTGCACTCTCTTCCCTTCCCTTCTTTATTTCCTTTCCGCTGTTTCTTGTAATCCGGTCTTTCTTCTCTTCGTCTTTGTACAGTCATATTCTTTTTCTTTCTTCCTGTCCGGAGGCTCGGCCCAAGTTCCCCGTGACGACTTCACTCTCGATCCAAGTAGTCCTTTCCATGTCTGGTAAAATTAACTTTCCTCGTTTGCTCTCGATACGCCTTTGCTAATTTGTTTAATTCCCGCGTAGCTCCTTTTTGTTGTTCATTATTTCTTGCTTTAGATTAGAGTAAATCAAGTGGCTAAATCTCCAACTCAGGGACGTTCATAGAAAAATAACCTAGGAGTTTACTGTGCTTACGATAATCCTTTGAAGTAACCTTATCTCTTTTCCTGCCTGTATAGTAGGCAAAACAAATAATCTACAAGAACCTCCGTCTCCTTATGTCTCTAATACGACCATGCGGAGTCGAATATATTCTAATACTCTTCCTGATGCAAACGAACGGAGGAGGAGCTACGCAGAACATCATAGTTTGTGTTACGGTGCTGTCATCTGCGCCCCGCTAAGCACTGCTTACTTCTGCCGCCACTAGGCAGCGTTACTCCCTCATCGTTGATTATGTTTAGTCTTTTATACTGTCCGTACTCTCGTATTATTTATGACTCATGCCAGCCAGAAGCATGAGTCACCTTCTTCTAGACTTCTCCTCCTGGCCTCGACCGGCAAACAACCCTTTTGACTTAAAGGTTGTTTTATATTATTTTGTAAGTACAAACCAGTGAATGAAAACTTTTCTTTATTTACGGACCAAAGGTCACTTCTATGAGTCTTATCTAAAGCTCCTTAGAGTGGGCTGGCCTGTATGGCTTAGTGTATGATGGTTGGTTCATAGCCTGTTGTGTGTTCGGTCTGCAAACCATAATGTGAATCGACCTAGGAAATCCATAATGAACCCATGAAGTTCTTCACGCGTAGTAGGCCATTTTGACGCCCTAGGCCATCCTGACTCCGATGACTGTATACCTGGACATTTAA